>JAVDOI010000006.1:22624325-23224325 GCA_032191485.1 Leptoclinus maculatus
GCCTCTAATCAGAGAGCCTATGAGCATGTCATCAAGAGATTATGGTATCAGAGTGAGCTCCACATCAGAGCCGCATCGCTCAGTGTGGGAGAATTCATTTGACCACAAACTCCACCCCGAGCATCGCAGAGGCCCCCGGCAAGACACCCCGGAGTCTCCCCAGACCAAGAATACACGCAGGGTGGTAGTATGTTTAAATGATGCTACTTCAGGAAAGTGGGTCATTAATTTGGGGGAAAGTTGCACTGGTGTTTATGGAAGTAAATACACAGAATATTATTTAATTATTCATGTATCCCACAAATGCGTCTTGATGTTAAGCCAGGCAGGGAAAGAGAGAGAGAGAGACTGACAGAGAGTCTCAAAGCAAAGTCACAGTCCAAAGGAAAGCTTGGAAGGATGGTGCAGTGAGTCAGTTAAGCCTGTGAGTCAGCTGTGCATACAACACAGCATATTTCAGCTCTGGGTCATCATCAATCCTTTTGACAAACATCTAGCAGAGTGATTGGGGCTCTGCGAAGAAACAGTGTGATATAGCTGTGTTTTTTTTTTTCCGCTCGCTGCTGGAGATATACCTTGATGTCATAGTTGTGCTTGCCAGACAGCCTCATGGCCAGTTCTCGTTTGGTCCTGGCACACCGTTCCCTCAGGCGACACACATCAGGAGAGCGCTACAGGTGTTAGACAGGGACGGGCGGGGCGCAGAGGCAGGTCGCATTTAGCCACGAAAGGCGAAAGAGAGGAGGGGAAAAGTAGGGGAGAGGAAATAGGAAAAGGGAAACGGAAACGGAGGCAAAGTGATCAAAGCAAAAACAAGCTACGCAACAATGGGCATTTAATCACAAGCATGGAGAGTGAAGCCTTGGAGCACTGCTTTGGTCAAAGGGGTTATGAGGCTAATGGACACTGATTTATTGAAGGATGGGCCATTTAGGCAGTTAAGGGCAATTATTAAAGAAGCATACTCTATCACAGCTTTCCCGGGCTCCTCGTGTTAAGCAGTAAACTGAACAAGAGAGAACTCCAGGTACACTTAGTGAAAATTAATCAGGCGAGACTAATTAAAAAAAATGTGTTTTTTAAGCACGTGCTCGCCAAATTGCCCTCATAGTCGAGGTTTCTTCATTAATTGTTCAACCAGTGCAGCTGAATCCTTCCTTTTTGTTCAGCGGCCTGGGACCAGCATGCCAAGTGAACTGGGGGGGGATTTTAACATCACACCTTCAGGTAATTACCTGAGCAACTTATTTTCTGTGCCGATACAACAACCTTACATTCTTACCCTCTTTAGTCTCCCTCGTTTCTCAAAGCACGGATTTAACTCAGGATTTTCTCGGATTACAATGGAATCATATCCATACATGAACACCTTCAATATGTAAAGATATGTAGAGTTAGGTATAAATCTATACATTAATAATGATTCAACTCAGCAAAATAGCTTTCTATCAGTATGCCTGCATAGGTGCATGCACTTTAACGGCTTGGCCAAGCGTAACGGAAACGCAGCACAATGTGAATGTGCACACAGTGCCATCATGTGGAAGACTGACACTGTGTGGCCGCGCTGCACAACACTGATGAGCAGCATCCTTGGCAGAGAAGAGGTTGAGATCTGAGGCTTTTCAAACAGAAATGCTTCTTGTTTACTTTCATCCGACAATGAAAATTTAAGGCCTAGACGGTCTGTTGTACATTTTTCATGTTCTTTATAGTTTCCTTCCAGTTCTATACATTAATAAAGACAACTGCGCCAGAGGAGCAGGAGATGAAATATTCTCTTTGATTATTACTTAAGTGCTGCAAACTGGTCATGTGGAATAAACAGAGGCGGTGATTCGTGTGAGGTAAACACACTCTCGCTGACACTACCTTGCTCCGTGCCGGATGTTTGGTCTCGTTATCCGACTGTTCATCATAGCTTTCGAACTCACTGGAGCTCCATCCGTTGTCGGCGTCCGGAGGACCGCTGTCTCTCTGAACATCCTCATAGATCATATCTGCTAAACGCACAAACGAAGCACACATCAGAGGCTCCACGTCAAGATTCACGATGGGACAGACGTCCCTAAACGCACACTGTCGCAGCTACTGACCTTCATCGGGAGTGAGAGGCCCCTCGCTTGGAACGTCATCGTAGATCACCTCTGGAGCCTCCACCGTCTGCGGTTCAGCTTGAGCCACACGTGGAACTGGCAAAGAAAACCAGTCGTATCAAAGTAAAAAAAACACTGTGTTTTAAAAAGGAAAAAGAGAGTGCTGCCGTCTTTTATCTCCCTCTTCTCTTTGATAGTCGCACCTCCCGTTGTCAGATCAGTCTTTTACATTTCTCCCCCAAAATCGACGCATACAAAGACGGGCACGCACAGCTCCAAACTACATCGCCTGAAGCCTTTTGGCGAAGTAGAATGGATAAAAGACGCCAGATCTTCTAGCCTCTGGTTAGGAATTTACTCAGCCTTTCAATATTCACATACTTATTGTATCATTTGAGATCGGACACATGGCTTTGTCCGTGACGCAACGTGATTGTATCCAGCTTGTTTGAGCTATTGACCCATTCCATCGCCACGCTTGGCAGGATTTGTCATTAACTGCTTTGAGTGTTTCAGCCTAATTTAGCTCAGTGAGCTTTATTGATTTGGCTTTAAACTGTGATTTGTCTGTAACACTTACTCCTAAGCCCCGAACAGCAACAATCACTGTTTTCAATTAATCTGATTGGAGATGTGTCTTCTGTCATGGAGTGCAGTCTGAAATTCTAAATAACCTTGGATCCAATCCAGGAGATGAACAAAGAGCAACTGTTTTTCTACAAAAAGAGGATTAGCTACACAAATGTTCTTTATATATCGCTCACTTGCCTGCACTTGTGCATTCAGAAAGGATTTCAAATAGAGAAGAAAACCAGTGGATTTGGGCTATCAGCCTGACGACTATCAGCATATCTGCAAAGTGACTGGGCCTCTTGGGAACACGGCTTGTTATTTCCAACCAGAAGTTCCTCTCTGTGTTTTTTCTTACTTTTATTTAACTTTTCTCTGCAGCGGCACAGAGACATTGCAATAAACTCATCCGAGGTTCAAAATGGCACTGCAGGCAATCGAAAACAACACTGCTAATACCAACAAACCCCCCCCCCCCAAAAAAAAAACAGGGAAAACAGGAAAGCGTTTGCTATCATTGTCAGATAATCACATCAAAATGTGCCATGGCCACGTTCGAGGAGTGAAGGGACATGATTGCTTTGACAAACAGGAAATACTTCATTATTCACAACGATCCATATAAACTAGATTTCGTCAAACTGAAACACAGTCTTTCTACACAATAAACTCTTTTGCCCTCCACAGCAGGTTAATGCATATGCAAAAAATGTCCTGGAGTACCAGATTAAAAAAAAACACAAACAGAGCATTGCAGTAGATTTCTCATTAACATCAATACAAATGTTTGCTCCTTTCTGTATTATAATTAGATATCTAGGAGAGAGGTTTCATATAATTGCATTATTCCGTTAGTTTAAATATACTGTACACGTTCAAAATGACAGCAGAGGCCTGTGTGAAAATACATCAGAAGTGTGGGACATAAAAAAAATAAATGTAGCGCAGCATTGCAGGGCTCCTTTACATCTCTCATTTCTGAGCCACCTTCAAATAACGGCTGCACTGCTGACTGAGTCGAAATCCAAAAGCAATTTTCCCTCATGGAAATGGTTCTCTATTGATCCTCATCCTGAATTAATTGGATTCATGTCATGTCTGTGTTGAACTCAAATCATGCCGGAGAATATGTGCGTTAATGTTTGAATAGAGTGTGGTTGCGTATTTGTGCACACGGATGTGTGTTTGTGTGTGTGTGTGTGTGTGTGCGTGTGTGTGTGTGTGTGTGTGTGTGTGTGTGTGTGTGTGAAATCGATGAACCATAAGATGACCGTAGGCCGGTAATATGGTGTTCTTGCCACCTTTGATCAAGGTCAAGAGATACAATTTGCAGCCCTAACAAAATAATAGTACACAATTTATATTGTAGGAGCGGGTTACTGTTTACGCAACTCTGGAGACCCAGTAGGTGTTCTAACAGATCTGTCCACGATGTGAACAGTAATATAAAGGTGGAATGAGCCTGAATCCCAACGCAAGCTTAAATTAGATCCCTTCGGTCTGAAATTGAACCCTTGATGTACAATATAAGGTGCACTTCCCTGTAAATATGATTGTGTTCTGTACCTTCAGAGGTGTCCTTGGCGTCGGAGCTTTCCTTGACGATTTCTTCTCTGTGGTTTCCTGAATCAGTCGCCGTCTCCACAGCTGGCGGCACCACTGGAAGCTTCTGGAGCTCCTCTCCCACACGAGGAGCTGAGGTACTGGGCTCCGCTTCGGAGGCCCTGGAAGGTACCCAAATATTAGCACACTCAAACTGACACCGTGTGCTATGTGCCTCATTAGGAGTTCACTTCACTGAGAGGAAGGGGAGGCAGAGTAGCTGGAGGTGGGGGTCAGAATAGTTCTTTGCTATCCATGCATGCACACGCACACTCCCTAAAGTCTGACAGGACACATCTTGACGTTGTCAAATTGTTGTGATATTTTTAGTAGGAATGCTATTTTTCCACATGGACAGCTGTGGTTTGTTACCTCCATCCAGGAGGCTGTGCTGCGTGTCCCTCTTGTTTGTCTGTTTATTTGATAGTTAGCAAAAAAAAAGAGTCCAATGAAATTTGGAGGAAATAAAGGTCAAGAACAAGACTACTAGTAGCGAGTTCATTTAAACAAGCGGACACTATTCACAGTGTGGATCCAAACTTTTTCATGGAATTACTCAGTATTGTAACAGAGGCTTTTTATTTTTTTTTTACTTTTTCACAAATTTACACAAAAGTACCACTCAAGTGAATGAAAATCATCCGGCACATGAAGTCCATGATTGCCTACCCTTTTGTATATCTAATGCAGCTGTGGAGTCAGATACAGGTTTAACATTTCAAAATGGGTTTTTTTTTTCGTCACACATTTAGATGATTGTCTAGCATTGGCAGAGGCTCTCTGAGTGCTTTCTTCATTTTTTATTTCAGTCTTTATATGTAGCTGTTGGTCATGAAACTGTTCCATTCAGACAGGACCTTTAGTGGAACTGAAAATTGTAAAATATTCAGAATTACAGAGTGGCTTCCATTTATCCATTATTCAAAACAACACTTTTGTCAAGTTGCTGATCTACTTATTCAGAAGAACTTTTGTGAGGCCGCATGTGTAAAGAAGAAACATAATCACACCTACTGCTTGTTGCTTGAGTTACTTCACTTGCCCCTGAGCACTGTCAAATCATTACCTGTCATGCCTGCGGCTTACCATAATCACCGCTGGCTGTTTGAATGAGAACATGCCCCGAACCAGCTATTAAAAACAGACTCCGGCATCACAGGGGACAGACTTGTTTATACAGCTATCACATGGCCTGTGTTGATGCTGCCAGTGAGAGATGTCCTCCCCCACATGACTGATAATATGACAGGATCCAGCGTGTAGGAGAGTCTCATCTACACTAATTAAATCTGTCCCTCTGCTAAACACCTCAGCGACGCTTGCAATGCCAGCAGCAGCTATACTCAAGAGTGATGGGCACAAGACAGGCAAGAAAAAATAATGTGCACAACATGCCATCAATTTGGAGCTGTTGAGGCGGCACCCTTGCAGACTCTTACTATACATTGCAGCAGCAGTGGAAGAAGACTATCTATTCAACCATCTTGCAAAACATTATCTTTGCTTGTTGGGTGCAGCACCAGGTGAACAGTGTATTGTGAGTCAGAAAGAGAGGAAAGCATGCCCAGAGCAGACAATGATGAAAGAAATAACAGTAGGTAGTAGCATCTGTATATATCAGCAAACCCCAACAACTCCAATCTAGTCCAAAATTAAGAATTTAAAAGTTATATGTAAATATAATGATGCATGAAAATAAATACACGTATAGCATTATAAACATTATTAGAACCGTAACAATTTATCAATAACTTATCACTCATTAAATTAATTTAATTCTTCTATATGTTTTGGTCTTTGCTCCTATATGACAGTCAACTGAATATCTTTGAGTTGTGCACAAAACAAGACATTTGAGAAAGTCTTGGGCTTTGAAAAATACAGATTTTTCACCATTTTCTGGCATTTTATAGACCAAACAACTTGTGAAATAATCACCAGATCAATCGACCATGCAAATAGTCGTTAGTTGCAGCCCTAAACATTATAAACCTTGTATAAATATAGAACTAGGCCTGGTTGAGTTCGTGCCATGCTCTCCCTGGTGTACGTAATGCCCTGTCGACATGTCATATTAGAGCTACTGATAGTAGGCATTTGGTTTCGCGGCGGTGTCGAGCTGTAAAAGACTGTAAAGCATTACTCTGCTGCATTCTCTCTGATGCCGGATCATTCATCTCAATCTAAAGAACAGAAATGATCCCCGCCTACATGAAAACAAAGTAAAGAGCTATTTGTCAACACGTATCTTACGATAAACTGATCTCTAGCCGTTGAAATTGCTTGTGCGGAAAAAGACCGGAGCCAGAACAACAGCGATATATACAGCTTGTGTGCCTGACTGTATGCGTTCATGTCCCGTGAGTGATTTGAGCGGTGTAGCTATCGATCCAGGCATATCTTTGCGCACCCCCTCACAACTTATCCACGCCTATGAGCCCTAGTGAGTCATATAGCTCACGCACAGAAGCAGGAATCATTTTTCAATGCAAATGACATAGCCTGGGGCAGAGCGCAGCTTAAAGGAGAAGCTGCCTGAATGCAAATCTCACACTTCCATCTGTTTCCATTCCCTTCAGCTACTGTGCCAGGACGGCACTACCTGCAACAGCTCCACCTGTTTTGCCCCCCCCCCCCCCCCCCCGGTCTCTCTCTCTCTCTCAGAGCTGTTCTTTATAACTGCACAAGCGTCGTGCTGACCATACCGATGGAGCTCTATTTGTCCTCGGGTCATAAATCTCCTCCGTAAACAACTGCCCACTCCCTCGCAGTGAACCATTCCCACAATGCACCCGGTGTTACCCCCCAAAGTTATTCTATACATGACAGACTCTTAATTAGATAGCTCTTGAAGTACTCGGTTCATGGCTTCTCATTATGATTTGCTCTGTCTCTAACACTTTTACAGCTTTCGCAGCCAGTCCAACTGAGGCGAGGTGAGGGGGGTTCGTGAAAAATAAATGTGTTCAGAGTTTTGTTTTTTCTTCACAAGGGCAAAAGTCTAAAGTTCCGCAAGGCTGCAAAAGGGCAAACAGGTGAACTCAAACTAACAAACAAAAAAGTTACTTTTTGACGGGAAAAACCCCAGTTGAAGTTGAGTTACACTCTCTACGGTTAGAGCTCTGTGCACATACAACAGAAGCTCACATGCCACGTTGTCATGGTATCCTTTGTGTTCATCTTTTTCAGTGCTGGGGTTCCGTGCAATGTGTTTAATGAAAACTATCTGTCAACGCTGGCATCAAACCCCCGGCAGTGCACATAAAACTCACAGGAGAGAAATGCTGCCTTGAGCTTAATAGCTGTAACGAGCTGATGTGCTGTCATTGCAGTGTTAAGAAAAACCCATATTTTCTGCAATAACAATCGCAAAGTAATTTTGGCAATATTATTCTAAAACTGCTGACAGATCTGGTGGATGTGCTGACAGTCTTAACACCTTGATGGTGTAAAGTGCTATTGATAGCTCTTCTTTACAAGGCAGACTATTGACTAAACCAAAGTGGAAACGTGCACTCAGCAGAAATCTCCCTGCGTGAGAAATTGTCAAGACCTCACTGTGACTCTACTCCACAAACACACATGCATTCATGCACTGTACACACACACACACACACACACACACACACACACACACACACACACACCTGTGCACAGACATAGGCTCTTCTTTTCAGCACAGGAAAGCCCACAGGAATCCAAACCCTGAAGAACACTATCAGTAGAGGTTTCTGAGCACACTTCCTACAGCAGAAGCACAGGTGGCGGGCCTCACGCCCCTGCATGGCTTCATCACGGAGTTTGGATGTTAATGTGCTTCCCCTGTGTGAGGGTGGTGTGAGCTTTGCAGATATAAACTTTATTTCAGTGTTTGTTTCATTTGTTTTAAACTTCTTAGGGCATTAAATGTCTTTCAAATCCAGAGCCTTTGGAAGCACTACCTCTGTCTATCAGCTCCAGGGCTGCTGTTCTGTAGGTGACTTTGGCTGCGGACCTCCCCATGGACGGGTGCAGGCAAAATGAAAAGTTGCTTTCAACTAATCAATAAACTATCACATTATCATTTACTGTGCTGAGGCCTTGAAGCAAACTGTATTGTTGAAATGAAGGAACAACAGTGTTTCTGTAAAGCCGGGTAGGTCTTTATTCACTGTAAGCCTAACACTTCCAAATCATAGCACAACATGTGAACAGTCTCTGTGCAAAGTTTGACTTTGATAAAGTGAAGCAGAACAAAGTTAGAGAGGTTTTAGTACAGAGAGGTCAGGCGAGGTCAACCAAATTGAAATTTTGGAACCAGCTGTTCCATTGTAATTTTATATACTATATAACTATATATTTCACTTGTTTTATCACTAATAGTGTTCAATCTATCCAAATACAGCAGCGTGGCATCATTTTGAGAGCCTGAATCCTCTCTGAGCCTGTTTCTGTCTGTCATCCATGGGATTTTCTCATCTGAATTTCAGTTTCCCTATGTGTATGTGGGCCTTTCTCAGCCTATGATTGGTCGATTTCAGAAAATGAACCCTCCTTCGACGCGTCAGAGTCCAGACAATCGAGTGGGGGTAACGTGGTATTGATTGACAGAATCGTTAGCCAGTGAAAATCAAAACCGCGCCGTCCCTCGCGGAGCGTAAAATTCCATTCGCCAAAAGTCAAATCCCTACCCCCCGGTCCCCTATGCTTGGTTGACCCCCCCTTTCTTCAGGAAACAGTTGAGAAACAGTTGACACAACAGGATATACGTCGAACACATATGATTCGAAATAAGTGGGGATTTATCCGTTCTCTTCACGAATTCAGCTCACGGTAAGGTGCAGTTATGATTTTTATTGATAAAGCGGTTTGTGGTTCTGGTGCTTGTTTGCTCACAGCTCTGTAATGGTTTCACTTCTTCTTAGCGCCTACGTGGTCGGCTCAGCAATGGCGAAAAAAGAGTGATATTGTGGTAATTGTGTTAGATACTTATATTAGTCGTGTAGAATTGTGTTTGGAGTGTGTAAAATGGCTGAGATGATATTGTTACCAAGAATTCTAGCATTCTACGACACTCTCGTCGCTAAACTTTCTCCGTAGCCCCCCCCTCTCCCCTGGGGGGGCTCTCGGGTGAGGAGAGTTATTAAAAAGCTAATAACTTTTTAATAATGTAGACATTCAGTTTACCTTCTGTAGCTAGCATAGCATAGAAGTGCTAACTCTAGTTAATGATGCACTAACTTACTCTGCTAATGTTACCTCCACAGGTTTTAGAAACGAAATTTCCTTCCAACCTCTGCAGGTAATGAGTATCACTATTGCATCATGTTTAACCATGACTAGCTTGAAAGTTGTCGGACCCTGGTCGGAGCTGGCCGATGCTACGCTTTTATTGGCCAGTCTGCCTTCCAGGGGCGGGACTTAGCGAAGGGTCAATTGTCCCCTGTCTAGACCGCAAGACATCAAACTAAATAAAAAGTTCAAAGGTGGGTGTGGTCGAGCAAGGGCACCGGAAGTACGGGGGGTAGACCGAAAAAACGTTACGCCTCCAGCCCGATTTGGCGTCACGGCTGTTGTGATCCCATCGCAAGATGGCCTCTCGTAATCTAAGACGCTGTCTTTACCAGCTCCATGCAGCTTGACTGCAGTTCACTGTATAACGCTGCATGTTGACTCTATAAGGCTTCCTCTGATCAGCAACTGTCTGCCTGCTGTGTGTTTACTTCCGTTAATTGTTAGCTATATTATCAGGGCATGCCAGTCATGCATTGACTGTGAGGCTCACACATTAACACTTTTTACACGCTATCACGCCAAACGTCCATTTTCTCAAACAGAGAAAAAAGGTATCTATAACTAAGACAACAAATCAGCTGCTAAGGATTCGGTCAACACTTAAAAACTCAAAACAACGGGATGATTACAACAGCCTGCGTGTTGTTTTATTCATCATGTTATTCACGATGCTTCGTGTTTCAGATGTCCATCCGGTCTGTCCTCCGAATCAGCAGCTGTCACAGAGCGTTTTATTTTATCTCTTTACCTCCACAAGTCAGTGGTTTCTGCTGCTCTGTGCGCACAAGAGGACACTGTGGGCTCGTGAACCCAGCGGCGCGGCCAGATCGCAGTAAAGTGCGCCTTGCCAAGTTGTGTCGGGAGCGTGCCAACCAGACTTTTGGTAATTCCGTGGCCAGGCTCCCTCTTCGTACTTGGGCACAGGGTGGGATCAGAAAGATTATTATTAGAGCATTATAGGAGCTCTTCCTCTCAGGACGCACCGACAGTTTGGGAAACTGTTGATGTGCAAGAAACTGTGTAGAATAGTTAATCAAAACAACACGTTTGATGTACACAGAAGCACGGAGGGGCTCCGTGGTTATTATACTAACAGTCTGATGCTGGTTGCACAAAATTTAACCAGCGGATCTGCCCTGCATAATTGTGACTTAACAGTGCACAACATCACTCCAGTTAGAGACTGCAGATGGAACAGACACCTGCTGCCGTCAGACGGCTGTAAAAAGAGTCCCCAGTGCAGAGGAAAGGCCTTCAGTATTACTGTCATGACAGACAGAGCTTTATTCTGCCACACAGCCAAATACAAAATCTCCCAGCTGAATAATAATAAAGCTTTTGATTTTCAGTTTTAATGTTTCCATATGTTGATGTAGGACTCTCATTCCTAAATTCCACAAGTGTCAGTCATTTCACCCATAAATAATGAAATGTTTCCCTTAACTTTGTTTAAGTTTTATGTAAAAAGGTTTAGAATTTCAAGGTATTCTCCTTCGTCTTAGCACCAGGCGGCAACCTCCGCTTCTGAAAAGTGAAGGCAATGCTGAAGTCTCTTAAACCTGCATTTCTATTGGCCATCAGGGGGCGGTTCCTCTGGTTGTAAAAATAAGTTCTATTGTATAGAAGTCTATGAGACAATGACCGTACTTCTCACTCGATTCATTACCTCAGTAAACATTGTAATTGTTGTGGCATTTAATCATATTGTTCTTTTAGATAACTTGCATCGCTTAAACCTGAACATATGCAGACGAGGCCAACGGGACTAATTTAAACCCAAATAATAAATGTTATCATATCGAAGGTATTTTCATGTCTGGCTTGCTGTAGTGTCATCCTAATTTCACCACTTAACCCTCTTCCCATGAAAACAATACCAAGGCTGGGACCTTGGCCTTGGTGGATGCATCGGCGGACAGAGGAGGACATCTGCGAGGAGGGGGAGGGGGGGGGACAGGATAATGTGCATATATACTCTGTTAAACTATTCTTTTGTTGTTAGAACTCCGAACTATCTGTGGGGAAAGAGCTCTATCCATTCAGCTGAATTATTCTACGTGTCTGTTCAATAAATATATTTTTGATATTTTAAGAGTTTTCTCACGGGGAGGTTAAAAAGATGAATTTCCGGACCCGAACCCAGACCCAGACGCTGTTGTATCTGGACCCGGAACGAAAAACGATAAATAATTGAGAATTATTAAATGTTGACGGAGCGCCTCTATTTTAAATCAGTGCAGCTTTTCCAGCCTTTACAGTACTCGTTCAGCGATTCAGGAAACACACCGACCAATTACATGCGTTGTAAATCATCTCACACGATGCTACTCGGCCAATCAAATATGTGTATTCCGATAATTATCGCCCTCGACTCGAGTGAGATAAACACACAGCAGACACGGGGAGAGAGACCCAACGTGTACGTGAATCAGGGAAGCTATTTCACATGGCGTTCTCCAAAAAGAGAAAAGTGGACAACGAGACAAGAACCATTAAACAAGAATGTGCAGTCTCTTATATCTTCATTCTTCCCATCGACAGTTCAACACCAGTATGTCTCATGTTCAGAGACAGTGACGATTATTAAAATGTGAAGCTTCACTACGAGACGAATCACAAATCCTTTGACCTTACCCACTCACATCCGAAATGAAAACACAGATAATAAACAATCTAAGAGCCCAATATGATCAGAATCCGAACATGAAATGTTTAACTGTCCAACAATGATGTTAACAGAGAGGAATAGAGCTGAAAACAAGTTGTTTCATAACCGCTGATAAAGTCACTGCACACAAATGTCTCTTTAGAAGATGAGAAGAATATAATATTGTGGCTTTTTTCACTTCACACCTGAATGAACTGAATTTAAAGCTGCAGGACAATTCAGTTCAGTTCAGTTTTCTAAAATATAGTAGGCCTACTTTCTTTTAAGATGCACATTTTTTAAAAAGCTTTTTTTTATGTATTTAATTTTTTTAATCCAGTTCTCATTTTACTTGAAATGAGAGACATTTATTTATTTATTATTAGAGTATTTATAATTCATAATTCATCCAGTTTGATTTGAAATCTGACAATAAATATTGTTGGGATGTTATTCAATTGAACTTTCTTTATTTGATTTAACAGTCAGTTGTTGACTACATACAGACGGTAATACAATATATATGGCACTAAATCATAGCGCAAGTTAGACATTATTGTGATGTTCCGGACCTTTGCATGAGGAGATTCTCTCGAACTGGACCTTGTTGAATTTGAATTGAATATGGTCTAAATCGCTCGTTTTAAGTCTTCTTCAATACATGTTCATTTAGTAAATTATGGTCCTTTTAGACTCAAATAGACCATAAAGCAAAGTATGCTTTTAGGGCGTGGCTACCTTGTGATTGACAGGTCGCTACCCTACCAGAGCCGTATACGGCGTCTCCACATCACTTCTCGAGGCTTCAAAACGTCAGTCCACGAACCACTGGGTGACGTCACGTGCCAATTCTTAGAAACAGGTGTTTTCACTTATTCTGGTTGATTATATCTCTGCACAGGTTGAAGGTAGACCTGTGCTGGGAATTTTGTGAGGTATGCGAATGATGTAATTGTAATGTAAGTGTAATTTGTCCCACGCTAACTGGTGCAGCAGAGCTAACCAGAGATGAGGGAGCTGCCACTCACACAGTCATACACGCTCACACTGTCCTGAGACGAGGCCTCATCAGCCAAAACAACTCTAATCACCTGTGTGGGTGTACCATAGGTGTGCGGCCACCAAACACAATGAAGATGAATAGAACTTCATTTGTGCAATTTAAAGCACTTAAAAATGATATTTGAAAGATTCAACATAAACGTATCTTCATAGAAACATTATAACCCAGTTGCTAATGGACACACTGTAGAAAATAGTTCCCATGGACCTTTTTCAAGAAAGACGTTTTCACATGACACAGCAGAAAACGTACAGGCGCAATTAATAACATGAATTAGGACTGCATTTCATTTGGGTGTCCCAGTTGATATTCCCCTGTATTATTAACACTCGCTCACTGGAGAGGATGATAGGGAGACTTAATTGAACTCAGCCATCAATGTTATTAGGTACACCTGTCTATCTCTAGCAATTAAAAGCCAAAATGTTTGCAGTGAGAAAGATTATATATTTCTGGAAGGAGAATGTCATTATTCAGTCCTTTGAGCATCAAACATGACTTTATATTCAACCTCCAGTGACTGTATTGGGGGGGACAGCAGAAATCTTAGCGATGGCTAACTTAAAAGTTAAGCAGAGAAAAACAACTGTTTGCGTACATATCACTAGGGTTACATGAGAAAAATTATTCATTTTCATTGGGTGACTGACTTTTTGAATCAAATTCATTTTGACACTGCATTACAGAGTATAAGCACGGCTCATCATGTTGTACTGTATGCATCATCATACATTTTGCAATCCTGCTCTTTCCTCCAAGGATTGTATCCGCTATACTTGACATTACCACTTGTCACCGTGGGTGTGACGTGCCATCTGGCATCTAACTGTTGTACAAATAGATGCGGCGTAACATCAGAGTATCTCGTACCCACTGTGGCGTGTTTGGATGGAGTGCAAGCATGACATTATCTCAGACATAATGACATAACACTGATGCGATGTGATGTTGAGTTTCTCCACCGCCCTTAAGTCATTTTTTCGATACTGTAATAGGAATCGAAGGCAACTTACCCGCTGGGTGACTCATTAACTGGAACATCTGTCAAAAAGAAGAAAACAGCAACCATGAGACAAACCATTCCAAAGCAAAGGAAGCACATGTTTCAAAAATGACAAATGCAACCTCGTCAGAATTTCAGAAAGACAGCTTGAAAGACTGTGACTTTGTGTTGTAATTACTTCTTCCCTCGTACTTCTTGTAAAACATTTCTGTCAGAAACTAAGTCACACCTGCTTACACGTAGGACACCGAGTCTGAGATACTTAAGCAGATGGGATAAGGTAGTCACAGTGATGATTTAGCATGGTTGTATTGTATTTTCAAGGAAACTGCCATTAAACAAAATGATTTCCTTTAGATTGCACCATCTCAGCTGCTCTCCGCCATCGATTAGATAACAGTAACAGACCTCTACTACACATTATTATCAACGCCCAGAATTCCCCAACGCATCACCACAGCCCACTCAATGGATTACCACACATAGACTTGGTAAAAAAAAGCTTTTTAATTAAGCATTAATCGCTTCACTTTGTCCAACAGAACTTCTGCATGACCTAGATCTCTTTTATCTGGGCGTGTAATTACCAGGGCCTGTTTGGCAGCAATAGCCAGGTAGTAAATATATCATACTTATATCTACATAACTTCATCCAATTAATGGGGATGTTAACTCTGCTCTGTCCGCCCGAGGCACAAATTAAATCCTGTTAAGGAGGTATTAAAACTACATATCAGCTACAGTCACTCACACAGCATGTGGCGATGGGAAACTGGTCAGATACATTAACTAAAGAAGAAGCATAGAATCTTAGAGGCATCTTGTCAAAGACAGATTATTGTACAGTGAACTAGGTAGTGGTTCAGTGATTTGCCCAGCAGGCAGCAGCTTGATGACAGCGTACATGTTGAGAGGATGAAGAGTGTGGGTTTCGGTTACAGTACAGCAACTTCAACCACTATCCTCTGTCTCTTGTTAAAAAAAAAAAAAAAAAAAAGGTTGGAGTAATGTTAATTGAAGCCAGCTGGTGTCAAACTGTCAAAGTCCACTTCTATTAGCAGTGGTGGAGAACATTTACTAATGTACTGTTCTTAAATTAAGTCTCCCTGTACTTCCCAATGTGCCAGAGAGGCCAAAGAAAATGTTCAACATATGTGTACAATAGATATATTCTATTCTGTTCATACTATTCGTCCATTTTGTCATTTCCAGCTACCTTATGTTATACTTCTATTCCACTACATTTCAAAGATATTTATTGTACGTTTCTTCACATTTACATTTATTTAGCAGCTATATTTATGAGGTACTTCTTTATTATATAAACACTCAAATGCAAAATAAAATATTATTAATATATTATTAATATGTGTCATTGTCCAGCTAGAACAGCAGTATATAGTTGTATTACATATAAAGTAACGTCTAATGTACCAGCTTACCGTAACCTTACAACATTAAAATACTCCTACCACTACGGGTCAATGCATCAGTAATTATGATCCAATATTAGACAAAATATTCTATGTACAATAATACAACGTTAATACTAAAGCCTTACCTTAAATAATAAATAACGTTACGGTTCGGTCGTAATAACGTTAAGGAATTACAGTAACGCTAATATCATTAACTTATATAAAATAATGTAAATATTTATTTTCAATCAGTTTTAGAAAATGACTTAAGGGAAGTTCTGCACACCATTCAGTATTGCCCCATTTATTGTAGTGAAGGAAGTAAGGTCACACCTTCCACCAAAGTGTATCACGTTAATATCGGTCTGATCAGCTGACCCAGAGCTGTATAGTACAGACTAGAACAACCAACATTCATCACCAGTTTAAAAAGAACCTTATCATCCAGAGAAAGTGTTACCTGCAGTGGAGATTGGAGCTACATCCTTGGTGAGGATGCCCTCCTGTCCAGCAGGAGGCGACGTTCTGAGTGGTTGTGTGCAGTCTGCGCCCGTTTGTGACACACTGCCTGATGTCTCTCTGTCCTCCTTTTTTGACAACTGGACGGCTCTAAGAGAGTCAGAGGTGATCCCTTTCCTGCCCTCCTGAAGTTTCTCCTCGTCCGCACTGTCCTCAAACGAGAACTCTTCCCCTTGCTCCTCATCTTCCTCCTCTTCATCCTCCTTTGGCGGTTGCTGTTGAGACATCCCGGTCGACATGATCCCTGAAAAAGAGACACAATTCAAGCGTAAATAGTTTGTTCCAAAAGGAGATGTCCACTTTTTGAGTTGAAAGTGACACTTGACTGATGACTGATACCACATAATCAACTAATATTTTAGTACAGAAAAATTCCTGGTTGATTTCAATTTATAGTGAAAACAATGGAATTGTGTTCTTTTTGTTGATACATGACGTTCAAGTTTTGAGAAATGTGTAAATAGTTTCATTTTTCATCTGCATTCATAGAGAAAAACTGTAATACAGCATGTTTTTTCCAGGAAAACATTCCAGGAATGTTTGCAAATATTACAATCAGTGGGCCATGGGCTCAATCCTCATTGTGTTACAGTTTGATGCTTTTGTTTAAGCATTCACTTTTAGTGTGTAAGCGTGTAGTGTGTAATAGAAAAAGCAAACTTGAATACATTGCTCTAATACAAATCTAAAGCACAGAAAAAAACATGTTGTAACCAGTCTGCATCTGATAATAAGCTGCAGGAGTGCTTGAGCCTTAATGTGCTATTTCCAGAGTACTGACCTTCATATAATGTGTATTATTTGTATAAAGACATAACAAAGATAAATGGACTGAAGGACTGGAATGTTCTCTGGTCTTTATAACATAAGCTGCTTACACAGGTTTTTTTTGGGGGGGAGGGTTGCTTACACACTAAAAGTAAATGCTAAGACAAAAGCATCAAACCTTGACTTTTGTAACCAAGCCTTGGACAAAGGACCCAAAAGTGCAAACACATTTTCTGCTTTGCACTTTGTTTGCAATTCTGCAAAACACTTCTTGGAAAACTCTACACGCTGTTTCTTGCAGTACACACGCGTTCAAGAATGAAATCTATGGCGAAAAACTTCTTTTCAAAATGCAAAACAAAACCTGAAAATCTGTTATTTTACTGTCATTATTTTTGTTTCAGTGATTTTAAATGGTGCATCGTTTTGCTGCAAAAAGGTCTTAATGAAAAAAGGATTGTTAGGATTTGATTGCAGAGTTCCCACTTTGAAACAATGACGTGTTAATCTCAAAGGGTTGTGTCTTATTTGGCTTGTGTGTAGAGTGTTGACACAATGAGCCAAAGTGTGCAAGCAATTGCAAAAAACAACTAGAAAAACAGCCGCATGTAATAGACCTTTAAGTTAAAAAATCTGTGTAGTGCTAAATTACACTGAACTGAAATTAATTGATAACCCCACAGTGTGCTCACAACTTAGTGTAGTTGCATGAAAACACAAAAAAATTGAGCAATGTTTTTCAAAGGGTTTGACGAAATGAAATTGAAGTAATGTGCAGAGAGAGAGAAACAGACTCCAAGCACAACAAACATGACATATGGCAGTTAGACAGACTGTTAGTTGAATTAAAGAGTCCGACGAGGCTTAGTGGCAGATTAATTAAGATATCCACACACCCGCTGATGAAAAGATGTGCCCTAACATTACAGACCTCAATTATCTAAGAGGCTAATTTCATCTGGTCTTATCAAATAAAACAGGTAAGACAGCAGATAAGACATTTGAGGAGTTGATGAAAAATTAATGAAAAATCAACACAGGCAAGTAAGTGCAAACACATAACATGTTTTGCAATGATTTTGGACGCATTGTACTTCCTCAACAAATAGCTGGGTACGTTAATTGTCAGCTGAAATCATGGAAATTAGATTTGTCATTGGCATATTTAAAAAATAAAATGGACATTTTCCAAGACACACATGCCCTCAAGGCATCAAATTGCTGCACATAGTAATTGTTTCATTATTGCACAAATGGGGATTTTCGGTGACGTACTAGCTAGTGTACCGCTCAATGAACCCAGCATCTGCTTTGCATTTTGATCAGCAATGAACTGCTTCCAATGCTGGACCATTCTTGGGCCTGATGGGGCAGTTTTGTTGGGCTCCTTTGGGAAAATGACAGCATTGAGCGGAGGCGGCTGTAAATTCATTGTCAGCATTTGTTGCTCAACCTGGATACAAGGGCTGTCATGATGTCAGCTAAAGCTCTCAATACATTGTTTGCTGACTCTACTGCTTGCTGGCAGCTGAATTCGGGCATGTTTGTTAGCTCTGTGGTTCAGGAACTGCGGTGGCTTTGAATTTCTTTTAGGTCCTTTAAGGCGCAAGATACTAAAGTGGGAGCATTAAATGCCTCTCAACGGTTCTCAACACTTCCGCAGCTTTGTGAGCTAGCCTTGAGCTAGCTAGTTAGGCACCCTAACATGCACTAACATGCACTAAAAGCACACGTGGCTGGCCCGGCTAAGTCAACAAAGGATAGAGAAGTTCTGATAATAACACACACATAAGGGGAGCAACTTCATTCTCTGCTAAGGTAAACATTGTTCCACTATAACTTAACATAGCAAATAGTTGTTTACTGCTATATCAATGTTCAGAATGTTAAATACAGCCCCTTTAAATTACCGGGAAAATAAAAGTTATGTGAAGCATGTGTGCTTTCTTTAGAAATCAGCTCTAAAATGGTCTGATATGCCACTGCAGCCTTTGGACCCAGCCACCTCCTCTGTACCACA
The DNA here is from genome assembly GCA_032191485.1 of Leptoclinus maculatus. NCBI lineage: Eukaryota > Metazoa > Chordata > Actinopteri > Perciformes > Stichaeidae > Leptoclinus > Leptoclinus maculatus. The sequence goes on from JAVDOI010000006.1 coordinate 22,643,306, forward strand.
AACACTGTATTTTTTCCCAGTCGGCCCACACATTGGTCGTGTCAACAATGACTCTTTTGTGGAGGGAAAAACTTGTGCTCAGCCTCAGAAAGCATTGTTTCTACATTCGTCACCGCACTACTGATTAGCTCACAGGTCATTTGGGTCATGGCTATGCCGTCTATGGTATGGCTCATGTAACTTTGGTGGGAAAAAAGGAGGATTTTGTCAGAAAAATTAGCATCCTCTTTTAATGAACATTTATAGAAACCATTAGTGTGAGATTTCTATTGAAAGTTATTGCCACTGTACTTCCACACAGATAAAAGTCTTTCTTTATATCAGTCATTCCCAAACACTGGGTCACAGGAGATTTTATTAGGGTCGCCAAATAAATTTGCAGAAATAGTCTATTATTCAACATTTATATCCACAGTAAACCTTTAGATCTACATCAGGGAGCCTAAATGATCTGCTAATTGTAGCCACCGTGAATCTAATATGAAATGGTAGCTTACATTCTGTTGGTTGTATTGATGAGAGGATATTAAAAAGTAAAGTATATAAGTGTTTAAACTTTATATAATAGACGTTTTCACATTATTACAATCAACAAGACAGCTGGTGCCTCCAATGAAAGTTCAGCTTGATCACACTAATACAAAACCGGAACCCAAATGTTTTTCTCTTAAAATGACCCTCCCCAGAATCCAAATGAAAGGTAGTCTGAGCAACTTTCTTTGAAGGGAGGCATTTGGACAAGCCATCAAATGCACTCCAGCTTAGAGAAATAAAGAGCCCCGAGGGTGGAGCTGCGTGAAAGCTATTCTTGAGGGGAAAATAAGATACATCACAGAAAAGAGATGAAACCAACTCCTACACACCCTGTTCCTGACCCACATAGAGCTCTGAAAACTCTCCCGCTCTACCAAATGTGCTAATGAGTGGAGGACTGTTTTATAAGAATAGAGGAAAGTGAGGTATGTTTACTTTCATGGGTGATCCGTGGCACGCAAGGTCACATATTTGCAGCGTATGCTCTGATTAAAAACCCCAAACATTGTATTATGTCTTGTTTTAAATGTTCCGGTTCTTGGATTTGCATTTCACATCATTTCACAAAGCAGCAAGGATGTGTAATCTGCTTTAAAAAATAAAAGGAAATGACAAAAAGAAGAACAAGAAAAGAAAAAGAGTTTTCCAACAAGTAACAGTATTCAAAGCTTTCAGTCCGGATTTTGTAGATCTGCATATAGGTCTAGCCACTCATTTACAGAGTCCTATGTTTGACCGAGCACATTGGTCAGTGGCAGTCGGGTATATCAATAGACAATGGCAGAGAGCAGCAGCTGGTGGCGACTGAATAAACAGTATTGGAAAATCGAACAGAAAGTCACTGAGAGCACTGCTACTTAAGGCCTTTTTTTCCTTAACGGGGAATGGCACACAAACAGCAGACAATGAGAGACCAGCAGACCATTGACAGCAACAAACAGTGCCAGGCAGAGACTATTCTGCTCCAGGCGCTGCTTCGTTCTTCAGCTTCCCTGAGGACATCCTATCAAGAGGTATACGAATGTGACTCGGCCACTTTAGGAACCGCAAACCGCTCCTTGAGAACAGACGGAATATATCTTTCTCTGGCTGTCAAAAGGCAATCTGAGTGGGAGGCTGTTCAAAGGCATTTGTGGATTTCATGGCTTTGCTTAAACATATCGTTGCCTCTCCAAAGATATTTTGGAACACAGAAGGAGCGAAGCCTATTGCATTATATATTATGAATGTCATGAATATTTTAAATTTCACTCGAAATGAATTTCTGAAGACTGTGTGCCAAAGGCCACGTGGACTATCATGTCACACTGTAAACACAACATCATTAGAAGGCTGTCTGTGCATATTTGAGATACTTTCCCGCAGGTTTGCCGTCAAGTTGCCAATGTTAAGACATTCAGAGACATATTATTCACTCGAGAGCCCTGTCTGGCCCTTCATATGCCCTCTGCTGTAGAGAGCAGCTCCACAGCAGCAGTGATGTGCTGATGGTGGCACATTAGTCAAGGACACAGTGGGAGTAACCTCCACCTCCTATCTGGCATTTGTTCTCACAGCGTACAACGTACAAACGCTGAGCAGAGATGAGAATGTCCCGAATGTGTTATCCTGACAATGCATCAAGAAAAATGACTATATGTCCAGGTTAGACGGTACAAAGTCATTTCTTAGACATTTCTGGCACACATTTGTTCAGCATATGACAAGTTAAAGAGTAACTGCACACTTAAACATGTCTTTAAAGCTGTAAACTAAACAATGAAATGCATCAATGTTGGTGTTAATATTGACATTTCTTACCAAATTCCTTTAAAAAAATCGGCATTTCATGGTTGAAAATGGCTCAAAGCACCATCCACTGTTCTAAATCAGCGCTAATCTTGCAAGGCCAATTCTGAGATAAAGTCGACTGTTTGTGACTAATCTACGTCATGAAATGAATGAATGTTAACAGCCTCTAATCAAACCTCGCTCCTCGCCTCTACAGCACAGCACAAGTCTGTTCTCTCCACTCAATGTCCTGGAAACTAAGCAATCAGTACATTACAACGTCTGTTGAATCATTGTTAATGACTGATTATCTGGCGATAGCAATGTGCTTTCCTACACTGTGACAAGAGTGTTTAGATGACGTATTAAGTTAATTTTTGTCATTTAGCAGATGGCTAGTTAGCTAGCTAACATTAGCTTGCTACTTCCACCATGTTTTCATGCTAACGTTACACTGGTTACAGAAAATAAGCAGAACAGCAGGCTGGTAACCAGCGGCCGCGCCGGGTCCCTGCTCCCCGCCTCTAGGAGACTACAGCCGGGAGTAGAGCAGTCAGATGCTCCGGAGACAAAAGCGCTATCGTTACGGTTTGCTCTAGCTGAGTGTCGACAGTGGCGCCCGCTCTCCTCCCGGCAAAGTAGTCTCCCAGCGGCAGGGAGTGAGGCGGAGGGAATGCGGGGTGTAATTCTTGTCTCGATTGTGGTCTGGTAAACAATAAAACCATCAAATTCAGTGCCACATGCCATATCACTATTTTCCAAGCTATTGTAGCCGTCATACGTATGTCGACACTGCATCAGGGCTTTCATCATTTTGAAATTTTGATCAGTTTGAGTGGTTTCATTTCTCTGGCCCATGCCCACATTTTTGCATTATTACAAATATGCAGTGGGTGGCTCAGACCTGTACCACCCACTTTACTCTTTAAAGATAACAAAACAATCCTGGAACACAAAGTGACTGCTGTGTCTTAATCTTGACTGTGTCGTTGATCAATGCCAACGACTCAACAACCATCTTTCTGTTGAAGTGTTTCTGGATTTCCAATACCAATCCCACTCCGTCTCCACCACTTTAATTTCAACTGCAACATTATGCAAAACCATTATAATATACAGTATTTTACTTTTCATTAGAATACCTCATCTTGTTGCATTATTGCTATGATTAGCTAATCCATCACTGGCTGAAGGCTGAGACAGAAACTTATGTAGGGGGGGATATGTTTAATAGCTGCTGCCGTCTCTCCTGACAGCCAGTAGAAATTAATGAAAGTCATGAGTTACTCAAAGGACTGCAGGAACTTTTTGATTGGTGCCTTGTTAGTCACCTCACTTTTCCAATGTTAGCAAAGTGCAACCATCAAACTCCTCTCTTTAAAGATAGATATCTATGTGCACATTCTGCACATTAAAAGGTGGTACTCCGGCAATTCAACTTTCATCAAGTTTGGGGACTCACAAGAGACAAACTGAAAAAAAGGAATAGTCAAGATGAATGCAACAGAGGCCCGATGTATCCTGACGTGTATTTCCTAGTGTGGGTCAAGTTCTAAAAGCAATGGATCCTACACTTCCCCTGATGCAGAGGTTTTCAAACTGCAAGGTGTGACGCAGAGGGAAACACGAGAATCAAAGAGAGGTGAAATGGACAGGTGCATGCTGTCTAAAAAGATGGTGAAGTCAGTTATTGTAGTTTGGCCCACTTATCAGTGCGGCCAGCAGGTGGAGCAGCAGGTAGTGTAAAACTCTGATTGCTGCAATTAGCATCAAAAATCTCACTCCTTCTCGGAGTCATAACCCAATCAAACAGAAATAATACAGTTTTAGATTGAATGTGACGGATACTCTCTCAGATGTGCATCATTTAGAAATCAGAAAAAAGACGCTCATTATAACCACAGAACTTGCCTGAAAATCATCACGTTTTCCAATAATAGTTGGAGATGTGTATACTCAAGGATACATTGGAAATAGGAATAGCTAATGTGGCTTACTTTTAATGATGCCAGTTTCCCCAAATGTGAACAAATACAGGCTGAAAAAAATGTAGCCCAAAAGTATGATGTGGATGACGGCGGATATTGAAAAGTCGCAGTTGTCTACATTTTTTAATCAAAGTCCGACTTTGAAAGCAGCTGCCCTGGTGCAACAAATAGTTAAACACTCCCTGCCTGGTAAGCACACGCCTTTCAGACTCCACACTTCCAGGTTGCAACTCCAGGCCGACATGTCATCACGTTTTCTGCGAGAGAATCTCTGACTTGACACGGCTCCTCCAGAAACTAAACTGCAATAAAACTGTTTCACAGGCGTCGTTATCCCCATGACAACCATAGTCACCTTTATGTGTGTCCGTGGAATTCCCCTTTCATATGTTCAAGTGCACAGATGATGCTTTTCTCCTGCTAAGTCCTTATATAAAGAATAACTTGAGTGACAAACCCATTTATTAAAAGTCTGCCCTTTTTTAATAAAAAGCTTTTACTTTCAAGGTGTTTGCTCATAGCTCAATAACTGTAATATTTCACCCCAAGTCTCTTTTGAAGTACTGATCTCAATTTGAGTGATGATCCTGTATGGTGCTACTTGGGCATATTATAAATAGTTAACACGAAGACCAAAGTTTCCAAATTTAAATAGATTTTTATTAATTTGAATAATAATAAAACCAAATAGTTTCCTTTGAGAACTCCCAAATCCAGCCCGATGTTGCTACACTACTAAGTGCAACAACGTAGACTCAGAACAACAATCGTTATTTGATCTTCACTTACGCAGATCTAAAATATCTGATGAAAACGGTCTCTGACAATTCAGTGTTTGGCGGGTGACTAAACTCTTATGTTCCCACAGCCACTTGTTGCCTTTGGCATCAGTCGTTGTGTTTGTCTGATGTACAGCCTCAGGTAGCGAGGCCTGCTTTCACTTTCATCAGTGCAAAAGCGTGACGGCTGCTCCTTTGACGTGCCAGTCAAATCAGGTATCACCCATGAAAATATACTCCTGAATGAAAGCGTCATTATTCAGGAAGTGTACGTAGTTGAATGCTTTTTAAAATATTGGCCAACGACCTGCAATTCAGTGTTGGCTCACGCTCAAGATATTAGCTTATGATTATTCATTAAGCCAGTGTAGTTGAGTTGCTTTGGCCTTGAAACAAAAGGTAAAGTTTGGTTGACGTGACGCAAGTGTGACGACACATGTTCTCACGCAGCGTTCGTAGCTATTCCAATGCAAATGAATGCGCTGTAATTTTAAGAGATCTCACGATATCAATTAGTTTGTAATGCACATACTCATGAACCAGGAAGTATAAAGATCGCAAAACCCCTCACAGGCTGGTTAGGAGTTGAGGTGGCTGGGTCAAACAAACTTAAGTAACACCACTTCAGTAGTTATTTTAACCCAAACCATGATCTCTTCCGAAGCCTCATCAACTAGTTGTGTTGCCTAAACCTAACTAAGTTGTTTCCTGAGAAGACGGTAGTTCATTTTGAAAAGACTGTATGCAACGAGCGGAAATTCACACCAGCTGCTGGACTATCGTAGGAAAACGCAGTAACTCTTTCTCAAGATATCATATGAACCGCTATGAGGATACTTTGGACGACTAAATACCACTAAACATCCCTGAATTCCTCCTGTTAGTTAATTATTCAACAATCCCAAAGGGATGTAGTCAGTGTGTAATACAGTACACCTTCGAAACATGTGGCAGGCGTGTCACCACTATCAAATGGCTGATTGTGTACTTGAGCACCACGGCCTTGCATGTGTATATTTGACTGTGCGAGCGCAAGGTTTCCTGGGTGAATGTGTCGCAGAAGGGAAGGCTTCCCATTGATAGGGAAGCCTTTGTGGGCAGGCCATGCATGCATGGATTGTTAATGTCAGTTGGAAGAGCTAGACTGTGAGTAAGGAGGAAAAAAATCGGATACAGTGAGTCCATGGAGTTTCTTTATAGCAAAAAAAAAAGAGCACTTGGACATCCGGCAAGTGAGGCAGAAACAGGGCCCTAGCTTAAAATGCAAATTACTTGGTCAGAGGTCCCTTAGCCTCCCCCTCAGAGCATAGAGGCAGCATGAAATCCATCCTGGGAGGGGCTATTGTACTCCGGGAAGCAACCGTGCGGGCCGGGGAATCTCTTTTTTATAGCCTGAAGCTGTGGGAGAGCTGTGCAGTGCTGCAGAAAAACAGCCGGCCAGAAGTGTGTGGGTCTTGGGGTGAGCCCCCAATCTCTCACTCATCCTTCCTGGTGTCTGTCTCATGCACTGCTGCTATCATAACAAGGCCTCGCTCTCTGTAGCCACGCCGGCTCTCTCTGAGGCAGGCTCAGGTGTAATCGTCCATGATGGTGTGTGCTCTGCCAAAAAAAGGGCCACACCGGTATCAGCCATTCCCATCCTCTCCTCCTCCTCCTCCTCCTCCACGTCCCCTTGTCCTCTCAGCTGCTCCTATAGCTGCCGGACTGAGACAGAGAGGCGCAGACCAGCACAACCCCCAACAGCACTCCATCAGTGGACAAAGCTGCTGCCTTTGCAACATGCTAGCAGAGCTGAGAGTGAGGAGGGAGGAGGAGGAGGAGGCACAGAATGAAGGGAGTAAAGAGGGAAAGTGTTTAAAGGCACAACAAATATACACGCCTCTCACCTCCTCGGCTTCAGCAGTATGTCCTCCGAGAAGCTTCAGGCGCTCCCTGGTGACCCTTTAATCCTGGTAGCCTCCCATAAACTCAGCTTCTACCACACCGCCGGGTCCGGTCCAGTCATCTTTATGGTCTCCTTCGGGGGCTGCAAGTGGCTGAAAACAGATTGGAATTCTCCTGTGCTGTTTACTTTCCCACAACTTCTCCCCTGCACCGAGTGCACTAGCAGCTCTAGATGAGGTAACCCTCTCTGCTCCCTCCCTTCTCTCTTTCTCTCTCTCTGCCTCCCACGCCTCTCTGCTTGTGTTCCTCCCTCTATCTCCCCTCTCTGTCCCTCTCTTTTTTAGATGGGTCCTTTCCCCCCACTCAGCCCCTCAATTCTCATTCTGTCCTTTCTTTGGTTTTCTCCCTCCTCCCACTCGCCAGACCCCTGCTGCTGCCCAGACAGCAGCACAAAGCAGGGTGAGGACTAACAAATACAGCTGGCCAATGGCAGAGTGGCAAAGTCAGGCATGCGGCCAATGGAAAGCCTAGGGGGCCGTGTTTCTACCAATCAGGGGAGTCATTCAGAACAAGTGGGCTGGACAAAAGGAATTAGGGGCAATGCTGTCTCGCAGCACTTCCGTGTGGGATTGAAGTTGACTGTTCTCACTGTGCTGGAGTCAGCTGTAAGAATTCCTCACTCATGGCAGAGATTTAACAAGAGAAGGTGATAAACCAAATAATTTTTAGCAATACATTTGTTGATAAAACTTAAAGACAAAATTATACTTTGCTCATGCAAAATAATAATTCACGTAAGACAAATATTTTGTGTCAAAAAAATAAACACTACCTGTAGTTTTAGAGACCATGTTTGTTTTCAGCGTATGGTTTATTTTGTATCTAATTTTAAATTTTAACAAAAAAAAGAACTTACATTAATTTCCTGGAGCATTACCCTAACCATAATTCCACTACAATCCTAATCCTCATCCTAATTAAACCAAGTCTTCACCCTAAAATGTAACGATTTACATTATGGGGATGTGCATTTTGTCACACACAGTTGTGTTTTCATGACTTATGAGGACATTACATTGACCTACATTCATTTCCTGGAGACTTAACCTCACCATAACCACTACCAACCTAATCCTAACCCTTACCCTAAATTTACCCTAAACTTAACCTAAACCTAACGCGACCCTAACCTTAAACCAAGTCTTCACCCTAAACTGTAATGATGTAAATTGTGTGGACATGCACTGTGTCCCCATAAGGAAGGTGAGTCCCCACAATGTAACTGTGTAAACAGATTTATGTCCCCACAAGTCATGAAAACACAAAACCGTAACACATAGCACAATATTATAAGATGAACGAGAATGCAGTGCCTGTGTCCATTTGTTCATTTATTCAACACATACACACATTATGCTACATAAAGTATTATATTATATAATCATATCATGTATTGTATCCTGTTGTTCAGAAAATAATGAATGAGAACTCTGAGAACATGGAATATGAATCTGAGTATAATGAATGAATAAATGTAAAAGCAGCACAAACTTTAAGCCATCATCGGTTTGTTAACTATGTAAACCGGTTGTGTTAATATGTAGCTTTATAAGTGTGTAAATGAGCCTACACTGTACTAATAAACATTAAACAAACACTCTGGTATCCAACTTGAAAATAAATATGTAAACGGGATCTGAAATTGCAAGTTTTACTGATACAAAACTAGTAATTAAAGCAGAGAAGGTTTGAAAAGAAACATTTATTTAACTACCTTTTTAGTTTGAGTTTGGTTTATTACTTTGGGTCAGACAGCCAAAGTACTTATATTTCATCTTATTATTGTTGCCTGTTCATTTCTCATTGGGTCAATTATTTAGCTACACAGCAGCTACCTCAGATCATCAATATTTAACTTGACTGTGCCCAGGGGGACATTATGTCTCGGAGACAAAACAAAGACTTGAAATTAAAACATAATAAAGTCATGAACAAAAATATGTAAATACACATTGAGCTCTGTACATCAGGGACGGCAGAACATAAAACCTGGAGCACAGGTTGCGCAGGCTAACGTTGCATATCTGAAACAAGAGGTGAGTTTGAGTTGAGGTGGCATAGTCAGGTTTGAGACCGAGTTTCTCAACTCAATCTCAAACCTGACTATGCCACCACTATTTATGTTTTTGTCTTTCTTTATCTTCTCTGTAGTCTGTGTCTGCTCTGTGAATGGCAGAATGGCTCTGTTTGCTATTCGTGTCCCCGATTACACCAGTGATTCTATTTCTGCCTCTAATCACATTTACACCACTGCTGGCTCATGCAGTTTGTGACAAGGTTACGCGGTAACAAGGTAAATCCTCGACTGCAGCTCAATTATTCACATGCACGCCTCTTCATTCGTTCTGCGGAGACAACCACGCGGTGTTACTGTTGTCCAGAAGATTTATTAAAACACGTTGAACAAATACACAGAATACAAATAAAAAGATGACAATTCACTTTTTTTTTTTCATTCAAATGCTATACAGCACAAATATCAGAACCATTAACACTGCTTGGAGCTCATTGTCTGTAAATGCTAGATACACTACCGCCTCCCCGAAAGTGAACCGTGAACCGTCACGTCAAACGCTTCACATGCTGTGCATTCGCTGCAACAAAGGTGCCTTTTCTCAGGGTCTTTTGGTAGCTTTTGAAGCCATGTTAATAAGCATGTACATACATTGTTAACATATTTATAATATTAGACTGAAGCCTTTTTTTTCTAACAGACATTACATTCATACCGACTTCAGTTTGATTGCATTTCATTGGAGCGCTGTGTTCTCGACGTCGTCTCGTGGTCGTCACTCCAGAGGGGGAAAAGGACATGGTTTTGATTAATGAGCACGTACGGTGCACTCTGCAGTTCTACGGCAACACCATCCAGCAGACATTCATCTTCTTCTTTTTTTTTTCCAGTTTGATACATAAATCTGTATGAGATGGACTTATCTCTGAAAAAAAAAAAAATCTTTCAAGTATTTACATGTTTCTGAGGTTCTATCTGTCAAGCAACCTAATACATGTCATGGTCAAGTAATCGATGGCATGAACAGAAACGCGATGAACAAAACCGCACTGATAAACACTAACGGAGAAGAGCGCTTAAAAAAAACTCATGTGATGCACTTCAAGGTTCATTTCATGGTTGCTTTTGAAAAGTCAGTCGGATAATATTCCAAGCTAAAGCATGTTGTCTGAGAAATGATGTGAGAGGGGAGAGGAGGGTTTTGCAGAAAGAGAGCACCTCGGGACAACCATTTGAAGTTTGCAAAAGGAGAGTAAGAAAATACGCTCAGCAACTCTGTACAACACCACCTCTTCACTTTAGATTAGTCCAATCACCATCGTCATCCCAACAAAGTCAAAGAAGTGCTGTCAATGGCTGTAACAATACAAACGGGTAATGCCACTCGTCTTTGGGGGGAAAAAATAAAATAAATATGCTCAATAACAATTTGCACTTTGAGTCCAAACATTCGATCGATGCCTTCATAAAAAAAGGAAATATAGTAAGCTTCAATTTATAAAATACCGTTTTACATGGTGGACCGCCACTTCAGCACGTAACAGTAGTAGATGGAATGCACAAGATATGTGGCTATGCCATGCTAAAGTGTCTTCACCCCAGGTAAAGCAATAGGCAGCAACATGAGGAGACCGGACGTGAAGACGTCGTCTAAAGAGTTAATGCTGTGCAACATCGGTCCTGACATTCCCGCAGGTGTGGAGTAAAATACACTGCATTGACGAACAAATCGTACTGGATCGTCTCCTTTAATCTTCTCTAATGGCACCAAGTGACCAGATACATCTTACGTTTTTACCTTAACGTAAAGAGAAGCAAACAAAAGCTACTAGACTTAAAGTGACATCGCGCCATAAGCACATATGTTCTTATTCAGTTCTAACAATGAAAGGGGGAAAAGGGAAAGTCCCTGGGATGTAAGTAAGAGAAGGAAAGCAGCCACTCTCCACTCAGGACTCTTAGGCCTGAACATTAAAGCCCTGCGTGTGGATGTGGACCAGGTGAGCTCCTGTTTATAGTGCAGTCCCACTGGTCACGGCCCCCAGGGTTAAGCTCTACAGCCACTACTAACATTCAAATATAATAACAATCACAAATATTGGTACCATACACAGAAATACTTCTCTGAAATGCGTTTTAATAATCATTTTTGCGACTCCCGCAGCTCTTTCGTCTCTGCTCGATCTTCCCGTGCGACGGCAAGCCAGGCTTCCCGGTTTCCTCCACGTGTGTTTACGTATTTTCACTATGGTTCGACCTATGTGAGGTAAAATAAACAGCAGTCTCTGAGTATATACAGTGCAAGAAGCCAACCCCCCTCGCAGGTTACTGGAGCTGCAGGTTTTTCTGGAGATTACTTTCTCCAAATGACCAGCGGGTGGCAGTCTTTAGAGGATTCAGACAGACTGTGTCCAGCTACTGCATACATGATACTAGTTTTTGATGCTTTCAAATCAATATTTTAATCCACTGGTCACTACATGAATGACAAAACAAATATTCATTTAAAGTAACAATATTGGTCCTCGGAAAAACAATCTCCCATCACGCTATGAGTGAAGGTGTCCTTAACTCCACTCCTCCTCACAGGGAATAGGCTCCAGTGGGGCACAGTCACAGTGTACAGTGAATAGGCAGAATGATAAAAGCATCGGGGGGGTGTGCACGCAGAATGAAAAAGTTCGAGGCTAGGCACGAACAAAACACACATTCCAAGATTAGAATGAGCCCCAATCAAGAGCTCGCTCGAGTTTCGCCTAGTAGTGCGAGACTAAAAATAAAAATAAAATCCTCTTTCAGGTAAGAGCTGCTTCATTTTCCCCATCCTAAATCCTCCAGCTCTCCGGCACAGGTTAAGAAAAAGCGAATATCTACTGAAATACTTCTATAGGATCCTCGAAAGATAAAAGTGCAATTGTTAAGATAGATACATCTGCATTAATCAAAAAAAGTTTGACTTGAAGTCAGGAGGGAGCGGGAGAAAGAGGAGGATGTGGCGGAAGAGATGGGCGGCTGTCATCCACGCAGATTCCAGCCCTGGGAGTTTCTAACCTCGGGTCAGTTTCACAGAGCCGGTCCTAGTCCTCAATACAGATGACATCACTCGGTTTGCCTGACTTGAGGTCAGGCGTAGCCACGTCTCTCAAGGAGTCAAGTGACTTCTTGTCCAGATGGCTTGTAGGGGGTGGAGGGCCGTTAGAGGACACTGAAGAGGAGAGAGGTTTTATATCTGAGTGGTTCAGTTCAACTTAACAAACGGTTACTTTTCTTAACATATTGCAGTGAGAATTATGACATACAGAATGTTTTGATTCAGATGGATTTTCAAACAGAACAAGCACATCAACTTCAGAATCTTATTAGAAAACAAAACTGAAAGTGAGCATACCCAAAAACGTCTGCAAACCCTCATTGTGTATGCAACTAAGGTAAGTAAGATAGGTCAAAGTTGAATAAGGACGTCGGTCTGTTAGCTGTGATAGATAGGACAGTTTGGAAGAGAAAACAAAGGCAGTGGAGTTATTACTCAAATAAGTTTGGCTCACCAGGGGGGTTTGTTCAAGACATGTCTGAATGCTCGTGTTTCTCGACCTATCTGGCTTCTTTGTGGGCGCGGCACCGATATGATAACTGTGTTTTTAGATGGTGCCCGATTTATTTTGCAAATAGGAAAGATCAAAACATGACGACAAGTTGAAGTTGAGTTGTAATAAATCAGAATGATGCACCTCACAAAAATTCCATTTAGCAACCATCCACATTCTTATCTATCAATTGTGCGCAACTTGTGGAAATGTCCGCTTAATGTTAGAAAAAAATGTCTAACGTCTAGTCCGTCAAAACAATTAAGTTATATCAGCTGACAGCTTAATTTGACTGAGCAAATAGTATCATTTAAGTTGCACAACAACCTCAAGTCGCACCTGTTTTACAACATCCTACTGTAAATGTGGATGCTCACCGCTGACGTAGGGTCCCAGAGGCATCTGACTGTAGTTGACCATGGGCTGACCACCCGGTCCTCTGAATCCTCCACCGAAGCTGCTGCTGTACATCTGGGAGCAGCCAAACCCGCCCTGGCTAAAAGGCTGAGAATCAAACATGAGTTATGCCGCTGCGTGTTACAACTTCACATTAATCTGTTACATAATAATTAGAATAATAATAACAGTAACAGGAGAAAAATCTTGGAGTACAGCGACAGAGCTGGTTTTTAAATCCTTCAATTCAACATTTGTCAAGTTTTCTTCCTACGGTAGTGAAGTAAGCAAATAAAAAAAACAAAGAGCGAGTCAGATTGCAGACTGTTTCCCTGGTTACGACAATGGTTGGCACAGCAACCCGAAAAATAAAAAGCACAGTCAGAGTATATGACCAAACGCACTGCTCTGCTGAGATGATCGCTTGTATAACCGAGAATAAAAGACACACACACATTCAACTCTGGTGAACAGGTGCAGGAGAGATGAAAGTAATGAGACAATCCCATCCTTTGGGACTGAAAGATGTAAAGAGGAGCAGAGCAGTGAAAGTAAACAACTTAAGGGAGACTCTTCTTTTATCATTGCACCAGGGGAAACGATTCCATGGGGGAGAGGGAGTTGGAGTCTCCACAGGTTTTTTTTGAAGGAAAAATGCGGTTGCTGAGTCGTAACTACAGAACACTTCAAAGTTTTTGTGCCGGAGTCTTTTATCTCTAGAATCCACTCATCCCTGCCGCACATTTTAGGGAGCCTTGTTTCCTCACCGGCTTCCACCGCATGGTAATATTTAGCCAAGTCCGAACCATTGGGGAAAGAGGCTTGTGATTCTCAGCAAGACAACATGTTATTCCCATCTTATAATGACAAAATTGGCCCTCTTAAAACAAATGGGTTCAGATAGCTACAAACAAAAGAGTATTTGATTAGATTTTTTGATTTCTGAAGCCACCCTGACCTTCTCGACCCCCGTGTCCCGTCTCACCTGCTGTGGCGGAGGCTCGCTCCCTCGGCTGGTGAGGCGGCTCAGGATGCTCCTCTCGGACATCTGCAGACGGCCCGACACCGGCGGGATCCTGGACAGCATGTTGGGCAGCCGCGTCACGTCGGCTTTCATGTCACTCAGAAGCTCCTCCAGCTGGTTCAGCACTGCAAGATCACAAAAGCACACACACAAACACACAGACACACACCATATCAGAAATGGTTTCACTTGTTAACACTCATTTAAAGAGCCCCGCACATGTGGTATCATTTAGTGAGGAAAAGATCAATGAGAGAAACCACAGGGCAACTGCATGAAACACTTTTTACTTTTTAAATTCAATTAACAAAGTGTAAATAACCTCAAATCATTAAAAAAAAGTAAATTAATGGTGTGATCCAGAGCCTGAAATTAACAGCTGCCAGGAACTAAATGCCATAAAATGTTTCACTAACAGATAAATCAATAAGGGTCACAGACAACAGCATTTTCAAACACTTTAACGCCTCCGTTTTATACAGTCTTTGGCCTTGGCCTCTTACCAAACTTTCATCTAAACCAATCGCTGTAAACATGTTTTGACGGTGAGTCAAATTAACACAAAATGAAGCCACTGTGTCAAACAGGATCTTTTACTGTCTGGATCAGATAAAACTGTTTTCAAGTGAAATCATGTTGTTTTAATTGCGCTGTGTCTTGAAACAAGGGGAAATGTGAAATACCGGTACTCCCCTTTTAATATTAGATGTCTACAGTGGCAGGCCGTGCATTTTATACCCAGGCCTTCACTGCTGTCATGCAGCTGAAATAGCACCTTATAACCACATGATGGCGCCACAGCTATTATTCGTTTCTAAGGCTGTAACTATGTACGTACTCGTATTAAACCGTTCGGTACGAGGCTTACAATACGTTTGAATAATGCTAGAGCATTTGGAAAATGCAGAAGCTTAAATTCAGGAAAATATAATGTTTTCTGTGCTCATGTAGGACAGTGGTTCTCAGCTGGTCTGGCTGTGGGACCCACCATCATCCCTTAATGACAAGCCACGGCTGATCCGTCTCTTTAGGAGACCGTCTTATGATTTTTCTTTCACAACCCAAATGTTAAACGTACTGCTCTGCAATCTCTTTCCTCGTCTCAGCCCCCTGTGTCACGGTGTGTGGTACTCTGCTGTTAAGTTTCGTTTCACGATAGTCACGTGCTGGCCCACTGACCAATCACAGCACACCCTGCACTTCGCGGCAGAGCTGCACATGGACATGTAATGATGACGTAGGTGTAGGCCGGCAAGTATGGGGGTAGCGGCTGCTGACACTCAAAAAATACGCCCAACATGTCAAACTAAAGATCTGATTGGTTGAACACCATGACAATCAACAATATCGTCCCCATTCACTTAAACGGCACATGGAAGCACTTTTGAGGCTGCAGGCCTCGGGCCTCTCTTCTACCGAGAGACACAGAGGTGAAATCTGATTGGATAAAAGCTCTACTTAAAACAAGCTGCACTGGAAGCAGAGCAACTGAGGAAGACAGTAGCTGTGCAATGAGAAAATAAGATAATGGGAAAAATATTTTTATAAATTATAATACATAAAAAAATATATATATATATTTTTTTGTGATTCTGTTTAGGCCAGCAGAGAAGGCTTTGCAGGCCCTGACGGCCCACCACTGGATGTCTATGGTTATTATTGTGAAAGGTATAAACAGGTGTGGATCTGGTCTGCGCTGCCTTTGTCAATGTTGAAAGGAGTAATAAAGTTTGCCGTTTTGGTTCAGACTACGGAGCCTCTGTGTTGTTTCATGAATATAAGCTCAACTCACAACTTCAACACAGCTTAGTTGGTTAGTGCCTTTTTTCATGAAACATCTGAAAAGAATATTGTCTCTTTTTTGTTGCGTAATATATTCACGCTCTGTGTGAAAGTACATGACAAAAATAACTGTTACAAAAAGATATTGATGTGCCAATTAATTGCAAACACAGAAATGCCCCCGGTAAGTAAAGGCCTTGAGGATAAAAAATAAATAAAAAATTAAACTCTCTGCTCAGGTTGATTTGCATTATAAACTGATTCAAATAGTCTACGTGCACTGGCAGGCTTTTTTTTACGACTTTAATGATTCAGTTACAAAAGCAAGTGTTCTATAGTAATTACTGAACTGTATTGTTTTTTCTTCCTAGTTAAAAATATGAAAAGACACCAACAGAAAAAAAGATGAATACAGTAACCGTGAAATTTGAATAATTATAGGAGGATTTTAGCAGTTACAAACCTAACAAAATGTGTCCTTGCCTCTTTAATGAATGTTTCATGCATCCGTCAGCAATGACAGAGTTCTTGTGAAATATTTATATCAGTAATTTTGCCCTGTAAATGTCATTGTTGTAGGATTGTTTTTCCCAGTGCACCAGCCTTTGGCAGGTGAGGCAGAAATTGTGATAATTATGACTGTTGCTATTTTTGAAACCGAACCACAGACCTTTGTGCAGCACGGCATTGGCAGGTTTGTTCCCGGCCAGGGACTCTTTGGACAGGTGCTGGTGGGACTCTGCCAGACATTCCACCTCAGCGAAGCGAGTGTTGAGGGCCATGGCTGGGTGACTGGGGTCCTGGGTCATATTCAGGTACGCTGCCCGCCTCAACTGCTCCTCAATCACCAGAGCCTGCTCCAACAGCTACAGAGAGAGGGAGGGCAGAGTATGAGGCAGAGGACTCAGGCAGAAGGTGATACAATTTGAGAGACAGTGTTTCAATTTGCATTTAGATACAACAAATCCTTTAATCCTTGAATTATTTCAGCCTTCAGTAGTTATTTTTAATTATGATTGCCTTGAAGCGCCGAGCCAGGAACTTGTTCTTCATCTCTAGGTAGTTGCCCTTATGTATCTCCGTCTTGAAGGGCTCATTCAGAATAGCGTAACGCGGGTCATTCTGAATGTCTTGCCAACGAGCATAGCCGTGTCTGAGATGGATTCAAGGTCAGGGTAAACAAATGGCAGCACAGAGCCTCGTAAAATTCCTCAAATAAAAAAAAGATTTTCGTGTCGCTCCTCGCGGTTAGTAAATATGAGTGTTTTGCCTGCAGGTCCCCCCCTGTCATAAGTAATTACATTACTTTGCCAGATGCTGAGCTTCTCGCTCCTACATCTGGGAAAGGATACGTTACGATGCCAGCTAAAAGCCAGTAATCGTGGCGACGGTGCCAGATGTCGTGCATCTTTCCAGAAGACAGCGCCGCTCGCTCTTCAGTTTGCCAGAGGGTGTGCAACTCTGCCGGCAAAAAAAAAAAAAAAAAGGATGAAGACAAAGAGTTGTTAACAACAACAACAAAAAAGTAACATTCAAGATGTTTCCAGCACATAAAGAGAAGCAAGAGCACATTAACAACACAAACAAGATTCATGACAAAACACAGCTGTTTCATTGTGGCACCTGAGACACAGAACCTGTAGAGAGACACTGGAGCACAAAGTGAAACAGGGAGGTAAATACCCAAACACAACATGCAGACGTGAGTGAGATCCACAGTGTCACAAGCAAAGACAGCTAGCTGTAAACTAATGTTTAGGGAGAGACTTTGTGAGCCTTTGACATTCAAGACAGTTTGATTTAAATGGAGGGTTTTAGACCCATTTATTTCCCAGTAAAATCAGCATGAGTGCCGTCATATTTCTCCTGGCAGTTGTTGCATTATTCACAGCGTGTTTGTTTGTCTCTCTAAATAACACCACAACAGTTTTGTCTCTGCTGTTACTTTAGACAAAAGTCTCAACAGCTCCGTTTCATTCCTCCCCTTCTGATGCTGCAGGTCACACTGTTTTGGTCAATGACAAAAAAAAACAAAGTCAGACTCAGTCTTACCTGTAAAACCTCCATCAGCGATATTAAACATGAACTTGGCTTTGTATCCATTTTTGTCCTCCTTCCTGCTCTCGTCCATCTCGTCCAAAGTGTCTTTGTCTCCATTCAATCGACCCTCTAACGCGTCTTCACTCTTCAAATCATCTGCAACAGCTCCATAAATGACAGAGCGATCTCTTAAAAGAAAATCTACATAATGGGACGACGACTTAAGATTCTTTTGCTTTACAAAAAAAAGAAACAGTCATTGCACATGTTTAAATCAAGGATTCATAGCATGTATACCTGGCTTATTTTCCTTGTCTTCAGTTTTTGCCAGAGAAGATTCAGTATCTCCTTTTTCTGAGGACTTCTCTGTTTCTTTGAGGGGCTCCGCTGTGGACAACAACAAAAAAGGACTCAATTAAAGAAAGTAAAAAGTCAAATAAAATAAAATTGCAGCACATCATTATGCACCACTGACTTGTAGGTGAGGTTTGACTGGATGATAGTTCTGTCTGCTTCAAAGCGGACTCTTTTGAGTTGGCTGATGGCTCGGCCTTTGCAGAGGGTGACTCGGTTCTGTCCCTCTCATCTGCTGTCTTCTCCTCTGAGCTGGCCTTGCTCTCTTCACTGTCAGATGCTTTCTCAGGTCCGGATGCTGGCTCTGCACTGGAAGACTGCCGAGGTAAAAACAGACAGGGCAACAGGAGGAGAAAGAGCAAAGTCGGTAGAGGGCAGAGAGACGAGTTAAAAGGTGTCTAAGTTTGATAAAAGCATCTTCTGAGGATGATAAGATGAGTGTTGTTAAAGTGTGATGAACCATGAGAGGGTGGATAAGACAATAAAGGGCAACAGAATGACATTGATGGATAGTGTAAGAAAAAAAGGACTCACTTCCTGCTCTGACAGTTTCTTGCTATCTTGCTCTGTGGTCTCCTTGTCTTCAGTGGTACCCAAGAGAGACTCAGTCTTCTCTACAGTCCAGAAAACAACAACAACTCAAACTTCTTTCCAGCCAAAACTTGTTCTAAACATGAAGTTCACCTTACAGTCAGACAAAAAGAAAACATGATCAGCACCGACACTTTGTTCTGACCTGGTGGGACGGGTGTGCCTGGCTGTGTGGCGACAGGGCTGGCTGGCACAGGGGTGTTGGGGTCAGAAGATAAACTCTCAGTCAGTTTCTTCAGCTCCATGCCGATGGGAATGAGATCTGGGGAACTCAGCTTGCCATTGACATGCTCAAACTCTTGCACCTACAAAAAAAAGGTGATCGGTTCAACTGTGATAAAATAAAAAATTCTACTCTTACATGAGATGGCTTACTTTCCTCAAATAAGGGATGAGGAAGAACTCCATTGTACATGCACGTGGCATACTGAATCAGCAGTTTTGTTTGAATTTGTCTGTATCCGGTTGCACCAACTCTTCTTAAGTTCAAACTTAGCCCAGTTGTAATATAAATGTTTTAATTTTTTAAGCAAATTTGTCACAGACTTAAAAACATTAATCTCATATTAATAGAAGAAGAGATGTATTGTACCAGATTTAGCTAACTGCTAACTAATTTCATCTACAGTCGCTGAGCAGGTAGACACAAAGACTAATGTCACTATAATGTAATCATGCAAATGAAAGTTCAAAATACAATAAACTATACATTTCAAAATGGAATGCACCACAAAAAACTAATGTTAGTCCTTATTAAAAGTTAAGTTGTTACCAGTAACTGTAGCTAACTTAAGAAGCTTGCAAAGCTAACATTAGCATGCAAACTTGAGGTATGGCCCATTTAGAGAAAAACTACAGTCAACATATCCGACCTGACATTTGATCATGAATGATGGAAACCGGGAAGATTATAAATAATATCTATCCAAAATACACAACAACTTTATGCCAGTAATATGAGACTTGACGACTAGCTAAATATTGTTAAGCTAGTAATGTTAGCCTAATTGATCCTAGCAGTGGCGGCTGGTGGAAAATGTTCTTGGTAGGGCTGTGCCACATCCAATCAATTTCAGCAAACATCCCAGAATGATTTAATGCAAACAAATTAAGGTATCAAACGCGCATTACTACTTTGCAGTTAAATATTTAACATTTATTCCAACACGAAAAAAAGCAGTAAATAACACTTTCACAAACACGTCAGGACATCTTATTTTAGTCACCCTCACAGGGAATTCAGTATAATATAATATATATAACATATAATAATATTCTGTATAATATAATAATATATATATCATATAATATTCTGTATAATATAATAATATATATGTCATATAATAATATTCACTATAATATAAAACACACACACACACACACACACACACACACACACACACACATATATATATATATATATATATATATATATATATATATATATATATATATAACTATATATCCATTTCTCAGACAGGTGCTTCATGTCCCTCACTCCCTAACTGTCCGTGCTGGTTCTGTCCCCGTTGTTTTAAAAAGATAAATAAGTTATTATCATGACGTCATCCAGCGAGTCAAACCTGTCTGGTGTACAGCTAGTAGAGAAGCTTCATGTACTGCTTCTCTTTCCTGCTAGTCTGCTGTCTGATTGTGAGGTCAGGCTGATCTGGGATCAGCTCTTTCAGTAGTTTCTCCTCTCAGTTCTCCTCTCAAACGGGTCTTGGAGGAGTAGTGCTCGCGCTGGCGCTCTCCTGTAGAGACTTCTCCTGACGAGAACGCGCAGCTTGGGGCAGGAAAAAAACTGCCCCAAGCTGAATCTATTTGAGGACGCTGATTGGCTGAATTGTATGTCACTCATTTATATCTTTACTCAGCATTGGCTAAACTGCTTTATAGACCCGCCTCTTTGGGGCAGTTTTTCCAGCGCCCCAGCAGCTGAGACGTGCACACACAGAGAGGAAGAGCAGACAGGCAGAGAGGACTGCAGGAAAAGCATATATTTACCGCAGATATCATATTTTACACATATTACTGGGTGATTCCATGTTTCAAAAACACAAATATTGACAATTTGTATAGTTTATTTTTATTTTAAATTTTATTTATATTTTTATTTTTATTTTTATTTTTTGTAGCTCTAGGGGGGGCGGCGCCCTAGCGCCCTCTATGGACCAGCCGCCACTGGATCCTAGCTAACGTTAATAGTAGTGGTTAGTTTACGTTAGCTTTAGCTAACTCTGAAATGTGTTAGAAACACATTTTTCTGTGTTTTACATATATTAATAAAAGAAGTCATATCTGGCAGGTAGGTTTAATATATCACTTAGCCACCTAAAACTGTAGTATTAGCAACCTTTTGGAAACTATGCTACAGTTTGTGATTCTACAGTGACTTCCTGTTTACATAGCTGACTGCTTTTGATTGGACAGCGCTTCAAACGTTTCCTAGCAACCAATTTACCCAAAAGATGTACAAAAGTCTTAACTAGCCAAGACATTTATGAAGTTTTAATGGTGCAACCGGATTTAGTGAATCACTAGTTTGAAACTATAAATTACTAAAAACATTACTATGACTTTACACACAAACTCTTAAAGCTGAAGCTCAAACTCCAGAAACCATTTGTCTTTTCTTAACCCAGATGTAGAAGCTACATAGCTCAAAATCTGGGTTACCCCCCAAAACATATGTTTTCCTCTTAACTGCATTTGCCTCTGCCTGAACAGTTTGACCTACTTTCTCTAATCTCACTGTGCTCCAGCAGACGACTTGTATGGTATTCTGTGTTGAAGATGTCTTCGGTTGAATAACCGGTTTACCTTTTTCCTGACAAGGGACATGACGCCGATCCTGGTGAGAACATGCTGACGAGACAGTCCCTCACGTGGGACCCCATCGGCAAAGGTCTCTGCTCCGTCTGCCCCCGGCTCACATAGATGTCTCATGAACAGAGACACATAGGCCCTGATGGAAAAAAAACACTACATGTTACAAGAGTGATTCCTCTGTGGTTACGAGCACTAACACCATATTCTAAAAGGCAGTAGTAGGAGAAGCACTTACTATTAGTAGCAGATTTTAAAGGACATAAAAGGATGATGTATGGAGGCTTTTCTAGTGGTTCTTTTCCATTTTGTATATGTGTTGCAGGTTTTTTAAATGTTTGATATACAATGATGGCACACTAACACACAAGTAGCAGAGGCAGTAGTAGTTTTAGAATGAGGATTATCAATTATTGAACTATAGTATTTAGCTGTAATAGTAGCAGAAGTAATTGCAGTAGTGGTGCCATGACAAGTAGTAAGTAATATGGAAAAATAGTCATAGTCATAGTAATAGCGGGCCACAAATGTGTGCTTAAACCGTTCTTAGGAACATTTTACGCACAAATCCGGGATTCAATTCTTAACGGAATTTGATGTTACTTTGCAAACAAATCTATAACTGCCTGAGACCATGTGAACACACAAAGGATGAAGGCCCGACTGTCTAAGAAATTGAAAACGATTGAATCTTTTAACTAGCATATTAATACCGCATTCATTAAAAAAAAGGCTTTAACAAACAACAATGTTTAAAATGGTTAATTTACTAATGTGCTGGCCAAATGTCTTGAATAACTGTCAAATTGACGCACATTCATCCTCATCAAATAGTGTCACAATTAAAATATTCTACTATAACAGAGTGTCCAAGTCCTACCTTACAATGGCGTACATAAGAATGTCCATATTGAAATGTTGTTTTAATTGACTTGGCCTATAATGATCATGCTACTCCCACCACAATCTAGTGGTAGCCATTGTTGAGTTGTTAAAATCTTTTGCTTTTCTAGAGAAATGGGGACGTGGTAGTATGCTGACTGCAAATAGCCGGCAAATCGTGTCTATTTAGAATGATTTAGCTTAAATAACATCTGCACGGTGATGAGAATAAAATAGGCCCGTGTGCACGTGTCATGAATCCAAAGGTAATTTTGCATGCACACTTATTTTGTGCGCAAAGTAAGAACATTTCAACGCACGTATTGGTAAATAAGGCCCAAGCACTTGTGATAGCAGTTGAACAATAATAGCAAAAACACAATCAATAGCAGTAGTACTATTAACCCCTCGTTAACACAGCTATGTATAAATCTAGCTTCATTAGTAAAGGCACCAGTAGTAGTACCGGTGCTTGTATTTGCAATATAGTAATCATAGGATAGTATAGTGTAATGGTAATTTTTTACGTAGTATATATTTCTACTTACTTAGTATATATTTCTACTCAGTATATTGTATTCAGTATATTTGTTGAACTTCACCGTGTCTCTGGTGTGCAGAAGAAGAGTTCTCCCTTGCCTGTTCACAATAACTAACTGTGTTGTATGAGAATGTTCCAGCACCAAGGCCTTTGGGCCGCTTGTTTTCGCTGCTGACCGTTTGTTTTCCATTGTTGTTCCTATCAGTCTGAGACCAAAAGTCTGAGACTGAAATGTCTGTAACATTGGCCATCGGCCCCCACCTTTGCTCATTCTGTATAAAGAAAGCTTGTGCACTTTTTTTTCTTGGTTCTTCCTCACTGAGACTGTACGCATTCGGTTGTGATGATTGAACCTTCTCTGCGCAGAGAATAAATACTTAAAAGACAACCTGGTTTTTGGTATTATGTTCTTCAGCATTAAAAGACTCACGCAAAGCGGGTATAGGAATATTTCCATTACAATAGTGATAGTAGTATTTAAGTACAGTTGCTTTAATGCACCAAACACAACTCAGGGCTACTTGTTTTTACTTGAATATCTATTTATGGAATGTTTGGCTCTGGTGCTTTCTAAAATGATGTAACCCTGAAACTGGAAAGTCCAACCTTAGCAAACTCGATATGAGCGTTCTTGGAGCTTTGCCCTGGGCTAACCAATTAAATGTGAGGAGCGAATTAAATAGCCCAGAGCTACCTCTTCACTGGATGGCGGGCAGTCCTTGACTTAAAAAATGTGCTGTGTGAAAAGAGAATTTTAAGTTGAACAAATAACACTACTTGGAGTTTCACAGTTTCAGTATATTCTAGGCCTCACCTGAACTCCCGCTCACTCTTCCCTCTCAGGTCTCGAACCAGCCAGTGGGAGTTGAAAGCATCCTGAGGAGGCATTCCCCAGCGCATGATGGCATTGAGGAAGGCTTTCCTCTGGCGGGCGTTGAACCCCAGGACCTTGTGATGAGAAGAAACCGCTTTAGACAGACAATGGTGTTAACATATCTGAAAGAGATGCTGCATGCTGTAATACAGTGCAATTAATGATGCTGCTTGCTGTCAGTTTCATATTATAAAAGTGATAACTCTGTCCTTGGCTGCCCCGTTACACAGAGTGATGGCCAAGGGCACAGGACCGGCTGCAGGGTAGTCATGCTTTACACGCTTAAAGAGACACTCTCTGAGTTTGTTACGGAGCAAAAATAGTGGCCACTTATCCCCAGATTTTCACCCATTAAGCACAATTTAAAGAATGAAGAATTATCCCCTTGCCTTGCATGTCACGCTGCCAAAAACAGGGGTTCATACCGCCACTTTAAGATGCACAGGATATCCTGTTAAATTCATACCTCAATACTGCCCCCAACTCGTGCCAGTAAGGGTGGCAGAGGTTTGTCTTTCTCATTCTTCATCTGCCGACGAGACTGTCTGCGTCCACCTGCAAAAGATATTAAAAAATTGTAAATAAAACGCATCGTTATAAGGACCTCTCTGCAGTGTCTTACCACGGGCACAGTTTGATTAAAATTAACTTGTGTGAAGAGGAATAGATACTGGGATGTGTTGTGGTGTCACATCTTAAGAGCATTTTTTCTATTTTTTTTGCTGCCTACCTTCGGGCCTCTCTTCAAAATCTTCGTCCTCGTCCTCGGACCCCACGGAGTACTCCGACTGATTGTCTGAAAGATCATCCTGCCACTCTGAGCAACACATCAGAGAGAAACAGCACATTGCGATCGCTTCTGTTGGTGGCCACCTGGGGGCGCCATGGCACTGCAGATTACTACAGACCACTACAGCTTGGCACGCACACACCACACCACTTGTGTCCTCTGGAAGTGAGGTGAGAGTTGACTCCTCTGCCAGGCAGTCACTTTAAACTTAGAGGGTACTCTGAGCTGTGATGGGCTTTGAAATCTTTACACTCTCAACAGTCAACTGCTGTTGAACTGTGGTAATCAGGATTCTTAAAAGTACAACTACAGGATGCAATAGATTGGTTGACGATGAAAAAGAAGCGTTTCACTAAAAACTATGTACATGCTTGAGATACAAGGGAGCTTTAGGCCAGTATAACACACTCTGTGGTAGATTTAATGGAGGTCAACAGCTCTTGTTGAGACTTACAACCTAAGAGGATTTAATAAACACAGATTAATTTCTGTGCCGTTCACGCCTGAACTGAGACACCCAAATTATTGAATTAGCTGAGGTGTGAGTGGCACTGTTCTGTTATTGAATTAGCTGATTGGGTTGTTGAGTTTGACATCAGAGTCGATCGTATGTCACAACGAGAGCTGTTGACCTGCACTGAAGCCAGCAGAGAGGGTATTACACTGGCCTGTGCAATATTATCATAAACCAAATACAGAAACACGTTTACTATACCAGTAGTTTTCTCATAATGTGACTCAGATGATCACACTGACAAACTGTGCCATTATTTACTTATTTAGCTCCAGTGTTATTTGAATCAAGCGAATGTGCCTTCATTAGGCTAACTTGTGATTGACAGGTCGCTACCATGGCGTTATCCGGTCTGGGAGTTGTCTGTGCTTTTAGTACTTTTAGAACTTTAACCCTTTCACAATGTGTTTTCAGTTCCTGGATGTTAACTGTAACATTTTGGTCGTCTAAAAAAGTTTGATTCAGCGTTCGATCTTACTTCACCCCCTTATGTGGTATCTATTTGAATAAAAACTCGAGATTTTAAAACGTAGTCCACAAACCAATGGGTAACGTCACTGTGACTACATCCACTCTTTATATACAGTCTATGGCACCAAGAAATGTTAAGGGGCAAGAATCGAAAAGGGCTGTTGCTTCCGAAACGCAACCAAGAACTAATTTGGTATGATAATATTAAAGAGCCAGTGTGTAGGATTTGGTGACATCTAGCGGTGAGGTTGCAGATTACAACCAACGGGAACTTCGCCCGCATGCCCAAGTGTGCAGGACAACTACGTTGGCTGACGCGTAAACAATGAAAACACAAAAACGTTGAATGTCCTTATCGAGGACGTTTTCTGCTCTGGGCTACTGTAGAAACATCGCGGCCGGCTCTGTGATGAGGACCTGCTCCGTATGTAGATATAAACTCATTCTAAGGTAACAAACACAAAAAACGATTCTCATTGTCAGCTGATTTATTAGACAATAAAGAAAACAGCCAACAGGTCCCTCTAAATGCTCCACACTGTCCCTTTAAAGGATAACACGTTTAAAATGAGTCTCGGTGAAGGCGTAAGGCAAAACAACAAGCTGTGAGTCCTGATAGACCAGCGCCACGTGTCTGTTGAAAGAGCCTACCTTGGTCCTCCTGGGTCGTGTCGTTATAGTTGACCTGCTTTCGGATGCGTTTGCCTTTGCCGAGGTTGCGGGCCAGATCCTCCTGCTGCTGCTCGTAGTGGTGGCGAAGGAGCTTCTCCCAGTAGTCCGGGTCCACGTTCTCCTCCTGCTTGATGATCTCCCGTTCCACCTCCTCCTCCTGCACGAATTGATAAAACATGGATGTGACAAATACAAAAAATAAAACATCTTCCAACAATGATACCGTCAGCTTTTTAAAATCCTAAACTTATTTGTGAACAGTTGACCCTGAAGATAAAATCAGGTGCACGAGGCATAACAAAGTAAATAATAATTTCAACACAATTATTTTTTACGGATACATGGTTTCTCTAAAAACATATCAACTAGTTACGCTTAACCGAGAAACAATTTCTCTGCTTTCAGTATTTTTCTAAAGGCTTTTGTGTTACATATTGCACCATGTGTCAATATTTCATTGTGTAATTATGTTTTAATGTGCCGACACCAAGTAACAAGGCACCACGTTAAAAGGCTCGGGTTCCTGGTGGACCCATTGTGAAATAAAAAGCAGCCTGTGAGTTCTTTCATTATAGACAAACACAGTTCTTTCGTTACATTGAGCTTTACACGTCCTCCAGTGTGTGTCCTCCAGGCCTTAAAAACCTTTCCTACATCGTTAAACATTTAACAAAGTGTTTATTTTTTTATTCATCCAATGATACCTTTTACAATGTCCCGGCCCTCTAAAGTCAGCCAACATATGCACCACATCACCCCTCTTTAAAATCAAGTTATCTTGTTCTATATAGAGGCAAATAACCATCTCTTGAGATCTCAAGTCTGCTGTACGAACAAACCGGCGGCCTCCTTTTCATTCGCGTGACCCTACTCGCCCTGACTCATCAGGCTTAAAGGAAACTATATATAGTTATATATATATGCTATATCCTTACCTCTCCGTCCTCTTCTTTCACCACATACTGAGCCACCTTGAAGGAGCTCAGGTACTCGTTCATGTTCTGGATCTCCGTGTCTTCGGTGACGTCCCGGCTGCGGTCCAGCAGATTGGAGATGGCGTCGTCGTCATAGTGAATCACGTTGCCCTCCTCGCCCTCTTTGTTGTCACCTGTTGACGAAAAGCTCTTAGCGGATGACTAACAAAAAAAACACGTGTTTGTCTGTGTCTAAAGCTTTGAAACTGCAAATTTCATTTCATATTCAATGTTAATGTAAAACATATCGGTGGCAGGGATAATGTTGTGGCTGGCGCGTTGTCATGCTCGTAAATTTTGTTGCTTTGTTTGTGATTGGGTTTGATTGTGTGAAAAAACTAAAATCACTGACTTAGGGTGTTATATCCCCCCCCCGCACACACACACACACCCTTCTTGTGCTCTTCCTTACTGGTCTGCTGATTACTGTGTGGTCCCGCCTCCCAGACAAAGCACTTTTCTGACAACCTTAGTTTCTCTTGTTCCTGCCTTGTTTATTTCTTTTTTTTTGAAGATGGAGGTCTGGTATTCCAGGTTTTCGTGGCTACATTTGTTAGTTTAGTTGAAACACAATGTGTTACAGTTTAGAGGGGGGGAGGGGGCTCTGGGTCCTATATTCTCACCCTGGTGTGGCTAGCCCAGACTACATATCCTTTTTGGCTAAACCTCCAGACTCCCGTAGTTTTGCATAATTCATGGTATAATTTATGATTAATCTCTACAAACAGATTCTGCATTCATATGCATGCGGTTTAGGTTTGTAGTTCGTTTACGTTGGGGCAGGTTTTGGTTGAATGCAGGTGAACGGTCCGTGTGGAGAGCAAAAGAGGCGGAACGCATTGGCAGAAATGCAATCTCAGAACCCACCGACTCTCGCCTGCAGATGATTTCGCTTATTATCGGTTTAAAATTAGCAATGTGGCCGTACTCCAACTCCAACTCCAGTCTTGCATCTCAAGTTACTAATCGGACCGTTAACAATGAGCAGAGCACGGAAAAGGAAGTCTTGACCAGACAGACAGACGATGGGTTCTGAGATCGATCATTTATAAGAAGTTTTGCTTTGTAAACTAACTTTCGGGTATGGCCTCCTCTGTAGATGTTGGATTTGACCTAAAAGACAACTTTTGAATGACTGCATAACCAACAATTATATGGACTCCCTGGCATTTAGTAATTTTGTCACTTGTTTTTCAGATCCCCTTTTACTGACATTAGCAGCCTCTACCTGTCTCCAGCTATACTGGCTTTTGTGGAAATGTGGATCTGCAGGAGCACAGATTTTAGCACAAACAGAGCGAGAGGACACTCCTTTTCTGCATTTGACGGGATGAATAGAAACTTACTATTGAGAAACACAAGAAATGACTAAACTTTCAATTGTCATGACACATTGATGTGTAACGATGGAAGTGCAGACGTACCCATGGCTCGCGTACCCATGGCTCGCGTACCCATGGCTCGCATACCCATGGCTTCCATCTCATCTTTAAAAAGCTCCTCAGTGCCAAACTTGAGGATATCGTCCAGTTCTTGTTTGGACATGGAGCCAGTTTTAGAGCCGAGGCCGGGCCGCACCACCAGGTGGGTCAGCATCATCTTCCTCTTTGCCACCTGAGTGATTCGCTCCTCCACTGAGCCCCGCGTCACAAAGCGGTAGATCATCACTTTCCTGTTTTGGCCGATACGATGGGCTCTGCTAAAAGCCTGAGAGAATGGAAAGAGGGGCCAACAGGAAAGGGACAGCGACAGTTACAGGAGAGGACGGAGGAGGGAATAGCTGAAATTAACAAAAGCATTCACATTATGCTGCGATCAGGACGCCTCGGAACTCGGAAATTTCTGACCTCCTATTATAAAAAGTACAATGGAACGTTCCTATTTGTAAACTCAATCAACGCAACACAAATCCATCAACCCCGACATCAAGAAGACGCAGTTGTCTGACGTCACACAGCAATGGAAGCGCATATTGTAATAGTACATCGCCAACTAAAAGGCAACTTTAAGTATATTTGACTGTATTTAATTAAAATAATACATACTACTATATAGTAAACCTGTTCTGCATGTAAATTGATTTCAAAATATTTTTCCAGTTTTATATTTAGCTGGTTACAGTAAACAGTCCAACGTTAAAAATGCCAAAATAGTGTGTGTACACACAGAAACGTCAAGTCAGACATGTTTTTTGTTCACGTTTGGCGTCGTGCACCTGGAACGCTTGGAGGTCGAAAGTCGGAAAGTTCAACTGGGAAAATTACGACATCCGAGTCGCCTTGAACGCAGCATCAGTCGTACGACCTGCAGGTTAAAAGCTACAAAACAGAATGCGAGTGTCCGTTTGAAAGTCTGGGGAAAAAATCCGTACTTGGATGTCGTTGTGAGGATTCCAGTCAGAGTCGTAGATGATGACAGTGTCGGCGCTCGCCAGGTTGATGCCAAGACCTCCGGCTCGTGTTGAAAGCAAGAAGCAGAACTGCTGAGCGCCCGGCGCTGTGGCAAAAAAAACAAAGCGGGGGGGGGGGGGGGGTCGGTTTGTGTGTGAGAGTGAGTGGAAGCCGTGTAGAAGAAGAACAGGCATCCACACTAACTCACACAGGCGGATCCTGAATTCACAAACTCACCATTGAAGCGGTCGATGGCCTCCTGCCTGAGGGCTCCAGTAACCCCTCCATCAATACGTTCATATTTATAACCCTCGAACTCCATAAAATCTTCAAGCAGATCCAACATCTTTGTCATCTGTAAAAAAAAAAAAAAAAATGTTAAATGCTATTTATGTAGCTAGGATTAAAATAAAATGTTAAAATTAAGAAAAATCTGCCCTTTTACGCAAAACGATCTTTGATTAGATGTCTGTAATATCAGCTGATTCACCACCTAACAACTGATGCTGGCATTGGAATTGATAAAACATGGATGGCTGGATTTTCATGGCCACCAATCAATGAAAGCTGTGGCTTCCAGCCCAGACACAACATTTATTCGACTGCTACCTGAGAGAAAATGAGAACTCTGTGTCCTTCATCTTTGAGCTTCCTCAGCATTTTCTGAAGCAGCGTCAGTTTTCCTGAGGACTTCACCAGTTGGTTTCCATCATACGAGCCGTTGGCTAACACAGGAGCTTCCTGCAAAGATAAAAAAAAGAAATCTAGGCATCAACTGGAGAAATATATGAATACTTTTAAAATAAATACAAATATAAATAGGGTCTTTCAGCCAAGAGACAAAGGCTTACATTTCTGGCGTACAGGTTGTTGATGAGGCGAGATTTATTGAGATTGAATATTAAACTGTGCTTAACATCGCTGCCTTACCATAGCAGCCACTGGGAACAGGTAGGGATGGTTGCAGCACTTCTTCAGGTCCATCATAATGTTGAGCAGGGACACTTGGTTCCCTCCACCTTTGGAGTTCAGAGCCTCAAAGTTCCGCGTCAAAATAAACTTGTAATATTTCCTGCAGGTCAGAAATCAGATTTAATCAGGAAAATATAAAAAATAGCCTCTTTGAAACTTGATGTGATTAAAAGCCTGGCAGTGCGTGTAATATTCTGACAGTGAAGTACGGATTGCAAGCTAGTGGTTAATTGACTTAACTTTCACAACATGCAAAGTGAAATTATGTAATTTTCCAAAATGGCAGCAGCGTTTCCTGGAAAATCTACTGCTATAAACTGGACCAAATCAGGCCTAAAGTATACTAAAGTGCTTCAGCTATTGCACGGGGAACACATTACTGCTGACAGCTAAAACTGCAACAGCAACAGCATTTTTAATGGTTTTCTTTTTTTTTTCTAATTCATATTTAAAAAGCATTAAATAAGTTAAATGTATAGAAACTACTGTATATAGGAGAAAATGGACATTTTAAGTTTTACCACATGAAACGGAAAGCAGCAATACATTTCTTTGTGTCTTTATTTCCCAGTGCTTACTTCTGCATGGGGCTGAGCTCCACTCTGACAATCAGCTCTGTCTTTGAAGGCATGTTCTTAAAGACGTCCACTTTGAGCCTTCTGAGCATATGAGGGCCGAGCAGGTCGTGGAGCTTCTTGATCTGGTCCTCCTTCGAGATGTCAGCAAACTCCTCCAGGAAGCCTTCGAGGTTACTGCACAAAGAAGAATTAAAAGCAGAGAAGACGAAGAAGTTTTTTAATACTCGAGTTTTGTCAACTACATTTGAATTTAGATTTATATTCAAACCATAAATTCAAGGAGGGATCTATTTGATGCACCAGCTTGCAGATACTGGTAAGATTGAAAAGGAGAGAAAAACGGGGGAGTGATAAAGATGAGAGAGGGAGGACTTACTTGAAGCGCTCTGGGGTGAGGAAGTTAAGCAGGTGGAACAGCTCCTCCAAGTTGTTCTGAAGAGGAGTCCCAGTGAGCAGCAGCTTGTAGTAGATCTTGTACCCGTTGAGGATTCTGAAAAACTGGACAGGACACATTGTACGAGATATGACACACACGCCTCAAATAAGAATACAATGACGCTTGTGAAACTTCCTGCATGTGAAACTCCAATGTTACCTCCAAAATCAGTCTTTTTGTTTCATGGATAAGTTTGTGCACAAACATTTCCTCCCCATATCTGTCTGTGTTCCAGCTCCTTTCCTGTTTTTTTTTCTTTGTGTCCCTGATAGTATCCATGCTGTTTCAGTGCCAGAAACACAGTTTTACCTTTGACTGGTTGTTCTTCAGTCTGTGGGCCTCGTCTACCACCAGGCAGGCCCATGTGATTGAGCCCAGGATGGCTTGATCTATAGTGATCAGCTCATAGGACGTCAGCAGCACGTGGAACTTGATGGGCGTGTCTTTCTGCAAAGGAAGAACGGCAACAAAATGCATCTGATCATGACCAATTTAGACGTTTAAGATTATATGGTGGAGGGAAATGATTTAGTACTGCAATGTTTGCTATGGTATTCATTGAAAATGAAGTAATTGCTAATGATACTTTATGCTCATGTTAAGCTGCATGAGGCCGTACAAATGTATGTTTTTTCTGTAACTAGGAATTCATGTGATTTGTTCGCGACTAGCAAACAACCCAATGAACAGTTCGCTCGTCGCAGTCACAAATCGTCAGCACCACGGACAGCGCCATGGATTCATCCATACGCAGCGCTACTGATATTTCAGAGCCATGGTCGGGGGTCATATATTCTAACTTGCACAAACCTACTAAACTAAAGCAAGGTATTTGAAACCAGTATTCAAACAGGGTCTGGTGTGCATGAGGTACCTTCATGCGGAACACCTTGCGTCCTGATTTCACCGCGTCTTCAAAGGTGAACTCGTTCTCCCTGATGACTGCCCGGCTGTCTTTGTCTCCGGTGTAAGTCAACACGTAGAAATCCGGAGCCCACAACTCAAACTCCCTCTCCCAGTTTATGATAGTGGAGAGGGGCGCGCTCACCAGGAAGGGCCCCTTAGAGTGACCCTAGGGGAGAAGGGGGAGGGGAAAACATGACACATCACAAGATAAACTTCATGTTTTATCATTTACTTCTCTAAACTTGTTTTATTCTCGGTCTACATTACCATATGTACCGTAAGAATCAGTAAAATGTGATACATGCTATTGTAACATGGGCATCAAAACAATATGACGTTCTTGTTCTCCCTCACCTCCTTATAGAGTGAGTAGAGAAACACGATGGTCTGCACCGTCTTCCCGAGGCCCATCTCATCGGCCAGGATGGTGTCTGTGCCCTGAGCCCAGGAGAACCTCAACCAGTTCAGACCTTCCAGCTGGTATGGGTGCAGCGTTCCCCCCGTGGCGTTAATATACCACGGCTGGTGCTCAAACTTGATGGTTGGCTGGTGAATACAGGAGTAAAATGTAGCCCAATGTAAATAGGAATCATACACGCAGCATGAGAATAAAGATACAGCACCTTCATTGCGCTAAATCATTAG
The DNA here is from genome assembly GCA_032191485.1 of Leptoclinus maculatus. Taxonomy (NCBI): domain Eukaryota; kingdom Metazoa; phylum Chordata; class Actinopteri; order Perciformes; family Stichaeidae; genus Leptoclinus; species Leptoclinus maculatus. The sequence continues at coordinate 22,676,580 of JAVDOI010000006.1, forward strand.
AATTAGTGGCTTTAAGTGCATCTGAACATCCCAACTTACATCTATGATGGGAGCATCAGGAGGGACCTCCCTCTTTGGGTGGTCCTCTTTCAGTTTCTTTCCTTTCCTCACCACCAGGGGGCGTTGGTCCTCCCCTAGTATTTGCTCCCTGGCAAATAATTGCAGCAACATGATGAGCCAAGCAGATCAAAAAAAAAAGGGGGGGGGGCATCACAGATAGAGGGCAGGGCAGAGGGGAGACAGCAGCATATGCCTTCTTTATTTGTGAGGACCCAAGGACTCATTCTGCTCGTCCCCTCATACCCACTCTATAAAAGGAGATGTAAAAGCAGCTATGGTTCAAACCAACCTGTGGTCCCAGAAAGAAGCTTGGTGGCGGTCATACTCTGGGACGTCAAAGTCATCCACCTCCCAGGTGCACTGGTCGTAGGGCAGGTCTCTCCACTTAATCAGGTAATGCACATCGCCATCCTTATCAAAACTGCAGGGAAGAGTAAACATGATCCAAAAGAAAAACGAGAGCTTTTAGGCATTTGAATGGAAGTACAAAATTTAAATTCACCACCTTTTTATGTGGATGTCCAATCAGTTTTGATGGTGGATGTAGACAACTGAAGCAATAAATACCTCAGCGGGTCTTCTATTGACTGAGAAAGCTAAGTTCTTCTGCTCCCAGAGATACCGGTATATCATTGGGTATGACAGTGGGACATTGGGTGCCAGTTTCTGACACCCGGAGGGTCCCCACCGGCCATATCCTCTTGCACTGCATTTCTTGGCTCTTACACTCTGGCTAGGAGAACTACTACTAAATATCCTAGACAGCCAAAACACTGTAAAATGTGTCCTTGTCCACAACATCCTCCGCACGCACATTTTTGAGATGCCATTTTTGCAGTTTGCAGTAGAAGCGAAGAAGAACAAGGACGTTCTGTTTTTGAGCGGAATCTGGAACATGCGGATATCCTCATAAAAAGTGGCAGATTTGTATTGGGATATGACACACATTACATACAAAACAAGTAACTTATTGTCCTTCCTGCAGTTGAAGCTGCAAAGGGATTAAAGTATATGTCATATAGTTGTGATCGTAGTATAAACTGAATACGTCTGGAATACGTACATATGAGTGACATAAATATCTGGAAAACATATAGGAAATACTTTTGTCCCTCACTGCTCTTTTTTCTGACATTTTAAACCCCCAGCATCTCCCATATTCTGAAATATGCTGTGCCGAGAGGAATAATCTCCATCAAAGCAGGATGACACCAAGCATGAACCAAACTGAGATCCAGCAAACCATCAAGGCTGTAAAACTACGTTATAAGATATAAGAGTGTGTGTAACTGTGAGCAGCCACCTGTGGTTGATTATCCGGTGCATGACCATCCACTCTGGTTTGATGCCGTAGCGGTAGAAGCTCTCCTCCATCACGGCATACTGGGGGTCTTTGCTCTTCCTCTTCTCGTTGTTGAGCTCCTCCTCACCGGAGCCGTAGTCGAACGGCGGAGGCTGGTCCATGTCGTTCTTGCGCTGGTAGTTCCGATACATGACCGTGTGGTACAGATCCAGCTGCGCGGCCACAGACAGAACAAAACAATCAATTCGGCTCAGCAGCACCTCTGGCAACGTTTTTTTTTTCTCTTCCGAGACTGCGTTATATCACCTATCCACGGCATTGAGACTGATTTGATTAACTACTTCAAGTTCCAGAATGGATTTGATGAAGGCGAAATAAATTAGAAAAGGAAGGCTGACTTCTCTAGGGCCAAAACTAAACGCGAGCAATTGTTCAGACATCACTAAATTAAATGTCAGCTAGGTTTGAGTGCTCTGAATGGCTTAGTAATTGTGGTTGCAGTTTGAACGGTTTTGAGGTGTGAAACAATGTGCACTGACAGACTGACAGATAAATGGCTAAAAGAACATGCATTGTGGTTTCATATTAAACTGCAAAGAGACGGACCAGTGAGAACTCCGTTAGCTCATTGTGTGCATCAAGAGCTCCCAGGGTCAGAGAGAGCAGAAATGTTAATTTGAAATTGGACCAACTTCTGGTATCTCACCTGCAGCTCGCTGACCCAGGAGCAGTGCCAGTACGAAAGGCCAGCCCACTTCACAAAGAACTCCCTCTCTGGGTGGCCCTTGAGCGGAGGATTGGTCAGCGGATCGGCTGGCTTGCCGTCGGGGCCGTCGGGTGGTTCAGCTGGCAACGGGGGTTCTCCCCATGTCCAGTGCAGAATCTTTTGGACCTTACCTTTGAGGGGAGGGCACTGAGAAACAAAAGAGAGGTGCTGTGATTCATGCAGTTGACTCCACATCGTGTCAAAGCAATAATGCTGCAAAAAATAATCTTGGTGAAAATAAAGGAGGTTGCAGAGCAGGTAAAGTGCATCATTGGGGTCAACACAAACGGTCCCTCAGACGGGTCTAGAAGGCTCACCAGTGGAGGAAGCATTCATCTCCCTAACCGTCCACCCTCAGAGTCTTAGTTCACGTTGCAGGGGGACACCCCAGGTGAATGGGGTAAAGAAGATGCTACTAATGGATATCGCAACTTCCCCAGTTGATTAGTTACATTCAGACAATTAGTTTTTCTGAAAACGTATGTTTAAATATGCAAATGAGGCATTATCTTATCAACTATGTGCTCATTTGCTTATATTTCCACAACAGAAATCGGAGCATTGGATAAAGTCAGGTTCACAATGGTTGTATCATTTTGTTGACATATTTGAGTCGCAGGTTTTTACAGAGGGAATTTTGGATATCTCTTTTTATCACTCCATAAATCACAAAATACTGACAACAGCCATGAAAAAAATACATTTTAGCTGTGTGTTAAGGAATAAAATGTCCTATAAATTAGACAAGCCTTCTTTTCCAGGCACCTGAGACAAAGTCGTCACTTAAACTTAATTCAATAAAATGAAACATCCATTCCCATTTATGCTCATTTTTACACCAGAATATTTTAGGATTTTGTCGAGCCATTTCACGGGAAATTAACTCTGTTAAATCATCATAATATGTACAGTTCAAATATATACGCACTTTGCAAAAACATTTACTCTAAAAGTTAGAAAGGTTTTTACTTGGGAGAAAACAAAAGTGAGTTTAGAAAATGGAGCTCAACTATTTGATCCATTTTTCATATACTTTAAAATCACAGAATGTGGGTAGGGCTGCACACAGTCACACACATACGTTTAAACTGACGCACAGTGATGGCGAACATTTCTCTTTAACACAAATAACACGAAATAGCATCAGGACTGAATTGTGAGCTCACCATGCAGCGTGGACACAACCACTCCCCGTTGGGGATCTCGGGGAGAGGTGGGTTGAGGCAGTGGATGTGGTAGGAAGATGGGCAGGTGTCACAACAAAGCAGCTCCCCCCCATCTTTACACAGTCTGCAGAACTCCATGTGGTCATCCTCTTCCTCGCCTACCGGCTCCTCTTCTTCCTCCTCTTCATCTTTGGCCTCCCACTGGATCCCCTCTTTCTCCTGAGGGACGACAGGTCGAAGCAGATACTGTAAATACTGCTAAATTTAATTCACTTGGCTACAAGGACTAATTAATATATATGATATTCACAGATTATTTCTATTGTGTTTGTGTTTAATGGAGACACAACATTGAAATATTGGGGTAGTGAGACCAAAAGGCTCAATGATCAAAGCTTTGTTGTGTGTTGCCTTGAAGTCGTTATCAATTCTGCACATTAAAGATAAATTAAATGAAAGAATCTGAGAAAAGTAAAATCACTCTTGGCTGAATGAATCACAAGCAACCGATTTTTAATCAACCAGTGGTCCAGACGTCGGTTCTTTTTAAGGGGTCAAACTGAGGTCTCTTTCAGTTTATACCTCACTCTCAAATATCCCACTGCACTGCACTCTGTTTGAACAGAATATTCTTACCATGAAATTCAAACATGTACAGATCAGAAGAAACTGACACACAGTGTATATGGTGGAATGTCTTTGGCTACGTTCACACTGCAAGCCTCAGTGCTCAATTCTGATTTATTGCTCAGATCTGATTTTTGTTGTTTGGCTTAATAATATATATATTTTTTTAAATGTGGGCAATATTAAATTCCAGTGTGAACTGGTCAAGGTTATTAACTGACCCACTTGTGCAAAAATGAACAATAACAAAGATGTCACACACGGCCCACTGTCATGTAAACATGGATGCCGTTGAAGCACACACTGTTCCTCCACTGATTACCTCCATCGCAGCTGTCTTCCATGTTTGTGTTCACAGAGAGACTCCGCCTCGAGCAGGGGTCAGCAACCTTAACCAATGAAAAGCTAGCACTAAGTGTGCAAGAGAGTTTTTGGGAAATGCTGAAGTGCCCTCTCATCCGCATGCCAAATCGCCTCTTTCACAGCTATTGGAAAATGCTCGGCCTTCACAGAATGGGAAGTGTTCATATCATTTGTAACCACAGGGGGTGAAGAAATACAACTATTTGTTACGTTTATTTCTGATGAACCTGATTGGTGGAAGGCTGGTAGATTTGGTGATTTCAACTCAAATGTGAATGTTTTCATAAGGAAGGGAGCCTTAAATGGGTCTCTCGGAGTGGTCTGAATAGTGGTCTGAATCATAATTGATCAGATTCCATGTGATTTGTGATGTTTACACTGTTTCTGAAATTCTGATTTGGGCCACTTTTGCTTGCAGTGTGAACGTAGTCTAGAGCCAGGCTTGTCAAAACTGAGATAAAAACGTCACGTGTGATGTCACTGGTTGTATGAAATATGCCGTTGAAATATCTCAAATACTTAAGTGTGACAGTTCTTTACAAGCCCAATTAGACGACACACGTTTAATTCACATGAAGCACAACTTTAGCAGGTTGTTAGCATGCATAAAAAAATACTTTCTAACTATATTTCCACATAAAAAATAATGCACTCACACAGTGTGGACAGCTCCATTTGCCCTCGGGGGCCTTCTCCAGCTCAGGGTCCAGACAGACCAGGTGGTACGCTCTGGGACAGGTGTCACACAGGATGATCTCTCCACCCTGCTGGCAAACCTCACAGTAGTCCTGGTGGTCCGTCTCATAACCGTCGCCGTCTTCCTCTGGAGCGGGTAGAGGAAGAGGCAAATGTGGACAATTCCCACACGCAGAAATGCACTTGAATGCAGCAGTTATCAACAGCAAATGATGTGTAAAGGACTCTTTTAACCTCTCTCCACTGGCTTCTTGTGGATTTTAGAATTACTTTTCAAATGTTGGTGCTCACTTATAGAGCCATAAATGGCCAAACTCCACAGTACATCGTGGACCTTCTGCACACCAAAACCAGAGCTCTTACGTCTTCTACCCAGGGTTAACCTCGGACACGGTTTAAGACCGGGGGCGGCCGTGGCTCAATGGGTAGAGAGGGTTGTCCGGTAACCGCAAGGTCGGCGGTTCATTTATTTATTCATTGGTTTATTTGATACGGGACAGTGCACATTAATAAAAACATTTCTGTAAATGTGCCAGAGTTAGCCAAAAGGCTATTTTTCATCTGTAGTCCCAAGAGGAAGATGTTACATAATAAGCCTAAAAACAGAAGATAAGATTAAATTTAAAAGGTTAAACAATGTTGACGATTTACAATGCGTGCACAAACAATGAAAAAAGTGAGAATAAAACTCTTATACATTGTCAAGGACTAACAAGACATGCAACACAGAGGCTCTCAAAGTCAACACACACAACGCAAATGAAATGAGGGATGACTATGTTAAAATAGAAACATGGACTAAAGACATGCTGCAGTTGTTAGACACTAAAAAAATCCATGTCAGAGGCACAAAACATAAAAGCATGCAGAGTATGTGAAATACATAAATCAGTCAGACACTAAACAACAATAAAGACATGCATGCAGGTAGATGAGGGTCGACCGGCAATTTCAAGACAGACAGACAGGTGACAACAGACAGATGGAGGGAAGTTCAACACAGACAGAGGTGCAGTTACTTTCTAGTGCTGACAGAGCTGGGTACTAACTAACCATTTCTTAAATTGAGATTTAAATGAACTGTATGTTTGTAGTTCTCTAATGGTCACTGGGATGGAGTTCCATTGTCGTGCACCTTGTACTGAAAATGCAGACTGACTGAAAGCACTTTTCCTGAGTGGGATAATGCTGTCGATAATGCAGTTCGATCCTTGACTCCTATGCCGAAGTGTCCCTGAGCAAGACACTGAACCCCTAACTGGCTCCCCGGGCGCTTCTCAGCAGCCCACTGCTCCCAATAAGCTAGGGATGGGTTAAATGCAGAAGTCAAATTGCGTATATGTGTATATGTATATGACGATAAAATCCTAACTTTAAAAAGACTTGTGCCTTCCAGTCGTTGGCGCCTAAGCTTTGGAATTGTCTCACAATTAGCTTGAGGTCTTGGAACTGTCTGGACTGGAGGTAAAAACCCATCTGTTAAGACAGGCATGCGGTATTTAGTTTTTTAACTTGTGTCTTATGTTTGTTCCCCTTTTAGAGTTTTTTTCATATTTGTTAAATAACATTTATTTATTTTATTATTCTATTCAAATTTATTTGATTTTATTTATTTATTTTTTACTGCAAAGCACTTTGTGACTGGTGTCTGTGAAACGTGCTGTCTAAATAAACTTTGCTTGATTTGCCACGAGTGTGTGGGCAACAGCTGCTGAGAAAGAGCATCTGCCTTCAGAAAACATTCCCAAAACAAATAAAGCTTAAAAAAAATACATTTTAATTTCCTCGTTACCCATAATCAAACAGTCTGGTTCTGAGGGATTTAAATGGGATTTTTGGAGGGATGGGTGAAAACACACACACACACACACAGAGCATGGCGTGTGTAGACAGTAAACATACTTTTCCTCTTTTTACGCCCACGTCGGGCCTTTTTCTTGGTGGCGGCCCCCGAGGTATCAGAAAGCACAGAGGCACTGTGGATGCTGATGTCATCAAAGTCTGACTCCTCCAGGAAGTCCTCCTCACTCTGGAAAAGCACACACACAAACACACACACACACACACACACACAAACTAAAGAGCTCAGAACTACACAAAGAATTTAAATAAACTTTAAAAGTAAAAGCAGTAAACAGTCTGGTCACTTTGATGCCAGTGAAAATATAGCGTAGTGGAGAAGCTCAGAGGATGAATTAGCAGAGGAAGATGGTGGTGGTAAAAACAACTAGACATACCGAGGAAGCTTTCTTCTTCTTCACACTCTGGCCCGACTTTGATTTGGTCTTCTTCGGCTTGGGTTTCTTCTTCACGTCCTTCGCTGTCTTGCTTCTCCTTCTGACGCCTGGTCCTGAGACACACAGGCACGTTATAACCGGGCCGGTTTCTCGCTATTATTCCTGAAAAACAATATGTGTTTCAGTCACGGTTCACCGGCCACTTACCCTTTCCCTCTTTGGTTTTGGCTTTTTTGATTGGCCCCAGCTGAGAGCACGGCTGGCTGCTGCTCACAGGCGTCGGCTGCGCCACGGTAACCATTTCCACGGCGGCAGCCACAGCGGCAGCCACGGCGGTGGCAGATGCGCCTTTGAACGGGTTGTTAGCGCTGAACTCCCGCCACTTGGCCCCTAACACTGTCATCATCTTTGACATGGGGATCTTGGGGTTCTTCTTGGCAATGAGAGGCCTGAGGAAAAACCAGGGGGAGAGGAGACAACAACGGCAGCTTTATTATGTCACACTTCATTCCTGTTGATTTAATTTCTGCTTCCCTCAGCACTGGAGGGAACTGGGTCTTGATTTGCCGACATCCCACTGCCCCTTAAGATTTGTTCTCCCTGCTTTGCTGTGCGTACGTCGTGTTTGTGATTTGTCAGGCAACAGCTTGAGGTTTGGCACGCTGGCCTGTGAAAGATAGTGGGTCAGAGCGCCGAGTCCCAGAGCCTCCCGGCTGTCACAGGCATCCAGTAAGCAGCTGACTACTCACAGGGGGCACCGCAGGAGCTCATGCTCCACTTTGTCGGAGCAGAGGCTTAGCCGAGGCCAGACAGCCCCAGGTGAGACAGACTCTTTATACCAACAGCCGAGCTTTCGAGCGCAAACACGCAAAAAAAAGAGAGAGCAGCGTTTGCTCGTCACACCGCTCTCTGGTCTCACCGAGAGGGTTTTTGTTTGGAAGTGTCAGCGAGGGTTTCTGACAGAAGCAGAGCAGTTAACATAAAAGGAAGAAAATCCAGACCCAAAATTAGATGCTTGCCTGAGGAACTGGCTGAAGGCCTTGTAGTTAGTGATGGTTTTGTAGTCGTCCTCGGTGAAGCCGTACTGAACGTCTTCCAGGCCCCACTCGAGCATCAACTGGCCGGATGACTTGGGTTCCTAGGGAAAAACAGATGGGAGGCATCAAAATGATTATGTTAAATAACGTTTCAATGTTTCTTTATCGCCTTAACCCCTTTTCAGGAATGCAAGGCCACGCAGAAGGAAAGGAGACACCCTATTTAGTCCCACCTTCAAAGTGTCCTACTCTTTTGGTTTGGGTGTCCTCTTTGTTTCGCCTTCACAACACCACACATACATTCAGCATTGCAACCAACACTGACCTAGAGATTCATTTATTATGTTGTTTTTGTCTTAGTCTCAAATAAAAATGAAATTACTTTAAAGGAGCAGTGTGTAGGATTTAGTGTCATCTAGTGGTGAGGTTGCATATTGCATCCTACTGAATACCTTCCCTTTCCAAAGCTTATCAGAGAACTACGGTGGCCTTCAGGTAACGCAAAAACATGAAAGGCTCTCTTTAGAACCAGCGCTTGGTTTGTCCGTTCTGGGCTACTGTAGAAACATGACAACTCCGTGAAGAGGAACCGCTCCGTACGTAGATCTAAACGTCTCATTCCAAGATAACAAAACACAAACCATTCTTAGTTTCAGGTGATTATACACAAATGAAAACATAGTTATGGATATTTTATTAAATTTCTGCCAATTAATCCCACTAAATCCTATACACTGTTCCTTTAAATCTATCGTGGTCTCCCTCTTTCTTTGCTCGCTGAGCCTGGGCTGTGACAAAACTTCTTCTGACGTTGGAACTTGAAGCCTCCAGTGCACATACGCTGAGAGTGTATTTTTAAGTGGAACAGGAGACATCTTCTGTCTAGCAGATGAACTTTTGAACCGAACAACATTTTGCAGATTCTGGATTTTTCGATGAAGAGAGAAAGAGCAGCTGTACTTTTCTTTTATACGTCTTGAGGGATCTTCTATGTTTCAGTTGTACATTCTGCCATGTACTGTACTTTAACAGTAAAGACAGTCATCATCTATTGATTATGTGTTCATATGCATGAATCTTTTCATAGTACTAGAAATCAATAAATGATCAATATAGTGCTAGTGTACCGCAGCAAAAAGTTAATTGAATACAAACATTTGTTTTTATTAACGTTTTGCTTGTTGTGTTTCTGCAAAATGTCCCTAGGGTTTAAAAGCACTAAAAGTATTTACAATATTAGTAAACAATTTATCCTCATTATTATTATTATTACTATTAATAATATAAATTATATCACCACAATATTATATATTAGATTTTAATATCAATAGAAATTCAATATGACTTTTTAGCATGGTGAATAAAGGCCCTATGTCTAATATACAGTATCCAGTAGAAGACAAAGGAGTGTTTCCGCCTCATGGACCTAGACTCAGACTCACTTTCATGTTCCCATCATCATCGTCCTCGTCGTCATCTTCCTCATCTCTCTTCTTCTTCCTGGGCTTCTTCTCCTTCGGTTTCTTCTTCTTCTTTTTGGTGGGGCCGTACGTGCTGCTCTCGCTCTCAGAGCCTACTTCTGGACGCTCCCGATCCTCCTCCACCTCTGAGGTCTCCTCCAGGTCGCTGTCGACTCTTGGCTGGATTCCTCCCTGAAGGTGTTTCACATGGACACATGAACATTATGTATACAAATAAGTAAATGCAAACGCAATGGGCCTCATGCAGGAGGCAAATTTATTTTGTCAGTGCCCATTGATTTCACCAATGCTTTCTTCACACAAGTAAACACAAGTTTCAAATGTGAGGAACGTAAAACTTACGTATAAAAATCATATAATCATATTTGGATTTCCATATGTTTTAGAATAATGATAATGTTTGGATTATTAAAGAAATACTATCGGTCCATTGATCCCAATCTACAAAGACCCTTCTGAGTGGCTTTCTTACTGCTAGATGCTTCTTGATTTTCCTGTGACACCATACTGAAGCTCTGGAAAATGACATGTTTACTTTGCTCAGGTTTATTTAACAGTACATTTCACTTCTACTAAAGTTCTTCTTCTTACAGCTTTAGTTATTGACGGCATCGCCCCGATTCCTCGGGCATGTGCCACATTTGCACAAACAACACCTGCCCTTATATAGTGTTTCGGGGGCGTTACCTCTGCCAATAATAAACAATCTGCCACACGCCTCCAAGTTACGATCAAGTGGGTTTCATCATTCAGCATATCTGAGTAAGAGTAGGTTTGGATGGTAAAGAACCTTTGGTGCATCTCAATTTTCTCAATTAAGAGAAAATATAGGAGACATTGAAGAGAATGTTGCAGCATGAGGCCCAGTGTTGGTTATTTGTCAGCAGCAGGATGTGAGCATATGTGAAGCTTCAGACGGCTTTCACTGATCTCTCTCATTCTCCGGCAGATAAAAATGTGTGCAGCTGCAAAACTATTTTTGCGCTGAATGAAATTTCACCCGGACAATCTTCACGTCTTTGATACCGTCAAGAGCTCCTGCCAAAACAGCTATTTTTGTAAATGTAAACAGGTAGAATCTGACTTTGAATCTTGCTTTAGCTCTCTATCTGAAGACGTGACTGTGACTGACTGAAGCGAGCGTCAAAGCCAGATTCCTGGGTCTAAACTGAATTCAGTATCTGTATTTTACCATCGACACCACAGGAACTCTATCTCCAGTTAATAGGTATATCCTCTGAGACAGAATTTCATCTAGTGATAAAAATGTGGATAATTAAAATATGAAACTCATTGATGAGGGCACATGAGCATGGCATTAAATCTGCCAGGGTTAGGGATTAAAGCTCCCACAGAGGCCACCCACGCTAAAAACATACGCTGTCAGACTACTATAAAGCACTTTGGATAAAAGCTTCTTCTTGACGGCATTTGCATAAATTAAATGATATCGCTCCAAAGTGTCACTGCTTTACTAATATTATAATTCATCTGCCTGCGATGACATGTATAATAATGTATATTGCTACATTACGAGTCAACAGTTAGCGGCGAGTCGATGAGGAGTCGAGGCAGAGGCAGGTTCGCTTTTTTTATGCGATCGAGCAACAAAGTAAACCAACAAACAGAACACCTCCGGCAGTGCAGCCAATCACCGCTCAGAGCCCATTTGTGGACTGAGCTGCCTTTTTAATATGAGACATCTGGAAGGCTGTATGGATTTAACAGTTAGCAGGTGTTGTTTGTGTGATGGAGAGTGTTGCATATGAGCAAATTCACTGGTGCGTGCTCACGATTGAGTGAGTAGGGGAGGGAAAAGTAGCTGGTGTTTCTCTCAGTGTGCACTTCTCAATTACTCATTTATGTGTGCAGTATGTTTGTGCATATATACACATATTTCTTCCTTTGATCTCAAGAATCATTTTTGTGGGGTCAGTATTTTTGTGTTTTAGTCATTTCTTTAAAAAATTCAGGTTTCTTTGTGCGTCTTTCTTTCCCTTCCGTGTAAAAACATGTTTTTGTGTATTCCTTTCATATACAGTATATATATATATATATATGTGTGTACATGTACAATATGTATGTGTCTGTGTGTGAACATGTGTGTGTGTGCAGAGTGAATTAGTGCACAGCAGCTTCGTGCTCTGCTCGCTGCCTGTTGCTCAGCGGGCCCGTGTGGATCCATGGAGAGACTTACAGGCGTTTTGCTCTGCAGCGCAGTGGAAAGGCTCACGTTGCCGCAGCGCCCGCCAACCCCACCAGCAGCCTGGCTGTGTTGCCATGGTGACCAAATTTGAGCAGTGTCTGGCTCTCTCTCTCTCTCTCTCTCTCTATACCCCCCCCCCCACACGCCTTCCTTCTCTCTCTCACTTTCTCTCTTTCACATCTCGCATGCCCCCCACCCCCCCTCCATTATTTTCTCTCACTCTCTCTCTCTCTTTACAGCTCCCCCTTTCTTTCTTTCTTTCTCTCTCTCACTCTTTCATTCTATCCTGCCCCCCCCACCCCCCACCCCAATCTATCACAGTGGCAGCCAATGGAACGGCGCCATCCAATCAGACACGTTTGCATAACGAGCTTGTTATGCAGAGGCCTGTGGTTGCAGCGCTGGTGCTCCGTCACCCGTCTAGACAAATCTCATTTATGCATAAGAAGAAGGAGAGAGAGAGAGAGAGAGAGAGAGAGAGAGAGAGAGAGAGAGAGAGAGAGAGAGAGAGAGGGAAAGTAAATTGAAGATAGTGGATGGGGGATGGGAGTGGGGGTGGAGATGGAGAGGGAAAAGCAAAGAAGCAGAACCGCCGTTGAGAGCGACTGCAAAGACGAGTTGGAGCTGTGCAACAGCCTCGCCGTGGCCCAGAGTTCAATGTTGCGCACACATCACAGGACCGGAGAGAGACACTGGGAGCAACAAAGAGGGTGATTCTACTTTTAGAGGGCAGAAAATCAGATGAGTGCTGATAGCGTAATCAAATTAGATGCTTCCCCCCATAATGGCTCTGCCTCGGGGGAGATTGCCGAGGATTCGCACGGAAAATGAGCGAAGACGTGGATATTCAATAAAATCTAGTTCAGCGAGAGAAAAAGCACTGCTGTAAAAACACTTTACGGCTCCAAGACAACAGCCTCTCCTCCACAGCAACGGCCCTCTGTTGACCCACAATCCTTGAGAGGATACTGAACTTATAAAAACAAGAGAGAGGCTCATCTTAAAACCGGTTGTATTTCAGCAAAAAATATTAAAGCTGCAAGCGGCTCCTTCACAGCTTCATGGATGTTTTATTGCGGCCAAACGGCAGCCTCTTCTTTTGCCAATAAAATTAACTGTCTTCTATGAACGTCTATTCCATTTAGTAATCTTTTATTTTTTTGCTAAAAGGGAGACAACATCCCTTCATTTCCACATAGTTCCTTTGTTTCACTGCAGATGAGAGAAAGAGGGGGAAAGCACGTCTCTCCCTGGCTACCATTGCTCTGACCTGAGACTGGGATGTGCCACTGACAGTCTCTGACCCCAATTGACTTGTGGCCCCTGTCTGACACCGTCCTTTGGGGAGTGATTGGAAGTGAATTACAGCAGCAGCGGTTCTCTCAGTGGGAAAGCAAGAGAGAGAGAAAGAATAACAGGGAGGGAAAAAAAGAAAGAAAGAGATTCGCAGTTCCTGTGACGCAAAGGCAGCAAGAAAAGCAGCGGCATCACGATCAAGGGGAAGTGAGGTGATGCATGTGAGAGGAGAGGGAAGAAAGAGGAGAATACAGAGCAGAGTCTGAGGGGGAGAGAGAGAGAGAGGGAGGGAGGAGAGTGTCAGAGGGAGTCCCCCCCTCATTAGCTCAGTGAGACCCAGAGCTCAGTGTTTACCACAAGCAGCCAAAGGGCCGGGTGGCAGACTGGCCAGCCAAAGCTCCTCACAGCACTGCTGGCATCTCCAGCCAGCAGAGGGGAACATCCTGGCTATGTCACCGACACTGTTCAAGCCGCCGCCAACACAGGCGTGAAAATGCAGTGGGAATACAGTGAATTCCTTGAATCATTAAATTAAAAAAACTCTTACTCAAACAAGACTTTTCCTGCTACGTCAGAGCTGGCTTCATGCTGCCTTTGTTCGAACATAACGTCCAAGTGTTGCTCATGATGATAAACCCACTCACCCAAAAAATATATGGTGTGGCACCGGCCTAAAATCTATCATTGACCTCATTTTCAGCTGTAGCAGGGAGCTGGAGGTAGTTGTTTTTGTAAAAAAAACTAAAATAAACACACATGCTTCTTGCCCAACACCAAATGGCACACAGACAAAGTTAGCAACGAACCAGATGTTTCCCTCAGCTGAACTCTCAAGTGCAACTTCTACAAGTCGGTCGGAGACCAAAACCGAGCTAAAAGAATAATATATGAACTCAATAAAGAACTTTGGTTTGTTGAGTGGCCTGAAACACAGCTGCCAATGGATTACTGATGCTGTCTGTCCTCTGGATGTGAAAATAGTTGTTTGCTAACATATTCACAATAGTATAGTTCAGATGAATGCAGCATTAAAGCAACACTAGTAGTACGTACTGTAAGCAATGCAACACACCCTTGCTCAATTCAATCAATTAAGACCTTTTCACAACAGGGGCCTTTTTTGCGTGCGATTAATCTGCACGTCAAAGCGGAAAAGCAACATAATTTTCAAGGTCGATTTTCATGAGCTTTCGCACCGTGAATAAAGGCATCAACCAACAACGTTGTGCCGAACGTAATTAAAATAAAAATGTACACTATAGTGTACAACAACAGAGAGGCTTTGTAGTGCCAAGCAAGACGGCAAACATTATTACTCCTTTCAACCTTGGCAAAGGCAGCGCAGACTGGATCCACTCCTTCTGTTCTTACCTTCCATAACAAAAGCAGCAGACATATACTGTTTATCAGAGGGAACTCAAATTCATTCAGATCATTAAGCTAAAAGGAAACTCCATAAAGTAGCTTGCAGCAGCTTCGGCTATACAAAAGACGGACTGCCAGACTCTGCTCCGGGTCAATAGAAATAGGAATATGCACAAATCTATTTCAACATTTTACAGAAAAAGCGCTGCAACCGTCGCAAATTCAAAAATGCTGCCGGTATGAATAGATTTGATGTATTTTGCATTTTCGTGTCGTTTATTCGTCACGCCCCGCTTTGTAAAGGCCTTTCAGGTCTTTGTGGCCTGATCAGATGTCAGCCCATGTTGGCAAATTTCAATAAAGTTAAAGGACATTAGCGACTCAATTCACTACTGTTACACTACATCTTAGCACTTACTGTATACTGTATTATTAGCAATTTCACCCAAATGCATGTAGTAACATGTATGGGTAGCTTTAAAAGCTTTGTGATTGGCTTATCTTAGTGATGGCGGATCTCACCATGATAAATCCGGTTAAATTAGGTCCCTCTGGCCTGTTGTCTAAATGTTGGAGACTAAAAGATGGAATAAACTTGACTGTCAAACCGCTCTGTCACCACTCTCACTCCCACTGCTAGCTTGGCCTGATCTCTGTAGTTCTGACCTACAGTCCCTGCCATCAACACCAGCCCCACAGGCACAAATCTACACTCTAAACTGGCCCCTCTGTGCCCACAGCTTACACTGACACTGCTGCCAGCCTGCCTCTCATTTAGATCACAGAGGCGGTCCAGCAGCAAAAACACACCTTTGATCCAATTGCAGGAGACATCAAACGAGTTTGAGAAAGATACAGCTTGAGCCGCAAAGCTAATGTGTCCGAGTTCATGACAGATGGCGATGATAGCGAATTACACCTTACCTCCTTTTTCCTCTTCTTAACTTTGGGCATTTTCCCCTCTTTCATCTTTTTGAGCTTCTTCTTCTTTTGTTGTTTGAGGGAGTCGTTGTCAGAGAAGAAGCTGTCGAGGGGTGTGAGGGGAACAGTGTTGCGCTCACCTTCGTCATCCTCATCTGGACGCACAGAAACAAAAGACATTATCCGATTAGGAACAAAATGTAGGTTACTGTACATGAGGTGATAACATTTGGACGATAACGACGAGTCTGTCGGTTCTGCAGTCAATTCAGCTTGTAATGAGCCTGAATCTTTATATTGACAAATACAGTTTGGCTCGTACACTGTGGTTCTGAACTGTTCAAAGATCCAGTGTGCGGAATTTCGGGGGATCTATTAGCAGAAATGGAATATAATATTCATCACTATGTTTTCATTAGTGTAAAATCACATGAAACAAAGAATAATTGTGTTTTCTTTATCTTAGAATGAGCCCTTCATGTCTACAAATGGAGCGGGTCCTCTTCAAGGAGTCCGCCATGTTTTCTACAATAGCCGTGAACAGACAAAGCAAACACTGGCTCTCAAAGAAGCTTTTATGTTAACTGAAGGCAACCGTAGTTCTCCAGCACGCTCGGAAAAGAACAGTTGAGCGGAGGGGTATTCAAATGGTTGCATCTATCTGCAACCTTACCACTTGATGCCACTAAATCCTACACACTGTGCCCCCTCTGAAACCCAAAACCCGCCCGCGGGATTGAAAAGCATGTTTTCTTTAACCAATTGCCAACATGACACCGTTTATCACAGCTCGAAGCTGTAAATGACATCATCACCGTTAGATTTTAGGTCTTTGAAAAAGCCACCTAAGCGAAACTTATAATTTTGATATATCACCATTTTATTCAACATGTCTCACTTAAAATCTCGCCCTGAATGCTTGAACCAGATCCTGTGAAAAACATTCAATTCTGCGCTCTTCAGTTTAACTGCAAAGCCATTATTGACTCGGCTGAGACCAACAGTCACGTGGCAAAACATCTTTGTACTGCAGGCTGCTGAGCACAGTGCATTGAGGAGGACAGGAGAGGTTGTAAAAATGTAAATAGTTCAATGTATATTGAGCACGTAGAGTAGAGCCTCCTTTTTTTCCAAAATTGGGAACACTTGTGGGCACTTAAAGAAATGTTGGATGTATAGATTCCATTGTTTTCCAGTTTTGTAAAATAATTTATCAAAGAAATTAAACTTGAAAAACAAAAAAAAATGTTTAATGATTTATGGAGATACACGAAAGTTTTGCAATTTAAATACTGAAAACTGCTGGCCATTAGTAAGCTTTATAAGACATTTTAGTGACAATTACAAGTGACAAATAATTGTCTTGTGATTTTAGAGACGCCCCCAAAATTAGCTATTGAGGCTTTCAGGGGATCTCAAAAGAGTTCTCTCTGCATCTAGCCATGATTGTGCTGTTTCCATAGAGGTACAGACTTATATATTGCAATGAAAAACGAGGCCACAGAGGGTAAAATGTGACAGGAGGAAAAAAACGCCCCATAACTGCTTGGCTTCAGAGGGTTAAGTCATTTATCAAATAATAATGTCATACATTTACAGGTTCCCGCATCTAAAATGTCTGGATTGACATATTTTCTTAGTTTTACGTCATTGTAAATTGTATATCTTTGGGTTTTGGGACAGTTGGTTAGAGAAAACAAGTGATGTGAAGACAACACATTGGCCTCTGGGAAATTGAGATGGGAATTGTTCCCCATTTTCTGACATTTAATAGACAAAACCAGTAATCAAAGAGAAAGAAAGGAAGATAAATCGATAATGAAAATAACCATTAGCTACAGGGCTAGTATACTGTGAAAACAAAGCAAAGTGAAAAGTCCATTGTCCCATTTTTTGAACATAAAAATGACGAATCGTTGCCTGACCAACAGGAGCGCTTGGCAAAATAAACCTCATGATCACACACACCATTGAGTGTGGATCAACTTTACCCGTCAGAGCACAAATAGATGGAGTGCCTGCATGCCCTGCCGCTAAATGGGAACTCCCTGGAGGACCACTGAGGTATACTGAGCATATCTTCTGCCTTTAATGCTTGCTGGGACTAAAGCGACCTGCTGCTGGTTGTCAGCTGTACTGCCTCAAAGCCGCTGTGTACAAACACGCTGACTGCTGAGCGCAGCAGACTTCAGTGATGCCACAGCCGGTCACAGAGGAGTAAGTAAGGAAGAGAGACAGTCCCAAAACAATACATCACTATAAAGAGACACAGAGAAATACACGCAGGATGCGACCGCCCCGTAAAGGTCGATCTGATCTCGTCCTCTTCCTCCGACTGTCTCGCTGTTTCTTTCAGTCTATCTATCCATCTGCGCGTCTCCCTCGCTCTCTGCGTCTCTCACGCAGACGGACTGGAGGGCATGAAATATGCAGCACATGTATCAGAGTCAATCAGCCAACACTAGCCCTGCAGTCTACCACTCCCCTGGGTAGGAGTGAGAAGTTGGAAAGGAGGGATTCCTGTGTAGTAGATACACAAACCTCCCCTACCACTTATCCTCTATTTAGCAAAGCTAGCAGGAGGCACCCCACGAAACACACACACACACACACACACACACACAGTACACCGGAGGTTCTCAATCTTTTTTCAGCCAAAGGGACCGGGTACCCCCTCACGTACGTCCCCTGGAATAATTTGACCTATTCTATTTATAGACTTCTTTACTGGGAAAGAGTTGTATAAGAAAGATATCAGACATGTATTAGACATATTTGCAGATTCCAAGAGTTATAGATTTGTTAGATTACCTCGTAATCTATGATCTTTCATACCAAACCACTCGGCAGAAAAAAATGTTGGCATTGTTTGTTTCTGCAAACATGTTGAATGTCGACATTTGTGAACCAAAAATACGTCTCATGAATATGTTTCATATCAGACTCGTATCACGCTTGCAGGAAACGCACAATGCCACGAGGTTAACGTTGTGAAACGGTTGGTTAGGTCCAGGCAACAAAACGACTTAGGTTAGAAAAAAAGATTGTGTTCAAATCATAACGTAATAACTTAGCATAACAACGTAACTATCTTAAATCAACAACAACAACCCTTAGTGGACTTTTTCACGTAACGTTACATAAAACGTTACAAAATAACGTGTGAAACAACGTAATGTGAAACAACGTAATGTGAAACAACGTAATGTGAAACAACGTAATGTGAAACAACATTATTTAATTACTTTTGGCTTCCCACGGGACACAAACAGCGGCCTCCTGGGTGAAAGTCCTGTGTTTGTTGGATTCATCAACAACCCCACCGTCCCATCCACTGGCTCTCCCTTTGTAGACTTTCTTGATTCTTGTACTTGTTATTATACCGCGTAAGTTTCGTCACTCAATATACTACGTTACTTGCTCTGGCTGCATGCAAAAATGTTGCAGAAACGTACAATGCCAACATTATTATACGTTGAACTATGAACCCTTTTTTAAGGACCTCCAGCCAGAGTGACACCACTTTGGGAATCACTGCAGTAGACTACATACACACTAGTGATTTCAAAGCTTTAATCAGTGGCAATGTGAGGCTTGACCACCGGATGAAGTGTGTCATCCGCTCTTTAGTGCTAATTGGGGGTAACTTGTGCATTTGCTGCAATAAAACTCCACAGATGTCTCTACAAATTACATTGTTTGAAGGCAAGTAGGTGATTAAGGCAGGATAATCCCTGATGTAGTATCTCTCTATCCATCTCTCTATCCATCCATCCATCCATCCATCCATTCTTTCTGCCTCACACAGATCCACATGCTTCTCTCTCCTTTATTTCCCTTTTTCTAAATAAAGCCTTGAGTTTAAGTATTCACTATCTTAAACAGGGAGCTCCTTTATGTCTCAGATGGACGTAAGTCGCCTGCCAGACAATCATTGTATCTTTACTTTGACGCACAGATGGTGACATGGCGCAGGTGGAGACGGCTCTGGATTTACAGAAAGCACACAGTCCGTCACTCTGCAGCTCTTTCTTTCAATGAGTAAACTATGACTGACAGGTTGACCACACATCACTGATGAGATACACCCGCTGATGCCGGACTGTGGGTCCCGTTTGCTCTGTCTTCTGTACAATAAATCACTCTAACTTGACAGTGGCGATGCAGTGTTACTAGTTTTAAAAGTTCAATCATATGCAGCAGACCAGACTAAGTCCTTTTTTAGACGTGCTAGCGGCATGCTAAGGATGTCAATGTTGGTCTTTTGTCCAGACTGAAATATGTCAAAAACTACTGGATTGCTTGGACAAAAAAAATAGTTGAGATATTCACGGTCCCCAGAGGATGAATACTACTGGCTTTAGTTATTCCCTGCACTCTTCCTGTAGCACTACCAGCAGGTTAAGGTTTTCACATATCCTGTGAAATATGTCAACATCTACTGGACGGATTGGCACAACATTTTGTACAAACATTTGTAGTTCCCAGAAGATAACTATTAACGATCCTCTAGCTTTTCCGAAGAGAAATATCTCAACAACAGTTGGATGGATTGCCATGAAATTTGGTACACCCATTCATGTCCTCAGTGTGTGTAACATACATCATTAGGGCTTATATCAATATGGCCGCTCACACAACCACACAACTACGACGTGCAACAGAATACGGACGACACACTCGCCTCTCTCTCGCTAACCCTACAAATGCACACCCTCAACCCCGAAACAAAGACCTTGACTAGGCTTCTTCTAGTTGCCGTCCTTATGTCCAAGAAGAGGATGGACCATGTCCTCAAATTTCTCCAAAGGTCCATTGAGGTCCACAATCAGACATGAATACAGGCTCGCTTCGCGCAACCTGGGTGTCATTTATGGTGGAAAATCGTCTCTCGCACTTACTAATAATGTTTCTGGATAAATGTTTTTTAATTTGAAAACTGAAAACTGCTGAGCATTTGCAAGATTTTTTGTGACAATAAAAAGTGACAAATAATTGTCTAGAGACGCCCCGAAATGTTGCTATTGAGGCTTTCAGGGGGTCTCAAGTCACCATCAAGGGGTCTCAGACCCCCCGAGACACCTATTTCGCACACTGTATGTCCCCAATCAGAGGAACTGTAGACTGAGATTATCTGACTTTTCCTTCAGCGACATAATTAAGTTGTTTTTGTTTATAATTTCCTCCGAACTTTGGTTTATAACCAAATACCTGTAAAACCGCCCTCAGCTGTACATTAGGTTTTAGTGCTTATTAGCATGTTAGCATGCTAACACGCTAAACTAAGATAATAAACAGATGTTTAACATCAGTATGTTAGCATTGTCATTGTGAGCATGTTAGCATTCAGCCTCAAAGCTGTGATAGACTTGCAAAAAATCAAACAAAAATATTAAACATATATAAATGGTCTCTCAGTAATGCACATCGTTTATAGGGCATTGGGTGTGACAGCATTGATTGAAAAAAAATTCATAAAAATATGTCTGTGTTTAACACCTGAGTTGCCTTGTAATCTGAAACCTGCCTACAGTAAATGACCTGTGCAGTCCCCACAGGAAAAGCCATCAGGGGAATGATAATCTTTCTGCTTGGTGAGTGGACCAGGCTGTGCCAGGTGTTGGAAGAGGAGGGGGGGGGGGAGGTCGCTCAGTCATGTGGCACAGGGAGGTCTGGCACCAGATCCTGTTAGAAAGAGGACCAACCCTCCACTTGGCAAAAGAGACATCTGTAAAGGGTGGACGGATGGCACAGACACAGCTCTGACCTTCCTGCAAGGGCTTGGCCACCGGACTGACCCATTAGAGGGGAGATTCATGAGCGACTCCCTAGTGAGGACGCTAGAGTTTACTGGAGAGCACATTAGCCCTTTCTCTGTTGGCCTCTGTGTGGAAATATCCATGTAATGTTGCCAAGCATTGCTTGCTAAGGAGGAGCGGGGGAAAAAAAATATCCATAGCTCGTCCTCTCTTCATTGATCAAGTGCTTATAGCTTAGGCCTCAAACGCCTTCAGACAAAGACATCCATAGAATATTATTATAAAGTGTAATCATCAAAGTGATGGGAGGATAAAGACTGAATAGATTAAAAACATCTCTATCATAGACAATACGTGCACAAGATCCTACTGTGTGCGACATAAAGCTGGAATGCTGCGCCGCTCATCTGCAAATACACATTTGAAAAAAAAGCATCTTTCATGCACAGGCTTCGTGCACGCGCAGCAGGAAAAAATGGTGTCAACTTTCACAGTGAGGGATCCAAAAATAGACCCCTTTTCCAATTGGGGATAACATTTGTAGGCACACAAAAGCCCATGATAATCTTTCAATTTTAGGGAAGAACAAAACAATTAAAACAGAAAACACAACAATCTGTGACAGCGTGAGCACCCGGAGTGGAACAAAGGGAATTAGGACACTATGTGTGCCACAACAAATAAAGGCTGTGATAGGATAGCTTTTAGGGGTCTGACGTCCCCCCCCCTCCCCCCTGGACGTGCCTCTACATTGTTGCGTTTTAATTGCGTGGAAGCATCTTGACGCTGGGAAAAAATCTGACCTGGATCCCCTGACCTTGTCTGTCACTTTGATGCCTGTTGATGGAGGTCGTAAACTGTCTGCTTACTGTATCAGCGGCGTGACAATCGGTTTGCAACACTTTATCACGGTCAGCGAGATGAGAAAAACGGGAGACGGCAAAGACATTTACCACTGATGCCAAAAAAAATAAAACAATCGTACTATCAGAAATAGCGTGATTATCTTAATTTGTCAACAACAAAAAATCATGGTGCACAGTGTTATTATCAGGGATCACAGTGTTAAAGAGCCCCTTTGATATGTTTATAGCCAACAATGTAACATACTAAACGATATCAGGGCAGACATGAATCAGTTTCGACTGACACGTGAAAATGTTTTGTCTTTTCAAACTGGATTACAGCTCACATATCTTTACTCACCTGCCATAATCAATTGCACCTTAGCTCTCTTATACATATTTAAGCAGCTCCAGGGTTATTGGGGACACGCATCGTCAGTGCTTGTATTCTCCCTCCGGCTACAAATGGCAGTCATAGATGATGCTTCAACTGCTCAACACTCCTCTCTGTCTCTCCCCTTCTCTCTCTCTCTCTCTCTCTCTCTCTCTGTCTGTCTTTTTCTCTCCATGCTGCACACCATCCAATGCAAGCCTGTTGGTGATGATCTGGCTCATGAAAAACATTGTGTATATCTACATATATATACATGTGTATATATATATATATATATATATATATATATATATGTATATATATAAGAAAAAAACGGCAATGTTTTAGAAATAGATAATAATAATGATGTGTCGGTGCTCTACTGTCATTAATATATCTCCTTTTGTTGTGGCAGTGGTACAAAACACACCAGCATTTGAGGCTCAAGACCTTTATAAAAAATAAAAAAAGCATGAATAATGAGCAAGAAATGCACCATGGCAACCACGTTAGTGAAAATGATTCATTCATTTTCATAATTTTATCTCCAACATGTTCGATGTGCCGTTAGCAGGAGATGTTGCTGTGTCTCAAAGCAGAACGCATGTTCATTAAGACCATAAACTCTGCCGTTGTGTAGTTTTGTGTGACATATTATCACTAAGCAGCAACCAGAGGCAGGTCCATGGCTGGAGACAACACTGCATTGGCTTCTTGCACTCTCCACTTCCCTTTCACACTCTATAGTTCTAACTTCTCCACGTTGTGGTGGCGGAGGGAAAGAGGCGGGCAAAGCCTTGGCATCAAACCATCAAATCATTCAATGCTCAGAGCGAGCTGCAAGAAAAGTAAGGAAACGTGAATATGTTGCAGGCCAAAGTGACAGCGTGGCACGGAGACGCCTGGTTACTCCTGTAGAATGCACCTCATCACCTGGACCTTATAGGACCTGGTTTGACTGAGATGTAGATTTTGATGAGGCCGGCTCCTCGCTGCACATTGAAGACAGTATGAGTGTATGTCAAAGTTACGGCAGCTTTACTCTTGAGCTACTCCCCACCATTGGTTGTGACGCACTGGTAAAGAAAATCAAATAATACTATGAAGAAAACATCCTTTTAGTCAACTTACTGTAACACTCTGACTTTCCCTGACCGGCCCTATACACAGAGAATGGTTGGCTGCATGGACACCTGCCACAAAGACAAACATAACAGCCAAGAGAAAACTAAATGACCACAATTTGGCAAGTGCCTCCTTGTGGACGAGCCATTATATGGAATCTTAACAGCAGTGCCTTAATTAGTGTTTTAACTTATTTTTTAAATGTGTGAAAATGTCACGTAGGCTACAATTGGTTCGTTGCCAGAGCGGCTGACAGATTCATTTTACAGCCCCAAGAAATATTGCACAAATATGTCACGCAGGGTGAGAAACCTCCATGAGAGCTGAGAGAGAGAGAGAGAGAGAGAGAGAGAGAGAGAGAGAGAGAGAGAGAGAGAGAGAGAGAGAGAGAGAGAGAGAGAGAGACCGTGTGTCAAGGATGTGGGTTACAGTTCACCTCAGTTAGTGCACGACCCAGAGCTGAAGGGATGTCGATGACCTAACCGTGGTCATCCACAGTGCACACGTAAGGACACACACTCGATGCTAAAGCACTGTTTACTGTAGCCCGACACGTGGCTTTCACACCTCTGCGTCCGTGCAGTGCGGGGGGGGGGGAGAAAAAACATTGAAAGTTGGAGCAGCAAAAGTGTGCAAGAGTGCAAACAGCGGCGCGTCATCTGTAACAAAACGAGCACGGTTGTTGTCACTGAGCATTTTCTGCAAAAAAAAAAAAAAAAAAAAAGCGTACGCGCACATTCATCGACACAGCGCCGGATACATTGTCACGGGTTTTAACACAGCTCTCTGAACCAAACTTGTGTGTTTGGACTCGAGGTAAAAAAAGAAATAAAAAAAAGAAAGCCATTCGCTTGTACACGCATGCATGCAGCCTGTGAGAGCCCCAAAAGCCTACAGGAATCACGCAGTGAGCTTTTCATCATGCCCTCCAAAATGATGCGAGGACAGCCGGAGGCAAATCCCCCCAAAAACCCGTCTCCACCTTTTAAGACAATAATAACAAACAATAATAATAGCATGACTCTGCTTATTGCACCCCACCCCTCCTCCTCCTCCTCCTCTCTGGTCTCGGGAACGCAGGACAAGCCCTTTTCCCCGCATTCAAGGCGTAGCGGCGCAAAAATAATGTGAAGGACACCCCGCCTCCACCCCCCCTGCTTCCCCTCACCTGGCATATCGTCTTCGAAATCCATGTCGCCTTGTCCCTCGTCTTCATTGCTCAGCGACCCCGGCATCTTTATCTCATAGCCCCCAAACCCCTTTTAGGCTGAGAATACTGAAAGTTAACCCTCCAGACGCCGCAGCCCAGTCTCTTTCTTCACCCAAAAAGAAATGTATCGTCGCTCAGTTAGAACAGATACATATTCTTTTTTTTTGTTGCAGTGAATCTGGGGCTTTCTCTCCACGTACAAAAAAAATTATTACATATATTAAAAAAAACATTTATTATTTTCCACTGATCTCTATCCAGGTCTTCCAGTCTGAAAAATAAGAAAGACAAAAATGGAACACACATGCCCAGATTGTGACGTCTGGTCTGTTGCCATGACGATGCATCCCATAATTTCACCCACAACTAGTTAGTCATGCTCTCTTAGTTACCACTTTAACTAGTAGTGTGCAAAAAAAAAAAAAGAAACACAAAAAACCACAGCGTGCGGAAACGCCATGCGCCGCGATCAGGCTGACACAGTCCCGCGATGTCACAGCTCTGCTTTTGGAGGTCCGGAGCATTGAGACGGAAAACTTCTGCTGCTTCACTGTTCACTCTGGACACGAGACCAGGCTGTACAACAAATACACACAATGATATCTTCTTAAGGGGGACACGGTGATCTCAGGTCTAATTGACACTTTTAATCTTCGCCTAAAACCTAATGTAGAAATATTCTGACTCAAAATCACTTTATTCGTTTTACAAACTTCCACTAGACCTCAAAAAACAAAAAAACACACACAAGTGCAGCCTGACGACCGTCTGCTGTGAGAGGAGTCCTGACGGCCAGTGGTCTAACTGTTGTCAAGGTTACCACAGCTGGAACACAGGACGCCCCACAGAGAGCTCACCAGAGAGAGTGCGCGAGCTCAACTTCCCTTAATGTGTCCAAAACAGACAAATGAAGAGCTGGAAGGGTCCTGACCAGTGGCGGCTGGTCCATAGAGGGCGCTAGGGCGCCGCCCCCCCTAGAGCTACAAAAAATAAAAATAAAAATAAAAATAAAAATAAAAATAAAAATAAAAATAAAAATATAAATAAAAATAAAATTTAAAATAAAAATAAACTATACAAATTGTCAATATTTGTGTTTTTGAAACATGGAATCACCCAGTAATATGTGTAAAATATGATATCTGCGGTAAATATATGCTTTTCCTGCTTGTCCTCTCTGCCTGTCTGCTCTTCCTCTCTGTGTGTGCACGTCTCAGCTGCTGGGGCGCTGGAAAAACTGCCCCAAAGAGGCGGGTCTATAAAGCAGTTTAGCCAATGCTGAGTAAAGATATAAATGAGTGACATACAATTCAGCCAATCAGCGTCCTCAAATAGATTCAGCTTGGGGCAGATTTTTTCCTGCCCCAAGCTGCGCGTTCTCGGCAGGAGAAGTCTCTACAGGAGAGCGCCAGTGTGAGCACTACTCCTCCAAGACCCGTTTGAGAGGAGAACTGAGAGGAGAAACTACTGAAAGAGCTGATCCCAGATCAGCCTGACCTCACAATCAGACAGCAGACTAGCAGGAAAGAGAAGCAGTACATGAAGCTTCTCTACTAGCTGTACACCAGACAGGTTTGACTAGCTGGATGACGTCATGATAATAACTTATTTATCTTTTTAAAACAACGGGGACAGAACCAGCATGGACAGTTAGGGAGTGAGGGACATGAAGCACCTGTCTGAGAAATGGATATATAGTTATATATATATATATATTATTATATATATATATATATATATATATATATATATATATATATGTGTGTGTGTGTGTGTGTGTGTGTGTGTGTGTTTTATATTATAGTGAATATTATTATATGATATATATATTATTATATTATGCAGAATATTATATGATATATATATATTATTATATTATACAGAATATTATTATATGATATATATATTATATTATACTGAATTCCCTGTGAGGGTGACTAAAATAAGATGTCCTGACGTGTTTGTGAAAGTGTTATTTACTGCTTTTTTCCGTGTTGGAATGAATGTTAAATATTTAACTGCAAAGTAGTAATGCGCGTTTGATACCTTAATTTGTTTGCATTAAATCATTCTGGGATGTTTGCTGAAATTGATTGGATGTGGCACAGCCCTACCAAGAACATTTTCCACCAGCCGCCACTGGTCCTGACTGAACACGCTGCAGTGAAGTTTGCCTTTAAATTGTTCCCATTTTATTTAATTATAGACCATTAATGAATTATAACCGGTTTAATTATTTTACCATCTTTCTTTCTCTATTAACATAATGCACTATTGTACTTTACATTTGTATGTTAATGTATTTACCTTTGCTGGCTCAGATTTCAGTAAATAGGGCACCAAAGCAGAGGAAAAATGTTTGTCATCAAATGGTAAAGTAAAAAAATGTTCCATTAAAGGTGCCACATAAGGAAAAAGATGAAAATAAAGTATTGTAAATGTGGCTAATTAATTTGGATTGTTTGAATTGAATATCTAAATAATAAACACAACATAGAGAATCATGCAGTTATGTTCATACGCCGTCCTGTGTGTGATGCCCAGAGAAAACTAATACAAATAAAAAGTCAACACAAATGGAATTTATGATGAAATTTTATTCAAAGTTTAATCTTCATCCTCTTCCTCCTCCTCGTCCTGGTTGATCTGGAAGTAGCGCAGCTCGTAGCTCTCCTTGGTGTTGGCCACGACCCGCAGCCAGTCCCTGAGGTTGTTCTTTTTCAGATACTTCTTGGTGAGGTACTTCAAATACCTGCAAGACACAAGGAGGAAGGGGAACTCATCATATAGTATCATATAGTCAAAAGTAGATCATATTTATAACTCTGCCCCACATAGTTTATTAGTCATAGTCGTAAATGTGTTTGACTAACAAATGGGTGTGCAGTAAATAATGTCAAACACAACTTGACCGTTAAGACGAGTCTGATAATAGCCAGTAATAGTATGCATTTAGCTACAATGCAATAAACCCATAATGTAATTATAGGGTACAGCAAGTGCATTATATTATTAAGTGGCCGGAGATGAGATTCAAGCATACAGAGATTAAGGCAGTGCTGTGCGTCACTTGCAGGGATGCAGTGTAAACATATTTAAATGAATGTGAGGATATGATGGCAGAGATATCATATGCAGAGCAGAGGTTACACACAAGTATACCAGATATATGAATAGCAACATCTCCCCGTTACCGTTACAGTCCTAACATCATGTGCTCCTTTTAGGAACGACAGAGTCACCCTCTGGTGGTCGTGTTCCGAGCTCAGACAGGAAGTCTGCAGACTTAATGCAGCATTTATGTATCCTTCAATCTACCCCACAGCACATTGTTGACTTTCAAAGTAGCATTAAAGTGGGATTTCTTTTTTTAGGCAATGTGTGGATCAAACAAAAACAGAAGCTTATTTTAGTCTTGTTTTCCTACTTCACCTTAGTGGCATCTTATCCCCAAATACTTCTTCTACCCATGCAGAGGTCCAATACATTCTGTTCATGGTGGTTCATCAGCAACATCTCTTTCCTAAATAAAGTCCAAATAACTATGATAATCCAGACCTTACCGACAATAGATAAAGACATTGTGTATTTTTTACACTTAAAATATAATTAATTTAGCTGCTTTAGTTTTGGGTCTTGGTATTGTGCGTGCTGGTTTACTGGGAAACTTGAACACAACAGGGCCGTCAACATTGATATTAGTAACACCAGTGCTTTTACTGATGAAAGTCAACTGCTCTGTGAAAGACCTGAATACTTTATTCTACTGTTCTGTGACTATAGAGTCGCTCCTGATGAAAACATTTATCAGCGCTCAGACACAAACTACATTTCTGTACAGCAGAGATCTAAACATACACACAGATACTAAACAACTTTGTTCAGAATAGTTTCTTCTTGTGTTTACAGAAGAACCTTTCAAGCTGCTAGAGGTAACTTTAAGTCAAGTTCTACCATCTGTATCACTTTTGTGGTAAAGCAAACAATGAAGTATATTCAGTTGACAGTGTTTTTTTTGTGTTTTTTTAAAACAGAACATTTTAGTTTCAGGTCTTAACTCTTAAAACACAGTTTGGTGCATGTGGGCCGAGTAAACAGCTGACCACAGCTTCCATTAAATGGTAAACCAGAAGCCTTTTACAGCTCCATTGTGAATCTGTGAGGGTGAAGACCCAGTAACACTAATATGATCTGATAGTAATACAAACAAAACGAGTCCGTTTGTGAAACATCCGGAATATTAAATTAAAATCACTCCATTTCTTCAATGCTCTCTTTCACACAACGATACCTACGCATGGTGGGGATTATAATTACTAAGCTGCTCTGGGAAATTTGTACAAACATCTAATTAGACACGTTTTTTTTGTCAAAACGCATCTTTGTGCCACAGCACTGAGATATTAAAACATGAACGTGACATGCAAAGAAAACACATTTCAGTCACTGGATATTAAGAGCTGCATTGTGTATTTTTACCTCTTTGAGAAGGGAACTTCAGAGTTCACTGCAATTTTACTCTTGCTCCTTTCAATGGACACAACGCCACCGCCAAGGCTTCCAGCTTTGCCGTTCACCTTGATGCGCTCCTGCAGGAACTGCTCCTGTTGAGTGTAGAGAACACAGGTAATGAGCCTCAAACAAGTACTGACAAGGTGGCCCACTGTGATTGACATCTTGTTAGATTCCATTAAAGCCGCACAGGATAACCGTGTCCTTTACTTTAATCCAAACTGACTGTATCATCACCATCATATCCATTGACTTGAGACTGATCCCACAGACATGGCAGCAGTGTTTGGCACTCAGTGGGGTCGTGTGTTACAACTGCTGCTTAACAGACCGAGATGTCTCTCGTGGGTCTAC
The DNA here is from genome assembly GCA_032191485.1 of Leptoclinus maculatus. NCBI lineage: Eukaryota > Metazoa > Chordata > Actinopteri > Perciformes > Stichaeidae > Leptoclinus > Leptoclinus maculatus. The sequence goes on from JAVDOI010000006.1 coordinate 22,706,282, forward strand.
TCACAAAGTTGGCAGCATCCATGATGCCATCCTCCACAGGGTGAGTGCAGTCCAGGGTAAACTTCAGGATCTGCTTCTTCCTCTTTCCACCCTGCTTCCTGACCACCTGCTTCTTCTAGCACAGAAAGCGAGAGGGTTAACTATCACAACGTAACCTTTAACAAATAAAAAGCCATTAAAAATAACGTTTATTTTTTTATTATTCATTATGACGAAATGGCATACGTGCTAAGCCATCATAATGCCCAACTCTGCACGCGACACAATTTAAAGTAAATACATGAAAATGTTGTACGAGTCATAAAACTCTTACTCGTGATTATTCCCTGCTAGCTCTCGTTAGCATTAGCATTAGGTTATGTCGCCCAACGTGGCTTTAGCCTTTACAGTAAACAACGCTTTAAAAAAGAGCCTCAAACACCCGCGGTTCCGGTATTGTTGTACACTAATGAAATACACGTACATGAGTGCAGAAGAGAGGTTAAAATACATCGTCTGTGTACTGTTTATTCGGTCATTTTACTAGCTACTCACAATCGGGGCCATGGCTGACACACACAGCAAAAAGGAAGGAGCAAAGGGCTGCGCAGGAACTATAACACACAGCCGCAACATCGATCGCATCGATTTATCTGGGATTGATTAAGTACACGTGGATTCAGTTAGCTACTGCCAGTTAGTGCACCAGCTTAATCCATGCTAATATGTGCTACTAGATGTGTTTTTTAAATAACAAACATTGTTAGTACCTCTTACAGGAGTATAAACTGAAAGAGGTCAGATTTTATCTAATTTACCGGCAAACTGCTGCAGAATCATTCATTTAATCACAATTATCAAGGAGTAAAGATGTCATTCTCTTTCAGCAACTTTTTGATGTATAGTTGCTTTATTAAGTAGGGATATTAAAGAGCAGCAAAACATTGTGTCTAACAAACTTATAGTATATAACAAACAACTTAGCCATCTCCATGACAACAGAGTGAACTCCATCCACTGATGAAGACCGTGAGATGTGGTTGAAAGCTCTGGATAAAGCTATATGGACCTTGAGTCGAGATTATTTGGTCCCTTTTAATTTTATGTCTCTGATTTACTGATAATCTTCAAAACGTTCCCTGTCAAGGAGTATGTGACCGAAAACAGAGAAGGTGCTCAACACTTCCAAGTCCATCTTAGTTTGACCCACAGGAAGAAAAGGGTGAAACTTGTCTACATGTGAGCATACAATTCAACTTATATGGAGAATAAAGTTTCCCATTAAAAAGTGAATAATGAATTTGGGTTGTAACTGAGCAGTTCTTTGACAGTCAAATCGATTTTCCGCATAATTAACACACAATTACATAGAACTTAAAAAAGGAAATTAGTTGAAATTGTTTTTAAAAAATTGGACTTGGGAAACAAGGGTTATGTGTTATTTTATCAACTGTATTAAACCGTCAGTTATCAGAACTGGGTAACACCTATTTCTTTTCATAATGATGTATTTACTTGCATTGCAACATAACAATCCAAACTTTTCTAAAACCGAGTTTACAAAGTGCTTAAAAACGATGCTTTATGTGACACGTTGAAAGTACTCCTGGTTCAATGTTAAATACTTGCAATGCAGTCATTTCCACCCCTTTCCCTCCAGTCACCCCGCCTTGGAGTCCAAGACGTAACAACACGCGTGTGACTTTAGAAATAGGACAACTGTATTTTTAATCTCTACGCCGCAGCAATATTACATGTCCCTGTAGCACTTTGGCAGCCCTTGGGGGCTGGCCTGAGGTGCGTGCTGCCAGCTGCCTGGCGGAGGGACCCCATCGGCCTACTATTGAAGAGTTTCTGCATTGCTGTCATTCCTGCTGGGGGCAGCTGATAGCAGCACTGAAAGGTAAGACAGTGGCTCTCTGTGCTTTCTGTGGACTAGCCTGCCGCATTTACAGTAGCATTTGTTGGCTGGATGTAGTGTCGGTGCTGACAGTGCCTTTGTATTTGACGCTTTTGGATTGTGTGCTGTGTCACTGAAGCCCCGGGCACTCGCTACACATCTGACAAGGTAAGAGACACAAGGAGAAAAGGCTTGTTTACTCCAATTAATACTCTCTTGATCAAAGTGTTGCATAACACATTCGCCTTAGCCTCTCTTATAATAACTAGAATATTTGAACCATTACACATGCAAAAGCTTTTTTTTTTTGATGTGATGTGATGGCTTTCTAAAACTTGTGACTCAAGTGATACTCTCACCGTGTTCATCAATCCCTCTTTTTGCAGATGGCAGGAGGTATCTTCACCAACTTGGATAACCTGATTAATGTGGATTGCACCACTGTCCACCCGCTGGTGTGTCACCTGTGCCACGAGCAGTACCAGTCCCCGTGTTTGTTGGACTGCTACCACATCTTCTGTGCCCGCTGCCTGCGAGGCCGGACCAATGACAGCCGTCTCAGCTGCCCCCTCTGTGGGTAAGAGATAGCAAGAGGTTGATTAAGATTAAGGCTGTGCATATAGAATCACTCTTGAAAGCAATGGAAAACCTAAAGATGTGTTCAAAGATATATGGTATTTTTGGCCAAACTTTCCAAGGAAATACTTTCCTTAATATGTTAACAATAAGGGAGAGAAAATCCTCAAAAATCTGCAGGTTTGAATCAAGTTTTTTATCTACGCCTGGATATCACACCTATGGTACTAAGCCATGAACCCCAAAACAAACTGTAAATATGGTGAAGCTGAGTAATGAGAAGCTGATCTCAAACTGCTCAAACATGATTAACCTGCTTAAATTAGTGTAATATATAGTATTGCTCCTTGAATCCCTTGGATGGTAAAATGTTCTGTGTAAAAAGCCCAATCTTTTGGACAGTGTTGCTCAAAGGGATTCCTTCCAGTTGATTAGTAGACTGCTTTGGTTGGTGCAGGAGATTTAAGGAGAATCCCGTTGGTTTCAGAGAGCGTTGAGTCTCTCCGTTTCGGTCTGAGGGTGCTGCTCGGTGACCCACTGCAGGCCTGGTCTGGGTAGAGCAGGCCTGAATGGTCGGAGCAGCTGCGGGGTCATCCCGGTCTCTTATGTAGTCTTTGGCCGTGATGCCCCCCAGAGAGCAAGTTCCTCTAAGACCAGTCACACAGCAAACAAAGCATACTGGTATTTGGCGCTGGTGCCAGCAGCTTAGAGCAATCAAAAGCAGTCACATGATATCAATCCATTTCATCCCCTATTAAGGAATGACTCGTGGTTACCAGCCACCTTCAGGTCGGCAGTGTTAACTTTCCCTTCATCAAAGCACACGTGTATAGAAAAAGGCCCTCTGCTGCTGCTGCGTGATAGTATCGGGAGTCTTTTCTCCTGCGTCAGACACAACTTGACCCAGATTTTTGGTTTCCCTCTTGTGTGCGGATGCAGAGAATCAAACGGTGACGAGTTTCTATATCACTGCATTATTCTCAACTGCTCGCGTCCCTTAGAGCCAGTTCCACTGGTTGATGATTAATGTTTTTGCCCCATTTGTTTGCAGTGTGGGCACAATAGTTGACGTGCACAATGAGAAAACATACAATCAACGAGCAATCAGACACCCACAGTAATCAGTGCACACACGGCACCGCCATGCACTGCTTCTAAAGCACAAAAACTCAAGATGAAAAACTTTGTCACACTGAGAACTGCTTTGAAAATCAAAATCATGACGAGCCACCTCTGATTCTGCTCAGTCACAACATCTTACTCTTAAAATAGTGTCTGTTGAGGCTTCATGTTTGAAACTCATCGCCCACACGTCGGCGCCATACTATGAGCTAACGGTTGTGAATCAAACAGAATTATTAAAATCACCTCGACAAACTGTGGCTGAACCGGAGGCGGCTGCCTTCAAGCTATTTGATATGAACCTGTGTTGAGGTAGATAATGTGAACCAGTCAGCTGTACAAGTCAGAGTATAACCAACATCCTTTATTCATAGCATGAGGCACTGAGACAAAAAACAAAAAAAACAAACCAGAGGCAATCATTGGCTCTCTATGGAAATAACCCTGTGGGCACAGAGCCGGCGTGCTCTGCTGGCTGGGCTCAGGCTACAGGGGCCCGCTGCCCGCCAGCTACTATTTCCATCAGCGGCCCGCTAACAGCTGCTCACTCAAGAAGCATGTAATCTAGGAATTCTCTACTCGGCTATTAGTAGAACACAATAGATCCCCGTTGCTATGAAAACGAGATAAAACACGCACGGCGGAGGAACATTAGCATCACAGCAGCTGAATCAGAACGAGGCAAACGGCATTATGGGTAAATCAAACAGGCCGCTGTAGATGTCGTCAATGCAACAGAAACTGACCACTGCATCCGTCAGTGTACTCATTTTCTGGTTGACATTAAACGTGCATGATTTAGTTTTTTACGGTTTGGGTTAACAAGAATGAACTCCACTTAAATCAGGACTAGTTAAGATTTAGTTTAGTAAACAATTAGTTGTTTAAACAATCAAGATAAAATGAGTCGGCTATTTGTTCGAGTAAAGCTGTTTTCCAAACAAAAAAACCTAAAAGGTTTTCTGCATTTCTACATGTTGGTAAACAGAATATCTCGGATTTGAATTGATGAATAAAAGGATTTTAAAGAGAACACCTGGGCTCTGGTAAATTACAATGCAAGTGTTTCTCACAACGAAATGATCAATTGATTAACCAATTAAGTAAATAATCATGTTTGCAAGCAGCACTCACACGATTATACGAAGATGATCCTCATGTTAAATGTGTAAAAAGCTTCCAGGCTTTAATCTAAATCCACAAGCCTGTGTTCATTGTAATGTAAATGATGGATATTCTTCAGATTAATGATGTTCCGTCTTTCAACATCTGCCAATTCAAAGAGCAGAGATAATCAATTTAGATAACACTTTGTTTAGATGTCATGCTTACAGGTGTATAAAAATAGGAATTTGTCACACAGTGTGTTCTCTGAGAGAGAGAAAAAAACCCACCTTTAAATGAGAGATAACAGGGCGCCATCTTCTGGAATGTCACAAGAAATTCACCAAACAATGAGATAAAGAATGCATCTTTAATAACAGCAGCATCTATGCCTTTTACAAATGACTCGTGTTCATTTTCACTGTACATTTAGACAACTTAGAATTCCTTTTACTGATTAATATACTGATGGAAACCGCCATTCGCCCAGCGTTTAACTTAAAATGTATGTAAATGGGAGAAAATATCGACATTAACCAATCATTAGCTCATTTAGTTCTTTCAGGCGGCGCTGCCAGTTCATTTCTCCTCCTGATATCCCTCAGTCTTCATGTCGTTCAGGCCCAGGTCTTCATTCTGCTCAAACGTGCGGGTGTACTTCTCAGTAGTGATCTCGGGATCTGGATCCGGGGCGTACACGTTCTGCACGTAGCTGTTCCCCGTCGGGTCGTCCAGGACGATGTGGACATCCATCTCTCCGGCCATGATCTTGTCGAGCTTCTCCCCGAATGCATGCAGCTTCTCCACCTGATCCGTGACGCCACTGTCGCCGCAGATGAAGGGGTTCTTGGAGACGACCAGGTCCTTGATGTCCGTCAGCAGCCCCTCCAGGGTGGTGAACTTCCCGCTCACGGCCCCCATCCCCAGCTCGAACTCCAGCTCCGGGATGGCGATGGCGCACGTCTCCGACTTGAGCACGTCCCGCGTCATGTCGGAGATGTCGGTGATGCGCAGGGTGATCTTGGTGCCCATCTGCTCCGTGGCCCCGCCGGACTTCACCTCGTTGGTCCGGTGGCCACAGCTGTCGCAGTTGGTGGCCATGATGATGACCTCCTTGAAGTGGGGGATCTCGACGAGCTTCATGTTGGTGGAGGCCGGCGCGTTGCACTCGGGGCAGTTGGTGTTGAAGGCCAGGACCTCGTCTCTCATGGCATTGATGTCGTTGCCAGCCGGCTCCTCGTCCTCCAAGTCATCATCCGCCCGTAGCCCCAGCTGCATGTCGTGCTGGGCCGTCCTCTGGAAGTGGGACACAGTGAGAGCCTCATCTTTTTGAGGGGCCGTGGGATTTTCCACAAAGCTGTTGCCAGACGGATCCTCGATCACCAGCGTGAACTCGTCTTTGACCTCTTTTAACTCCCGGAGTTTCCGGATGAACCCGTCTATCTTCTCAGCCACCTCTGGGTCAGTCGCCCTCCGGACAGGCTGCTCCTGCTCCAGCCCATCAGCGGCTCTGTCCAAGAGGCCCTCGATGGTAGAAAGGGCGCCTTTCTGGGTGAAGGGAGGGATTTCAAAATCCAGCTCGGGGATCCTGGTGGTCGCACTGTCTGCTTTCACAATCTCCCGGTTCAGGTCCCGTTTCGTTCTGACTTTGAGCGTGTAACAAACACCCTGATCTTGTATCCGGCCCGCAGACTGGATCTCGGTGTTCGTCCAGCTGCAGCTGTCGCAGCTGAAGGAGCTGATGATGACTTCTTTGAAGAATGGGATTTTGGTCAGAAGTAAACGTGTCGTACCGTTCAGGTGGCAGTTCATACACATACTCTCCATCTCAGTGGGCTGCCAGTCTTCGTCGTCGGCGTTGATATCCTTGAAGAGGTTCTCCCCTCGCACGTTTTCCTCCGAAATAACAGACATTTTACAACGTCGACTATGTCTCCCTCAGCGGACGAACTGTGTTACCTGCGCTTCCACGTCTCCTTCAGTATGTCTCTTCTGGAGTGTTTCTCTGGAACTTTCTAGATGACAGACCGTTGAGCCTCAAAACACACGATGATTGTGCTGCGCACTGTGTTCTACAGCTACTTCCGCATCCTCTTCTTCTATGGTGGAGGCGTCCTTAATGTAACTGCTGCCCCCTCCGGCGCTACTCAGTACTGCAGAAGACTATTCAGGACTTTCCTCTGCACACAGGGCGATCAAACAGGTGTTACAACTATATTTAGGACTATTTATTCATATCTTGCACTGCATTGTGGCAGAACTGTAACTTAATTTTCGTTTTGTGCGTCATTGAGGTATTTTTGTAATTATTTTATGTACAGATTTGAATTGTGAATTAAAATTTTCCTTGACTTTTAAAAAAAAACAGCATAAAGTTTTTCATATCTGGAACAATTTCAGTTGTGAGGTCTGATAGATTTGTGAAAGTGATGCTGTATTTTTGTATACATGTAATGGCATGTGAGTTTTGTTTAAATTGTTCATGTGAAAATCTACTGGAATGGATGGTTTTGTACAGGTGCTGCACTCTGTTTTGATTTTGACTCTCTTGACACAGGATGAAATATAATATAACCATAATGACATCCAGCTGTACGAAGGATCATATACATGTTTGATGAAAGTGCACTTTCACTATAAATGCACTATAAATAAAAGAGTGAAAACTTAAACACACACTTGTTTTAAGACACATAGCCTATAAATAATTTGAGTGAAATCATAATCTACAAAAAAACATTCTTTGTAACACATCTAATTTTTCCTCATTGAGAAACTGAATTTATGAATATGTAACTATTAATTTACGTATACATTTAAAAGTTTGATCATGATTGACTTCCAAACTATTCGCGATGTCACAAAATCCTGCTCGTATTTACCCGCCTTCAGATTTAAGGTGAGCACAGAGAAACTTTCTCTGTTTCACTTGATTATTCCTGGCATACATTAGATAACACTCGTACTTGCCAGTATAACTTGACTGGTGATACATGTCATGGTTTTCTCAGGCTGTGTAAATGTCTGTCTTTGCCACAGTTACCCATCCATATTAAAAGGGAACAGCTCCCTCCCTCCAGAAGACCGTCTGCTCAAATTCCTGGTTGACAACAATGCGGATGCTGAGGAGACGGTGCAGTGTGCCAACTGTGACCACGAAAGTAGCAAAAAGGTAAGAATTGAACGACAGACCCACATCAATATTCACAGTTATTAAGGTGTCACCTGCACGCATGTTGTTTGAGACAGTTCAAAATCTTAGTCCAGATGAACAACTCTCCCAATCCCAACAACTAGAGGGCTAAAAATGAATTTGTTAATACCAGCAAGTATTAAGTCTGAAACTGATCCATAGACTTTTGAGATACAATTATGGATTGAACTTAAGGAGGAAATGTCATATTGGAATTCTTCATTTGGGTGGTTGTCCCCCTTTTGTACGTATAGCTGACATCAAAAGACTTTCGCAATTCGATTTCGCATTCGAAGATGTTTTTGTTTGCACAGAAATGAAACAATCCTGGTGAACATTGGTGCTGTTTTTAATTCATCTCAATGTTCAAATCCTTCCGCAATATTTGTTTTTTATTCAACCTCTGTGTTGTACACATAGTAGCTTTAAGACATGCGTGTTTTTCAGCAACATTTCCTTGTGTAGCTTGTGTAACAATATAAAATGACGGTAGCATCTCTCCATGTTCAATTTCATTTTTTCTTCTTCTTTTTTTTCCCATTCAGGATGCAGGGGGGATGTACTACTGCAATACTTGCAGCCAGCCACTTTGCAGTGCCTGCAGGGATCTAACTCACAAGGCCAGAATGTTTTCCCACCATGAGATTGTGTCCCTGGCCAAACGCTCCAGAGCCAAACACAGGAAGTGCTGTGAGTGCCGCCTGTAATTTACTCCAGAAGAATAACAGGCCAAAAAGGCTTTATACACCAACGTCGGAGCGTGTCGACTCTTCTGTGCCCTGTTTAAATTACCAATGTAGTGTAAAAGGCACGGTGTTAGCGGTTATAGTGGCAGACTTTTATCATGTTTGTCTCCACAGCGCTCCACGAGGAGCCCTACATCCTGTTCTCAACAGAGAAGAAGTCTATGCTTTGCATCAAGTGCTTCAGAGACATGCAAGTGTGAGTCAAATCTAAGTTCTTCTCTTCTTTTATCCTCTCTTTTCTGTATTAATTTATTGAATAAGGAGTGCGGGCTGAGCTCACATTTTCAAAGCTTAACCACATTTCCCTGTTTTAGACATTCTGTTGTGAAGGGTTTGAACATATTACTGGAAGAATCACCCTCATTAGTTTATTCCAAATCCACCCAGCCCTCACCCGCCCTTCACCTATCTTCACCAGAACTGGAACACCACCCAGAGCTGGATCCAAACTCCTGATAGAGGAGCAATAGTGAAACAAAGCAAGAAAAAGATGAGAGGGGTAAAGTAAAGAGAGGAAGATAGAGGCTTAGTCTGGCGATAAGAGATCCCCATGAAGTAGAAAAATTAAAATAGTCATTTACATGTTCTGGGAGCTTCTTTGTTCCATAAAAAGGTTGATTTTTGGGGGGGGTAAGGACAGCGGAATACATTTCATGGTATTAGTCCTTTCGATCGGTGAGAATGTTGCTGTCCCATCTCTGAACATCGGCTTTAACCTGTGTAATCAAAGGGTACAAGTTGGTGGAAAAAAAGAGAGGACATGGTTCGTGATATATTGATCGGGTATCTGAACCCAGTGGGGTTAATTTAGCGTGGAATTTGGGGTTGCTTTAGTTGTAGTTCAAAGTTGTTGTCTGGAGAAGTAGTGCTTTTCCAAAATCGATTGGCTGAAAGGGATGCTTTTTATACATATAACAATAGGTCAATAATGACAGTGTAAATTCCTTACCACTCCAGATCACTCCTTCAAACCGGGTGGAAGACCCGATCAACAAAGGTTCTATCACTAATGTGAACAGTAGGGGGGATAAAGGGTACCCCCGTCTGGTCCTTCTTGTCGATGCGAACTAGTCCGATCAGGTATCATTGGTATGAACGCTGGCCTGCAGAGATGCATCCAAGATAAAATGTATCACTCAAAGAGGTACCTCCCACTCCACTCCATCAAACGACTTCTCCACGTCCAAAGAAACGACCAGTTCTGCAGTTTCTAAAGAATGTTTGGAATAGAGTATATTAATAGTGTGGCCCATAAAAAAAGAAAAAAAATGCTGTTCCTTCATGAAACCAGTTTGCTCCTCTGATATTAAACTTGGGAGGAAATTCTCAAGACACCCAGCGAGAACTTTTGTCAAAATCTTGGCATCAACGTTCGACAAAGACACAGGTCTGTAGGAGGATATGGGGTCCTTATCACTCTTCACATGCACTGTTATGTTTGTGTTGGGCCAACCACTTTCCAGAGATTCATTGAACACATTGAAAGAAGCAATTGGGTCATTTTATTTCGATTTTTTGGGAAAAATTCTACCAAAAATCCATCTGGCCCTGGAGCTTTGGTATTTTGCATAGCTTTGATTGATGGTATTACTTCCTCCTAGCTTAGTGGGGAGTCCAGAGCCTCGGAAGCTCCGGGGGTTTGAAGTGGGGGCCTCAAGATTTTGAAGAAATTAGGTCACTGCGGTGATGTCTTTCTCTTCTCTTCTCCACATTGAATGTTGTTTGTTTACCACAGGGAGAGTCGGACTCACTGCATTGATATTGAAACAGCTTACATGCAGGGGTGTGAGATGCTGGACCAAGCTGTGCTGGTGAGAGAATCGTGTCTGTTCATCTACACTTCTGGCATCATGAATAATTCAAGCGCACGGCGGCGGTGGTGGTATTGTGAGATGTGGTGCAGGTGCACTTGCGGAGCTCATTACAATGCAATTTGAATATATAAACATATAACTGAGTAGTATTTTCTTGCAATATTTTGAGCGTTCCTGAATTAACCTGGGTCGAATACAATTATATTTGGTATACTGCTCATGTTAAATAAAAATAAAAAAGTTATTTATATGATAAATATAGTATAGAGTTCCACTTTGGGTGCTCTCTCTCAAAATTGGCAGTATTAAATAAGAAATAGCGTCTCCATTGTAATGAGCTAAAATGAGTGTATTTGTACAGCAGAATAGCCTCGACAATGCTCGCATGTTTCAGCTTGAAGTTTGTATTAAAGGCTCTGATGACAAATGTGTGGCAGCGCAGTAGCTCACAGGGCTTCTCATTGACAGCGAACCTCCTCCTCCATCTGCAGGTGGTGAAGGAGCTGCAGACTTCGGCGAGGGAGGCCATTGTTCTGCTGAGAGCAATGATCGGAGAAGTGTGTCTGAATGTGGAGGAAGAAGAGAGTGCGATCTGTACTCTGTTCAACAGCTTGCAGGTAATATAGTGATCCTGGTGTGATAGAGGTCCTCGATTGTTGTTTTTATTTTCCCTAATCACTCAATGTAAAGAAGAACCCCTGCGTGCTGACTTGAAACCACACGTTTAACCCATTTGTGCCCAAAGACTATATTTGATATGATGCATTTATTCTGATGGTTTAAAGTCTTTGGTTACTGATATTAGATCACAAGAAAATCACACTTGACTCAATAGTCAAACTCATCAAATACATTAAATATTTGGAATTTGGATTTTTTTTTTTTTACATTGCACATGTGTGCATATCTTCAATATGATATAATATATATTCATTATAATACAGACATTTTCTCATCTCACTATATTTGGTCTTTGGGCACATGGGACTACTCTGTTGTCCTTAAATATAATGGAGTAGTTTGCAAAAACAGTAGTCCCTTGTGCCCAAAAACTAGATGTATTATGATAAGAAAAACTCACTTTTTTGACCGATTTTGATAGAGAACACTTTAAATTAACAATGTCAGTTTTGGGCACAAATGGGATCAGATCAGTTGTATCTTCTTCAGGTCAAAATGTTTAAAAATGGTCATCAGACACAAACATGGTGCGTTCAGAAAGTATTCAGATCCCTGCATTTATTTTTGTTATGGTGCAGCCTCCTGTTAAAATCATTCAAATGCATTGTTCCCCCTCATCAATCTAACCTAATGATGACAAAGCATAAACAGAATCTGAGAATTGTTTTTGCTAATTTATAAAGAAGAAAAAACTGAAATATCACAAGTATTGACAAGTATTATAACCCCGTTGTGCTTGCACTTGAAATTGATCTCAGGTGTTTCCCATTTCTCTGGATCTTCTTTGAGATGTTTTTACACCTTGATTGGAGTCCACCTGTTGTAAATTCAATTGTTTGGACATGATGTGTGAAAAGCCCACGCACCTGTCTATACACATGGTCTCACAGCTGACGATGCACATGCAGCGTTGCTCTTGTCATAGATGATGTACATGCACTTAACCACACTCCTCGTCTTAATGTTTCCCCTAACCATTCCAAGAATTTACATTGCAAACAGCTGGTGAAGTGGCAAATACATTTGGACTTTTATCTGACTGCCCCTTGATATTTACACACCAAGTCAATAGATTTACTACACCAGCTTTGCTTAACTTAAAGTGTAAATTAAAATCAGTTAGTTACAGAAAACTAGACCAAAAACATCTTATGTTTCCGAAACACAGACTATAATTTAATTCAGAAGTTAAATCTAAAAGTAAGATTCAAATACTGTTTGAGTCTCTCAGTCTGAAATAAGTATGCAGTAAGTTTCTCCATCTGAGAGTGTTAACGCGGCTCGGCCACTGGAGGTCTCTGTTAACCTATTTGTGAGAAAAGAGGTTTTTTTTTCTTTGCATTCTGAACAATCAAACAGAGCTGACGCCACACTGTGGATTTTACACCTATTTCCCCCCCCCCACAATCTTGACAATTCATTAGGTATTAGTGAGCTCAAGGCCATTTCCACAGCAGTGTAAGGAGTAAAAGGTTTTCTCTGTTCTTGTCTGACAGGAAAAACTAGCAGAGAGGAAGAAGATTCTGCTGAAAGCAGCCCAGAGGTAATATTGAAATATAAGATTTACAGGTCTTATGTAAAAAATGCTTTTGTTGCCTCGAAGCCTGTGTCACAATATTTACCTAATTGAATGCTATTATCCGGCTGTCAGCGGGTCACAGTTTTTCCATTGTGTCATGCTGCATTGTACAGTGATGAATAGCAGCCCCCTGTTTGCTCTGGAATAATCTCACCAAACATATTTTCTTTTTATGACACCGAATTAAAAGCACCTCAGGGGGATTACAGATGTAAAAGCCAATGGTTGCATATTGTGCCTTGAGCCACTCAATGAAAATATAGCAAACTTAAAAGAATTGGTGTACAAATACACATTATCTACATTATAGGCGTTCTCAAGTCCCTAAAATCCACAGCTGCTGCAGGAAACCCTGGATAAGATGTCCTCCACTTTAAATAAAAACAGAGCACCTTTAGCGTTATTAAGCCCTAGTGCACGAGTAGTTATGAAGCACACGCACACAAACACACATTATTGTACCGTATTGTCACATGATCAAATAGAGACTTGACGTTGGACGACATCCACATACATGTTACCCAGCAGTCATTATTCCATATCTGTATATGACAAATATACAGAATGAAATAAGAAATCATGCTTTTAATTTAAAAAAATTTTTTATAATTTATTTCTATTTTATTGTTTGTGTTAGAATAAGCATTTTGTGATTGCTACTGACTGTTTTACACGAATAAAAAGAACCTTGAAGGAGATGGGTTTGCCTTTTCGAGGACATTTATAGCAAATGGCATTGTTCCTTGAATATAGTTAGGGTTGGTAATCTTTACAAACTGGTGAATCCAACCCTATCCAACAAAAGTAGCTAGCAGCAGTAGCTCCAAAAGTTGCTGAATCTAGCAAGAAAGTTGTCAAGTCGGCAACTCTGACAGCTCCCTCCAAAAGCCACTCCCCTAAAATGATCACGATGAACGTAAACAACGGACATGGCTTTGTTTACTCACAGCTGTCATAGCAGCTTGTGGAAGCCTGAGTGACTCAGGATGTAATAAGAATTTCAACAAAAATATAAAAAATAGTTTTTGAAAGAGATTACTAACTCTGACATTAATGTGAGTATCCATATTTTCAAGGTGGCAATCTGAATCACTCGCTGGGGCCTGTTCTCTGTCCAACACATTATTGGAGTGATACTACTGACAACACACAGACACACACACACACACTCATCCACTCCATGGGCGCCTGTGCAACCACACTGCTTGAACTGTCTTTATTTACGCCTCTGTGTAGAATCCATTAATGTATAGTGTTTATACTTTTCTAAGAGAAGGATCATAACTTTCTTTTTTCATTCGTGGCCACCACGTTACTTACGCTTCAGCTGTGTGCTGTGTGCAGAAACAAACTGTAAAGTGATACAAATTGAGAAATTACTTTACAAAAACAGGATAATGACACCCTCCCGTCCATTAATTTAGCATTAACTCACACTTAAATAATTAAAATCGTGCAACATCCCCACCGCGATCATTAAAGTTTGATTTAATGTCATCCAAGGTTTGCAACTAATTAGTCTCTATAGATCAAATTATTGCACATCAGTCACATTTAATTTAAAGGTGCTGGATACGATTAGGAGCATGTTATTGCTTCTTAACGGCCGCCGCCATGGCGACGGCTGAGCCAGCGGCTCGCAGCTATCGGTGCTAACAGCGCTAACAGTGCGAATTACGGCAAAAGTGCTGACAGAGCTAACAGTGTTTACCTGAGGGGGAACTGCATGCTTGTTGTTACTCTTACGTGACGCCACTCTCCGTCGGGACGGCGTTATCAGCTGTAACCGCCTTATGAGAGCAGTGCAGAGCGGCGGCCGTGAGCTAGCCAGTGGGGCACGCTAACATACACGAACATGCATTAAAAGTACTCGGTCCGGCTACGTCAACGATGCAAGGATAGGCGCTGAGAACAGCAGAAACAGAGAGAGAGTGAGCGACTTCATTCTCTGCTCAGCTAGACATTACTCCACTATATCTTTACATACTTGTTTGATGTTAATGCCTGAATCCCATATATTGCACCTTTCAAGATGGATTATCACTTAAGTATGTGGTTAATAAAGCAGAACCAGACGTAAAACGTTTGTTTTATCTCTTTTTCTCTTCCCTCTGCGAATCTGCAAACACCCATTTTCCAAATTCCAGATGAAAAAAATAAAGAATGATTTCCGAGCACTTTTTCCTTTTCAGCGCGTGCTCCATACGTGTGATTGAATGAGAACAATTTTGTCCATATGAGTGAGTGTCTCGAGTTGCAGTCTGTGGGGATCTCTAATGAGATTTTTTTTGTGTCCTCCATCTCTCTCTTCCTCTCTCTCCATTGCCTGGAAGCCGTCCAGTGTCTGGGCTCCCGGAAGAGTGTTAAAGGCTATTTATGTCAGGCTTTGTGTGTCCGGCCTTGTGTCTGCGTGCATGTGTGTACACAGAGAAGACAGATAGATTAGCTTCGGGAAATATGGAGTATGTTGTTTGTGGTTGCCCCTCCTGAGCTGAATCCTCTTGAGTATTACGGCAGGCACTAATGTGGAGGTGTAGCGTTACATGTGTGTGTGTGTGTGTTTGCAGTCAACACGAGGAGAAGGAGAAAGCACTAAAGGAGCAGCTCTCACACCTTACTGCGCTCCTACCAACCCTCCAGGTAGAGTAAGATAAATCACACGATAAATATGGGGGGCCGTGGGATGATTAGTGGAATAGGAAAGAAGAAAATACTATGTTCTGATTTTGAACTTTTTAAAAAAAGCTTTACTTGTTCGGGGCCTTGAACAGTTATTTAAAGTGGATCATTTGAGATGTTTGTATTGGAAATTGCTCTCTGGAACTGCTACTACTGGACTGAATTATGACAAGGAGCCCAAAGTAGACAGTGTTTGTTTTATTCAAGTCAAAAATGCCACTTTAAAGGGGACATAGCTGTAAAAACTAACTTGTTCAGTGCTTGTTGACATACATTTGGAGTTGCTGCCAACCCACAAAGTGTGAAATACGAAAACCCAGTCAGTTTTCAGTGGACTAGATCAGAAAACATGTGACAACAAGCCGTTATGCCGTAGAGCTGGCTGCTCTTCCTACGTCACATGCGGGCTCATTAGAATATACCGCGCCCCGTCTGGGTGTGTCCACCCACGACTCGAGAACTATCTTTGCAAAGGTGCGCCATCTTTTTCTGGCAAACCAATCAGAGCAGACTGGGCTTTTTTTCAGGAGGGAGGGCTGAAAGAGACAGAAGTTAATACGGAGCGTTTCAGACAGACAGTGAATACAGGTTTATTCAGACAGACAGTATGAGAAAAATTATGTGTTTTTTGAACATTAAAGCATGTAAACAAACCCAAAATCCAAGTATGAACCTAAAAATTAGCATTATACAGTTTTAAAAAAAAATCTTTTTATGAAAAATCTTTATCTGAAAAGTAGCTCCGTAGTGGAGTAGAAGTATAATGTTGCATAAAATGGAGATACCTTCAGAGTAAACCTTCAGTTCCATACTTTTATGAACGGGCTGTGAAAATGATGATTCTGCTCAAATTGATTGTTAGTTTTTCCCATTTAATCTCAGTTTCAGGCTGTTGGTGTCTCATATTTCATGTTTGAAATCTAAAATTGAGTCTCTGATGTTTTCAGGTGCACCTCGTCACCTGTTCGGCCTTCCTCAGCTCAGCCAACAAGTTTGAGTTTTTGGACATGGGCTACGTGAGTGCTGCCACGTAAACGATGAGCTATGTTTTATTATCGTTGCTTTTCATGAGAATTTAATCAAATACATATAGAGAGTTGCAGTGCTGCGATACAAGTCATATGTGGTTAAGAGAGAGTAGTGGGGGAGGGGAACGTGAATACATAAACCTTATAAACAAGTGAATCGATAAAGTAGAGAACTATTGGACGGCACATTATCTGTGATTCTGAAAACGTGTCTTCATACACCACAAAGTTCATTCTCCCAGACTTGTCTTGGCAGGAGAAAGCTTTCAGTATTAGCTGGACAGAATTGGTCTTTTAAAGGAGGCTGTCCATAATGTCTCCTCGAGGTGGAACACATCACTCATGTTCTTGCTCACACAGCAACTCATGGAGAGGCTGAAGAGGATTGTAAAGCTCCCTCACCGACTGAGACCAGCGCAGAGCAGCAAAGTGAGTACGAGCCGCCTTCCTGCAGGGCTGGAAGAGGTTACACCCAGAATGCAATCCACTGCAGCGTTCTGATTAGTTGTTTCACTTGTTCCCAATGCAGTCTCACCTCTTTCTCCTCCGCCGCCCTGATGGGCTCGGAGGAGAAAGAGGTGAGACACATTAGAGGGAAAAGAGGGAAAAGACACATTAGTCGTGATGATGCAAATGTTTCAGATTTAGACAAAAACGCAAATTTTAATCTGCAGACAAAACAACCACAAAGCACATATAGGAGGGTAGAAGAGCAAACCTTGTAAAGCTTATTAGAGAACGTACACATACAGGCACATTTTACAGTAACGAACAAGACTTAACATCTACTATGACTATAGTCACTACACAACTATATATCAAGTATAAGCTTAACTAATAGAAGGAAAGCAGAAATCCAGCCAACGCTCATAGAAAATGATAATAGTAAGTAGACCTTAAATAAAGATTCTTTTTAAAAGAGAAAATTTCGACACTAATGGTTGCCAGGTTGCCATTGACAACCATTTTGAGAAACTGGCAACCAATTATTGGCCGAACCTCTTTTTAAGTGCACTCCAAAAATACATCTGTTCTTTTTTTGTATTTGTTTCAGTAGTTGTATTTAAATATTGCGGTTAAAGTCAGAACCAGCACCAGACTACGCTTCACGTGCATCGGAGCGTTTACTGGCGTGCACACAGGCATCCGTGGTGACTAACCATTGCAAACACTGCTGCAGTGTTTCCTCCACAAAAATCCCTGTTTCTTTTCAGAAATGTCAAAGATGTCATGTACTGAGAAGTGAAGTCAGTATTTATCAGTA
Organism: Leptoclinus maculatus; assembly: GCA_032191485.1. Lineage (NCBI taxonomy): Eukaryota > Metazoa > Chordata > Actinopteri > Perciformes > Stichaeidae > Leptoclinus > Leptoclinus maculatus. Next base: position 22,723,947 of record JAVDOI010000006.1, read on the forward strand.
TTACATCAGTAAATAAAGCTGAAATGTGCCATGGCTGACACATGGCTGACACATTTTAGCAAAGATTCATTCTGGTGGTTATGAAGGCCACAGCAAGTGTGACGTACATCTTATCATTTTCATACTCATCAAAAGATTCAGTGACCGTGCAGTCAGAATAATCTACGAGATGTACGAAGTAACTTGATCTTACAATACTTGACCTACATTGGAAACAAGTGCAGTTGTTTTGACAGAAGGGACATGGGTGGTGATGGTGGAGTGTTGTCAACACACCCATGTTGTATTATGTATTTATATTAGTATTACTATATTTTTAGGTGTGGTTCTTTATGAAAACAGATTCCTGCTTAATAGTTTATTGTGTATGGTCGTGTTTTTACTTTTCTTTTGAGTTGTTTAATTGTATATTTTGCTTAAATGATGATGATGATGATGATGATGAGAAAAATAATAATGACGGCTATTGTAGTTATTATATTTCATTTGTTGTTATTGTTGTCAGGTTGCTATTTGTATTTATATATTGCAGGATTGACTATATAGGAGTGGGCCTTAATCTGGCCAATCCTGCCATAATTATCATAATGTTGTTATTTATTTCTTCTTCCTGTTTTCTTATACGTGCATTTGTACAAGACTAAGTGACGTTTTCTCTGTCTTCCATTAGATCAACACAGACTACAGAAGTGAGTTTGCTCGCTGTCTGGAGCCCTTACTGCTGCTCGGTCAGCGCTGCCCTCCTTCTGTTGTCGGATCTATAAGCGTTGCAGCAAGGTGAGATCACTTCCCTAATGCCAACTATCATTTGCAAAACAGAAGAATCCCTTACTCCAAGGTTTCATTTTACACTTTTCGCTGCCTGAATAATACTGCGGCATCTTTTGGATTCTTCCAAGAAAGGAAAAAGTCTGGGCAGAAAATTTCACACTTGTGAAGCATCCAAACTCGGAATCCCCAAATGGTTTTGGAAGTACAGATGGTAGACAGCGATGAGTGAAGTGAGAGGAAAGGAGGCGCCATGCTGAGTCCCAGTATGGAAGTTATTCTGTCTATCTGTAAACTCTGTGCACGGATATGTTTACGTAACTCACCTTTGTTGCATGGGGGCTGGGAAAGAGGCAGGCGTTCCTGTTTTAGAAAGACACAAACACAGCAGAAAACATGATGGATGGTGCTGCGTTGTAAGAGTTCCTTAAATGAAGATGTTTGATTTTGTTTTGTTTCACTTAAACGTCATGTGTTACATTGAATTTAGTTGAAACCCCCAAAACTCTGAGAATGCTTTGACAATGCTATACAGTCCTTTAACTTAGATTAGTTTGAGAAGTCACATCAGATGACCAGAAAGCAACCTTTATTCACTGCTATACTCAGAACAACGACTTTTGTCATTCATATCCCTTTGTAGGCTTACACGCACTCCACTGACCGATTATTTTTCCACAACAGTGTCCCCCAACTGTTCGCAGGTCCTTAAGCCCACCCACTAATGCCAACATACTGACAACTCTTCTTTCCAACTTGCTTAGCGCCCTGCCAGTGCAAGATGCAAAGTGGGCCGGGATTGGTGGCCCGCCGGCTGGCACTATTTTTATCGTAATTTCACAGAACTCTCCAGGATTCATCTGGAAGTTGGCATGCAGGAGCTGCCGGGACACTTTGTTCCAGGCCGCTGATGTCACAGCTTTAGAGAGTCTTTAATTGGCGTCAGTGATGGGAGGTCAGAGGCTGGATGTGCAGAGGATGACACGTGTAGGGTAGAGAGAGAGAGAGAGAGAGAGAGAGGGATACGTGGTTTAGACAGGTCCTGCCACTGGGCAAGAAGGAAGGAGTAAGAGCCTGCCAGACCCCAGGTACGTTTATATGCATTTTATTAATTTAAGGCCCTTGCAGTTTATTCTCTTGTATAGGGTGTCCTGAGTTTGTGATATGTGCCTTAACTTGCAGTGTGATCCCCAAATAGATGTAGCTTTTGTAGCTGAGTGTCGTGAATATTGATTGTGATAGAAGGTTGAATTAAATGTGCTTTACAGACTGAATTATCAGCGTAGGTTTAGAGGAGTCTCTGGCTTTCTGCTCTCTTTGGTGAACGTCAGCTGACACCATTGACACTATGAGATAACAGTCGTTACACAAGGTGCTCGACTCCACCATTTTTCAAGTCCACTACATACTTCAGTTAACAGACGGAGGAGGAAACAAGCTTTTCCTCACCGTATGGTCGTTCAGAATGACGCCCACATGGCGGAGCGTTCTCCTCTGAATGTGACTGAATGTGTCTGATGCTTCAGTCGCTGTCTGAAAGCTCCGTCCTCTACTTGTGAGCCGCTAATGCAAGATGCAAACCGGGCAGGGATTTGGTTGACGGCCAGCTGGCTGGCCCTATTTGTATCATACTTTCCCAGAACAGAAGTGAAGTTGTTCTTTCATGCAACTGATGCTTCAGTACTGGCAATGTCTTTAATTGGTTGTGTTGGAACACAGTCTGGATGCTCAGAGGACAGCGTTTGTACGGCAACGTGAGAGGATGTATTCACACCGGGGCTACTGTAGAATGGCTGCAGGGCAGTTATGCTGTCCTACTGGAACCCAGATAAATATATGTTTATCTAGTTGTTTGGATATGTGCTGCACATACGTACTTTCACACTTTCACACTGGTGATGGTGAAGATGTGTTTTGAGTGACAACAAGTGTGTTGCTGTGCTTCAGACACATGATATACTGTATATAATCTGTATTCATTCAGGTAGTCTCATTTAGATTAAGAAACAATCTCCGCCTGCTGATAGAATGATTACGACCCACTATTGGCTAACCCCACGTCTAGACACCAAAGGGTCTTAAGGCGTCGTAAAACACATTTCATTCAAACTCAAAAAGAAGCGGCGATGACTGCAGGCAATTTTCTCAAAGTTGTTGTATAAGACACGTCATGCAATTTTGCCAAAAACTAGGTTAAACTCACCAAGCTGCCTGAGTCCCGGAGAGGTACAGCAGTGTGTGCACTGCTAGTTTTCATTAGCCGGGGGACGGTTAAGAATAGTGCATGAGGAGTCAGCAGGCAATCAGTGGCGGTACAAAACAGCCAATGAAAGGCACTTTGAGAAAGTGTGAGTCCCCGCAACCTCGAGAGGTCTTTCAGCATGCAGCCCTAACTGGCCACCCAAAATATTATGCAGTTTGCTGCAGCAGAATGCGGGATTAGCCGTGGACAGACACTAAATTGCACATTCACTCACTCACGGACGAACACACACAAACGCGACCGATCACATAATCCTCCTGGCGGAGAAACAAACAAACAATAGCCAGACAAAACAAAAGGACAAATACAGAACAAAAAAACAGAGCATAGGGACTGAATCGTTAGCCTTTTCAGAATTGATCGATTTTCTCCTGCAAAAGCATTGTGTCGTAACTTTAAAACATGGATACATTAAAAAAAATGAAGTCAGCACACTACTACCAGGAGTTAGTGTCCGACATTTTTTAACAAAGTTGTATTCATGAAAAAAAGAAACATGTCAAGCAACCCACCAATACGTTTTATTTCAAAGAAAGGTTTGTGCAAACATTTGACCTCCTTAGTCACCCTTTAACGGAGAGATGGAAACAACATCAAGGTGTGCTTAAATGAAGCACTTAGCCGGAGCTGCTCCGAGGCCGAGGAAGTGTCTTGAGACAATAAAGTGTGTATCACATGTGTATCGGACAGTGGCTGAGGAAGTTATGCGATACAATACAAAGTAGATGGTATGTAGAAAAAGTATACAAAGCGGTATATAAATCTTAATAGAATACAAAGTAAAAGTAGAGAGTCGGTTGTAATAATGGGCATTCTGAAGCAGGGTGTTTTTGCATACAATATACACACAATTCCCAACTGACTGCAATGATAGAAAGCTCTTGGAGCCAGCAACCGGGAAAAAAGAATATTAAGAATATTGCACTGGGTTCTGAGTGTTATGAATAGTGCAAGCTGTACATGTGCTATATTTATGTAATATTTATACAGTCAGAACAGAGCTGGTCAATTATAGAGTTCAAATGATTTAATATGAGGCTTTATTCCCGCTGTGGTCAAAGAGACCGATGACCGTGAGATAGATGTAATGCTTCATACACAGAAAAAAGACATTCATGATGATTGTTCTTCACCTCAGGCACCAGTCCCCTCTCTCCATGTCTTGCCGCTCCCCGTCTCTCAGTGAGATGCCCCTGGGTTCGGTGTGCGGTCGAAGGCCCACTTGTCACCGCAACATCTGCACCAAGGTCCTCCTGGCTGAGGGGCGGGAAACACCCTTCACCGAGCACTGCCGCAACTATGAGAACACCTACAGGGTGAGTGCTGTGACCAGCAATTCTGACAAGTACCCGATGCTTAGAAAAACATTTGAACAACACTTAAAGGGTAACTTTGGTATTTTTCAACCGCATTTTCCAATGTTCTTGTGTCTAAGTGACTAATGAGGAAAACATTTTTTTTTAAATTGGTCCATTATTGAGGGAGAATGCTGCAGCCGGCAGCCACTTAACAGCACTGTACTCCGACATAACCAACTGTCCTCTCTCCATCTCTCCTGGCAATAAGTCACATGACACAATGACAAACAGGAAGGTTTATTCCATCATGTTGTCAGACAGTTATAATAACAATCTGAGCCTGTCAGTGGCAAAAACAAGCACTTTTAGTGGACGCACATTGAGGGTGAGGAGTTGCCCCGAGCGATTACATTACAGCCTCTTGAGCAGCGTGCTCCCTCAATACTGGATCAATAAAAGAAATGTCCCCATTAGTCACTTTGAGGCAAAAACATGGTTGACAAATACAGAATTGACCCTTTTAAAGGAGATTGTATATGCTCGCAGTGCTTTGGGCTAAATGCTAACGTCACGTTTAGCAGGTAGGCTATATTGTTTACCACGTTCACAGTCTTGTTTTAGCGTGTTTCTAAAATGAGCTTATTAGCTAAACACACAAAAAGGTGAAGTGCAGACGATACTGATGGGAATAGTGTTAGTTTGGCAAGAATTTGGTCATGAATCAAATTATTGGACAAATTAAAAATGTACCAAGATAATAGCACTTCATGAAAAGATCATTAGAGATCATCATAGTTATTACAACTCTGTGGGGATCACATAGCGAGTGTATGAAGTGAAATACACTTGGAAACCAAAATTGCGAAGAACACATTGTTGTTTTTTCCCCGTTACTATGGGCTGATCATCGAAGAGCCAACTCTCCGATTCAGAGATATTTTTCATCAATAAAGATTCAATAACTGTGTTTCCATTCACATATGAGTCTGCACGTTTCGGATGATCAAATTAGAAAAACTTTGACTTTGCCAAATAAATTCTGACGTTTCTGTTTCTGCTGTCAGCTTCTTCATAACGTTGTAATCCTCGTCATCGTCTCCGAACAGCATGAAACATGGCCAATACAAACTGACTTGAAAGAGCAATTTAAACTTTGCCCAATTGCAACAAATCGCTTTATAGCCTCTCTCCATTTTATTCTCGTAGATGAGTTGGTTAGATGGCCAAGCTGACTTTTTTGGTTTCCGGTTCGCAAACCGCTACTTTTTCTACTCTGTTTATTGGTGGATTACAGACCTGCTTAGTTTATACCATTTCTTTTTTTCAATTGTTTATTTAAGATTTGTTTGAAAATTGAGTGTAAACACGGCTAATAGAACACAGAGGATATCTTTATTTATTTGATTGAATTGACAAGAAGTACTTTCGGCTGCAGGATAATTTACTAGTTTTATGTCCATAGTTAGTTAAATAAAAGTGAGATAAATCTCCTTTATTTGGATCCATTGGTTAAAACTGCTGCAGCAACTTCTCTTCCTGGATGAGGAGCCATCTCTGATCCTCAAAGTAACACAAAGGAAAGGCTGCAGCATGAATTCCTCTGGGAACTCAACCTGTCTAGTGGACAACACGCTTTTCACGCTCAGATGCACCTCACCTGGCATCCGTACACTTTAAAGACATCCAAGCACCTCTCGAGTGTCGCGTCCAATGTACCGTATACTTGTGTGTTCATAGACTCTCCAGACGGAGATTCAGAATCTGAAAGACCAGGTCCAGGAGCTGCACCGAGATCTGACCAAGCACCACTCCATCATCAACACGGATAAAATGGGAGAGATCATGGACAGATCGCTGCACATCGACAGCCAGATAGGTTCCCAGCACTCCACCGTGGAGACTATGAGAGTCATGTTTGAAGAGGTGCGTCAAGTGAAACCTCGATGATGACCTTTAGTTTGTACTTTCCTCTGCCAGGCAGTTCCTACATTTGTCCTCAGTCAGTAGCTCTAGCTGCATACTAACAAGCTAGTTCCGCCTGATGTTATAAATGCAGACTGCTAGTAGTGCAAACAGAGGGGAAAGAAAAGAAGCAAATGTCAAGGTACCCCAAGAGTAGAATGTGAGAATCATCTTACCACATTCTCCTCACAGATCTGGGATGAGACTTTTCAGAGGGTCACCAATGAGCAGGAGATCTATGAAGGTCTGTCTTCTGAGTTTAAAATGTATCACTCGAACGTTTTATCTCTGTCTTGTCGTTTTAATTTCATTTTCTTCGTTTACTGGTTCCAGCCCAGCTTCACGACCTGATGCAGCTGAAGCAGGAGAACTCTTACCTGACCACAATCACCAGACAGATCAGCCCCTACATCCTGTCCATCGCCAAAGTCAAAGAGAGACTTGAGCCCAGGTGTTGTATTCAGAGGATAGATTACTATATATCCTATATATATATAGTACACTATATTGGTTACCTGACGGCAGTCATTGGGAGGAAATGAAAGCCACCAGAGCAGCTTTGATTGACACAAAAAAATGGGGGATAAAGAAAACAACAACATCATAAAATGTTGCACGTCTTGTACACTAAATTGTAATGCGTAGCATCACCAAACCAAGTCAATGCGTCTCTTAAGGCTGTGCTGTTTGCCTCTTTAAAAAAGACATTCAACTAAAAGTTTAAACATTAAAGGATGAGACTTAGTAAATGAATGAATTGTCAACCAATCTCAAGAAAAGACCAAAACCAACAGTGAATTATTTATTCTGGCACATTATTCCTTTTGTGACACAGAGCGTCATTGTGTCCAAGGTCTATTAAAAGCACATTAGTGAGGCCAATGGTTGCACCGGGTGACATGTTCCTTCATTACCAGGAACACACACACACACACACACACACACACACACACACACTGTAGCTTATCTTAACTTAAATCCACATGCACCGTTCTACTGCAGTAAATACTCACTGGAGCTACAAATTTGTTTTAATCTGCGGCTGAGAATAGTTCACAACAACTGCAGGCATTTACCTCTGGTTGCATAATGCTCGCTAAAAACTACAGCGACCAGCTGTTTTGGGAAAGGATTTCCATCTTCAAGAGTTGCAAATTGACTTGGGGCTTGAGTGCCACCGAGCGGGGAAGTTGGAACGTATAACTAGACAGACTTTCAGCCATGTTCTTTAACAGCACCGACAACTAAAGGAAATGGTCATATTTTAAAATGTACTTTTCAGGTTTCAGGAACCTAAAGAGCACCATGACGACCGCACAGACACAATGCTGAAAATCTATGAAGACAGCACGGTGGCTAAAGACAGTCAAGACAGGTACCGAAAGTCCTCCACTGTAGTTTGTCTGTTTGTAAAGCCTTATGATAAAAGTTCTCTCTACGACACTCAGAGCTTTAATTTATCAGCAAACAGTTATTCTCTCTGTAAAGATGGAATGCAGAAGTGTCTACCTGAGCAGAGAATGAGGTCGCTTTCCCTTTGTGAGTGTTATTATCCGAGCTCCTCCTTGCTTTATAAGAAGGTAACATACCGGTGAATGAGTTCACGGCCCACCTATGTACCGTAAGTATTGCAATGATTATATATTTACACCCAGTATTACAAACTGGATGCCTGTGGCACCATTGCACACATAAAAAAATATTGAACTATGCACACAGTTTGGAATGATTTTAAAGCTTGTGATTTAACAAAAAGACTCCACACTTCTAAACTCTAAAACAATTCAATGGATTTCACTCAAACCCACCAGGACTGTCACTTTAAGGACCACACTGGTAAAATATCTCCAGTCTCAACAGATTTCAGGCTTGAGTTGTGACGGATTTTATTTGCAGAACTAAGGGAGGGGAAACAAATAAGAAGTTTGTGTCGTGATTTATGTTCTTTAGTGACAGGTCGTGTTTCACCACTCCATCATATATCCTTACAAATCCACGATGATCTGACAAGAATGATGTAAAAATACTCCTCAGAATTTGTGATAATGAATCCCCTAGGCCTTGGTTTAGTAGTATCAGCCAACCAACGTTTTCAAAATATAATTATATCATTTATTAACTGGGTGTTCATGTATTGGATTCCGGAGTGAAGCACCTCGTTTATTTCTTCTTGACAGTGACAACCAGGCCGGTGTGGCAGACCCAGACAGACACAAGTCGGGGGACGGCTCTGTCAAGACCGGTCGTCCGGTCAGGCCGAGGGGTCCCACGGAGACGTCCAGCATCAATGAGACGCCTTCATAAACACCATGTCATCTGGTGTCTGTGCCCCCCCCCTCTCGGTGCAGCGCTGGGCCTTTATTCAACCAGAACAAGGCCAGGACGGCGTGTGACTTCCTCTGCTGTGCGGAGGCTCTACATAACAATTTCTCAGCAGTTTCTCAGCTCCAAGGTGAAACCTTGGCTAGACACCAGCGTGGAGGTGAAAGACTGTCAGAGCCGGACGTGGACAAAGATAACAAAGAATTACTTTGGTGTTATTTACTGTATAAGAGCCGTGGACTTGTAGCAGCTTCAATGAGAAAACAGAGTGAATATCCTGCCTTTTGTGACTCTGTTCGTGCTTTGGCTATTAAAATGATAAGGAAGCCGAGAGTGTGACTTATCGCTCTGTCCTTTTTTTCTTACAGTGTGTGTGTGGAATTGCTTTTTTGCAGAATCTATTCTTTGCATAAAACATTTTTTTGGGGGGAGGGGGGTTGAGGCGGATGATGGATGGCTGCCCAGGTCCGATTCCCCACAAGATTGTTGAACCGGTGTGACAGCACAGATGGAACACAGCAAATGCAATGATGTGTGTGTCATTCTGGGTGTCAGTGTAGGTCACATGTTGACGTGTGTCTCCTCCAAAGTGAGGCAGTCATTTCCAGGATGGTGTCTGCAGTGGGGCTTTTCTTTTTTCCCAGCAGTTTCAACATCTACATGCAAGAAGTGGAAAAGCTAGAATTACAGAGGTGTGTGAATGTAACTGGCCTGGCCATAACCTCGATCTCCTGCTATTTTTTTTGTTTTTTTAGATTCCACACTCGTCCTCGATATTCCAGCCGAGCAAAGCGCTGTCTAGAAATATATTCCTCTTGGTTTGCCTCTCGACTACGTCAGTGTCAGCAGCTTGCTTTAATGCATTTGCCCTGCAGGAAATCAGCAGGTATCTTTCCTTTTCTCTTTTTTCCCTTCTCCTTTCCCTCCCATGTATTTTTTTTTTTTAAGTTATCATGTTGGTATTTTAATCCTGTTAAAACTCTAAAAGTAGTGGAACATAAAGGCATTTACCTTATCCCTGCAAAGGCAGGGGAGGGGGATCTAGAGGACAGAATAATTTGAATTTGAAGTGATTTCAGGTGAAAGTGTTGCCGACCCTAAAAGCTCTTTCTATCTTTCTATTTTTTTTCGCCAAGAAAAACAACATCTTTAAGCAACACAGAGCTTAGCACACAGGAGCGAATCAAGGTGAAACCTCCCCACCTGCTAGCAGAGACAGCCCTATATTCTCGGCACAGGTGAGGATGATAATGAGGCGCTAGACTGATGGCTCCGGCACTCAGAAGGAGAAGGTTATTTACATTTACACAGTAAAGTGGGTTTATTCAGAACCAGCGCTTCGCAGGATATATTGGGGTCATGATGGCCTTAAGGAACAGTCCTGCTCAGCGGAGGAGTCAGAGGTGCAGATTCATTAAAAATACATTTGTGACAGCAGAGTAACAAATGGCTGTGCCTCTGCTCTGTTCCTGTACTCCCTCCCCGTGGTCATTCATCATCTGCTCTCATCGAAACTACCAGGTCCATGTTCACTGTTCATTATTCTCTCAGTCTCTGCTGGGCTCCCTCGCCTACTGCTGGAGCGGAAGGGAAAACCCCCCCAAGGTTATTTCACTCCAAGAAAAATAAGTTGATTTTTTGGAGGTAAAGTTCATAGAGATACGGTTCTCATTTCTTTACCAATTAAGATGGGTCCCACCTTTGCTCCATCCGTTTTACAGCAGGTGCCAGTGTAGACGCTCACAGAAGATATGCCGAAGGGGAAGAATTCATTTTTTAAAGCCATACGATTGAGAAAAAAACATAAAAGATAGAATGAAAGTTTAATTATCTCTTTGGAAAAAGTGGGTCGCTGAAGAAATATGAGAGTATGACATTAAAAGGAATACAATTAGAGCAAATAGAGCAGATTGAGGATGAAACCACAAAGGTTATATAATGAGGCTGAAGACACAGTTAAGAGTCTTAATTATGCTGCTGTGCAAAACTTATTACCCGCAGAACTGCTATTGGCTCCAAAGATTTTACTGACTAATCACAGATATATTTTAATAGATTATTACATTTGGTTTGTGGATTTGTGGTTTTCAAACGAGATGAGAGTATAGTGGGGGATGTTTTGCAGAAAGGAGGATTAACCTACTTCTACCTACTGGCCAATCCTGGCATATTGTGCTTGTATGATGTGATGATTGTATATTTACTTTGTAGAGTGATGCAGGCGTGTCTACATACAGATGTACAGTGTATGTGTGTGTTTATGTACATATATATAATGACGTCTGGCACGGCGAAATGAGGTGACCTTTTTATTTATTTACTCTTCTGTTCTTCTAGGTCAGGGGTCCCCAACTGGCGAACCGCGGTCCGGATCCGGACCCAGTTGCATCCGGACCCAGGACCTAAAACCAATAGATAATTCAGAATTATTCATATCAGACAGTGAGTTTATACTTTAACCGGCGCTGTTTATTCAGCCGTTACGGCACTTGTTCAGCGGTGCAGGAAACACACCGACCAATGCGTTGTAAATCACATCACGTGATGCAGCTCAGCCAATCAAATATGGGCATTCAAGTTTCCTGATTCTAGTGAGATTTACACACACCGTGACACACGGGGGAGAGACGAGGAAATAGAAAGAAGAGCAGGTTATCAGAGAAGTTATCTCACATGACGTTCTCCAAAAAGAGAAACGTGTTCAGAGAGAATAGAATTTATAAGCAAGAATCAACAGAATCTTATATGTTAATTCTTCCCACAGGCAGTTAAAACCAGCATGTCTCATATGTTCAGAAACCGTAACTATGGATAAAAGCGGCAAATGAAGCGCACTACGAGGCAAAGCACAACTCTTTTGAGTCTGAAATGAAGACAGAAAATAAACCTAAGAGCCCAATATGATCAGAATCATAACACATGAATTCACTGTTCAACAATGATGTGAGCAGACAGAATAGAGCTGAAACAAGTGGTTTAATAACCAGAGATAAAGTCCATGCACACTGATTTCTCTTTTTAGAAGACAAAAATATAATATCATGGCTTTTTTGATTGACATCACTTCACACCTGAATTAACTGAATTTAAAGCTGCAGGACAACTCAGTGAAATTCATTTTTAAAATGAATTACTTCATTTTAAGATGCACATTTTTGAAAAGCTTTCTGTTATGTCAGTTATTCTTTAATCCAGCTCTTATTTTACTTGAAATGAGAAGAACATTTATTGATGTATTTCTATGTATTATTTATAATCCATCCAGTTACATTTGAAAACCAACAATAGTAATTGTTAAAATATAATTGATGTGTACTTTCTTTATTTGACTTGACAGTTGTTGACTAGACAGAGGCGTTGTTACTACTACTAGGCTTCTTGAATATATATATATATATATATATATATATATATATATATATGTATATATATATATATACATATATATATGGCACTAAATAGCGCAAGTTAGATATTATTGTAATGTTTCGGACCTTTGCCCGAGGAGATTTTCTCAATCTGGACCTTTTGGAATTTTAGTTGAAGACCCCTGTTCTAGGTGGATGTACCAGTGGGTGGGGTGGGTGGGAAAGGTTTGTTGTTTGTTTGTATATGTTAAAAAAAAGCTGAAAAACAATGGAAATATAAGTCAAAGTACATGTTTACTGTATTCTATGTCTGCCAATATTTCCAAAGAAAAAAAAGGATTAACAAATGAAGTGGATATGTGGAACCAAAATTCAAAGCAAAAACTATTTTTTTTATTAGGAAAAACAGAAATTCCAGAGATCACATCCACCTAAAGGTCTAAAGGTGTGTAGGCCTCTCTGTGCAGCAGCTGATGCCCTGAAACTGAACTCGTGTATTGCAGGTTAACATGATCCTGACACACAACTGGGCCCAGGACAGTTTTAGAAGTTTGATCTTTTGCTTATTTTTTTCTTGCCAATGGTCCACCACTCTTGTGTGTGTGTGGTAAAAATGAGGCTGCAGCTAGCAAGCGTAGCTTAGCATAAAGGCTGGAAATGGGGGGGAAACAGCTAGCCTGGCTCTGTCCTAAGCATGGACTGTATATAACAAGTGGACGTATGTCACTGTGATGTTACCAATTGGTTTGTGGACTGCCGTTTTGAAGCCTCTACTTTAGCATTTTTGCCGTCGCCATTTTGGCTTTTTGCAACCAGAAGTGAGTGTGGAGGGACGTACAAACGGTCACTGAAGAATACATTTTTAGGCGACCAAAACAGTTACAATTAACTCTCATGAACTGAAAACATACTTAAACGGTTAAAGTTCTAAGAAATCCTCCCATGAGATTTTCTATTTTAGTGTTGACTTTGTTTTCTTTCATTTTCAACATATAAAACCAACCACTCACTTCCCTGATGGCGAGGGATTTTTTGACCCACTTCTCTGCTGTCTGCTGTGGACTGGAGGGGTAATTGGAATCAATTTTGATGCCGTTATCGGCGGTGACAGATGCACGAGGTCGCTGTGTGAAAAGGTCAAGGGTTGAGAGGAACCTCCCAGGGGACTCGGGATGCTTGACGCATTAAAATGTCATTCCTGACTCAATCTCACATGTGGACACGGGGTTAATCTCTGAGGGCGTTTATGACTCTTTCTGGTAGTTTTCTTACTATTGGTGGAGGTTAAGTAAGATGACTAAGACTTTTACTCCATCACTTTGTTTACTGAGATCTTCCCTTCCAGGCCAGGGATTATTCCTTCTCGGCACCGAAACTCAATTAGAGACATGTAAGTCAAAGCATATCAATATTCTTTATCACTCACTGCCCCCATGCTGTATAATTAACCCCTGAGTCAGCGCCGAGGATTTTCATTTGACCCCTGCAGCTCCGAGGGTCATATTTGTATTCCCATCCACTTGGCCAACAAGAAGAAGACATGCTATTTGCATTTATTTATTTAAAAACATTAAAATATGATATTAAATAAATATGATGTGGTGACAAAGTAGGACAATTTGTCATGGGTTCCAAGCCGCTGCATCACACAACACACTAGCCGACCTTAAAAAAAAAAGTAAGATAAAGTATAGATAATCCTGAACAATGAGAATAATACTCTGTGCTCAACATAAATGGTAAATTAAGCTTGTATGACTTTGATTATGGTATTGATTTTGATATTTTTGAAGTTTAAATTGACAAAGAGGCAAAATACGACAAGAATCCTGCAGCGAATATTGAAAGCCTCAATGTTATTTGAACCCTTATTCATCTCAGGCACCTCAGTATCATGTCTTATGTGCAGTGGATTTTCTACATTCCAGTTATAAAGCAGCAAAAGTTGTTATTTTCATGCCCACTCTCAAGAACAAACATCATAAATTCCTTCTTTAAAAAAATCTATTGGCCAATTTGATTTGAGAAATATTGTTCACCTCGAGATGCTCTAAATGAGACGTTACTTATTGTGTTGGAAGTGTGCAGTCCTGAAGCACACAGATTCATTCTTTCAAAACGTCTCCGGGGATTGTCACTAATGCAATAACAGAGCTGACAAATTGAGTTCCTTTTATTGCATCGACCAACAATGGCAGCAAAAGAGCGAGCGAGCGAGTCCTTGACTCAGAGGAATCGCAGGTGCGAGCCTGGGACGTGTCAAACCTGCATGCATGCAAGACTCAGGAGAGGCAGCCCAGCAGCTCCGTATTAATCAACAGCTTGTTGGGCTGCTGGCCATGCACCTCCCCTCCTCCATCTTCACCTCCTCCTTTCTTCACCCTCTCCACCTTCAGATCCACCATCCTCTTCCTCCTCCTCCTCTTTGTTTTCACAGCCATGGCCTCTCTTTCTCATCAGCACAGCCCGAAATGAGCCATTAACACGCAGGTTCCCCATTAATTAACGTCTCTCCCTCGTGCTCTCTGCTTCAGTGTGGATATTATGAAGAAAAGCATAATTGATTATTGTGAATATTTCCAAGGTATGATTGTGTTACCTTGCTTTTGGGCCAATTTGGCCAAATGATTTTAAACATCTTGTGTGGGTTGGAATAATTAAATTAACTTCAATTTCGATTATGAGACAATATGGTTGAAATCCCTGACAAATTGCAGCAACACATAAACTTGTTTCCCCTTCCATGTTTGGTTTTTTTTTTGCAATCTGTGCAGAGTCTGTCCTTCAGTTTCATGGACAGCGATTGGCTGACATCGCTTGGCTGACCTGCAGTGAGGCAAATAACCAATAGAGTGTAGATGTGAATACATGAGTGCAAAATGACAGTGTAGCCGCTGAATTATTCCTCTCTTGGTTGGGAGTTTGGTCGTTAACTCATGTGAAACGTAGTAAATCTTTGTTCTTTATTCCTTTTTTTGTGTTGTTTTGAAAATTAAAAAATAATTTGGTGCTTCTAGTGAGTACTAGTTTACAAAACGTCTGATTAATACAGTTATTTGAGGGAACTGGGCAAAGCTTCAATTCAATTCCTTTCCTATTTAGTTTTCTGGACAAAACTATGTAATATGGTGTTAATATTATAAAGACGTTAGTAAGAAAATAAAGGCCCTGTCACGTATCATACTAGCGTATGCGAGCGTATGAAAAATATCACTCATACGCTGGGATACGGTGACATACGCTAGGGGTACGTTAGGCATAGGTTGTATACGTTTCAAGCACGGTCGCATACGCTGGCATACGGTGGCATACGGTGGCATACGCTGGCATACGCTGGCATACGGCGAGGCAGAAAAGTTTTTTTAAGCATGCTTAAAAATGTTGTGCGCGTGCGGACGTATGGTTTATACGCTAAGCATACGCTCGGCATACGCTGAATACGCGAGAGTTACGTCAGAGGTACGTTACTCATAGGTGGAGTACGCTGGTCATACGCTGGCATGAAGGTGTACCGTACAGCTAGCGTATTGATAGCGCATGAGTCACGTACTTCTAACGTATGCCTGACGAATGAGTAACGTATTTAACTTAAAACTAGCGTTTGATTGACGTATGGCCAGCGTACTGCCAGCGTTTTGAGAAAGTGTATATACGGCTCCCATTTCGAGCTCTTCTTCAGTTCTTCGTGGACCTACAACGAGAGAGGATGGAGGTAGCTCTTCTCCAACACGCATGCGCAGTTCGTACGCTGGTCTTACGCTGGCCATTCGCTGGCGATACGCTACTCATACGCTTCTCATAGGTTCAATACGGTAAGTATACGAAACATTCTGTATTTTCAAGGGGTTTTTGTGCGTATGAAAGTTTTTGGGGGAATTTGCATACACAACTCATACGTTTTTCTCATACGCAATAGTGTGACAGGGCCCTAATTCCCATTTAACTGCAAGGAGTCCATTTTTATTCCAGGTTGTAGTTTTGTAATTAAGTAGTTTTAAAAAAAAAAAAACATCCCAAACTTGTTAATACTAAGAATTACATGCATCTACTTTAACTAATCATACCTATCAAATCTAAGCATTACTGTTGACAGGCTCCCTGAGAATGAGCACACACTTGTCGCTTCCTGAAAAGTTGGCTGTGGAATGTTTTCACCAGGTCACTTTGTGTTCTCCGTCTCGGCTCTGGTGTTTCAGAGCACGCTGTTTGCTGCTCATATTTACACGTCGGAATATTTCCGTAGGGGGTAATGTCAGCATGTTTTTATGCATATGAATGTGTACAAGGTTGCTGCCGTTGCTGCAGCAGTAATAGACTTTCCATCCATGCTTTTCCAAAGAGGCTCGTGAGGCACAACTACATACACAAACAAATGGCAAGGCTCTTACCTCAAGGACTCACGGCTCCACTGCCTACACATCTGAGGACAATAGACCATACAAGCTAACCAGAGTTAATGCTTTGCAATCATGAAAGCCATCAGGGACAGAAACCTTGACTGCAAGTTCACATTCTGTGTGTACTACTTCAATAGCTTTACGTAAAATAAATCAGGTGTTGTTACATTCCAGGTGCATGTAGCATTACCACTCTAATTACTCAAAATATATTTGCAATGCAAGAGGCAGCAGACAGAACATCTTTTATGAAGCTGTTTAACATCTCTGCGTCACTTTAAGTCAAGTGCTGTTGTAAAGTGTGTATTGTACCTACTGAAGTGGTTAAATGAGTATTGGCACTCACTGAAAAGGCTGAAGCTGGTTTGGCTCTGGGAATATGCACAGTAAAAAAGTAAGAGTGCGGGAATAGATAGAAGACTTCTCTGGTTGGATAAATAAAAGCAGGGCAAAAAAAAAAAGATCCGAGAAGAAGAAATATACTAGAAAAGAAGGGAGAAAGAAAAGTAGTCAGTCTCAAAATGCTTCATATAACTGCATGCAGATGTAAATGTCATGTGAATCCTGTAGTTTATCAGGAAAACTTCATTCAACAAATGTTCTTCATCGTTCTTTATTTTCAAGACAAAAAAAATAAAATTGCCAAATAAAATTACAAATCAGAAGCAACCTAGGAATGAAAAACAAACACTCTCATGTTGGAGAATGTTGGAGAACCAAAACAAAATGTAACGGCATAAATCATAAAAAAGAATCACAACCAGAATGAAGGCAGTGCAGCCAACAAGACATGCAGCCCAAATGTTTAATCTTTCTCTCTTCATTTGGTGAAAACTAGATTTCAGCAGTAGTAACAGTCTTTGTATCTTCTAAGGTAAACAGGCCTTGTGTCTTTCAAATGCGTTCAGAGCGAGAGACATTTAGCTGAAGCCACAGCTGGCTAATGAAACAGCAAAACCATTGAAACATTTGTCATGTCTGAATGGCCTAACTATAGTAATCCTGGTGCAAAATGCTTTTAAATATATACTGTATATATATATATATATATATATATATAACATTTTATTATGAATGGAATTAAGGAAACAATTGCTGCTGCCTTTCTGCAGGTCTCTCACAATCAACATGGTGGACACCATGTGGCATTACAGTGATCATTACAGAGCTCAGTTAGTGTGGAACAATACGTTTTTAAAGAGACAGGCCAGGTTAGTGTGTCTGAACTGAGTTAAGGTAGCATTACGTGAGGCATGTCAGCAAATAAGGTGCCTCTTAGGATCTACAGGGATTCTCAAAGTGGGGATCGGGGACTCACAGGAGTCCATGAGGGGTCGATCGATATTTAACACAATGACAGAATGACTGCCTATTTTTATAAAATGTAAGAGCAAAGTTTTTTTAAGATGAGGGACTCTGGGACAAAATCTTATCAAATGGGGGTCATTGGTCTAATTTGTCTCAGTTAAGGGGTCCTTGACATGAGAACGTTTGGGAACAACTATAGGACTGAAGATCCCCTTGTGCTACAGCCGGGATCATTTCACTCACTACAACGTGACCAACATAGTTGCCACATGTCCGCTTTGTCATGTACTGTAGGTCATCATGAAAACAGGAACTCAAAACTTTCAAAAGAGAACTGACTGTAAAAAACAAATCCAAATGATGCAATCAGTCTATAAAGTCAACCCTGCTGCCACAGCGTCCGCTTTCGACTCTAACCGCCGCACACTTCATTCAGTGCTCACTGAAAATACTAAATGTGATCGTTTCGAGGTTCGTTTTAAAAAACACTTGCGATGTGACAGAACTGTCTCGCTGTAATTTATTGAAACAAGTTTAACATTACAAAAAGAGTGTTTATGTCTAGAGGCCCTTCCCGTAGATGACAAAAGCTATACGAATGAGACATTTAAAATGGTTTGAAATAAGAAACATTAGTTGATCAAATCTTCATAGTTCTTTATTTTTTCTCAAGACTCTTTATGTTTTTATGTGTTCTTAGCTGCAGCACTAGATCCTTTGCATAGGTCAACATCAAGTGAACGGTGGCCGTCTGTGTGCTGCGCTGCACTACGGAGGTTTTGCTCAGTCATGAGAAGAAAGATCTCGAACTTCAATTTGGTCACAGCTTCTTCAACTCAAGCACAACAGCTCTTATGAGTTGAACAAGTACAAAGGCACAAGGTAGCTTTTGAGGGCACGACACTGAACATTCATTTCAGTTCATGTGCTTCAAGCATTTGTTGTACCGTAAAGCAAAGAGTCACAGGAAATATAATAATTACATTTACTGCAGATCACAAAGAGAAACAGACAAGATGTCTGTAAGTGCCACATTTGTAAAAAAACAAACAATATGACTCACTCGGGAAAAACACAACTGCTCCATTCAACACCTCCCTACTAAAAAAATAGTAGGCGGTAACAACAGTAACACAGCAGGGGAGAGGTAGAGCAGTGTTTCCTCTGTTTTTATTCAGCAGTGATGTGCCAGCTCAGCAGAAAAGCATTACAACCGTTGAAGAAAAAATGTAAATGGGTTTAATTACACCACATTTCATTCTAAAACAGAGAGCAGAGCAGAGCTAAACAGAGCTAATGATTTAGCATAATATAAAGTATTAATTTTGCCATCAGTGCAATCTGCTGCAGACCGACTGTACTAAACACAGGGACAGATGTGGAATCGATTGAAAAAATAAACTGCCCACTTTTGCATAAAAAGTCAGAGGAAAACACTGCATTGTTCACCGCCTGGTTCTCTCAGTATGTGCGGACGGCTGGTTTGCTGTCCTGGGCCTGGTTGAAGGGATTCGCCGGGGGGGAAGACTCTTCCTGTTGGTCAATGGACTGGTAGGCATCTCTGTTTCGTGACACAGAGGGGAAACCTGCGGAGACAGGCCAAAAGTCTTCAACACGCACACAACAACCCTCGTCATGCACACTATTATTCGTAATCATATCTGCTTAGAATCACCGCAATATGCATAGTTAAACTGTTAGCACAAGAAAAGGAATCCTTAGCTTAAACACAACTTCCTTGTTCTCTTCACACAGATTGGTGACACAGTTGGCCAGATTTGTTATCTTGACTTGAGCATCTGGCCCCCTCTGGATAAATATAGATTACACTGTTGGAAACTGTCTTTGGCGACATACAGTGAAGCACACACTGCCTGTGATGGACGACGCGTTGAGAAATCAGCAAACTACATTCAAAAAAACGTCTTTAAGTGGCGCTGACATTCCTCCCCTTCTATCACTCTGTTTTTACACCCACTACTATCTGATTAGCTGCTTGTTCTGCAGCTAATTGAAGAGAAATTGACCAGAGGAATGTAATGAGTTCCAAAAAACCTCATGTGAGCAGAATTTTCAGATGTGTTTACCTGTGCATGCAAATTCCTGGCTGCCTTATACTTTGTGTACACGTGCTTTATAATGAATTTCTAGGAGGGCAGTACACTAATCCATTGGAAAAGACTCAATATGATACTTTAAAACAAACTCGGACAGAATACCAATGACGTCTTTTTGGAAGTTCAAAGACCTGTGCACTGTCACGTCTGCATGGCCCAGAGTCCTATAACTGTGACAGACATGCACATATTAATGCTAATCAAACAAGCACTTCAATTGCAGAGGGTTTGGATGATTTAAGTAAATATATACATATATTCATTTGACTAAGACTGCACAACTCATGTTTATATTTTTATTTTTAAAGCTTTAAAAATACATTGATTAGTCTTCTTCTTTTTTAACGCATCATGCTGCTAAACACACCTTCAATAACTTAAGTCTTACTCTGAGTGTGCATTTCAAACAAGGTCACATCCATTCTTTATTATAAGTCATCATTACTTTAATTAGGCTGATTTGAGAATGTGCACCATCATGCAGCTCTGCTTTAAATATATGCAGACAGAACACACAAACACAAATGAGGTGTCTGGAGAGTAAAAATATGAATAATACATAGATGCAAACTTTCAGAAACATAAACTCACATAATACAATAGATAAGAATATAAACATACTGTACTGACAAACAGCTATACACGGAAGAATGGGAGGGCAATGAGGACTGATGGAGGTGGGAATGACAGATTGAATTAATATAAATAACTAAAAAGAGAAAGATGGACAACAGAACATTAACAAGATAATTGGCAAATGAATAAATAAAAAGTCAGTTTCTTTTTTTAGTCCTGCCGCCTGATGTGTGATCTTACTTCCTGTGTGGGAGAGGATGGAAGGGGATGATTGGAGAGGAGAAAATGGTAAAAAGGAAGAAGCCGGGAATCAATAGCGGCGGCAAATAAAGGCACTGTCAGCACTATCCGTAGTACAGCGACTGTCCACAGAGGTCTCTAAGTCTGAGAGGTCAAAGGTCAGCAGAGAGGAGAAAAGACACAAGACAAATAGTCAAATCAGAACAGGAAACACGAGACATGAAACATGACAGACTGTGAGGTTAGTAAAGACGAAATGCAAGAAAAGAACAGGGAGATGGAGGTTTTGACAAATTCTTAATGGACTGCGTCACCACAAGCCAGCTGAACATAAAGGGGGAATGCACTGCAGGCAATTAACAGTCTGCTAAACCCCACCCTCCCCTAGCTACTGTTGCTCTGTCTGTCAAGCTTTACGTTCTAGATCAGTTTATATAACAGTGAATCTATCACTGTTATATGAACTAAAACTCAAAATTAGAAGGGTTTTTCACACAATGGGTCCATGATTTCAAACGGATGCAAACAAAAGACAGGGCCTTGGTATTGCAGTACGGAAGCCCCAAATGGGCTTCCGTATGCCCATTTGGGGCATACGGAGCTTTGTTTTCTCGAGATAAAAACTAAGGTTGTTTCCTCTTATCACTTACGATGTTTGGGTGAAATCCTCCGACAATAACTGTATTCAAACGGTCCGGACCTAAACCTTACACCCCTGATCCCACTGTGGAGGAATGCTACAAAGTGGATGTGCTCGCTCCGTACTGAGCTTTTCCTAACACAACCGGTAACCCCACAAAATAATGTAGCTAGCTAATGAGGAGCTAACTAGCCTCAGAGGTGGCTAACATTACTAGCCCACTGTAGGTGGTAAGCTAGGTAGCTAGGCATGCTAACGTTTGCAGCTTACATTAGAGCAGACAAACAGTTTAATCCATTCCTTAAAATTCTGCTCATGTGTCATATACCAACTATCGCTCTTCATACACACTGCTTCAGCTGTGCCTAATAATAGCAATACTTGAACAATGTTCAGGGGACATGTTGAGTAGCAGTCAATTTAACGCTAAATGTGGGATTGCTCAGTCTAATAGCCTCTATTGTATTGAGCAACATGAAAATAAAAACACAAAACCGGAGGGATGTAAACCGGCATAAGAAGGCCGTCAATCAAATGAATCAACCAGGCTTCTCACTCACATGCACCTGATTGCCTGGTTCCCACAGTGCTTGTTGCAGCAGGGAACCATGCTAATGCCAGCAATGCAATCAGACGGCAATTAAAACACACATTGTAGGAAACAAACATTAGCTGCACTCATCAGTCACCACGCAGCCAATCACAGGCTAATGGATGTACCTGCTGCTTCTCTCTGGCGTTAAGAGTAAAACCACAGATTAATCAATATTCAATTATCCGTCAAACAAGACTGGTTGCAACACAGGAGGCATTTCATTACTTTTCCCGGATCGTATAGTGTAATAAATTCCTAATTTAGCCGATGATATGACAGTTAATAATAAATCAAACGTCCCACCTCCTGGTTTATTTTTATCACTTTTGTTTTTTTCTCGGCAAGAAAAGCTCAGTAGCTCAAAACTAGTATTGAATTTGTTTCACTCCTCTGCCATGAAAATCATGAACTACAAATGATGAATACAGACATGTTTGATTAATCCATATGAATGAAGCCATGACGAAGGATTTTCAAGGACATCACAGCTCAGTGGGATTTCTGATGGGAAAGTTATCAGCAGAGAGAGTCCAAGTCCCCAAAATCAATGGCCACACATGGCGAATCAAAGAGCTCATCTTGAGTATCTCCTGACCGGTCAATGGAAGAAGTTTAGCAAGCTCAATGTCACAAAATCTCTATTTCTGTGCACATCCCTTCTGGGCTCTATCTCAGTTTATTTCACATCAATGGCGTGCTATTTTTTCCATCACGGCAGATCAGTTATTTCACGTTTTTTCATCCTGCGTGGGTTTAATATGTCCCTGCGCTGCATGCAGAATAAACTTGTGGTCAGAATGACACACAAACGTGACAAACAACTCGTGGAGAACTGATTTCCTTCCCCGGGCCGAGCTGCAGCTCAGATATTTTGCTGCATTTAAAGTCTTGTGACTGTAACTAATTCGTTTGACCGTGGAATCATCCGCCGGTGGTAAAGCACAGAGCCCTCCCAGTGTGCGCTGCACTTGGCAGGCCTTTCATGGCAAACAGCATAAAACAACATAGAGAGGATCTCAAAGCGCCTCTGGACATATGCACCACACCGTACCTCCAGCTAGCTTTGGTCACGCTCAGGGCGTGGGATTATTACATTTTTTTTGTGGGGAGGAGGAAACCTCAGATATTTCTCACCAGTTCTGAAATGATGCATGTACTCGCTAGATGAAACCTTAATTTGTTATGTAATGAGTTATTTTCTGTGTCATCTGCTCCTCAAAGTGGAGTTAGATCCCATTTCCATGATTAAATAAAAAAGACATTCCAGTATGCTGAAAGATAGAATCTGTGTCCACTGTAAGACTTTTATTTTTGGAGGCGTAAATTCCTGTTGATGTCTTTATCAGAGCTGAACATCTATTTCTTCCTCATAACCAGCCTTATGGTGGCAAATAATCCCTTCCTCAAAAGTCTGCAAGCTCCTTGTGTTACTGTACTTTGACCCATTTCGCAGCACTTACCAAAGTTAACGTTGTAATCTCCTCCACGCTCGCGGTACATCTGGTAGACGAAGAAGCAGGACGCAGGTTTGAGCAGCAGGCTGAGGATGGCCATTCCTGCGCTAAAGCGAAACCTGGTTTCTGTTGCGAATTCATTCACCGGGTAAAAGATCCCAAAATGGACGATGTCGGTCAATATTGTCACGACCATCCCCATCAGAAACTACAGTGGGAGGACAAAAAGAGGCAGACACAGATGGTGTGTCAGATGCTTTTGGACTTACTGTATAGTTTGAAGTCTGATCAACCACAGGAAACGATTCCTTGCAACATACGGCGTGTGGAAAACAAAGTCATTCCAATCATTTAAAAAAAAGAGAGATTTCTGAGAGTGGTGAAGGAAGTCAGAATGAAAAATGCAAAAAAATAAGAAAGAAAACAGTGACATTTAAAATGCATCTGTAACCTTTATTATCTGGAACAATCAAATCCATATTACGGGATGAAAGATAATGCTCCAAAAAAAACTAGAAATGCGAGTTAAATAAATTATTAGTTGACAATCTAATTTGTTTTATTTCATTTCATCTCTTATTTTAATTCATTTTATCCTCTTATTGCATTTCTATTTTTACGTGTATTTATTGTATTGTTTGTTTTTATTGTTTCATCCATTTCATCAGTGTTACAAAATATTATAATATATTATTCATTAATATTATTGTCATTATTATTATTTAAGACACTTGAGAGAGTCTGGAGTTAATAATAACAGAAACATGCAGTAAGCTGCACATGAGAAAACGTCTTCCTGGTTGATTTAACTTTGAAGCTGCTTCCTGATCCACAAAGAATTCAGAGCATTCATTATTTTCTTCCAACTTTCGTTTTCCCACTTTGGCCAGCTCAGCACACAAGGATCTCTCCTGATGGACCCCCGGACTTTAAAGTAGACAAGGTGAGAAATTCCCGATGGTAACTTCCCATCGAGAGTCAGAATCCATTAATGTCAAATGTGTCATTGAAAGAAACACTGGACAGATTTTTCTTCTTCTTTTTAACCCTCGAGCTGTGGTGTGTTTGTTTGGCATATAACACACCTTCACAGCCAGCGAGGCAGTCTGGGGCCGCTCGGATTTAAGTTACAGACAGATTTCAGATAGATGTTTAAGTTCTTTACTATCTTAGGTAGGACTAACTTGTCATGAGTTCTGGGTAGATTAAGACTATAAGTATATAATTGTATACTTCTTCATACTCCTTTATGGACATGTAATGTTTATTTACCTCGTTTGTTTGTATTCATATTGTTTATCTGTATTTATATTGTTTGTGACAATTCTAATACATTTAATGTATATTTGATTTTTTTTTTTTACTTATATTTTACATGTTAAAAATGAATAAATAAATGAATAACCGTTACTGTCCAAAGTAATTTTACTGGGAAAAGTGTCACAACCCTCAAATCCCTAATATCAATATCAAATATCAACAATATGAGGACAATATTACTTCTGCCTTTCTGCTGCTTTCAATATGCTGACAAAAAATGAAAAGAAATGATTTCCACATTCTTTTTTTGAACAAATGGAACACAAGAAAGACTGACAGTTACATTTTAAAGTACAGTTTATACTGATGCTCTCTTTCTACTAACTCAAAAAAATCCTTGAGTGCAATATCAAAACCTTTTGCGCGAGTTGACATAGCATACTATTAAAAACAGCTAAATATTATGCAGCCCTACTCATCAGTCAGGCTCAGGAAAGTTTCTTAAAGAGGAACGAATGCCGACGTCTTCACTGTTGTATATTTCCAACAGGATACCGTGCTCTCTAAATGCTTTTTTCCTTTTCATTACTCGCTCTACAACATTGTTAGCGAACCACAAATTATGAGCCATGTTGTGTCTTTTTTTGTCATTTGGTGCCACTTGTCAGCAGGTGTCTAAGATTGAGGGGCTGTTGTTCAGAGTTAGGGTCCTGTGGTAGAGAAATAGTCTTTACATTACACGGATTTAAAATCAGCATTAAGACTGGTCCACCACTACAGACTAAAACATCTGTGTGACCATGACCGCCACGGTTACTGCTGCTCTGTGCTGATTTAAGGGAAGGCTATCTCTCTCAAAGGGATGCTCACAGATTGTCCCAGATTCCACAGACAAATAGGTTAGCACGGATACGCACTGCTGTGCCTATAGTTAGACTCCTGTGCCGGTCACATGGTGTGAAGATCGCAGCCAGCGTGAAGGAAGCGGAGGACGAGGACTCACCATGAGCACGGCGTCGATGGAGTCCCTCTGTGCGATGGCCCAGACGCCGACAGCTAAAAGACTGAAGTTCCCCCAAGCAAAGGAGATGGGAAGCCATGAAGCCATGCAGGCCCTGCAGCAAGACACACACACACACACACACACACACACACACACACACACACACACACATACAGTCCCATATCAAGAAAACACACATCTGGGACGTGGAGGTGAAAGAGTAGGCCTGAATCTAGGTTGTGAATCAGTCTGTGTGTGTGTGTGTGTGTGTGTGTGTGTGTGTGTGTGTGTGTGTGTGTGTGTGTGTGTGTGTGTGTGTGTGTGCGTGTGCATGTGCATGTGCGTGAGTGCGTGCGTGCGTGAGTCAGGAGAGGAGAGAAATTCCTCAGGTTTGTGGAAAAAAAAACGGTGCTTACACTCACCATACTGTAAGCAGCCAGTGCACCAGGACTATGGCCTACAACAGAGGACAGAAGACACGTGTTAGAAGGAAAGAAGACATATTTTAATACTATATATATATATAATATAAAAATCAAGGACACTTCAGTGTTTAATTCTGACAATCGATCAATCGTTTATCAACTAAAAACTCCAACCATTCAGTTGCTTCAGATTATCCACTGTTTCATATCATTGTAAACTGAATCTTCTTGTTAGTTGGACAGAAAAAGGCCATCTGAAGGTGTCTCTTGGGGCTCTGGAACATATTTAATGATTTTCTTTACATTTTATATATTAAACAATGAATTGATTGATTGAAAAAAAGAATAGATTCTACTATAAATAACTTTAGATGCAGCCTGAGTTCAGTCGATCAAACATCAGGACATGAAGCCACAGAACTGAAAACATGTGATCAATCTAGGTCTGCCATATAGTGAGAAGCAGCATCAGGGGAACGATTTCATGGCTCCACAAGTTGCTGGTTTTAAATATGCTTTTTTTTTCGCACCAATTATGAATTCAAAAAATTCCCCATTTTCCCCTCCACAATATCAGAGTGAGTGCTACTTTAGCTACATTTACACATCGTCTTGTCTTGCTTTTCACATCACATGTTTGAGTCCAAGTTTCCGGGATTTGATTAAGAATCTTCCAAACTGCTTTTGATCCTTTTGCAAAATTAGCACAAAGGCATGATTCTATTTAATTCCTTTTATGGAATGACAGGTCTTTGCTATGTCATTGCCTCTAACTCATTACTTTAGGCTTTTACACATAACAAGTGGATAAATCAGAAGTGACTGACAAGATATTGTTACGTGGTTCATGTGATAAATAACTGAAACTATTTTGTTTCTACATCTGGTGGCACTGTTTATCAGTTTGATCTTTGTTTGAACTCAAACATATCTTAATATCTCATGTAATCATCACTATGTCTGTGTTTCTAACATCCAATAGTGTTGTTTACTTTGGTCCATCTGCCCATCACTGACAACATAACCATGCAGTCTATGATCTTTAAGGCACTTTAACATAAATAAATGAACGTTTCTTCGGTCATTTAACAACAACACAGAAATACACCAACTAAAACACATTTCCCTAGAGGTAGTTGCCCCACCGAGGAATTGAGCAACAAAGTTGACATCATCGCATTGAGTCTTTGTTACAACAAGCTGCCAACATTACAATCAAGTAAAAACCGCAAACTCACCTTTAGATTTATGGCAGGGATTTCCATCACAGGCTGTTTGGTTAAAAGCAGCTCTTCCTTTATTCGCTTCACTGCTTCAACTTGTTGCGGGGGGGAGGGGGGGGGGGGGCTTCATGAAAAGCTGCCGCAAACTTCTCTGTGAAACTCCTCCTCCCTTCAGATCAGCCTGCAAACACAAACCATGTGACAGCAGGCTGACTGCCTCCCATGTGACTCTCACCCCCTCCCCTCCCTGCCCTCCCTCCCTCTCTCCTCCTCCTCCTCCCGCTCTCTCTACAGAGAGAAACCACATGGGCATCAACAGTGTGTCCCTCCGCTGGTTGACTTTGGATGATGGGGAATGTAGCATGTGAACAACCAGAAAGAGTAAATATATAAAGCAGTCTGCTCAGTTTCTGGAACAGATGAGATAGAAAGTACAAGATTGGTGGATTCAAAAGTTGCAGAGAATTATCATTTTTGTTTTTTTAGTATTTTCTATTTGTTTAAATGCATATAGTTATAGTCAAGAGGAAAATGACCCCTTTGATCCTTTTGGATCACATCCCCAGTCATGTGATGGACCAATTCAAGAATATATGCCAAAAATAAAATACAAAAAATCGAAATCGAAATCAATTCCTTCGTATTTTTATATCAAAATCCAATCATCTTTTCTTTCTGTAAAACAAAATATGACGTTAGCTTATGTGAGCTATATACCAATCAATTTCAATCAATATATCAAGACATCCATCCATCAATCAGTCTGCAACTGTTAGTGTTTGGATCATGGAGGAAGTAAAATAACTCTCGACTATTAGTGCATTTTACAACTTTTAGGACCCAATGATTTAAATAATAGCTATTCATGTGTTTGTAATGGGAAGTTGATTTACCTAAAAAAAAAAAAAAAAAGTATTATCTGCTGAGTTACACGTGTCTCTTTTCAAATGTAAGTGGTTTTGTAGCAAATAAATTGTAATTCCACTATATGGCCACTATGTAAAATTAGCTTCAATACCTGGCGGGTCACTGCGAACTTAGCTGTAAGACAATCTCCTCACTTAGTCATTGTGGGCAAAAAACAGCGTTTCTGGAGAAGTCACCGGTCAATTATAAGCAAAAGTTTGGTTAGATTCAGTAAAGCGGGTGATAATGCATGCATATCAATCAAATTAAATGTTGAAGTTCACTATGTCAGCTTGTTTGTGACATTTGGAAAAGTTCATCCGATTGTTGCTCCAGATACTGTATCTATTTTTACAACTACCGCTCAGCTTACCATGACACTTAGTATGGATTCATGATCCCCAGAGGATGCATGGCTTCTATTGATTGTTAGTGACCTCCTGCTCTCAGTCAAGTCAAACAAATACGTTCTTGTTTTCTCCTTTCGCATTCAGAGTCCTCCCATCGGGATAATAAAGGGAGATCTTATCTTTTACCATCCGGCTGTGGTCACTTATCTCGGCAGGTACAGACACACAACCGCAGCTGCACATGTACAAGAGGAAGAAGAGTTTGTGATGGCTGCTGATTAAATGATAAGTCCAATTCATTACCACTTGGGTCTTATTTTACTAGTTTGGGCCATCACTTCTATTGGTTAGGATAACATTTCACTCAACAACAACAAATGCTGACGACTGAGAGCAACTGCAACATCCCAATAATGAAGTCCACAGGGGTAAAAACAATCTTTACTCTGATGAAAACTCAGAAAATAATACCCAAGTTTGAATAATGTAACACGTATTTGTGATCCTTTTCAAACAGATGTGTCCTGTGGCGGCTTATGAGGAAACCTTCACTTTTACATTTTTACATTTTATTTCTAATCACGCTTATGCACTAAACAGACAAACAAAACAGAGATAGAAAATATTTTAGTTTATGATAAAAATACTAACTACTACATTTAAAAAAGAATGTATTGCTTCAGAAACACTTGTATTTTCCCTCATCTTCCTCTCAGCTGTATTTTCTCTCATCTTTTCCCACCTGATCATCTCACCTGTTATCATGTCCCTTTGGGATTTGTTTAAAAGCTCTGAAAAAGCTGGTAAGGAGACCTTGAGTTATCTCCAAGGTTAAGAATAACATTGCACGTTCATACTCCTTGTTCATGCATTCATAAATAACTTACAGATACATTCATATCTGCTTTTCACTTTTGGCTAGATGCACAAAATCATGAAGTATTTGTCACTTCTGGGTTCTGCAGAAGACATTTCTCGTTGATCATTTCTGAAGTGACGTCTGCATCTAGATTCAAGCACATTTGCATATTAATGCCACAACTTTAAAATGCAAATGTCAGACGGCTCGCTTGCCTCTTTCATGCTTCTTATACCTTAAAGGACTTGATCCATTGTGCGAGCTTTGGCAGATGGCTCCTGCACTCCTGTTTTCCAGTGTGAACCCTGACCTCATGATGACCTCTGACCCCCCCCCCCCCCCCCCCCCCCCCCCACCTCCCCACACTCAAGATGTGTCGCTCTGATTGAAGTGTTTATGCTTTCAAACACGTCCCAAAACGCTGTGCTGAGGGTGTTTGTGTGCATATGTGTGCCAAAATGAGATTGCAGAGTGACAAATGTGAGACATGTTATTTAATTTGCGTAATGTCTTTAACCGTCAAAGGAAAAGCAACTCTTGGATGCAATTGCAAATAAATGCTCCCTTTTACATCCTAACCGGCTGTGACAGACTTGAGTAAATGCAACGCTAGAGCACATCATCTTCCTCATTTCATTTCTATACCATTTTTATCGATTTTCAACACATTTTATCAAATGATCTATTGTCTCTGAAGCCGTAGAGAGAATTTCCTGCAGCTTTGTTTACCCTCGTGTAAATTGTTCTCACCCCCTGCGTCCTTTAGAGAGTTCCCTGCTCTAAAGAAGTTGGGTGAAGATAAAAAACTTTGGTAATTAATTACTTCAAGAAATCCTAAAGAAAGGGAGAAGTGCCTCTGTGGCGTCGGTGATGTGAAGCTACAGCTCTGCCGGGATGTGGCTCTGGGTAATCTATCACTCGGCTGGCTGCTGGCCAGGTTTCAGCAGGGCACTCTGTCAGAGGTAACTATTAAAAACACATCACTACTGCTTTTATTCTGTAGCCGTAAATCAGGATGGCACAATCACGGTCCGACCGAGCCGCTGGTTGGGAAAAGAAAAACGAGTGTTACTTTCTCCATCTAATCAAATATTGATAGATTCTCAGAGAGCTTGTGTGTTCGGATCAGAGACCCGCTGTGTGTTATATTGCTTGCACTTGCTCTAATGTGTCGTAAGCTTCCGTTAAAGGGTTCTGACACAGTTCAGTTTGGAGATAATGAGCTTCAGAGATTGCAGCGTTATCACATGGAGATAAATGGCGCCTCATTACTGACTCCTCATTTTCTAGAGACGGTGATGTGTTTGAAATAGGTTTATGGGACGAAATCAGTGCTGGTTTTTATTCTTCTGAAGCATCTCAAAGAATAAGTTCTGCTTTCCTCAAAAGAAACAAGACATTAAACTCGCCATCATGCTCTGACCCAGAAAGTAACTCACTACATTTACTTTACTGCTGTACTCATGTGAGTATTTCCATTTAATGCAACTTTATACCTATTTACTACTGCCACACTGTACATACACTACCATTACTATGTATGTTCTTACAATAATATGTATGTATATATACATCTGTCCATACTGTATATATATATATACATATATATATACATATTTATATATATATTGAATACTTGCTGCACATGTGCATACAGTATATATATTTTGCATTTCTACCCCTTGCTGTTTGTCATTATTTAATATTTATATTACCACTATATGTGCATTACTCTGCACTTTACTGCTTTTTGCACTTCTGATAATATGCTAAACTGCATTTCGTTGTCTTGTTCTCTGTGTGCAATAAAATAAAGTTGAATCTATAACCTGATTCAAGCCCAAAGTTGTAAAAGTGATCCAATATGTCAAAACCAAAGTGATGATGAGTAGTTCAAACTAGTTTCCCCTCGAGCATCTACAGCAGTAAAACCAAAGTTACGAATGTAACTACGGTTCTATTTCATCCTTACTGACCGCCAGAGGCAGTGTCAGTAAGGATGAAATAGAATGCTGCTTTCCCATTGGTGAATCAGTATTAACAATCTAATAATGTAATATAATAATATATAACTAATAACTGATATAGATGAGGATCAATGTTGTAAATATAGGCAGGTCTACACCACAAAAAGGTTATCCTAGTAAGTGTTTAATCATGAAAAGCAAACAGAAAGAGACAAACACAATATCTGAACAACTGTGTTTAAGCACAGTATAAATAAAACACACATTAAGATCGTTCTACCGTGAAGTACATTTGAAGAGAAGTGATGTCAATTTAACAAAAAGCTGTCGGCAATTCAAACACATTCTTATTTACAACACAGGACAACAGACGGGGTTAAAAAACAAGATGATTACAAATCATTTTCAACATTTGTTTGGAAAGCAAGTGTGCCGAGAGACAAAATGTAGCAGAGAGCTCACGCTCCTCAAAGTCATTGTATCATGAATGACAGCTTACTTGACTCAATTTGAATGATCCTGAACTCATGAATGCCGCTCGTTTTCTACTCCAAACACAGTAATTCATCACAGAACAAAAAATGATTTGTAAACATTGTTTGACTCGGGTCAGCAGCACAGAAACAATCAGCTGCAGGAAAAACTGCTGACACCAAAACAGACACCAGAACAGTGGTGAATATCAACACATAAACTATGAGATGACACTCGGTTACGTGTTGGCAGCCAAGTGAATCTTTTATATCAATTTAAAAAATGACAGAAAGCACTGGTCATTGTTGACTGAGTGAGTTTTAAAAAAGCCCCTCTTTAAAAACACAGATGCTTCTGCTGTGATGCTGGAGTGAAAACAGCCGAATAAAAAATAAAAAAAAGTGCTTAAAGGTGGCGTTATGCTGAATTAGCGGTGTGGCTCATCCCACAATGCAACAGTCAAACAGCAATTCCTGCTACAATATTTTGCTTTAACTGACCAGATGTTGGTGTTTAGATGTTTTTGGAGAACCAGCACGCCGTCACCTTTCAGCACCTAGCGTCATGTTAGCGGTGTCATGTGATTTCATGGCTGCACTATCTGCTCTGTCAGAGACGTCGTGGAGACACTTTTCCCGCCCCTCCTCCATCTTGTCCTCCACCTTCACCTCCTCCTCTTCCTCAGATAGTGATGAAGCCTCCTTGGTCACTGCTGACTGACTCTGGCACCACGCAGCGACCCCTCCTCCTGGTCACGCGCCGCTTCCGGTGGAATTTAGCGTAGCAGCGAAACCCTGAGAGATGATGAACAATCATAAGGTGAATAAATCAGATGCAGCTGTAAGTCTTTAAATGTACAAGAGCAACTGTTTTACATTAGATTTAAGTCACATGAACAGCTAAATATGCTGTGATTAAAGTGTTGAAACCAGTTGGCGATTCCAAGATGGATGCCGTCCAGCGAAATGTCCAAAATGCATGCTCCTCGTTAACCTGCCTCTCCAGCCTCTAGTAGCAGAGGGAGTGAAGGGGCAGAGGGGTCGTTTAGTTAAAAATGTTAGTCGAGCGCGACTCATTGATCCTTTATCTGACTGAGGTTTGTGGAAGTTAGAATCCATGGCTCTGAAATGTCATTAGTGTAAAGTCGATATGAAATGAAAAAGGCCTTTTAAACTCCTTGAGATCATACTGTGCATCCATTTAACAACATATGCAACAACATTTTTACATGAATATCCAACCAATTTCAAGCAATAATGTCATGACATCCATCCATCAATCGGAGACTTTAAGAGACAAGGGAGGTGTGCGTGAAGCGCTACATTCTAAGCCCAGCCACTTCTTACGGTCCAATCAAATACGAAGGATTTGATTTAAATCCCTCTTGTACTGTACACCACGGAAATATTCCGGTTTACTGGAGAATATGTCACAGTACAGAAGCTAAAGAGGCTATAACTTCTGTTTGACTGGGACTTTATGTGTGCTGTGTAAAGCGCGGTGCAGGTATGAGTACTGAAACCCTGAAATGAGTCAGCATTTATGCACTTCCAGTTCCTTCGACTAGTACCCAATGTGTTTTTGGTTAAATGTCTGAAATAAGGTCTGTGGTTTATAAAAGCTTAAGAGATGTTAACGGTTTGTACTACGATATAAAACATGTCAATAAATACATCTCTCCTGATTTTTGAAGCTTTAACGAGTCTTAAAAGAGGCGGTTGCGACTAAGTGGCTAAATGAGACCACAAAACGCCATCACGCCGACTAGTTTACCTTTACAGCCTCGTTGTGTTTATACTCAAGCTCATGTAGTTTGTTTATAGCTTAACGTTAGCCTTTTACTTCTGGCGATTGCATTCACGCTTCACAAATCATAAACGTGTTGTTCATTTGTGAAGATTATCATGCTGAACAAAACGTGCAAGTATCTTAAACGTTTGTTTGCCACAGGGCTCATCTTCTGCAATAATACATTGGCTTTTTAGTCGAGGGAACAAGTGTGATGCTAACTTACAAAAATACGTCATCCCCGCAGCACTCTATTGATAAATCCATGGTGCTGTCCGTGGTGCTGAAGTAGCAAACGGATTTGCAACTGTGACTTTTGTTAGTTTTGACTTGGATCTGTAACACTCTCTAGACTATATAGCCAGGGGGCGGTATTAAAAAATACCAAAGCAAAGTCGTTCATGAGGCGGTTCGGTCGTCGTTGGTGAACGAAACAAATCGCCAAAGGCTGAAACTAAAGAAAACTAAGAACTAACCCCAGATTGATAACAGCTCCAGTAGCACAGAAACAATCCATCAAATTTCTAAACTCAAAAACATTTGACACAAAAATCAACATTTCACAACACTGACATTTTATGTTTGCCACTAAGTCAGTCTGCCACTAATTGTGTGCCACTCTAGGGACGCTTACACGTCACCAGTCAATGACTTTTAAAATCGTAATGATAAACAGTGAGACTTGGGGGGGCAAATGACACACAACTGCACATGAAAAGACAAACTGCTGCTGTAAAATAGATGCTCAAAGAGCCACAAAGTGGAGCATCGCTGTGAAGCAAAAGGTCGACATTTTACGTGATTGTTCACTCTCTGGCTGAGAGTTAGATGAAAGGAGAGAGTGCTATCAGAGTGAATACACCGATTTCCCAAAATGTCAAACTATTCCTTTCAGTAGTGACCTGTGTCTTGTGATAGTTTACTGTTAAAGTCGTGATACATCATACATCTTTTTCACAGCACACATTTTGACTAGTAACAGCAGGAAAAGCACAGGTGAAATCCATCACGTAAACGACGTCCCAGTAACTTATTCCAGTGAGCCAGCGCGCACAATGCATGTGAAAATCAACTCATTCGACTAAAGTCCCATAGCATTCATACCGATTTGCAGCCCAGTGTTTCACATCGAGATTAAAACAACACAAAGACAAAATAAAAGCAAAAATAGACGATAATAGATACAGTTTAGCAAGACATTACAAAATCACAAAAAAAATGCTTAAAATATATAAAAGTCAATACAAATAAACTGAAAAAAAAAAAATGTAAACTTTAAAATGAACACTATATAATGACCAGATCAAAACTATACGTCTCGCCATTCTAATATCCAGAGGCAACAGTTTAGGGGCATGAACACCGAGGGCACTTTTTAAAAGAGAAGCGGTGGAGGAGCTCAGGGATCTGACTGGAACGTCAAATAAAAGAGAATCTCTGATGAGCAAGTTCATTTAAAAGTTAGTAAACAAGTAAATGATCTATAACATCAATTCTAAAAGATGAATGTTATTTAATACATCTGTGGGGGTTGTTTTTTTACTACTGTTACATGTCTGCTGTGAAAGAGGTCCATAGTGCAGTTTGATACACCACACAGTATTTAAATCACCTGACCTCTTCCTCCTACCTGCACACCTGTTCTCCCTTCCCCTCGTCAGCCCAGTTCCTCTCACTGACTTTCAGCTGGTCTATTCTGTGTCATCTGACCACGTTCCCCTCACTCACCTTCTTCACACATGCAGTCGTCGTAGCATTTGTTGTTGAGGCCTCTGTTGTGAGGTTTACACTCATGTTGTCTCAAGTCACAACAAGAACCTGTAACGGAACGAGCACATTTACACATTCACCAACCAAACACATGAGAGACATTGTAAAAGAAAGTTACTTTAAGTTGCAGAAGAAATAACGACTACAAGAAATGATATGTTCCTTTTCATCTTCAAGGTTCTGAAAGCTCATTTATTAAACAGTGTTTTACTATGAGACATGAGGTCCAACATACACAACAGTGTTGGTTGTTTCACTTTCAATAATTCTATTTTTGGGGATTTTCTCAATGGTTTGAAGTGGGCGGGGCTCAGTTGGAGAAAACAGGATGTCACATGCTTCTATTAACCAATCAGGATTTGTTTGAAATCCCCAAAAAGTGGTGTGGGGTTGTTTTTGGGGGTTGAAAATAATATTAGACAGATGTATTTCTCTGAACTTTTAGCTGTTGAAAAGTGCTCAACGCCTTTAATGACAACATAATTAAATTCTGGTACGTTCTGGTACGTGTCCAAATTTGCCCTTTTGTTTTTTCCTTTAGTATAGAGAGACATTTACTGATGTCACATTATTTGATTTCTGGATGTTGAAGTTGTTACAAAAACAGTTTAGCAAATTGTGAATTATATCTTTCTGTATATTGAAGCATCACAGAGTTTTATTGCAATCAAGACCAGACTGTAAATAAGAAGTGGATGTAGTCACTGTGAAGTCACCCATTGATTTGTGGACTACAGTTTTGAAGCCTCGAGTTTGGCATTATGGCCATCGCCATTTTGGTTTTTGCAACAAGAAGTGACAAGAGAGGGTGGAGTACAACTGAACGCTGAATAAGACGCTATTAAGCGACTAAACAGTTACAAATAACTTTCATGAACTGAAAACACACTGTGAAAGGGTTGAAGTTCTAAGATGAAAACACGGTGGACACACTGACCGGACACTGCTATGGTAGCGACCTGTCAATCACAGTAAGCCCGCCCTAAAGCATATCCTGGTTTATGGTCTATTTGACTCTAAATGGACCATAATTTACTAAATGAACATCATGCTGTATTGAAGAAGACTTGAAACTAGAGATTGAGACCATAAACTAATGTTTACAATGTTTACTGAGGTAATAAATCAAGAGAAGTAGAGTCATTTTCTCATCTGACTTCTTTTTGCAAATAGAGGAGTCGCCCCCTGATGGTCATTAGAGAGAATGCAAGTTTAAGACACTTCAGCATCGGCTTCCCTTTTCAGACCCGGAGGTTGCCGCCTGATCAAGACTGACCTGGGAGACAGTCCAGGTGGTGGTCACATGGCTCGATGGCGTCAGCGTCTTCAGTCACATTTCCACTGCTGAGGTTCTTACTCCGCCTCTTGTCTGCAGCAGGAGAGATCAATGTAAACAACAGTTTGATCCTGAAGGCGATTTCATTTGTCAACTCAGTTGAATTGTGCTTTTATGTCAGGTATTTCAGGGTGAAGTCATTTCTGTTTGTACAAGAACACATTTTTCACTTGATTCATACACAACGATTTCAACACAGGTCCATTAATTCTTTATAAAGTTGCTAGGTGGTGCATGAAGCAAAGAAAGTTTGATTCCGAGCATAAAATCACCCGGATCTTACGCCGATCTTACGCATCCACGGGCCAATAGAGCAAGCGCACTAGCGTTTCCTTAAACCCCGCCTCCCAGCCTCGTTCTCGGACTCATTCACATGAACAGAGGGAGGAAAATAACTAACATTTTTAGAACTTTTAGGACAGAATTACTTGAAAAGGGGCTATTCATGTGTTTGTACTGGCAAGTTAATTTGCTGAAGAAAAAAAAATGACCAGCTGATTTACAGATGTCTCTTTCCCAATGTAAGTGTACGGAAAAAAGTCTTTTTAGGCTCCATGGCATCACGTGACGGACCTTGAAATTGTATTCTCACGGTTTGGACACTATGTAACATTTGCTTCAAAGCCCAGCGCTCTTCCTGGGAGCTTGGTGACACAACCATGAGGTTGACATTTTTGTTTTTCATAGAAATATCTAAACAACTATTGGATGGATTGCCATGAAATATGCTACAGACATTCATGGACCAATGAGTAATTAAGAAAACATACGTTTGATCTTTCATCTAGCACCACCAAGAGGTCAAACTTTGTCCAATATTTAGTTTTTTGACTAAATACCCACAAAACTAACAACATTCCCAGCAGCCTCAGCTGTTTATTTCTATTCTTTTTTATAAATAAAGTCTGAGTTTGATACAGTTTATTTCCACCAAATTTGTTTTTAAATCTGGGTATTTAACGACCACACATTCACAACTACAGCTAATAACTAACCTTTCTTCCTGGATGACGGCCAGGTGTCCACAGGCTTCATGTCCTCGTAGTCTGTCCAGTCAAAAAGCGCCATGTCCAGCGTCGGCATCACCTCTCCTTGTCCTTTTCCTCTTCCGGACCTCTGTAAAACAAAAGGTAACTTGAAGTTAACTAACTGAACTTAACTTACGTTCTGTATGTGAAATACAAACAGGACAGAGCAAAGATGCAGATGTGTAAACACTTAAACATCTTCAATTAGTTTCAGCAAGCTGTGAAAGTTCATGAAACATCTTCTTCATTTATGTATTCAAAGACAATTGTGATCAGAATATTAAGATGTGTATTAAAAACTAATCCTAAATGTTGGTGTTATCCAGCATACGAGCCACTGGAGAGAACACGTTGAAGAGATCAATTCTGTCTCCTCAGATTAATGTTCAGTTACTACAATTCCAGCGCAGCAGCAGTGGATGGCTGTGGTTTGATTTGTTGACTGTGTTTTCTATCAGTACTGCAGGTAAACACGTCCAGGCTGTTCTTAATGAGACACATCAGACTTGTGTTGTGTTGCCTCATTGATTCATAAAACGCCCACACAGAGTCAACAGAGAAAGAAGCAGAGCTTTAAAACCCGATCGATTGGTAACAGAGAACATGACCGCCCACAGCCTGGATTACAAATATATATACATATCAGTGGCGGCTGGTCCATAGAGGGCGCTAGGGCGCCGCCCCCCCTAGAGCTACAAAAAATAAAAATAAAAATAAAAATAAAAATAAAAATAAAAATAAAAATAAAAATAAAAATAAAAATAAAAATAAAAATAAAAATAAAAATAAAAATATAAATAAAAATAAAATTTAAAATTTAAAATTAAAATAAACTATACAAATTGTCAATATTTGTGTTTTTGAAACATGGAATCACCCAGTAATATGTGTAAAATATGATATCTGCGGTAAATATATGCTTTTCCTGCTTGTCCTCTCTGCCTGTCTGCTCTTCCTCTCTGTGTGTGCACGTCTCAGCTGGCTGGGGCGCTGGAAAAACTGCCCCAAAGAGGCGGGTCTATAAAGCAGTTTAGCCAATGCTGAGTAAAGATATAAATGAGTGACATACAATTCAGCCAATCAGCGTCCTCAAATAGATTCAGCTTGGGGCAGTTTTTTTCCTGCCCCAAGCTGCGCGTTCTCGTCAGGAGAAGTCTCTACAGGAGAGCGCCAGCGCGAGCACTACTCCTCCAAGACCCGTTTGAGAGGAGAACTGAGAGGAGAAACTACTGAAAGAGCTGATCCCAGATCAGCCTGACCTCAGAATCAGACAGCAGACTAGCAGGAAAGAGAAGCAGTACATGAAGCTTCTCTACTAGCTGTACACCAGACAGGTTTGACTAGCTGGATGACGTCATGATAATAACTTATTTATCTTTTTAAAACAACGGGACAGAATATGACATATATATTATTATATTATACAGAATATTATATGATATATATATTATTATATTATACAGAATATTATATGATATATATATATATATTATTATATTATACAGAATATTATTATATGTTATATATATTATATTATACTGAACTCCCTGTGAGGGTGACTAAAATAAGATGTCCTGACGTGTTTGTGAAAGTGTTATTTACTGCTTTTTTTCGTGTTGGAATAAATGTTAAATATTTAACTGCAAAGTAGTAATGCGCGTTTGATACCTTAATTTGTTTGCATTAAATCATTCTGGGATGTTTGCTGAAATTGATTGGATGTGGCACAGCCCTACCAAGAACATTTTCCACCAGCCGCCACTGATACATATATATATATATATGTATATATATGCAAAATACAGACATATAGCTTGAAACTACAGTTCATTACACACAACCACAGCTTTTATTTCTCAACAGTGAGGGCAGCAAGCAACTAATGCAGCCTGCAAATGATCCTGGGTGGACATTTTATTATTCTAATATTATTGATTATTCATGTACTTGATGTGTGATTTTAGTTCAAATATCTGCAATGTTTAACACAAGTCAGCCACTAGGTTTCATGGCATTGTTAGGGAAAGGTACTATTAAAAGTATTTTTTTACTTTACTTAACAACGTTTCTGAGCATATTCTTTTCCTTATGCATATATTTCAGCATAGCAGAGCTGAGATCAAATTGGGCTGTATGTGACCCATGGACTAAAAGGATCTCATTTCTTTAATCTCTCCCAAACACTTGCCCAACATATCAGCAGACCACACTGAACATCACATCATGAAAAAACAAAAAAATGAACCCTTTTAATTTGCCTGATTCCATCGTCTCTGAACTACCCTCAGCTTTTTATTTGTTTTTCTAGTGTGTAGTTTTCCGTAACAAAAGAACATAAACAGTTTATTTTCTGCTTTCTCCCATAATAGTTAAAGGCAGCCGTAGAATACCTTTTTGGACCGATCCATAAATACATATAAAAGTATGAGTGTCATAAATTCAAATATTCTACCTCAGTAAAATATTGTAATTCAGATGAGTGTTCGATGACAGAGCTATGAAACAAAACTCCTTCGTGGATTGTTTGTGCATATAACTCTGCAATAACAGCCATGAAAAATGGTACAAAGAAGGAAGCAGAGTAGAAGTGTTAGACAGAGTAATTAAGTGAGCAGGACTTTGAGACGTCTCTTGAGGAATAATCGGTCCATGAAAGACATCCATCAAAAAAATAAGAATCAAAGTCTTCGTGGAAACAGATCCATACTTGTTTCTTCCCCCCCTCAGGAAATAAGCCGATATGGAAGTAACAATTACATTAATTGCAGGTGGCTGTCTGCTTGTGCTTGGCTGCTCATTAAACCATCAGCAGAAGATCGAACATTAATTAAGGAAGCCTTGCCGCAATGCTCGCGCCACTGGAGCAATTGTTCAAGAAAGGCTTTTTTTTCTTCTGTGCTCCAATAATATTTGACTGCTCTCATAGTAAAGACACACACAGACTCCGGGACTCTCAGAGAACCAAGCGGGCTGACAGTCCACCATAGAGAGACTGACAGAGGGAGCCATCACACAGAGCCTCCCCGACTTCTTTCAAAACTTCAACCAGGTGCTGAAAATGTGGATTTTTATGGTGGTTTTATTTAAGTCAGGTGGTACAATATCTGAAAAGTTTATTCCAGATCACTGGATTAAAGTCTTGTCTGAAGACGTTACTTCAGGTATAACTGTCGTATTGGTTTTAGTAGCTGGATCTGGATGAGATCACATTGTAATCAATGATAACAACTGAAGCATCTTTTCAGAAGAACGTCTTCAATCGAAACTCCAGTCCAGTGATTCGGTTCACTTTTCCATGAATTTCCTTTCCAGCAACATCTCGACTGTCTTCAACGGCGCTCCTCAACAAAACTGCTGTCACTCATCATGTGACTGAGGCAGATATGTTCCCCATGGACGCCCTACAAGCTGCTGGGTGTTTGTAGCGGCAGCTGTGACGAATGTCGAAGCTTTCACTGACATCAGGTTCTCAAAGAGTCTCGTCTGTAACCGTTCCAGGATTGAAGGAGGTTTGAGAAAACATGTTGGGTTTTTCCCCATATCAATGCTGTTCATGCATACTGTTGAAGCATCCAAGCATGCACCCAGCATGGGTGAGTGTGACAGGTGGAGAGTGGTGCCCCACACCCACCAAAGAATAAAGACTCTCCGTGCTCCCATACATTTTGTCCTGCCATGCTTTTAATAAAAGAGCAGGAAGGTGGTTACAGAAAATGTGCTGCTGGACTCTGAACTGTGTGATTTTGATCCCAGCGGCGTCGTTTTATTATACAGAACACGGCCGTATCTATCTTACGCACTGTGACCGGGAGCCAGCGGCCTGCTGGAGGACATTTTTCACAGGCAGCACTTTCAGGTTCACACTGTGTGTCATTTCCGAGATGAGCTATGAGGTTTTGCGGCAGCATAACGGCAGTAATGGGGCCCATTTTCGCTCTATTTCCCCCGCACACTGGAATCACACTGAGGCACAACAGACGCAGCCTTTTAATAAGCACTTGGGTTTCCGCTGGGGTTACCTGGGGTTTGGTGGAGGCCGGGGGCAGCGTTGGGGGATGCTCGTTCATCACCGTGGTAACCATGGAGGAGCCGGAGCCGAAGACGGCGGCGATGGGGGAGGGGGTGTCACCGGGCGGGGTCATGCTGAGGGAGGGGGAGGCGGCGGAGGAGGAGGGAGGATCCTCGAACAAATCTCTGTCCTTAAACGCAGTGCTGAGCTCTGGCTCTGGAAGAAACCCTGGAGGGACAGAACACATGATGGTGTTACAGATATGTAATGTCATGAATAGCTATTTATATATTTACTTTTCTCTTTTTATTATTATATTATATATCATTGTGAAACTGTACTGAATTACTTCCTTATTAGAGGACGTTAATAAAAAGAAGGTGACACTGCGTTACAAATCGTACACACTACAGCTGCCCTTAGAAAGTACGTACTGTTGCATACAGTATGCGTTGAATTGGGAAATACTACTTCCTTATAACAATGCACCTTGAACCAGGACATCCTGGTATTTTTGGATACTGCGTTTGAGATACTAAATCTCAACACAGTATCCAAACTAAATCTTTTTCTGGCATCCTTAATATTATGGTAGTATGGGTATATTGGAACGCACAGTGAGTTTGTGTAATGTTTGACTCTGATGAAGACGCACTTGGCGTCAAAACATTAGTCCTCTACCAAAGTTGGTTGGCCTTATCTCCATGTGTTCCAGTATATTTTTCGGGAGAAAATATGATATCAATTCTGAGCACAAAATTCAGCAAGGTCTAATGTAAGCAAACTTCTATAAAGAGTTAATGAAGTGGGAAGACTATGTCCGAACAAAAGAAGAAAAGCATCTGCCTCCCTAAAAACTCACAGCAAGGTCCATTTAGTAGCTGAACTGGAGCTTTTGAATGGAAAAAATTATCTTCCTCACCCAACTGACTTTGGCTTCTTGTCATTGAGATGTTTAAATATCTAACCAGCGCTGTCGAGAATTGTGGCTTAAAAGATGAAAATCTAAAATTCATCTAAAATTGACCATGTGATATGAACCGAAGCTAACCGGATCTTTGGTGGGATGGCTAGTCTTCCCGCCACCCAAAGCGCTTTAACACTACATGTTATTTACCCATTCTCACCCATTCATACACTGATAGCAGGGGCTCCCATGCAAGGTGCCATCTGCCCATCAGGACTATCTAATCATTCACACCCATTCGTACACCGCAGGCACACCCTACGGGGGCAATTTGGGATTAAGTGTCTTGCCCATGGACACATCGATATGGACTAGTGGACCGCAGTTCCTCTGATTGAAGGACGACCTGCTCTACCACTGAGCACTGAGCCACCACTTCAGCACAGTGGAGATGTTAAAATGTCATGTGTGGTGCTCCAGCATGCAGTGAAAAGTCACATTGTTAAAAATTCAACAGCTTTTTTTCCAGAAACAAGGTCTCTGTTCCTCTGAATTAATCCACAGAGCTCGCAGTGTGACGCCTGTGAATGATCGGAAGTCGCCGTGCAGAACATTGTTAATGCATGGAGTCGTATTAATGATGTGAGTATCATCATATCTGTTCTATTGACAGCATGTACAATCGAAGCATTCATCTTATTATTTACACCTCTGCATTTCCTCCTGCCCCATGTCAAAAGGTCTTCCATGAAAAAAGCCTGTAGCTCCTGGTTGCTTATGCAACACTGGACCGCACTTCAGTTGTGGATTAATGTCCTGCATGTCTGGATCAGCTCACCTTTTCCATGCCGCTCCTTGTCACGTCGACTCCCCTGTCTCCTTTGCTCAAAATGGTGACCGTGTCCATTCCCGTGTCCATGTCCTCGTCCTTTGCGTGTCCCCAGAAGCTGGTTTTCCCGGGTCTGGGACGGACTCTTCATGCTCATTCGAACTCTGTCTCTGTCCCTGGCCGGGCCCGTCTCCAGTCTCACCGGGCTCAAACTCTCCAGGCCCGTCCCGTCATCCTCGGGCCTGGCGAGGGGGTGCAGGGGCCTGCGGGAGAGCAGCCCGGCTCCGCCTTTGGCAGCGCGGGCCCCCTGGCCCCCTTGCCCTTCGCGGTCCCTGCTGTAGCGGTGGCCCTGTAGACCTTGCAGAGGGTGCTGCAGGGCGTTGCTGCCACCTGCTGAGGTCACCGCCTGTCTCCTCTTGCCGTGAGGAGCTCCGGGCTCAGCGCTGTGTGACAGCGTCAGGGTGGCAAACAAGAGCGCCAGGAGGAGACTCCAGGAGAGAGCCATTGTCTGTCCAACACAACGCCACCTGCCGGAGAGAAGAAACACATCTCAATACTCCACACACTCTTAGATTCAAGTAATTAACTTTCGGTAGATTTGATCATACGAAACAATCTGACTGGCTTCTACTTGGTGAACTAATTTCGAAGGATTAAATCCATTTTTCAAGAAAGAAATGCAAAATATGACTTCTTTGTCTTATATGTACGTTAACTGAATATGCAACCAAATCTTATGTGAAAAGCGTATAAATAAGGCAGATTTTAGGCTTTCTGCTTGTCATTTCGCGCCATCTTGTTACCGTGAAACAGCTGCAGTTGGATTTAGACAACAAAACCATTTGGTTAGGTTTAGGGAAAACATCATGGTTGGGCTTAGAATAGGTACGTAAACGAAGTAAAATACAAACAACCTAACATTAGTACAGAAAACACCTCACGAACATCAGTAACGTAACAAAATAACGCAATAATAATTCTCAGACTTA
The DNA here is from genome assembly GCA_032191485.1 of Leptoclinus maculatus. NCBI lineage: Eukaryota > Metazoa > Chordata > Actinopteri > Perciformes > Stichaeidae > Leptoclinus > Leptoclinus maculatus. Next base: position 22,768,378 of record JAVDOI010000006.1, read on the forward strand.
TAAGTCTCATAATTAGGCATTTACATTGCAGTTAGCACAGATTACATGACGTAAAATGACACGCAAAAAAGCAAGAATGGTTTTCTTATGGCATGCTAAATGACAAAAAAAACTGTCAATTGTACGCCATTTGGTGAGAACGGTGTGGTGTTTTTTAGGGTTCCTAACTGTTGGACGGATAAAACAAGCAATGAGAAGAAGCCACTTTGGTCTTCAGGAAACAGTGGTTGGATTTTCTCCTTGAAATTCATGTACAGTATATATTCAAGAATTTGACAACAATTCTGGATATCTATATATATCTATATATATATATATATATATCTATATATATATATGAATCGCAAAGCAATAATTATGGCCTTTCCAAGCATGTTAGCATGCTGATGTTAGCATTTAGCTCAAAGCCACACAGTGCAGGTACAGCCTTTCAGAGCCGCCAGCATGGCTGCAGACTTTCAGTTTGAATGTAGTCTTTCATCAATAGAAGAATCAGAAGCTTTTTCAAATACAGCTCTGGATATTTTTACATTCCTTCTGACAGCAAACCTCCAGCCTCACGTCCCTCAAAAGAGCGTCTTTCAGCTACCTTCAGCTCTCAGGTGTTTAATGCAGAAGCTCCTATCAGAATCCACAGACGTTTTGTGTCCAATCTTCCACTGTATTCATTCTCCCATCACTGTCCTACAAATTCAGACTACATCCCCCTCAGCCTCTTGGGTGGCCCTTTAATCTGGACTCGCTGATAAAGAGGTGGACAGCCACTTTACTTCCTAGCCTTCATTGCTGTACATTCACGCCTCACTCAGTATGAGATACTGCACTGCTCACGTCCTTCATCGCTACCTATTCAGTGTTCTCCAGAGTCCTCCGACCGTACCTTTCATTACAAGAGTCAACACATGTGAGGTGTGACTGAAATATCAGGTTCTGTGTGTCTGCTTTCGAGGCCCGGCACCTTCAACAAACGTAAATAAAATGATGGCGTTTTTATTCCTATCTGAAGGTTACAGTCAAGGCTCAATTTAAATTTAAATTTCATGTCACTTAAAGGTGTATTTGCATTCACAACACAACATTTTGTTGTACAGTGATTTTAGCATAAAGTAGCCATAAAGCGAAAGTGTTTTCTGTACATTTAAAGTACTTTTCAATGTCACAATATTTCAATGTCTACAACATTACATGTCAAATTGGCAAACTGGTTTAATGCAAATTAACTTCTATGCATTTAACTCGTCACATATTAAACAAAAACTTAAACAACACATTTTCTTTTTTTTTTTTATTTGCATTCATTTGCATTGGTAGATTGTTTTTTTTGCCCAAAAGGGGGATATCATCAAAACTTAACTGGTAAACAATACCATGGCGATCATACAGGTACAATACTATTGATATGTAATTATCAAAATCACAACTCTTCTTCTTTCTTCCTGGCTATCATCGGGGTGATGTATGATGTTATTTCTGGTTTCTTATATACAAAAATGTGACTGACAGAACACCATAGATACTTAACAAAACAATATCATAATCATTTTCTGTAAAAATCTTCATTCACTGAGTAACTATTGATGGCTTATGATGAACGACTGGATTTGTTTTAGCAGTATTCTGAAAAGATAGTTGTAATATGTTTTGGAGTAATGGTCATTTGTATATTTTTATTTTCTTTATCAAATAAGAGTAAAATACAAGTTTTTTCTGAAGATGGTGATAACAATGTTTTGAATACTATGATGACTGTAAGAAAATTTGAATCAAACTAAGACGGCCTGATGAAGGCATGATGACCTCTGAAATCAGCGGATGAGTTGAATAAAGCGTGTAAAGAGTTGTGTTACGTGTTTTAATTTTGACAGACATAATGAAAGAACACCAGCTCTTCTCGTTTGTCATGGCCTGTCAGATGACGCGTCACTGAGTTGTTTCTAAATATGATTTGCTTTCTTTTGTCTTCCACTTTAACACGTGGAGACGATCTATCGGCAGAGACGCACATGACGCCATTATGGTAGGCGACTCCTTTGTGTTCAAATACAAACGGCAGTGCAGGGCATACAGAAAATCAATGTGGGAGAGGTATTGAGCTGCTGGTGATGGTGTGTGTGTGTGTGTGTGTGTGTGTGTGTGTGTGTGTGTGTGTGTGTGTGTGTGTGTGTGTGTGTGTGTGTGTGTGTGTGTGTGTGTGTGTGTGTGTGTGTGTGTGTGTGTGTGCGTGTGTGTGTCAGCGAGGTGGATTTAAGGGGTTGATAAGGTCCCTGCCTTTTCATCACACTGACTGGGTTATTTAGTTGTTTCTAAAAACAGGGCAGAGGTTGTGTGTGTGTGTGTGTGTGTGTGTTTGTGTGTTTGTGTGTGCGTGTGTTTGTGTGTGTGTGGGGGGGGGTTGGATACGATGCTGGTGATGTCGGGGGATATTTGCAGTGCGAGTGCAGGCAGCACCCCGAGGGATTTGGAGGGCTGGCCTCTGGGAGTTCGACCAGCTGTGCAGTTTGCAAACAAGAGTGTGAGGCTGTCTGCTGAGGTGAGACCTTTATCTCCAAACAGGCCTACAGAGTGTTGGGGGGGGGGCAACCGGCCGTGTCACACACAAAAGTGTTTAGCCGGGATTACGATCAGTCTGTTTGACACATGAGGTGCTGGTGCTGCTGGACCCTGTACGGCCAAAAGGGTCATTTCATTTATGAAAACAAAGGAAACGTCCAAACTTAACTGAGGGGAGGGGCAGAGGATTGTCTAAATGATCACATCACATCTCTCTTGGATATAAAGCCATTTTAGGAAACACACTCTTTTGCTTGTTTTAAGAGAGTTAGATGAGAAGAAATGAAGCCTGAAGCCAATTAGCATAGCTTAGCATAAAGAAACGGGTGGGAAGCGCCTTAACCTGGGTCCTTCCAAAGGTGACAAAATCTACCTACCAGTACCTGAAGAGCACAATTAACATGCTACATCTGGTTGTTTTTTTCTACAGAATCCAAAGGTGTAAAACCGTCAATGTGGTATTCATACAGGAAGTTACCGACACACAGGTTCGGATGCACAGGAATAAGTTAAATATCTCTTTTGTGCTGCATGTTTCACTGAGCAGCAGCTTAAACAGACTGATGATGAAAAGAACAACACCACAGGATGCCACCCTCAACTCTGTACAGTAAATATGAAGCTACAGCCAGCAGTTGGTTAGCTTAGCTTAGCATAACTAGTCTCTGCAAAAGTGTAAGAGTGTGGTGTTACAGGGAATACTTAAGGCACCAGTGGACTCCATCAGAACTGCTTGTCGGATGGTTGAACAGCTTCGGAAACCCACCGAACAACATCTTACCTACGGCAGAATTTGTGTGTGAATTTGTGTAACTTTCAAAAGCCGACGGGAGAGACGTTATCCCCATATTCAAACAGTTACTGCGTGTCACCTCTCTCCATAACACCTTTTGAGAACATCTGTTGTTAACAATTACTAACAAAGGTTGTGATTTTCTACAATAACCTGGCACTTACTGCTTTCCGTCAATAGTCCCGCACATAACCCTCTATATAACCACAAGTGTCTTTATTATACTCTGTTTGTACAAACTAAACAAAAATAAATGAATTAGTGAGCTTTAGAGGTTTGTTATCTTTGGACAGAGGCCAGCTAGCAGTTTCCCCCTGTTTTCAGTCTTTGTGCTAAGCTAAGCTAAGGTAACCTCAGCTTCGTATGTGGTATCGTTCTGTCAGCAGAAAAATCTAACAAGCATATCTCCCAAAATCTTGAAATATTCCTTTATAGAAATTCTCCACCTAAAGAAATCTTCCCTTTGAGAATCAAATACTGAGATAGATTATTGGTGTAATATTTCTTTAATATAAGCAAGATTCTGTAGATTTTTCTTTAGTCTAGTGGATCAAAAGAAGAAAAGGCAGACGCATCCATTGCTTGTCTGAGCTTGTTGACACTCAAAATGTTTTGCAGAAATAGAATCAACTGAGGTGGAGATAACAGCCGAAGCTGAGCAACAGCCACGAGCCATGACCCTTGGACAGAAAAACTAATTTTCCCGACATAAAAGAAAGACGTGACGCCTCCATAGAGACAGAACGCAACATGCGTCAACCCCATCAAATCTAAGGCCTGAATAGGCCTGTCATGTGAAAGAGAAGGCAGGCGGTGATGAAGGTGTGGTGGTGTGGTGGGGGGGTGGGGTGGGGGGGATCAAGTATCAGCGCAGCAGTGCCCTGTTTGCCTCTCTCAGACTTTCATGTGCCGCTAACAGGTGGTCCTTTGAGGAGACACAGGATGGGGACGATAATGGAGCTCTCTGGGTGGCATGCCGGGGTCTTAAGCAGAGTCTCTTGTGTGTGATAAACAACCTCCGCTAACAACACAGCCTCCTGCCACAGTCACTGTTGTGCGTGGCTGTGTGTTGCAGGAAGAGGCAGAGCATCTGCTCTACTGAGGCGATGGGTCCAATTGACGGGTCTCGTTCCCAAATGAGATAATCCACCGTTTCAGCTGCTTTCTACTTAGGGGTGTAAGATAAAACCGATGCACTTGAGTATCGCAATATTATGTTTTGTGATACTGTATTGATCTTTAATTAATAGTTAACAAGAACAACAGATTTGTGGCAAATCTAGATTGCACAAAACGTAGCGCTATGATGTTGCATGTTAGAGGGACTAAATGTGATAAATGCAAATGCAGATCCCTGCAGAACTAGTTTTACTCAATACACAGACACTGTTCAGAAAGAATTGAAAAGAAATAATGAAAACAGGTTAAAAACATATTGAATCCACATTATTACAATATTTTCTGCTTAGAAAAGTTATGGTTGTTTACCTGCAGACCCTTCTCACTGGTTTGAAGTGGGCGGGGCTCTGTTGGTAAAACCGTCTGCTGTCAATGAAATGTGATAATTGTTCAAAAATTACACTGAAGGACGTATTTAATGTTGGAGAAAAAGATTTCGGATTTGTAATCCAAATATTCAAGGACTTTACTAAAATATATAAGATCATCTTTTAGTTTGATTTCACTTTTAAGTTGATTTGTTTTGTTCCCCTCTAAAAGTGAATAAAGAGCCTGTTCAGATATGAATGTTCGACTTCAAGGAATGTGTGGTCCTGGAGACCTTTTGTTAATGTGATAGCATCACAACCGTGCATGATGGAACTCAAGAGACTTTACAGGTGTGTGTAGTTGAAATCAAAATGGAGAATCAGTTAGAAGATGGCTGTGGTACAAACAAGGGGGCTGGGTTCATTGCCCCCCCCCCCCCCCCCCCCCCCACCCACCCACACACACACACTTCACGTCCCTAGCTCTTTTTGGCGTCAAGGCTAGTGTGATCACAAGATGGTCTCTATAATTGCAAAAGCTGAGGACCGGACCATGTGGAGGACCGACGTTAGCTGAGAGTCTTTATATCTGACTCTTGTTGGTTTGAACGACCCCAAGAGTGCAAAATAATGGACACATTTGCATCTGAATGTATGAAAACATTCTTCAGTGTGATTTCAGATTTCATTACTATTCGCAAATGATTTGCAGTGAAACAAATAAATCAGTGAAGATGCATAATGATAATACACTTCAACTTTGAGAATCACAATTTGTCCTGGTTTAGATAACTGCCATTATAGCAGCACCAATGATATAGTGATTTTATCGCCAATTAAATGCCCTCACAGCCAACAGAACAACAGCAAAATAAAACCGCTGGTAATAATGTAGTTTTACGAAATAAAAAGAACAAAAACAACACTACGCGATAAAAATGAGCATGTGTGTGTTGAGCACACACACTCTGAAGTTTACAGCACACTATTAAGATGTGTCTATAATCCACTATGAAGTGGAGAAGATGCTCCTGACGTCAGGGGAAATAAATAAAGGTTCCTCAAAGTTCTTTATATCTCTCTCTGACCTCAGTCTGGAGGTTGTAATGTGGAGTTCATGGACGTCTGAGCTCAGCTATGCATGAAGGGAAAATATGAACGGCAATATCACATATAATGAAATCTTAAAATCAATTCTACATTTTTTTTTTAGGAAGCCAGAGACGGGGAGCTAAAATTGGTTTACACTTTTAATGGAAACACAATATATTTATGTGTGTGTGTGTGTGTGTGTGTGTGTGTGTGTGTGTGTGTGTGTGTGTGTAGGTGTGTGTGTGTGTGTGTGTGTGTGTGTGTGTGTGTGTGTGTGTGTGTGTGTGTGTGTGTGTGTGTGTGTGTGTGTGTGTGTGTGTGTGTGCCAGAAGTGTGAGACGGCCACCAGGGAAACATGAACGAGAGCAGAGTGCGATAAGTATTAAATGATAGGTAATCTTGAAATAAATTGCAAAGGGGGCACTGTAGGACGGCTGGATGATTAAGATCTGATGAGATCTGAGTCTGTGATCAGTCTCTTCAGCGCTGTGACACACTAGTTATAAAAATATACTTAACTTAAGGTGAGAGTGGAAAATATTAAACTCTGTGTGTGTGTGTGTGTGTGTGTGTGTGTGTGTGTGTGTGTGTGTGTGTGTGTGTGTGTGTGTGCATCTTTTAGCTTCACCTGCTGTGACACCAAACCTCCAGGAGCCATCTGCTCCTGTTGTTTTATCTCTCGTAGCAACCAGCGGGGCCATAAGGATCCAGCAAACAAAGACTCCAGACACATGCTGTTGAGGCAGAGCCGTCATGTCAGCCAGAGGCCACCTTCAAGGTTTGCTTCTTCTCCTGGCCACATACTGAGATTAAAAGCTCCAAATAAAATATGTTCGTTCTCGCTAGATGAGAAGATATGAAGCCAGAAGCCAATTAGCGTAGCTTAGCTGAAGAAAACAGGTGGGAAACAGCTTCCATCCGAAGGTGACAAACATATCATATGTGGTTTGTAGTGTAAAACCGACAATTCCAGTTATTATTCCTCCAGAGAATACAGTCCCACACACAAGTAAATATCTAAATATCTCATTTCCGCTGCACGCTTCACTGAGCAGCAGCTTAAAAGGACATGACAGATAATGAGAAGAAAAAAAATGCAGGATGCAATATAATAGTCACAAAGAAAAATAAACGTGTTATCTGTTGTGACACGAAAACAATCCGGCTTTGTTGAATGTTCAGCCATTCCTCTCCGTGTTTAAGTAATGATGCTGAATATTTGATGGATAAACACTTACTGTCAAATCTCTCATCTCGGGTAAAATAGGTCTCGTTTGCGCCACCAAATTATCATAAATATCAGCTCAATAACAAGCACCCAAATTACAGCTGCAGTTAATGCCTCTGCATAATGAACACCTCTGCCAAGCTGCAGTTAACACCATAAAGCTTAATTTCCTCAAGGGCCGATACAACTGACTTCAGCAATATAAAAGTGCTTGGTCTCCCGCAATCCAAACAATATCGGTGGGATTCACACATCGACTGGGAGGGGTTGTGCACTCTTTTTAGGTGTGTGTTGGATGGCAAAGGCCCCTGGAAGCAACACAGGGCAATTTAAAAAAAAAAAGAAAAAAACACGAGCCATAAGGAAGGTCCATCTGTCAGCAAGTGAGCCGGAGCAAGAGCAGAATAAAACACCAATTGATTCAGTGGTAATTTGGTCGCAGGTACAACAGATGTGAGACCAGAACATTGTCACTGATGCATGGAAACATTAGCGACATCCTGCGACGTGGGCCCCAGTTTAAGCGCACTGAGGCCTGCACACACACACACACACACACACACACTGAGACAATCAGTGCATGCACACAAGTACACACTCACAGCGGGGACACCTCCTCCAGACACCCACATGGAGGCATGTTCCAAAAATGCTGTGAGACACAAACAGCACCAGAAGCACAGCAAGAGGCGTCCCACAGAGAAGAGAGAGAATGAGAGAGACAAAAGGGAGGGGGGGAGGAGGAGGAGGAGGAGGAAGGGGAGAAACTGAGAGGAATGGAGAAAATAAGATGTAATGCAGAGAGAGAGAGGAGTGAAAGCGGGGGAGAGAGAGAGACAGAGGGAGGATTTATCCTGTCTTAATTGGAACAAAGTGTCGGTTGCGTCTTTCATTTCGTGGCAGATAAGGACACCAGTTGAAGCACAGCGAAACAAAAACAACCAAAAAACATTTGGCTTCCGAGACCAGCAACAAAACTTGCTCTTTGCTAACCCGTTTAATGTGGACACCTGGGCCTGTGTCTGTGGACGCTCAGCATGGGAACAGTTTGACCGGTCAGCGGGGGTGGTGGGACGGGGCGCTCCTGTTTAGAGGCGATCAAGTGAAGCATGTAAACGCATTATATGAACCCAAAGTCGCCCCCCCCCCCTCTCTCTCTCTCTTTTGGTAGGAAGCGAGCGGCGTTGACTGCGTGCCAATGTTGGAAGAGTCTTGATCAAACAGATGCAGCCACGTTTCTGCGTTCAGTCAGTTTCACACCACCATGGGGGAAAGTGGGTGGATGTTTAACAATGTAGCCTTTTGGCTAAAACAAAGACATTTGTAACTGACTGACAGATGAACTAATTATTTAAAGGTTGATTAAATCCTTGTTTAACACATTAAGACTGAACATTCTACATCTTGCTGATGGATGATGGACATTTGAATTATTTCATGCACTTTCTTTTTGGAAAATAACTCAATGAATTTCCACTTGAGCATCAAATGATGTCCTTAGGTTATCTTTTATCTTTCATGTGATTCACTTATTAGTGAAGGTGAGCTTTGTTTTGGCCCGAGGGTCGACTCACTGTGGGGGTCCCTTCTCACTCTAATGCTACCCTGCTGATTGACCTGCTATTAATTAGCATCAACTCCTTCATGTGAGTCCACAAATAACGCTTAGCAGCCCTGTTCCAAGTTTAATTCCAGGGTGTCACACTGAGACTCCCAACTTTAATCTCCCCACTATCCCTCCTTTCCTTTATTATCACTCTCTCTCACTCTCTCACACACACACACACACACACACACACACACACCGTTTCACCCTGTCTTTCTTTGGTGTGCAGGGAGCAACAATGAGCTGTCAAGAAGAGATAATGGCTGCAATCATTTTTTATTCTCATCACCATTCATCCAATGAATTCCTCGGCGACGTTGACGTGATTTTGAAGCATGACAGCAGCGATAAAACACCGACATCACCGACAAAAGTTCAACTGATCATCCGGTTTTCCGGCATCAGATCCAATTTGCTGTTCGCGAACAGTGCTCTCAATCGTAAAAACGCCTCTTTTTTTATCAGTGAAACTGGGAACAAAACCATTTGCATTAATTTTTTTTTGTACTTCTGTCACATTTTTAAGACGCGACATTGGTGCGTTTTTACGCGCAGATTGAAATCACGGCAATCTGAAGAAGCAGTGCACACTGGATATTGTGCAGGTCACTTGTAATAAACCTGTAATGTTAATGTCGAGTAGACAGATGATAGCTGCAGGACTATATGGACAATCCATTGTATGAGTAATAAGCTATATAAAATGACGTAAATTACCATAAAGTCACTGCAAACTCATTCGAGCACCACAGAAACACCGCAAAACCCCTTTAGGGGCAATAAAACCAACGACAGGAGCGGGTTTATGTTCAGGAAAACGTAACCGACCCCGGCACTTACACTGGAAACACCGTGTATAAAGATAATTCCTCCTTACCCGTTTGTTTGTTTATTTGTTGGTTGGTTGCTGTAGTTTTCCTTTTGTTGTTGTTTACGCTTTGAACAGCAGCTCAGTTATATGGCTGCAGGCTGACAGCGGCAGCAGCTCCGTAGTCCGCTCTCCGTGCACCCCGGGATGTGCCGAGCATCCGGACCGTCTCCTGCCTCTTATGAGGAGGAGAGTCACCACCTGCTCCGCGTGTGCGCGCACTGCCGACTGCGCGTCCGCGTGAGGGAGGGAGGGAGGGCAGACGGGTCGGCGAAGGCTTGTCCCAGCACGAGCGGAGGCAGCAATAAGTGGAGTTAGTGTTGTGTTGGTGTGTTGTTAGTAGTACCTGTACTTTATGTTGATTCTCCGGAGGGAGAGACCAAGATAGCAAAAGGCTGAGATACATCAGAATTTATATTTTTTCACAGCTGATCCATCAGGATTTTTCCACAGCCTGTCAAACCTGTCACATCAGACATCCACTGAATGTGAATGTCCAAAAATGTCCTCAACTGGGTTCAATAGACCCAATTTCATCCTTCATTTGTCAAAAGTCCACATCGGCTATGTGTGTTTTGATCTGGGGTGCTTTTTCTTTTAGGCTGCACTATTTAGTTCTTAGAAGAGTTCTTCACTGATTTAGCATTTACACGTTTACAACATCAGACTGTTTTATAAAAAAGATCAAAGATCAAACCAAAGATTTTGTCTTTTTTTTAATTCCTCGCATTCCTCTTCCTTGTCAAAACGCACACCTAAAGATGTCTGGAAGAAGGCAAAGTTCTCCCATGTGCTCTCTAAACAAGGAGCCTGCATTACCCACAATGCAACTCGACCGCTGTTAGTGCAGTGATGTCCATAAAGAACTTCCCCTGGCAGAAACCCAGTCCAACCAGGACCTCCACCCACCAACCACACCAGAAGGTCACTGAAGCACTGGGATTTGTTGTATTTGTTCATTCACTTCAACGTTCAGTTGTACTTTCTGTGGGTTTTGTTTCCCAATGTGAAGGTCTAAATCCTATTTCAGAGCTTCTCCTCACTACCTTGAATGTAATTCAAATGTCTAAAATTCATTATGAGATTGTCTTGAGATGGGATGTATTTCATTGAGTTTTGTTATGCTTTATGTGATATTATGTGCTGTAGTTTTTGACGTTCCTTTGATATTCTTTTATGCTCTTTGTGCAAAGAAAATTATTCTAGTGTCGATAAAGGTTTCATTCACTCATTCATTCATTCATCACTGCTGCAAAGCCAAATCAGGTCCCCTTCTCCACTCTCTACCCCCCTCGGGCCATACGCCCATCTTCAATCTCAACTACACACCTGTACAGTTTCCTGCCTGCATCTTGACAGACAGACATATTAAAACGAGTCAAAACCTCTTCTGTGGTGGTGTCCGCTACAGCCAGGACGACATCTGGCCATGATGTAATAAATACCTCTGTGTCCTCTGTTGGAGCCGCAGCCAAGAATCCAACATCTCGGGGATGAAGTGGGATGCCAGATCCGATCACCCAGTGTTAGACCTCCCCAATGCTCCTGCAGTCAGGCCCCAAAACCCAGTGGCAAGTTGTTATAGCAGCAGATGGATGCCTACATGTGGGTGTCCACATACTTTTGTCCATGCAGTGTATGTCAGACCTTCAGCTGAAACATCAATCTTTAATTGTGTAAGAGGAAAATAAACGTGACCCGGTGTTTATTCCTCAATGCGAATCAATTCAAAAGAAAGAAATAGCCGAAGAAACCCTCAATAACATTCGGCAGTGAGCTTGGTTTGGTGGACGTCCTCCGCAGGGAAACCCTGTAGCTGCATTTTTCACGGCCTGTTCTGTCTTGATCCTGCAGAGTCAGTTGACTGCAGAGAGCCAGAGAGACTTATTCTAAATCTACACCGTGAGCCTGTTGTGTGTCGACAGATTTTTTTGGAGAATGGGTATAAATCACTTGAGGGAACTGGTTGACATTTAGAATTTTTGTGTGTCCGCCCCTGAAAAAAAGAAAAAGAATGTATTGAGCCCAATGAAACAAGCTTTATTATCCTCATTTGGTTTGACTACAAACAATGCTGACATGCTACTTAGTGAAGTGTAACACACGGGGACCGGGTCTGCTGCAGGAAGATAACACATTTAAAATGCCTATAGAAATGTGTATTGGGTGCTCAAACGTCTTGTATTGTAATGAGTGAATTCATGTAAATTCTGCACTGTGGGACTATTAGACTATGTTACATACATATAACACAAGTTTCATTATTTATCTGTGTTTATGTTATGGTAAAGAACTTCTAAAGAGGCTCGGTGAATATTCCTGATACTTAAAAGCACATTAAAACACTTTCATTGGCTTTCTATTTCAAGTCGAGATTTCCACGCATTGCTTCATGCTCTCAGTCAGAGTCGGGCAAATTTGAGCAAAGATGTCAGCAGCTCCTTTAAAGTACAAGATGGCATTTGAATGGGACCCCTGTAGTTCCTGTGAGACTGAAAAGGCTGGGGTTTGATGGGAGTCAGTAGTCAGTGGCACACATGCTGGAATCCCAACAAATGTATTCTCTCAGGTCTGGATTCTGCAGGAAAGCCAGGTATTCTCTTCTCTGGGTGGATTATGGAGATCAGTGATTCCCACCTGCATGGGGTCCCGTGGAAACGTGGAAAGTTTTGGTGGAAAATAGACTCACTAACAAGATTACAAGCTGGTGTTAGGCTGAGTTTCTACAATGGGCTGACTACACATCACACCAACCTGAATCAGTTGAAACACCCGAACGCCACCTGCTGAGATTGAGCATGAAAACTTTTCAAAGCCATCGGAGAAGCAGAAGCTGAAGAAAGTAAAGAGAGAGTAAAGAGAACGACGACTCCAGGATGGCTTCGTCTTGTGTAATTGTAATCTATTTTTATATAAATGTTAAATGACATCAGGTCTGTCCAGTGGCGGGCCGTGCATTTTATACCTGGGCCTTCACTGCTGTCCTGCAGCTGAAACACAGCTACGGTTATTTTTTGTTTTGTGTAAAAATGAAGCCAACACCTGTAAATACACTAACTGCAGAGAATACGCCGAGACTGCGTCTCCTCTCTGCTCTGACTGCAGCGCGAGGCTTCTGTGAGAGTACCCGCCTGTGAGTGCTTTGGGGCGGCGGAGGGGCTCACGGCAGCACCCGCTGCTCGTTCACGACAGTAACTGTAGAACGTACGTGCTTTAACGTCAGAGTCAAAACACCAGCAAAGTCTACAATAACACCAGAAAAAGTCGCTAGATTTGTCGCTAGTAGCTTTTGACAAAAAAAAGTCGCCATGAGGGTTTGGAAAGTCGCCAGATTTAGCGAGAAAGTCGGCAAGTTGGCAACACTGGCACCGCTAAATATGTCCCCAGAGCAACATAGGACGTAACAATGGTTCCCATCACATATAAAACCAAACAAAAATCAAAAAGTTGTACAAATAATAATATACAAACAAGCATATTAAAGCTACTGCAGATGTAAAAACAAACGCATTTAACTTACCAGAGCTGCTGTTCACTATTTAAAGACAAAGTCCATCCTCCTTTCTTTGTTAATAAAGAGTTTAATCTCACGGTTGTTCAGTACATCCGTGCGTTTTAGTTCCAGTAAGAAGTCCTTCTCGATTCATGGACGCCAGTGAAGACAGTCGACTCTCCCCAGTTGTATTTCTTGAATACGTTTTAATGCGTTTGAGGGCTGAAAATGTCCGCTCGGCAGAGGCAGCAGATATTGGGATTGTCACCGCCCAACATGTCAGGCTAGCCCACTGACCAATCACGTATGGCTAGGCCAGCTAGCAGGCTCTGGCACGTCAAAGAATACGCCCAACATGTCAAACTAAAGATCTGATTGGTTGAACACTATGACAATCAACAATATCGTCCCCATTCATTTAAACTGCAAAGGGATTCACTTGTGAGTCTGCAGGCCTCGGGCCTCTCTTCTTACCTAGAGACACAGAGGTGAAATCTGATTGGATAAAAGCTCTACTTAAAACAAGCTGCACTGGAAGCAGAGCAACTGAGGAAGACAGTAGCTGTGCAATGAGAAAATAAGATGATGGGAAAAATATTTTTATAAATTATAATACATGTCTGTCAAACTAAAAGCCTGTTTTTAAATGTCCCGAGGGGAAACAAAAATGAACTAGAATATGGCTTGTGCATCTTTCTAATAAATCACACTGTATGTACATCGTTGTTTAAACACTATAGATGTTGACCAAATTCAGTGAAATTATCTTTGTCTTACCCTCTCGGCACAGAAACCAATATTTTACCATCTCTGCTTTCTCGGTCTGTTACATCTTAATATTAGACACATTTATATTGTGCATTTAATCTTTTAAACTACAAACAAATAAACTAGTGGCAAGTCAAACATTAAACTGTTGAATGGTTATTTTGATTGAAATTAATATTCTATGGCACAAGGGGTTTTCTGGTCTAGAAACAGTGTACATTTTTCTGTGTATGGCCGTCAATCAAAAAACGTTTGGCCACTCCTTTACTACAATAAGAACCAGGGGAATGTCGCATTTGAAGAACATTTGAGTGTTTTATGACTCCGATACCACACTGCGACATTCAAACTAACATCTTCAATATAGAATAAATCACTCACACATATTTGTAATGAAGGTATAAATTACCCATGAGACACAAGGAACTAACTGTATGTACATGTATCCAAACAGCAGTGACACACACAAAGTGCCGTATTGTACGTGTCAGGTCACGTGACCAATCAAATTGATGTTATTGTTACTCAGGAGCCACAAAAGGTTCAGCTACCGTGTGTTGAATTCGAAGCGCGAGAAAAAAAACACGTCTTTTGAAATCATTGTTTACTGTAACTACAGTAATTAGTGTTATGCAAACAGTTGCAGTCAATGCGGCAGTGTTTTCTCAGGGCGCGCTGGCATCCGGGTGTTACGAGACTCGCCTGTGATTTGGAAAGTTATACGGTGGAGAAAAGAAAGAAAAAAAGAAGCCATGGCTAGAAAGTGTTCGTCCCGCTGCAGCTGCAGGAACTAGTCTGTTGAAACTGTGACCCGTCACGTGCTGCTGCCGAGTGTGTGTGCGGAGCGCCAGTGTGGATGTGAGGTAAATACTGAGGTCTCTTTGGGCGTCCTTCGTCTCATAATACGTCCATGAGTGTACCGATGCTGAGAGGGGGGAAAAAAGCTAAAACCAGGACAGCGCTTACATACGTTACACATAGATGTCACTAAACCCATGAGGGCGTCTTGTAGAACTGGTGTGTGTGTGTGTGTTTTGGCAGTCAGAGTGATGAGGAAGAGGAGAAGCAGGAGGACCCCCTGCCAGGCCTCCTCATGCATTATCAGCCCACAGCTCTCCAGCAGCCATCAACCGCTGCGTACCAGGGTGCCGAGCTTTTATACCGCCAGGGGCAGGTTGGGCTCATTTCTTTATTTAAATATGGGACAACTTTCCTCTACACGGCTGCAACCTCCCCCGATACATGCAGAGAGAGAAATGAACACGCGCACACATAGAAAGGCAGGAATTGGAAGGGTTTTCACCATTTAATTAAAATCGATTGTCAGGAGAATAATACACACGATTGTGCTTGGTGTGCTTAACTGAAGTGATGCAAATGATTTTCATATATGTGTGTATGTATATACATACATACATACATACATACATACATACATACATACATACATACATACACACACACACATACAGTTGTATATTACATACTGTATGTACATATGACAAATACAATGTGATGTCAAGCAACTGTAACTTTGTGAAAACTGTTCACACCAAGACAAGGCATTTCTTTTAATCACATCCTACCTCAAAATCAGATATTGACGAGGAAGTCACCGAAGCATTCAGACACTTTGTCTGATTTTTGTTACAACGAGTTATTGCCTTCAAACAATTGCATTTTGTTTGTGATTGCGGGATGGATTACAGCGTGTACTTGTACATGTCAGTTCATTACAGTGGATCCATGGAGACGGTTAGAACTATTCAACCTGAAAATGTGCGGTGTTCATTTTCACACCGAAAAAAAGAAAAAGAACGATGTCACAGTAGAATACTGCCACCTTGTGGACGAACACGACCGACTCACTTTGTGACAAAGCGCTGCTTCTCCCACTGGTCGAACATTTTCCCTGATTACCTGAACAGCTCCAGTGATTCATTTCTTAATCTCAATCCATTCACTGGCAGTAATAATAATAATAATAATAATGATAAACTAAACAGCAGATTCCTCCTCGTCTCTGGTGTGAGATTGCTGGGAAACACAAGTAGATATTTGTGTGGTATTTCACCGTGGACAGGAATTAAAAGCAATCCTAGTGAATAACGCGTGAATCACATTGGCCCCAAGGCACATTAAATACACTTTATGTAAAAAGTGTTGCGGCTGAAAGCTGGAATCTCTCTCTCTCTCTCTCTAACACACTCCAGCCATCACATTAGCCCGTATGGGTGCACGCAGCGTTGTGTGTTGGCAGCATGTTGACGGCTGATGAAAAATTAGGGTTTCTCATTGATTTTTCCACCAGCTGATGATCTCATCCGTCACAACAGTCTGTTGAAGTTCACCGAACGCAGCCGGCGATGACTCGGCACGAAAACAAGCTGCCGACGTTGATGGAGATCAATGGGAAGTAATGATGGTAGCAAACTAAGTAGATTGTACGGGATATTGGACCTGCAAGAAAGCAACTGAAATCAACGCCGTTTAAAAACGAAAATGTAAAAACCTCCCAGCCAACGATCACCTCTAAACCTCTCCGTTCATTCACTTAGTGGCAGTACGCGACCATCGTCCTTACATTCAGAGCCAATCCCTTCCGCTTGCTGGACTTCGCCGCCCTGTCGAGCTCCGACACGTTCACGAGGGCGTCAGCACCGGGGAGTCGGGTCCGCCCGCCGGCACCTCGTACTTGAAGACCACGCTGAACAGCTTTCCGCCGAGGCGGTCGGCCAGCCACGAGTTCTTGATGACGGCCATCTTGAGGCTCTCGCAGCTGAGCATGGCGTAGTAGTTGGTGTGAATGGCTCGGCCCATTCCCTCGATGATCACCAGGTCGGTTTTCCGCTCGCGCACCACCATCGCCAGCACTTTGTCCAGACGACTGTGGGAAGAAAGAGACGGAGGATCAAACTTTTTCTGCACTAAATGACCACAACACAGTTCGTTTAATGTAGTCTGCACCAGGAGCTCAGAGGTCTGGCTTTTAAAGTGGACATTTTCAGCCCAAACTCCTCCCTCCCACTAAGGTGTGAGAACTAAATCGGGCTGAATATTACTCCCTTTAGAAATGTCAACCGTAAAACTCCTAAATAACCAACCTCAGATCCAGGCAGGGAGAACTGGAACCACTTTGGACCAACGTCAACCTGTCCTCCCTCAGAGCAGCCCTGCTCAACAAACACACCACAGGTCACCACAGGTCACCACAGGTCACCACAGGTCACCACAGGTCATCTGACTTCAAAAGCTTTTTAGGTGTGAAATCATGAGATCAGACAGAAAGCTATATCTACTCAGGATATGATGATGCTTTTTTAAAAGCTAATAGATTAATAGCTGTGGTCTATGCTTCACTTTTGTTTTTTAAACTGGTTTTAAAAACACTCACTGAATCACTGGATCCAGAGCAGCGATGCTTTCGGTCAATATCTGCAGTTCACCGTTCGTTACGTCATTTAGAGCCGGACCAGAGTTGCTGGCCAACACAACCTGAGGATACAAGACAGAAGAGTTAGAGTAGCAAAAAAAACAATAGAATAAAAAGATGTCCTTATCACTGAGAAAATCACAGCAAGATTACAGTTGAGACCAGACAGTTGAGAGATGGTTACTATTAATTCAGGCGATACTGGAACATCTATCTTTTATTCCTATAAGGGAAATTAGGTTTGACTGCGTATGAATCTCCTCCAAGTTTCCTGTATTTTTTTTAAATGATGATAAGAGTTCCTTACCTCCGTTCCTCGAGAGAGAAGCTCTCTGACAAAAGGCATCACCCCTAGAATGATGTCTACTCCACTATTATCTACGAAAAACAAGGCACACTTATGAGGAGGACCCTGCAAGAGAAAACCAGGATGGATTGTATTCAAGCACTCATCATCAACAGCACACACAGCACAGAAACACGGTCGCAAGTGTTGCAAATACTACTTTGTGCTAAACGCCGCGTGGTATCGTCACATGCTTCTGATAAAACAATAATGCGACCGACTGACCTTTAGTCTCTCAAACCACTGGTCATAGGTATCAACAAGCCACGGCCGCTCTGAGGAGAACAAAAAGAGATCAAAAGAGTCGGTCAGAGCAGAAAAACTATTTTCTCTTGAGTCAAAGGATTCATGAGCAAAAAGAAAGGAGAGAAACACTTGCATACCTTCCAACTGTCGTTTAGCCTGCTCAAACCCAAACTCAGGATCAGACTCCAGTACGCTGCACAACATCAAAACAAAAAGGTGCAAAAATGAGACAGATGTTTGGATTACAGTGGAAACAAACCATTGAGACCAGAGCTGCAACTGCAATGAACGATTCATCTTCAGCTTTTCTAGGTCAGGCGATAAATCGTTTGATCTCTGAAATGTCAGAAAGTAGTGAAAAGTGTCCATCCCAGTTTGTTAAAGTCCAAGCTGATGTGTTTAAATGTCTTGCTCTGCAAAAGACATTCAGTTTGAAATGATAGAAAACAGAGAAAAGCAGGAAATCTCCACATTTGAAAGAGACAGGCAGTTCTGGTTGAGAATAGCCACAGCTGATCATCCAACAGTCAAAAGACACGATTACTGTGGCTTCAAAGCCCAACAGACACGTACATCATTGTGATGCAGTTACATTCTCTGTTGGGATGGATGTAAGCAGCCCTACGGTGCTTTAAGACATTTTTCATTCCGTTTACTGCCAACTGTTTGCAGTCTGGCTCACTTCTCAAAACAACGTAACATTGCCAAACTGCGCTCACTCTGACACGGCCTTGGCTCCCCAGTCGAAGACGTTCCCAGCCAGGACACCCCTGACCAGGGCGAACTGTCTCTCCTCCCAGCTCAGCTCCTCCAGGGACTTCACCGCCTTCTGGTAGTACTTGAGAGCCATGTCGTTCTCCCTCTGTTTGATCTGCAACGGAGCAGAGGGACCAGTCAGCCGGTTTGACAGCACTCGGCATACAGACATCAATGAGGCGGAACTGAATCGTCACCATGCGACTGTGTGAAAACATGATCAGATGAGAGCCAGAGCAGCTGTGTAGCGCACAAAGAGGAGGCAGAGAGAAGACAAGGAAAGGTGGATGGGTTTGGCCCAGACCTTAGAGTAGGGATCAGGAAAGTTGAACTCGTTTAAGCAGTGTTCCCTGGTGTCCAACAGGCTTCTGACAGTGAGGGATCCGTAAGCACTGGGTGAGGAGAGAAGCACTCTACGTTAGCCAGAGAGAGAAACATTCACACAACCCGGGCTGCGGCGGTTGATGCAGACAATATTTGATATTTCTTGCTCGACATAAAGTTATAAAAAAAACGTTGTCAAACTGACTTTTTCCAACACTCTGTATTGAAATACGGAGCTGGTTTCTGAAAATATGGCATTTTGGCAGGTTTTTTTTGGACAAATTTCAACACTAGCTTACATGTTCACGTCGTGTTAACACCGTTTATTCGAATAAATCATTGACTAGATTTATACGACTGACAGTTAACAGACTTCCCCTTTTTCATTGACTTGGGCAGCTACAGCAGGTATAAAGACATGGAACTAATGCAGGCCTTGTAGAAATGTCTTGAGGTTCAGTCTACTGGAAGCAACCTCTGGGTCAAACTGATAAGCCATGCACGTGCACGTGCACAAAAACTACAGCGCTTCTTACAAAGGCTGGTGGCGGAGGGTCTGAAGCTTGTGTCTGTACTTCTGCCGGAACTTCTCTGCTCGCTCGGCCGCCTCCGGCATGTCGGGCTGACTCGCCAGAGCTCTCTTAACCACCTGCTCCGGAAAAACAAAAACAAACAAGAACCACGTATAATCAGCCATGTTTTCACGACCTCGGCCATGAACAGAGTGGGAAAAAAACAACAAAATCTAGTCATAGGAAACACCAAATTAGCTCATTTTGTGTTAATCTGGCTAAATGTAGATGATGCGACGTGATAACAAACTGATTTTATTCTCCTACGCATATACAATGTAGCTTTATATTAATAAAAACTGTAAGCGGTCTAGAATGTCAACGGTAACAGAGAAATTCTGTTGGAGCTTCTTCCTTAATTCACAACTTTGTGAATCTGTTTTACAGACACAAATCCGTATCAGGAGGAAGAGATTTATCGACCTGCTCATTCACTTATGAAATTCATCATTCTCATACAATACATTTGTGCCTTCAAGAATAAGTGTCTGTACGGCAGGTCTTCATTTCAGACGCTGCTATTTAGCTCCGAACCAGGAGCCGCCACCCCTACCCCGTCGAGGGCCTCCTCGAAGCAGTACAGCCAGTACTCGCGGGCCAGAGCGTCCTCGGCGAGGTCCACGGTGTCGGGGATGTACGATGAAGCGTCCTGCAGCAGAGGAAGATTCACCAGCTTCCTCTCCAGACGGTCCATCTCCAACATGTCGAACTAGACCCAACAAAGAGACAAAGACACCATGCTGTCACAGCTGCAGCTCCTCCAACGCCAAAGCCACGTACTCCAGCCATCACTCGATTATTCTAGGACTTATTTCAGTCATGGTTTCAGTCATGTTAGTACTTTTTTATAAGAGAAGAAAAAAAAGCAGAGAGGAAGACGCAATATGCAACAAAAAGCAGGGAAGGCTCTAGAAAGATTTACTCTGAAAAGCTAGTGGAAGCCAGTAGATTTATTAATTGAGGGACACAATCGATACTCCATTAAAGGATACATCGATAGGTTTCTAATGTGGTAAGTCGACAAAGATGAGCTAATATTTCATTCGCAGTCCTGCAATGCGCTTTGCACTAATGAAAACTAGAGAGCTAAGCTCGGGAAAAGCAGGAACGTGGGTGGTGAGAGCTGATTGCTCGACAGAGGTTGACGTTCTACGGAGACCATTATGATCAAAGTATCACAAAGCAAAGCGGCTGTCACAAACATCAAACCGTGTTATTTTCCAGCGTATTTTACCAAAAAATGAGTTAGTTACGGACAAATCAGTGGCAAGACTTTCAGTAGAATCAAAGCTAAGCTATATAAAAACAAAAGTCCTGCAGTGACCAAAGTGACAGAAATTGTAAAGTTGAGCAGGAGCCACCAGTTATCAAACCAGAGCAGGCAGACGGAGATACTTACTGAAAACTGAAGGAGGGGGTTAGGTAGACAGAGGTGTGTGTGTGTGGAGAGGAAATGAAAAGAAAGATCAATAAATGTCTTTGTATGATGTTCATGGATTCAGTGAGAACAGTGATGATGGTGTTTCCATGAAAGGAGATCAAAAGTTAAAATCAGGGTAAAAAAAGAAATTTGATGATTTCTGGCAGAAAAGGGAAGAAGGTGAAATAGAAACCAGCAGAGTGAGGACAGGTCTTGAGGTCTAAAGGGGGCTCCTTGTGGTGCGTGCTGGTCTGATCACTCACCGTTCCACTGCGTGCACGCTGCATGGGGTTCATGTCTGGAGAAACGCTCATCAGGCCCGAGCTTCCCGCGTAATTCTCCCCCCAGCTGTACTGGTTTGGATCTAGATGGGGAAAAGATGCAATTACACAGTCATGGTTTCTGAATTATAGTGCATTTTATTATTATTTAAGGTTTTGTTTTTTTAAATATTTGGCGCCAAGCTAGGTGGCTTGAAATCAGTTCCCGTCAGACAAAGCTTCGTCTGTTATTGGTCCTTGTAGTACATCAGTGCTTCTAGATTCTGCCATGGCAGTTAGTTAAATGTGATTATGTAAAAGTAAAAATTCCTTACTGTCTTCTTCTGCTCCTTTAAGAAATGCTCCGATGGCTCCGAGATAGCCTTCGTGTCTTAGGAACAAGGCCTGAACTTCACCCTACAAAACAAAAGGGAGGACATTAAAAAAAACTGGGTTGTAGGTGAAGTTCAGCTGATAACAAACCACGTTCATGGGACTCTTGTAGGGCACAGGGACACGGTGTCCTTGCGGTGGAATGTGTTTAATTGTTTTAAGGCCAGTGGAGGAAGAGGCCTTGCCTTGGTGAAGAAGTTGATGCTGTAGGTGATCGTGTGCATAGTGACAGGGTGTCCTCTGATGAAGAAGCCTCCGAAGTACACGCGGGACAGGTTGTGGAGTTTGGCATACAGGCAGGCCAGCTGCCCGATGTCGTTGCTGATCATATGCAGCAAGCTCTTGGCCATGTCTTCTTTAGAGAACCCTACAATGTAGAACGGAGTCATATGAAAGGTCTGACATCTGAATATGTAAATACGGCCACTGACACATTAACAGAACAGAGGAACTCTTCCTCGGTGGTTGTAAGACTTTTCCAGTATTCATATTGGGAAGCTTCTGACTAACTTCCTTCTGTTCAATGGAAGAGTTTACACAATAACAAAATCACATGAGCATCGGGACAATGATTCGGTAACAACTGCTCGGCAGCAGCAGAGTTTGCTGCCATCCAGTTACAAATACAGAACCCAGAGAGAGCCACGCTGAACTAAAAGAAGTGGGGGGGGGTCATCAGTTCACTTCAACGCAGGTTTTGCAATAAAACTGGAAAATATTAGACCTGCCGTGCCAAGATGACTTCACAAAGACAACAGGATATGTAAAGACTTTGTGATTTCCTTTTAATTGTATTTAAACTTAATCCTTTGATTGTCCAGTTTGCAGCCTGCAGTGAGTCAGTCGGGTTAAGATGAGTTCCAATAGTGAAGTGTGAGGATTGAACTGTAGTGTATTTTAACATTTATTGTGGAAACTACAGTTAAGACTATTATTATTATCATTAATAGTCTTTATTAAACAAGGACCATGGACAATATACGCCAGATTTAGCTATCAACTATTTTCTGTTTGCAAAATTCTGATTATACTGATGTGGTTCGTGCAGCAGCTGTTTAGGTTTCAATGCTAATGCTGACACTTTCTTCAATGTGAAACTGGGTCACCATTGAATATATATTTCACAGATCAAAGCTGACTGCAGTTGCTGCTCTTTGAGGTTACAACCTCTTTACAACCACGTAAAGAGTCCACATATTGTTGCGATACTATTTAAATGTATGTTTTGGTCAAATCAATCAAATAAACTGCACAAACCAATATATAAAGTGGGTCTACAGTCTGTTACTACACTAACCTGGACATATATATATACATTTATAATGCTACAGGGCAGCCTTAAAATCAATGAGCCCATGTGTTACCTTTGTCAGCAGTAGCAGATTTTCCAAAACTGCTCGCGATAAGATCTCCAGTCAAGCCCAAAGACCCGTAGGATCCTCCGTAGATGTCTTTGACGAGCATATCGACGCTCGTGTGCTGCCCTTTTGAGGCCAACTGCAGCAACTCGTCAAATCTCTGCAGCAGACAAAAGTAAAGTTCACGATGTTTACGGGAACAAAAGATTGCACTGAGAAGGCCATCGTTACTGGTTGACTTCAAACAGTTATTACAACCCGACAGTAACACTAGAGCAAGTTATTTAGGATACCTTTGTTTTGGTTAACAACGCTCCAAGGCCCCAGAACGTCCCTCCGCCTATTGAGCTTCCTCCTATTCGCTCAAATTTGTCCTCTGATTCGACCTGTTGAAGAGGGAGACAGCGGGATGTTGTCTTTTTTTGTGTGTTTAGTCTGATAAAACCTGAATATAATGGTTTGCTTCGATAAAAAAGCTGCACATTGTCACTAATCCTGACTGCTCCTCTTTAAATGATTCAACGGGGAGGTCTACTTGTCTGAACCACTGACAGCATTTGGATTGGGCGGTTATTACCTTGACTATGGACACGCCGGAGCCGATGTTCACGAGCAGGTACGGGAAGATGTCGGGTTGAGTCGTCTGAAAGCGGAACTCGGAGTCGGCGTGCTTGGCGTACACGAACGCCTCGTGGGGAATGTTCCTCAGCACAAAGTTACAGCCCTTGATGAGACAGGTCATCTCATCCTCCTTGTCCACTCTGCCACAAAAAAAAAAAATCCATTAGAAGGAATCATCGGCAGCCGAAATGTGAAATATATCCAGAAAATAAGACCAACTGGTTTGTCCTCCATCTGGTTAATCATTAAGTATAATGTGCAATCTCCCTTGTTTTTACAGTACTACTATAGATTTGCAGTTTTCTCGACAGAGCAGCCGTCTGCAGCCACATAAGCAGAAGAAAAAAAACAATAACGCTGATTTCATGTATTATCTCCCCTTCTCCGAGTTAAACCTGGAGACTCACATTTAACTGGAAAGCTGAACAAACTACGTGAATGCTGTGTTGTCATCACAACACGTGTCAGATCCTCGCCTCCTCTCTCAGAAGCACTCACCTGAGTCCGAGCTTCCTCTCGATGAGCTCTTTGAACTTGTGCGCCCCTCCGCCCGTGGCCTTGATCACTTTGGTGTCCGTGTTGACCAGGTGGTCCTTGACGAAGTCCAGGCACGTTTCAATGTACGCATTCTCAAACTTGATGAAGTGCAGCCGTGCAGTGACCTCTTCCTGCACAGATATTTCATAGAGCTCGTCACCGGTAGCCTCCTGGAGACACACGCACGAGACGGTAACACAGAGGAGAGATGGGTGAAGTCTTCATTATATATACTGCTAGAAACATAACCTCTGAACAAACATGATCTAGCTAATCGTTAAGCTAGCATATGTAAGATGTGCATGCTAACATGTAACCAAGGACACCACAGCGTTGACAGACACTGGTGTAAACCAGATAACGTTTATTACCTTTGCAGTGTGGTCGAAAGATCGCACTTTGGCCACCTTGTGTTGTACTGTTGAGTAGTAGGCGAGCTTCGTGAGAGATCCCCCTGTTCAAGCACAACAGCACGGACAATGTCCGATAAGAAAACCGGTTAGCCAGTAGAAGCTAAACCAGTGACACACGGGATTGACAATCAGACTCTGAACCTCGTGAACGGTGAAACTGTAGCGTTAGCTGGCTAAACAGAGACGACACAAACCGCAGCACCAGCTAGCTAGCAGCTAACACCAACGCTGTTGCACTTGTCAACGTTGGCCAGGTTTGTTTGGCACACGTCCGTTTTATCAGCTAAAGATAACACTGACACAGGCAAACGGACTTGCTGGCAAACAAACTCGAATTAGACACGAATTCAAGCGGCTAACGTTAGCGTGGTCTTGTTTACTATTACTTTAAAGTCATGTGTTGTCATAGAATCAGGCTGCGGCATAGCTGGACGATAAACACGAACATTAGCTGTGTTAACGCAGAAGTGGCTAAAGAAATAAATAAAACGTTTGTATCCCCGGGTACCTATGTCTATCGCGAACCGCTTTGCGTTCTCCAAGTTGCGGAATATTTCGTCAGGAGGGAGAGTAATGCTTTTATCCATGGTGTGTCTACTTGTGCTGCTGTGGAGTCCACCACATTCCGCCATGGTCGGCAACGATCTGACGCTGCGTGCGCGCAGTGCGTACGTGAGCGACCCCAGTCGTCCAATCAGCATACGCGTACACTGTGAGGCGTGTTTTCCTGTAAACACTTCCGCCAACATAAACGTAGAAGACATTGGGGGGCGGAAACATTTTCTAAAGACTTTCCTACTCTTTTAAATAACTTGATTAACATCTAAAGAAAAGGGTGAATTGGTAAATTACTTATTGACAGTTATTTGCATTTGTCTACTCTAAACTGTCAAGAATGATTTAAAAAAGGAGAACTGCCAGGCCTGTGTTGGTAATTGGTGCATATCAAAAAAGTAAAACGTTGCTTGTTAATCTTTTGATGTAACAATGGATGATGACGTTTTATTGTGTATTGCTCACACTGATTATTTGAATGTGTGGCAGCTATAGACTAAAAAATAAATAATTGCTACATTTTTACTAAACTACTTATTTGTGAAACAGGCATTATAGGTGGAGTAGTAGCTAATGTAGCCTGTCACTAATTGTGTTGCCTGTTGAACATTAACCCTTTAACAAGCAGCAGCTGGCAGCTAATTCAAAACTCATTTACTTTTACTTTGTTAAAACCCACATGACCTCATTTTTTAAATCCTAGTGGAGATCCCAAGGTGTCTAAAAATACAAAAAAAGTGTCTCTCCAGATTTCTATGGACATATGTATTAATGATGCACAAGATGTGTCAAATATTTCCATTTGATGATGAAATGGAGCAGTGAATGAAAAGTTGGACCAGGCTGATACAGTAAATATATGTGATACTGTGAGACAACGTAGAATAAGCTTTTTTTATTTTAAAACTACAATAGGTAATGCATTTACTCCCTTGTTTGAAGTGCACATATACAAACCAACCACTAGAGGATACTGCTCAGCCGTATTAGAAATATAAAGTGTCCAATGAGAGATTCTGAAGTTGACCACAGACTGAGGTTTACACACGTTTACTGCCCAGTACAACACACCCCAATAAAAAAATAAATCACATAATGTTGTTAATAAATTATGAAATGACACAGCTCAAGATTCAGTTGATGTTTTTTATTCAACAATATTGAACCATAGACATCATAGAGGCACGAGTGGTGATGATGCATCACAGCAAAAAGGTGTAGTTCAAGACATTGTACTCAAATAGAGTAGAGGTAACAGCTCCAGTATTTGTTACAAAACACAGAGAATCGTTTAGTACAAGATAAACACAGTGAACCAACTCTCTTACACTGAGAGAAAATAACTTCCAGATATTCGTTTGCACTTGACACAACAGAACATGTTGGTGACAGAACAGAAAACTTGAAGACCCAACATGGGTCAAAAATCTTTTACAAAGTAAACAGTCAGTCAAGCACAAAGTGCTACCAGAAAGTAGCTGCGATTTGCCAATTTATGAAGACTATAAACTTATAGGACTTTAAGGCAGTTGTGATCATTCTGGCCAATATCGGCCAAACATTTGATTGTATTCATAAATCAATACAAGGATATTTGGTATTCATAGAATACATTTGTATGCTACTCAATATTTTCACAAAAATACGATTTAATTTTCTTTGAAAAAATATTCCCAAAAATAAATGGAAATGTCCATACAATATTACCTTGAGGATAATTAAAACACTTTGCACAGACACATATCTATTACATTTCAAAATATGATGTCTGATAATAACTTTTGACCAATGTGGTCATCTCAGTTTGTCTGGTAGTAGCTCCAGTCTGTAGGTGTCTACCACGGCCTCCAGGGGGCGCTGCTGACTGGACTCTTGTCTCTGGTGATGCTGGTCTGGACTGTGGAGCTCAGAGGAGAGAAGTCAGCCTCTCTCAGGTTCTGATCAGAGGAAGACTGCAGCTTGCTGAAGTGGTTCAGCAGTCTCTTCTGGGACTGGGTCTTCACCTGCTCCTTGGAGAGGAAGTGTGTCACCTCTTGGACACATCTGGAGTAGCCCTGACCAACAGCTGCTGAGTCCACAGCTGGATGATGTTGCCGCCGCCGCAGTCGTCTCAGGACACAAACTGTCATCTCCAGGATGTCTGCTTTCTCCAGCTTGGAGTCTGGCTGCTGTTTGAGGAACTCTGGACCCAGGAGAGACTTGAGCTGCTCAATGCTGCTGTTGATTCGCTCTCTGCGTAACTTCTCCACCAGAGGCTTTCTGAGCTGCAGAAAGAAGAACAAAGTCATTAATAAACTTATTCTGGAGGAAAGTGTTAGCATGAAGAAAGACAACGTCTCACTGACAACATTTAAATCTTCTTGAATCTTCAATTTACCTTGTGGGTCAGAGTCAGGTGCTCCTGAGAAGTGGTCATTGCTGCAGTGATTGTAGGTGCCATGTCTGGTCTCTGCAGAGAGAATCTGATGTGTGCTGGCTTCATCCCTCCTATTTATAGTCCCACATCTCCATATGAATGTGTGGGTCTTGGTCTAGTCGGAGTTTCTCACAGTCTCAGCCAATCAGCGAGCTTGGTGAGACAATGGGGGATGCAGCACACTTATTGCTGTTAATGCCTGGGGGACAATGGTTAGATCTAAGGGGAACAGGGGGAGGACCGGGGGGGTTAAGGGAGAGAGACTCTCAGAGCTCTGTGTGAATCTGGGAAAGTGGTGACCCTGTAGAGAGAGCAGATCTGCTGCCTGATGCTGGATCAATGACTTTTTACTGAGCACACGCTCATCATCAGGAGGGGAAAAACACCTTTATACCTTTAACTATTGTTGCATTTTGGGCTATTAAATCAAGTCTCAGTCCTTGATAAGTTGTTATGTGAATCTGAGGGATATCACCATGAAACTTTGCCAGTTGATTATAACTTTAAGACAATTCTTTTTTCTATTACAAATTTACAAATTCATGTGTAAGACTCAATGGTTTTCATAGATGGACTTTTGGATATGGCCATGTTATTAGGAATACAATATTATATAAATCAGACTATTGATGATGTATGAAAAAAGCCCCTCTGCAAAATTAATATAGATAGAAGTGAAAACTGGAAAGTTTGATGTAAATGCACTGAAGTAGAGATTTCTGGATGTTTTCTAAAATGACATACATTTTAAAGACACTACAGGGTAAAAAGGAACCAATAGATGTCACCATGAAACTTCCCCAGTTGATTACTTACATTAAGACAATTATTATTTTGGATGTTTTCTTTCCTCTAGTCTGGAAAAAAAGACATGTTATGGGAAGCAAAATAGCCCAAAATCTCAAAATTGAAAAGTGCATTAAAAACACTGTTTTTGCCTGCAGTGTCTCCCCTTAAAGCCGACATATCACATTATCCTGAACAGGCACCTCAATGTTTTTAAGCAAACACAACAATCTTGCAAGCAATAATAAATGTGATTCGTTCATACATTGTGATCAGTTTGTAATACAGTAAAGTCAAGCTCATTCAGCCGAAAAAGTTGTCCAGGTGAAACGGATGTGCCTTCTGTGTTGTTCACACTGGGAGCTGTGATCAGTGCACCACAGAAGCCGTTTGAATGGCTCACGTGGCGGCTGGCGGCCCTCCGCTGAGGAAAGGGCACAACTTGGCGCCACAAACCATCTGGAAGAAAACAATGTTTTAATGTCCAAAAAAGTGAAGGCTTGAATGGAAATAAGGTTACAGGTAATTGATTAAAAGAAATAGCAAATTCACTTTTTATTCATTTCTAAAACAAGAATTCCCTCTCTTTTTTATCTGTATAGTCAATTTATTAAAAGGTTTCCTAAAACACATGGAAACTAGACAAAGGTACATGTATGCAAGTCTTTATAACCCTTGTTGTAAGGGCGACATCGCCGTGCCAGTTTGGCATCCATCAATAGAAAGAAAGGCTTACATTGAAATAATGACCTTATAAACAGAGGGGAAATTAAGTTGGCAAAAGTTATCGAGTTGGGACCAAAAAGAGAGAGAGAGAGACGGGCCGGGAAAGAAATACAGGAGAGGGAAAAAAGGAGAATAAGGAGAGATAAAGTGTGCCAACTCCCCTCGGAGAATAGTCAGGTGCTGGTGGGGTTGAGGATGCTAATCACACTGAACTGTGACTCTGCTCTCATCGCTTTCCCACACTCGGTCCATTGACAGAGCTCCTGCTCAACAATAGACATGTGCCTTGTTAAATGCTAATTCATCCCCACACAAGCAGCTCCCAGCTCTCCCCCGAGGGGAACGTTTGTTGTTTAGACACTCCTCAATTAGGAGACGAGAGCAGGACAAATAAACACAAATATTTTGACTGGGAATGTAGCCAGTGCATGTAATGTAATGTAACAACCAGCCAGATGTATTTAGGTGCAGATTTCATAATTACGTAGAGCTTTAAACTGCATATTTTTGAATAAGAAGTATAAACACTTTTAATAAATGGTTTGAAACACATTGTGGTGTAATTGTAAGCAGCTACAAGGACATTTTGAAGTGTTCATTAAGGTGCAGTATTCATCGACAATTATAACATCTACTAGAAGGACAGAGTTTATATAATTATAACTATTTTCATACAGCTTTACAATCCATTATCTGTTTATACACAAGCCTCAAACGATGGGGGCTTGAGGAAGAGTTATAGTTGGTGACAAATCTATAAACACTCATATCTGCTGTTTCATGTCACTTATTACATTTGTATATACTGTGTAGGAATGCTAAATAAGGAGGGTTAAGGTAAGGTGTTTCAGTATCTTCTTTGTTTAAAAGATTGAGGCTGTGTATCTTTGGTTTAAAACGTGTTTTTAAAATGAGACTTAAAAAAAAAAGTTAAACAACACTATGATTAGATTTTAGAAAACACATTTGATAATTCAGCAATATTTAATTTGAATCCAAATCTTATTGAAGTTCTTTCAACAAACAACAACCAAAACTAAACATTTTCCAAGTGGGTTATTTTACTATGAATATTTATTGAACATATAATCTCAGTATACTATGAAGTCTAGTGAGTAAAAAAACATAAACTTTTGAAATTCAGTAGAGAAGAAGTCCTCCCCCGCTCACAGACGTCTATGTCTGTCTCTTTTGTCCCACTGCGGCTCTGTGAGTGAGTTTTCCCTGCTTTCCCACACTCTGTCCATTCAGCGCTCCCAAGAACAAAAGAAGTGTGTCTGGTTGCACATCACATTAATTATGGAGTCAGTTTACGAGTTTTGTCTCACTGCCTCCAAATGGAAATTCCTGTCATCCTGACTCGTCATTACCAGGCTTTTGTAAAATGTCTACCAGGAATGCAGACATGCTAAGGATTAATGAACATTCAAAAGCCCCCCCCCCCCCCCCCCCTCCTTTTCATTCAAATTGTTCCTCTGCATTCCAGGCTGTTTATGTTGACGTGGTGGATAAAAGGGTGTCTACTCCTGAATCAATCAGGTGCTTGTTATGCTGCAATGAGACTATGAATTTGAAGTTAGAGCTTATTTTTAATAGCCTGCAATTAAAATATATTTAAAACATGATGAAACCATCTTCATCCAGCTGTTGACAAGAAGATTTGAGTTTGAAAACTATAAAATAAAAAGGTTCCATTGCATCCAAGAGATGCACTGTCACTTTAAGTTTAGTATGATTACGCCTCAACTGCAGAGTCTGCAACATTAATATTTTATTATTCTTTTTTTTCCTATCCGTATTGGAGTTTACTGTTTGTTTCCTCATTTTATCCAATTTGTATCCGTCTTTGAGAACTTTGAAAAATAAATCTGATGTATCATTAATATTATTAGTCGCAAACCACCCAAGTAAAAAAAAAGAAAAGAAACCAAGCTAGAGGAATAGTTGTTATGTATTAGCTAATGTTAAGTTTAATAAAGTTACTTCGTATAAAACAGAAATAAATCTACTTTCAGTTGTAGATGAAGAGAAAATGTAACATCATTTCATTATCACTCTCTAAACGTGTGTGATGGGATGATGAGCGTGTGCTCAGTCAAAGTCATTGATCCAGCATCAGGCAGCAGATCTGCTCTCTCTACAGGGTCACCACTTTCCCAGATTCACACAGAGCTCTGAGAGTCTCTGTCCATCAGCCCCCCCCATCCTCCACCTGTTCCCCTGAGATCTAACCATTGTCCCCCAGGCAATAAAACCATTCAGCATGCTGCATCCCTCATTGTCTCACCAAGCTCGCTGATTGGCTGAGACTGTGAGAAACTCCAACTAGACCAAGACCCACACATTCATATGGAGATGTGGGACTATAAATAGGAGGGATGAAGCCAGCACACATCAGATCAGCACAGAGATCCAGACATGGCACCTACAATCACTGCAGCAATGACCACTTCTCAGGAGCACCTGACTCTGACCCACAAGGTAAATTGAAGATTCAAGAAGATTTAAATGTTGTCAGTGAGACGTTGTCTTTCTTCATGCTAACACTTTCCTCCAGAATAAGTTTATTAATGACTTTCTTCTTCTTTCTGCAGCTCAGAAAGCCTCTGGTGGAGAAGTTACGCAGAGAGCGAATCAACAGCAGCATTGAGCAGCTCAAGTCTCTCCTGGATCCAGAGTTCCTCAAACAGCAGCCAGACTCCAAGCTGGAGAAAGCAGACATCCTGGAGATGACAGTTTGTGTCCTGAGACGACTGCGGCGGCGGCAACAGCATCCAGCTGTGGACTCAGCAGCTGTTGGTCAGGGCTACTCCAGATGTGTCCAAGAGGTGACACACTTCCTCTCCAAGGAGCAGGTGAAGACCCAGTCCCAGAAGAGACTGCTGAACCACTTCAGCAAGCTGCAGTCTTCCTCTGATCAGAACCTGAGAGAGGCTGACTTCTCTCCTCTGAGCTCCACAGTCCAGACCAGCATCACCAGAGACAAGAGTCCAGTCAGCAGCGCCCCCTGGAGGCCGTGGTAGACACCCAAGGACTTGTACAAAAGTGAGGCTCACTCTGTGCTGTTGGACTTTTAACCTCGTCCTAACTCTTGTGGTAGTCTCATTTGGAAGAGTTATTGTATGTTATTGCAATGTTTAACTTGTATGACCTTTTGTAAAGGTCACATTCTGTGGTTCTGTGATATTTGCAGGTTAGCTACTACTTTGTTTTTCAAAGGTAGTCACTTATTCCAGCTGTTGCTCTGTGGAGTAAACTTTTTTGTTCCCAATGGGAATGCCTTTATGTTGTCAGTAACACCGACAACGATGTATGTACTTTTACTCCATTTAGGAGGCACAGTTAATCATGTTGAACATGTTTGAAATATATATGTGATGTTCACATATTCTGTTTATTGAAATGTACTTTCTGGTATATCTTTAAACATCTCAACTGTCTGCATTTCTAGCAGACGTATTTTGTATTTTCATTAAGACAAATGTGCTGCTTTATAACTCTGTGAGTTACAGCACACATACCTTCAATGAAGGGCTTGTTGTCTCGACGTGAATGTATCTCTTCATGCCAAGTGATGCGCAATAAAACAATCAGAAAAACAAACAAACGAAAATAAAGTTGTTTTCTCTTTTTTTTCACAAACTTATGTAAATTACGGAACACAAAGAACCACACCTTAATCTGCTGCATATTTCCAAATGTATTTTAAAACAGAAGATAACATGGAGAGCATGACAACAGCTGACAAACTGTTCACCTGGTCAGTGATTAGAGGGGTTTGGTCTTTGTGACAGTAATTCCACACCTTGAAGACGTGTCACAAACGTATGATGAACAATGAGCCAGCAAAGGTCGCTTCAGCTGAGAGCTCACGTCAACACACTGACGCAGATTAAACACGTCTCTTTACTGGTGGGAGGAACGCCGTTCCTCTAAAAGATACTGGTAGAACTGGGACGAGTCAGTGTCCTATAGGTGATAAACTGGGCTCAGATCTGGTGAATGCAAAGGCCATAGTACATTATCATCATCATCACTCATCATTTACTGAACCTTCTTTGTCCTTTTTGCAAGCATAGGAATTAATTACGTTTATCCACCCGTTTGTTCAGGTTTCTCCTTTTATGTTTTCCTTAAGTAAATGTAGCGATACCACAAAGTAAAAGTACTCTGTAAGTCAAAAGTCCTTCATTCAAAAGCGTACTTAAGTAAAAGTACAAAAGTGCCAGCATGAAAATATACGAAAAGTATTAAAAGCAAAAGTCCTCATCATGCAGAATGATTATATCATATCATTATCATTATAATTAGTGATGCATTCATGTTAATGATGCAGCTGGTAAATGTGGAGCTCATCTTAAATACC
This sequence comes from Leptoclinus maculatus, assembly GCA_032191485.1. Taxonomy (NCBI): domain Eukaryota; kingdom Metazoa; phylum Chordata; class Actinopteri; order Perciformes; family Stichaeidae; genus Leptoclinus; species Leptoclinus maculatus. The sequence goes on from JAVDOI010000006.1 coordinate 22,801,791, forward strand.
TCATGCTGGGTGATTTATTCAGTAATAATAAATAATGTATTAGTTGATTATATTTTGTGGTAATCATTAAAACCTGCAAAGTGAATAAAGCTGTTCAATAAATGTATCGGGAGAGAAAAGTGCAATATTTGCCTCTGAGATATAGTGGAGTAGAAGTTTAGCAGAAAACGGAAATACTTAAGTAAAGTACAACATTGTACTGAAGGACAGTGCTTGAGTAAATGCAGTCGGCCTGTCATGGAGCAACAAATGCTGCTGTTCATGGTGTTTAAAAAACATTCGGTCCACTTCAGAACAAATAACCTTCAAAATGTAATTATCTGTACAGAATACGACCGATTGTGTTCTGAATACTTTAATGAAGTATTCCTCCAAGACTGATTTGAATGAGGTGGCATGAAAAGACTTCAATTTCTTACATATTTATTTTCTTAAAGTCTGCAAAAGCAACAAAACAAATATCAATCCACTTTGGATGAATAAAATTAAAACAGGTGAATAAAACCAAAAAAATATGCATACATGGCATACACAAAACAATAACAAATCCCTTTTCATAAGAAAGGATGGTGTTTAAGGATAAGATACATCATACCTTGAAACAAGGCAGTAAGGCACTGTACGCAATATAAGCCTATACAGTATTTTCTCAGGAACAATAGCTTCATATATCTCTGTTTGGCTTAAAATATACTGCAGTTCATCTATATAGATTTTGAAGATTATTAAATTAAATCTTTTAAAAACATCTTGGTCCTAACTAATTCCTGCATAGTTGAAAGACCCGATTTATCTTCCATGGTCTTGTTCCAACACAAACTACAACCACGAGAATAATAAATCCCACAAATAGCAGCACAGCATGTTTTAACAAACAGACTCTTCTTCTCTTCTTCTTCGCCTCTGAATCCACGTTTCCGTCTTTCTTCCTCTGGCTTCTGTTGAAGCTAAAATTAAAACCACAAAGGTTCTGTAGATCTGCTCGTCGCACTGCAAGCAATGCATTTATCCACAGCCAACAGATCACCACACAGAGATGCAGCTGGCGTCATTGAAGTCTGTAGTTCACAAATCAATGAACTGCAACAGTTTTTAAGTCCATTCCTCGTTGTCTTTAAAAGCACAGTGGAGCCAAGTCCTCCTCCTCATCGGGAAACAGACGCAAGATGTCCCTTGAATATTTGGAGTAGCCATTGTGTGACAGCAGGGCTTTCTTCAATGTGAGCAGGGACTTTGTTTTCTCCAGGATGTCTGCAACGGGGATCCCGTTCTGCAGGTGTTCCCCAATCAGAGCCTTCAGCTTCTCCACGCCGCTGCTGCATTTCCTCTCCAGCATGTGGAGTTTACACCTGAGAGAAACAAAGTCATTTAGTTTAGTACAGAGAACTTAATGAAAATAAATGCTATGAACACATTTATTTAAAGTTGTGAGTTTGAAGAAATGCAGCGTTGGCTTACCTAAAGAGCTGCTCCTTCACGCTGTCTTGAAGAGCGAGGTCTGCGTAGAGAGCCATGTCAAGGTTTGCTTCTCGGTGGTGGGAACTTCTGGTGTTGCTTGAGGAGGTTCGGATGAAGTCTCTGTTGACATCGGCGCCTGCTGCTCTGCATTTATGCCGTTCAATGCTGCGCTCCCTCTGCTTTTCCAGCCAATCAGGGGGCTCCTAGCTCAGGACAATAGAGTGAATTTAATGCCTGTCACACAGAACAGGTGGGATGCTTTATCTTTATGCCATACATCAGCGAGGTCAGTGGGAAAATGTGTTTCCTGAGGTAGACACGGGAAAATGTAGTTTTTGTGATGCGTAGGCCTGGACGCCGATTATGATGAAGATTCTTTAATAACTATAATGTAGGGAGTGAAATGAAAATAAACTAAATATTGTATTGAAAAGTATTAAAAGTGAAACTGTTGTGTTTATTTTACTTGACAGACATTTTAAAATCAATTTATAAAATTAATAAATAGAAAATGCATTACACCCCAATACAATATAACTAAAAACAATGTTTAAAACAAGATCTAAAAGCTGCACAAATGTTTTAAAGTGATATTTTCTGGCTGCTTGTGTCTCAGCAGTGAGTTACAGCTAAAGCAGATGGTTTGTGTGTGAAGTGGCTTTCTGCCTGAGAACCGTCCCGAGGCTTTTGTGGGAGCAGACACACTTCTATTGTGCCTGCAGCTGAGCAGCCTGCATTCAGAAGTGTGGGAAGCCGTGTGTCGCCGTGGCTCCAAGCTCCAGAGAGAGAGGAGGGCGTGTGACCGGGGCACGTTCAGCCCCGCGCTGGGAGCTGTGGGAGCTCAGAGGAGGGGAGCTGGGAAACCTGAGCCCCCTATTACACAGACAGCAGATAGACACACACACACACAGACAGATGGAGAGGAGATAAGCAGGGTAAAGGTAAACCCACCTCAACATGATTACAGCTTGCAGTTGTCTCAGTGTGCTCACAGACAAATAATAACTGCAAGGCATTTGTTATAGACAAGAAAACAAATCCAAAATATTAAGAAAAGGTAAAAACATGCCATGTCAGAGATTATATCGTAAGAATGCTCCGGATTCTGAGAACCGTTTATTGCCAAGTACGTTACACATAGAAGGAGTTTGACTTGGTGACTGGTGCATCGCAATAAACAATCAACAATATTGTTTTTCTTCTGCTTAGAAAAACAATACACTTATAGATAACAACTTAAAAGGGTCATAATTAATTTATAGGTTCTATAGGAATTGCAAAGAAATAAACTCAAATATTTCAATTTCGCGTGAGTTTTTTTTGTCTTGTATTTATGATTCTGTCAGCCAATCAAACTGCACTTTTCTGATAGCTTCATGAGTTGACCTGTACCACCTGCATGTACCATCAACTCTAAGTGTAACCAACATAAAATACATCCTTCAGTGGTGTAGTTTGTAGGAAGTCTGCAAGCTGAGCACAGATATATTAGTCAAATATATTGTGGCATTAAGTTACCTTTTAGAATAAAGAGAACATTTGGAATAAAGTATATGGATATGTATGTGTGTGTGTGTGTGTGTGTGTGTGTGTGTGTGTGTGTGTGTGTGTGTGTGTGTGTGTGTGTGTGTGTGTGTGAGTGTGTGTGTGTGTGTGTAGGTGTGTGTGTGAGTGTGTGTGTGTGTGTGTGTGTGTGTGTGTGTGTGTGTGTGTGTGTGTGTGTGTGTGTGTGTGTGTGGTGTGTGTGTGTGTGTGTGTGTGTGAGTGTGTGTGTGTAGGTGTGTGTGTGTGTGTGTGTGTGTGTGTGTGTGTGTGTGTGTGTGTGTGTGTGTGTGTGTGTGTGTGTGTGTGTGTGTGTGTGTGTGTGAATGTGTGCGTGTGTATGTGTGTGTGTGAGTGTGTGTGTGAATGTGTGCGTGTGTGTGTGTGTGTATGTGTGTGTGCATGTGTGCGTGTGTGTGCGTGTGTGTGTGCGCGTGTGTGCATGCGTGCGTGCATGCGTGTGTGTGTGTGTGTGTGTGTGTGAGACTCTTTCATTGACCTCTCTCTCTCTTTTGTATAGAAGAACAAAACTCATGGATGAAACTCCATGAGTTTTGGATTGATGCTGGTCGATTAAGGAGCTAATGCAATGGTTAATGGGCTAATAATAAGGAATGTATTCCATCAGCAACGTACAGAGTGAAGAGTGAAACTCTAACTTATTTTAAAATGGGAACAGAGCTGAGATAATGTATTGTAAGTTATTAAATATTAATAATGGCTATGGGAAAAAACATCACAAGAACTCAAGATTTTCAGCTGGCAGTGTTTGTTTATTCAACAATTCAATGAGCCACAGAAAGTATGAAAAGTCCAACTAAAGGTGACGATACATCACAACAACAACTTGTAGATTTCTACAAGACACACTGTACTCAAAGAGAGTAAAGGAACGACTGTCTTTATAAAAGACAAACACATTTGAGAAGAGACTACAAACGCCTCATTGATATTATTTTCAAACAAAAACAATAATTTGCTCTTAATAAATAAAGCAAAACAGTAAAAACGGACCTTAAAACAGATCAAAATGTTATTACCACAGTGTGATGAATGCAGGTTAATAACTGCTAAATACATTCATGTTCATTAAAGAAAACATTACAGTCACTGGAAAATTGTGACAGTGTGATATTAAGTGAATCTTTTAGAAAAAAAGAATAAACAATTTGATCTAACAACAGATCAGTTTTGAGTAATCAGAGTGATTAAAGTCAGTTATAACAAAACAACTAACGTTTCTGATCAAAATGATCCATAACAATCAAAAGATAACAAATGTATCCATAGCACTACTCCACCAATACATGAAGTACAGTGATGTATAACAATAATTGCTAACGCAATCAGATGTGGGTTCATGCAACATGCATGACAAGATGTTCTCTTTCTTAACTTGAAAGATAAAGTTGATGTCATTTCCTCAGGAAATGTCATCTTCCACAAAGGAAACAAGAACTTAATGCAACCTTCTGTACAAACAGAAGAACAATTCATAACATTTAAGAATTCAGAAGAATTCACTTCCAGTAATCTTTGACCAATGTGGTCATCTCAGTTTGTCTGGTAGTAGCTCCAGTCTGTAGGTGTCTACCACGGCCTCCAGGGGGCGCTGCTGACTGGACTCTTGTCTCTGGTGATGCTGGTCTGGACTGTGGAGCTCAGAGGAGAGAAGTCAGCCTCTCTCAGGTTCTGATCAGAGGAAGACTGCAGCTTGCTGAAGTGGTTCAGCAGTCTCTTCTGGGACTGGGTCTTCACCTGCTCCTTGGAGAGGAAGTGTGTCACCTCTTGGACACATCTGGAGTAGCCCTGACCAACAGCTGCTGAGTCCACAGCTGGATGCTGCTGCTGCTGCCGCAGTCGTCTCAGGACACAAACTGTCATCTCCAGGATGTCTGCTTTCTCCAGCTTGGAGTCTGGCTGCTGTTTGAGGAACTCTGGACCCAGGAGAGACTTGAGCTGCTCAATGCTGCTGTTGATTCGCTCTCTGCGTAACTTCTCCACCAGAGGCTTTCTGAGCTGCAGAAAGAAGAAGAAAGTCATTAATAAACTTATTCTGGAGGAAAGTGTTAGCATGAAGAAAGACAACGTCTCACTGACAACATTTAAATCTTCTTGAATCTTCAATTTACCTTGTGGGTCAGAGTCAGGTGCTCCTGAGAAGTGGTCATTGCTGCAGTGATTGTAGGTGCCATGTCTGGTCTCTGCAGAGAGAATCTGATGTGTGCTGGCTTCATCCCTCCTATTTATAGTCCCACATCTCCATATGAATGTGTGGGTCTTGGTCTAGTTGGAGTTTCCCACAGTCTCAGCCAATCAGCGAGCTTGGTGAGACAATGAGGGATGTGGAGCAGCATGTTCGCTGTTAATGCCTGGGGGACAATAGTTAGATCTCAGGGGAACAGATGGAGGACTGGGGGGAGGGGGGGGGGGTAATGGAGAGAGACTCTCAGAGCTCTGTGTGAATCTGGGAAAGTGGTGACCCTGTAGAGAGAGCAGATCTGCTGCCTGATGCTGGATCAATGACTTTTGACAGAGCACACTCTCATCATCCCATCACACACGTCGGGGATCAATAATGAAGATATGTTACATTCCAATTTTTCTTAAAATGAACATGCATGTATTTATGTTTTGTACAAAGCAAATTAATCAAACGTAATACTATCTAATCCGTAAAAAAATCCTCTTGCTTGCTTGGTTTCTTTTTTAACTGTCTGTTAATGTTGCAGAATCTTGGTGGTAGTCATACAGTCATGCAGCGGAGCATCAAATATATTTTGATTGCAGACTATTATGCAGCATAACAATGAAGTTGAATATTTTATTTTTCTAATATTGATTTGAGTAAAAACTTAAAATGTAGTAGTTGAAATCTTAATTGACAAATTAGTTATATTTCATTTTTAAAAACTTTTTCATAAAACTTTGTTTCATCAAAAATGCACCATTTTGAAAACAATGATGTTAGAAACCAGTTTGATGCATTCATGGCATTTGACTAAACTCAACAGAGTGATCATGCAGCAGAGTCTTTTGACACGTGCCTTGAAGTCAGTGTGAGTAACAAGTTGAGCTCAGTTTCCCACACCGACTCCTTGTATGGTCCGGTCAATGAATCACAAAGGCACTTCTGTGACAGATGCTGGCTGTGTGTTGTTATAGAAACGGAGCCTGACATCACCAACCATCTGGAGGGAAAGGACACCATTGGCTGATTCTAACAGTGTGAACATTTTGTTGAAGAAACTGTCCTAAAGTATCACTAAAAAACGTAATCATGTCATATTTTCAGTTTTCAATCATCGCCATACATTGAGAACCTCAGGTCATTATCATGCCACATTACTGACCATTAACTGGATCAAAACTCTACTCATGAATGTGGGAGGTTTCGGGGGGGGGGGGGGGGGGCAGCTGTTTCCTGAAGTGTGCCTAATCCCTCAGGAGAATGACTTGGCTGCTGGTGGGAGGGATGTCATTCACACTCGACTCAACCCCACACAGTTCTCCCACACTAGAAAGAAATTGGCATGTGCCCTTATCCTAATGGACCTTGAGGGTCTTTTACACAAGTATAGAGGGTTTGGCCCCCTCCAAAAAATAATTACCCATTATAGTGAAACGTGGGTTAAGCAACTAATTAAATGAAAGCTAATTAAATCAATTGTCTTTTGCATATCTAATTAATTAATCAATATTGTAAAATGCTACAATCACATATGCGTGTACTGGGTCGGCAAATGTAAGCTTGCTAACGCTAGAAGATGGACTTCAAAACTTTTTGTGACTAATGGTAGTAGGGAGGCTCGATAGTAGAGCACTTGAGGAAATATTAAAGGATGAGGCAAATGTGACATGTGAAGAGATCCAGCCGCAACGGCAGCGAAGCTGTCACCTCAATGGCTGACGGATGACAGCTGCTCAGGTGTAGCAGTAAGCCTGGCTCCTCCATCTTTAAAAGACTGGATCCTCTGGTCTCTGTTGGGACTCCTACCACCCATACTGGTGGTTTTTGGACTAACAAACCAAAGCAAGTACTGTTACGTTACCCTGTCCATTTAGTTAACGTTACACAAAAGGCGGAAGAACAGAGATGGATTTGCATTTCAAAACCATTCCAACTTCCAACCATCAACTGTAATGGATTTAAAATAAAATAAAATAATTAAACATGGCTAACATGAACTAGGGTAAAATAATCAACACCAAAAGATGGTCTTTAAAACTTTTGTGACGAAAAGACAGTGCAGCACCCGAGGAAATATCTGAGGTCGAGGCAAATGTAAAAAGTGAAGAAATTTGGCCTCAGCGGCTAACGGCTAACTCAAATTGTAACAGCGGCAGCTAGCAGGGGCACTTCCTGTTGCCAGCTCAGCTACCAATGTTTGGGAGAGGTGCCACGGCAGTTGCCGGTTTTAAGCCTTTCTTTTTCTTAATTTGACAATATGTGACAATACATTAAGGTCCTTGAGAGTATGACTGTTGGTAGTTGTAATTGGTTTAGTAAAAAAATGCCAAATTGTACACTGCAAAAATTCAGCTTTCAAAAACAAGAAAAAAAAGTAATAAAATGAGGGATATATTACTTAAAATAAGCAAAATGATCTGCCAACAGAACAGGAAAATTTGACTTGCCACGATTTCCGAAAACAAGTAAAAATATCTAGCCTCGAAGATCCCAAATATATCTTAAAACTAGTGTGGCCAGACTAAAAACAAGTACATTTGTCTTGATACAAAGAAAAGATTTAAGAATTATTTTCTCAATATGTAGGAAAATTTGCTTAAATTTAGCATCCAATGCTATTGCAATATTCTTGAAATAATGTTAAATACCCTGGAATTTACAGAGAAAAATACCATATTATGCTTAAAATCAGTAATCCTGACGATAAATGTAAAAGAACTACTACTATAAATGTGATAGGCTTGCTTAAAGAAAGACATGAATCTCAATGCATTTCTTTTCACTTCTTTATTGTTTTTAAGCTGCATAACCAACAAACACCCCTTTTCTTTTTTTTCAAGGGTTAAGACACAGCAATGTGTCATATTTCTATGAGGCTGTGGTATTATTCAAATGTGAGACCTGGAATACGGCAAAGTCCAGTCATCAGAAAAATGTAAAGGAATAAAAAGTACAACATTTACTTCTAAAATGCAGAGGAAAAAAAAGCAGGATATGTAAGGTGAAAGGCGTAATAACACGCCATGAGATACATCACGCTGGCATAGATGTCCTCTTTTGGAAAGGTCAGCACAGGCATGGTTCCAATGGCCAGTATGCAGTTGGTTTCGCAGACAATCACGACAGGGCTGAAGAGTGGTCTCGCCTGAAGAAAGGTGTTGGGGTCTTCTGCAGACTGGCACAAATACAAAAAGAAAAACAAATATGACCATTAAAAACAATTCACTCTTTGTATCTTATGGTGACGTAATGTGAAACTTTTCATACATGCACAAATCTCTTACCTCAAAGATGTGAAGCACAGCCTCACTTGCATGTCCTACCCTCTTGGGTGGAGCCACAGGTGATGGGAACATGTCTGGCTAAGCCTTCATCATGGCAATTGAGTGCTTTACTGTTAAAAACAAAAACAGTCTCATTTGATTTACTGCAGCCAGTTATTTAAACAAACATCAATATTTGTAAGGGATTCTCCATGGTCAGAGTGTGTAACTACCTTTGTCCAGCAGCGGAGGCCTCATGACCTTTTTGAAAACACCATAAAACTGTGCCTTCTCGAAAAAGGTCCCCCAGCGGGTCTTCAGTTCAGGTATAAAGTGGGAGTTCCCTCGATCGAGGATCTGCTGAAGTTCATCCATTAGCTGACAGACAAAGAGATAGAAAAGAAATATTAAAATCTACATTCCAATTAAAACAAAAAATGGTTCTCCTTCTGAAGAAGTGCTCTGGCCCAGGAAAGAGATCACGCAAGTCTTTCTTAGATATAAGCTTATATTAGCAGCTGAAAAACACATTTAACCACATGTTAAATATTTAAGTAATTAGCAATACATAGTTTATAGACGCAAAGTGTCAGGTTGAAATTTTCACAATCATATCGTGTATATCCAGTATATCAGCAGGGTTGTGCAGAGTAACAGTTATCTTAGTTTTGTACAAGTGAAATTAAAAGCACCAGGGAAATGACTTCGGGCTGCATGTTAATAGGAGAGGACAATACAATTATCTCTAATCTCATACGTGCAGGCTATTAAAAAGTGATTCATTTTCAGCATCTTACTGTAACTACAATAAAAATGTTAATCTTTTAATCTTGCCCTGACAAAGATAGTCTAACTTAGTTTCAGGACAGTCATTTAACGTTATGAAAGGTTAAAACAAGGATAATTTATTGTGATATCAAATTCAACACGTTCATCACAGTAAAATATTGTAAAACAACTTGTCGCCTGTGAAATGCTGATGCCTGCTGCTTGGTTTTGGCATTTCTTTCGTTATGACATCCAAAAGCAGCACAAAGTCACATTTTATTCTATTTGAATGGGTCAGAACCTGCTGCAAGATGGCGGCGGCAGAGACAGAGTGCAGCATCTACTGTACAGGTTATGAGACGTTAGCATACTGTTTGCCTGCCCTTTCCAATTAATGCAGGAATGTTTTTTAATGTACCAAGCCTGCTAACGTTAGCCAACAACATGAGACTATCAGTAAGCCTATATCATCAATGTTGACGTAAACATTAGTTAAACCAAAAGATATTTTGAAAATGATAGTTGCATCAACAACAGAAAGGGCGCCAAAGACACAAAGCTAAATAATTGACTGTCAGTAATTAAAGGCTCATTAGCACGTTAACACTGTTTCTGGCAATAAAGCACTATCAACCAATGTTAGATGTTTTTAAACGAATGGCCGTTCCTGCAGTTAACTGCTTACAGTCAACATTAACTAGCTAAGTTAACTAGTTAGCTAAAATTAGCATGCTAACTTGTTAGCCAACTTCCCAATTCAAATAAATGTTAGCTTGCTAAGGAGAGGTAGAAAGGCATAAACAAATTAACATTACCTTTTAATACTGCGGTTGCTGTATGATCCATGCCGTGAAATGTGGCACCCCCTCCATCTTCATCCATGGCGTAGTTAATCTAGATGACTTGCAGAGACTCAGATACTCAAATACTGATCTACAGTATTTACGTGGAAAATTGAGAGACTTCCTAGGTTTCAATGAAGTAAACCATGCTATATCAGTCAAATGGCTTGTGAGAAATGGTAATAATTACATAACTCAGAAGTCCATGATCCTTGCCAAAGTACTGAATGGTAATATGCCAGAATGTGGACTGGTGAAAAACATATTTCTTGTTGATTCTAGGCTTTAGTGTTTGGAATATCAACATATATATATATATATATATGAAAATACTTTAAAGCTTTTACAGCAATCTTGTACTTTGAACTAGTAAGGTCAAATTAAGGACTAACGTCCTGAAATGTGTTTGTACAGTGCATTGCTGATTGCACTGTGTACCTAATACAGTAAATCATCTGAATCTTGGTATAATACTGGCTGCGTTTATTGGAGGTTGTTTTAAATGTCTATTAGATCAAATGTATTAAGAGTCCATTTAGATGTACAGAATTATAACATGGCATTTCTACTTATGTTCATAACCACATGGTCTTGGCCAGATGAATGTAATGGCAACCTTTATATTTAAAATGAGATGTTAGCACAGTGCTCACTCATTTTAACTTGCTAAAGGATGAGACAGGCTGAGGAGAAAGTTTGTTCTTCAAGCAATAGTTTGTAATAGAGTACTGTATTTTGTCTATAGGAATACATAATTGCTGTGCTGTGTTGTAAGATTGACAATAAAACAATGAATTCCATTTGGTCGTTGATGAAAAGGTTAGGATGCTTGAAATAAGAAATTCTGACTTTGACGAAGCAGTTTTGTACTTGTCAGTGGTGATCAAACAGCCTTATAATTATGGCAATTCTAGTTTCAAGCATTAACTTGCTCAGAACCAGTAACAAAATCTCAGTAACAAGTTATAATACCTTATTAAGATAATTAAGGACTGAAACGCTTGAAGCAAGTGAAATGCTCTAACATAAAAACTGCATGGTAAGAAGAAATATCTTGTCAGACAAAAAACAAGCATATATTGCCTTGATTTAAGATATTTCATCTTACTTAGATTTTAATTTTTGCAGTGTAAGAGTATGGCTACAGAAAAAAATGTACATACTCAAAACTGATCAAATTAATATACACTTTATGACATTACAAAAACAAAGTACACTGATTCTTTGGAGTTTGTCTCAGCCGTCTCTGATGAAAAGACATTTACACACGTAACAGTGATTAAATATGACTACTTGTACTTTCTTGAAATGTCTTGAACCAATCTTCCAAATGCACCATCACGATGTTTCTTTTGTGAGCCATTCATTCCACTCAATTACTGCAAGGTGGTCAGAAAGCAAACTCTCAGTGCGATTTCCCCTAAACCTCCAGATCTGCTCCTTGTCGGATCCCCAGGCCCTCTCAATAAGCTGGGCATGGGCTCCAGTGTTAGGATCTGCATACCACTTGCCATTTTTCTAGATCTTCACCCTTGATGATGCCTCACATCTAACATCCCAAAGACCCACTTCTTTCTTTTCCACCCACCATCCATTCCTTCTCTCCCATACAGATACAGAAACAAAATAAAGTCGTAAACAGATACTTTATATTAACAATAACTTGGTTGACTATATTTCACAATTATTTAAAGTTTTTATTATTATAACACACCTTTCTTTTGTGCCGAAAATGGCTCTCATCGATCACAACAAACTCCTTTCTTCCACCAACCTGCTGGCCTGTACGCCTTCTCAACCTTTCCAATGCTCTGACACAGACCTCCTTTTTTTTTGCCATTTTACTAAGAGTTGCTGAACTGGCTGCCATGCTGTCATCCATCATGTCAATCTGCCGTAATCGTAGACCCTGAGAAAATCTTCAAAGGCAAATTTAAAAAAAAGAAATGTTTATGTGTCTCTAAAATCATTGACAAAACATTATAGACATTATTTTGCATGTTTTATGCAAATTACAAAGAGAACTGCAATGTTGTGAGCCAATTTAAATTCCTTAGTTTAATCAAAACGAGTAGTCATAATATTACAATTTGGCATTTTTTAACTAAACCAATTACAACTACTAAAAGTCATACTCTTAAGGACCTTAATGTATTGTCACATATTGTCAAAATATGAAAAATAAAGGCTTAAAAACGGCAACTGCTGTGGCACCTCTCCCAAACAGTGGCAACAAACAGTGGTGACTGCCACAAACGGTTGTGGCGGCTGAGCTTGCAACAGGAAGTGCCACTGCTAGCTGCCGCTGCCACAATTTGACAGCTTAATAAAGCACGAGGTGTGCACAATGTAAAGCTTTGAAATAATGCAGTCTTTAGCCTTGCAATAAATAATGAAATATATTTTAATCCATTCAAAATGTATCAAAGAGCTGTTTATTCAAATTCGATTTTTGTTTAATAGGCTGTAAGACACATGTGTCAAACTCAAGGCCCGCGGGCCGAATCCGGCCCGCCACGTCATTTTATGTGGCCCGCGAAGGCATATTTCCACCAGCAAAAAAAAAAAATGTATGAAAAAAAATTAATAAAAAAAAAATTCAAAGTCATAATTATGATATATATTTTTATTATCAAGTCTAATTTTTCATTTGTTTTTTTTGCTGCTGAAATGGGCTTCTATATAAAAGGCATATGATTGTCTTAAAATTAAACTCTATGCTGCTTCATCGTGTACGCTACAGTGACCATAAACTACCCCAGTGAGCACTAACCCGGATTTCAACGTTGATTTCTGGTTGAAAACGCATTGAAATGGAGCCTGAACGTCTAAGACCTATTTTCAACGTGTTTTCAACCGTCTAAATTACGGTTACAATATCAACGTGTCACAAAACGCCAATTTCTTTTATAATATTGATGGTTTGTTCAGTTGTAGGTTGAAAGAGACGCGATTTTGTTTACTTTAAACGTATTTCTGCAAAATCATATTACGCTGGCCGTTGATATGTGGTCTACACGAAGACGTGATTTCAACGCATTTAATGTTTCATATAAAACGTAATCAATATGGAACTATAGACTGTGTGCTGTCAACAAGAAGCTCCCATAATGAGAGCAGAGCACATTCTGTCTGTGTGTTCACGTAAAAATACAAGTCAATGTTTACTCCTTGAACGCGCATGTGCACGGACTCTGTGCATTTTTCTAAGTTGGAGACTATGAGCTGGTTTGAGCAGCTCTTACTGAGTTGATGAGCGAAGTGAACGAGCTGACGGAATAAACGAGGCTTCACGCTAACGACATACTCTAAGTACTTGAACTACTTTATTCCAATATTGCAAACCGAAATATCATTACCATACCATTAATATCATGTTATGCTCACCATGCGGGCGAGGCTGCTAGTGTTGAGGCTATAATATTAACAGGAGTCCAGCGCTGGCCTGGTTCTCTATTTACTTCTTACTGCGCATGTGCACCAAATAAGTTGCTGAATTCAGGTTTCAAAAGTAAAACTTGTATTTAATATCAAATGCAATCTGAATTAACTATCGATAGTAAAATGCTCTCGAGAACAGAGACCACACACTCTCACCCTCTCAGGTCTCACATCAAAGGATGTTCTGTGGAGGGATCATGTAGGTCTGTGGGTCTGACCTCTGTTCCCTCAAACAAAGCTTTTATACTGCAGAAAAGACAGGGGGGGTCAAATCGTCATAAAAACTGCAGGTGAGCCAATCGGTGTTACTCAAACATTTGATCATCTTGGCCACTGTCCTGAACCAATCGATGCCTTGCTTTTATTTACAACCATTTGGCTGTACTCCGATTCCTCTCTCTCCAACAGCCCTTCTGGTGCCTTCACAGCTGGAGACGTCCTTTGAAGCTCATCTCTGCATTGTCCTCTCCGCATTCCTGCTGCCTTTTATGACTCTCTGTCTTCCTGTCTCCAATGCTCCTCACTTCATGTCTCATGAAGATATCCCTAGATATTCCCTAAATCTGACCCTATCTGACCTTTTATACTTCCTTTCTTACAGTGTTCAATACTTCAGTGTTTAATACTTTTATGGCTTATACATATGGCTTAATACATTCAATGTGTCAATATACTGTAATATAATATCCTCTATTTGTAAACCTCCTGTAAACATAATACATTTCATAGATAAATATATTGCAACTCTTTAACCCATGGTAACATTCTTATTATTTTGACACTTCTATTCACCATAAGAGGTGCTAATCATCATACTAAACTAATTCCAATACTAAAATCCCACTAATTCTATCTTTAATACTGAAATCCTCCACAAATCCCCCCTAACACACTCTTCAGAGTGTGTTACCTTTATGGTCTAAGAGTGAGTTTCCCCAACTAAACAGTCATATCATCAGTTGTTAAAATTCATCCTCATCATCTATACCTAACCAATTTCCCTACATCTTTGTCTCACTAAGCACAGTATCAATTAACCCCTGTAAAAGTCTACGAATACAACGGCATCAACAGAGGACAAGGACTGTAGCTGATGTGAGCGGCTCTTGTCGTGATGCTGGTTGGTCCAGGTGGAGGACATCTTCAGGTTTCATCCTGTACAATGAGGAATAGAAAGAAGAATTTCTGAGAAGCTTTGTCTGCTCACTTAACAAAAATTATACTTAATTCAATGTATCTTTAAATCCCAATTTTACCCTATAAAACAAAAAATCCCAAAACAAACTGACAAAACAATATACAGTCAATTTTCCAAAATTTCAATATCTCACCGGATGTTTTCAGAAGTCCATCTGGACTCAATCAGGTCCTCCAGAATCCCAGTGAAGATGATCAGGAACTGTGTTGTTCAGAATGAAAGTACTACAAGCAAATCCAAACATTTTGCACACCTGCTAAAATCATATTTAATGCCATTCTGTTCTGCAAGGCCATTAAACTAATCTTATCTACCAGCTCATGAAGTCCCACTATGGCATCACGAGTGAAGTTTATAAAATGCTGCTGGTTACAGTAAATGTAATTAATCCAATCCACATCTTTATTGATTGTCGACCATCAAAAAAAATGCTGATTCGAAACCGGCTCCTACTTGATTTCTAGCTTTAAATTAATTAAGCACCCCCCTTGGTACCCCTATGTCATCTATGTAAACTTCTCTAAAATGGATCTCTCATGGTCCAGTCCAACTTGTTGGCACCTATGGACATCATCCACAGCCTGCTACCTGGTAATACAATAGGAGACTGCTTTCTCCTGTCAGCAGCTGCCTCTATGTTCATCACCTGTAAAAACAAAACTTAAAACATGTTAGTTAACGTCTTTGGGTATCTTATTGGTCAGCACCAAACAATCGAAAGTCTAAATGTTAAATCAAAATTAATTAAAATTGTGAACTAAAGTTAAAATCAAAAATTACAAATGTCGAATCAAAATCAAAATCAACTATTTCTGTTAAAACACTGAATCAAAATAAACAACTGTAGGATACCAATTGAATTAAAACTGGAGGTTAAAATATTGGATCAAACTAAACTTACTAAACTAAAGTTGAACTGTTGAATTGAAACTAAAATGAATAATTTAAGTTACAATTAATATTACCAATGGCTATTAAAATACTGAATCAAAACTAAGAGCAACAATCTAAGTAAATGCAAATTAAAATATAGAGTCCAAAACAATGATATCACAAGTTTATCACCAAAAACTCACCTTATTGTAATTTATCTATCAATCTACTAGATGACTAAGTATTTGGTAGTCCTAAAGTAATTACTCCTACAAAAGATGATGAAATGTTCTGTAGTTCTCTAATTATTTCACCTCTAGGTTTTCTGGGTAGTGGAGTTTACTGTAATTATCATGCAATTACACCCCCAACCGCTAGATGTCGAAGTTATCTTCTCTTCTTCTATGGTGTTTTCCTCAAAAAACTGGCGCGAAAACGAACAAAGAAGCTAATGCTATTAGCGGCCATTGTTATTAGCTTGAGCTACACGGTCAAAACGTATCCTCAGCACACACAAAGCACCGTAGTCTCAACTCTTACAATATGCCACATTCACACACCTTCTCAAACTAGTCCGGGCCGTGGCTTCTCACCACCATACCGGATATTATAATCAATAGTCTCCTCTTTCACGATCTAAGGTAGCACCAGAACTGCAATCAGTCTCCAGCTTACCATATCATTCACACAACACAATGCTATCTTAGCACTGCACAATGCAACGACTAAATACACAGTTTCATGTATTGTTTCCCCTTTAGGTTTTATCATAACGTAGCAGCCAGTCTCTTCGATTTAAGTAGTTTAACGCCTGTTCACTAGACCCAAAAAACGAGCAAAACTTCGCAGTTCGCCACAGCTCACACAGGGCCCACGAAGCCTTAACTACGCCTTCCAGTTCGCCATAGCTTACAAACTCTCTGCTACTCTTCTAAGAGATCAACCCCACGTTAGCCACCCCTAATTGTCTAAGATACACAGTTAGTACCATGCACTATTTCCCCTCATTACAATTAACTTAACGTAGCGGCCAGCCTCTGCAGTAGTCTAAACGTATGTTCACCGGACCCGAACCTCATGCACGTCCATGCGGATAATTCAGTATCGCCCAATTACACACCCTGTTCAACCCGAGATCTTGGCCCCACAAATCTATAATTTATTCCCTCCCGCACTAGAGTCATCAGTTCTTTAAGCCCAAACCTGCCCAGCAAATCGCGAGGGGACCGTCGCCTTAACCTCACGTACCTCTGAAACACAAATTTAGTCTGCCTGAAGAACCAAAGCCCAGAACTTCGACCGCTCTCACGCTTCTTTCTAGCTGCTTAGTTCCAATAGCTAATACTATAGCGTGATCAATGCTACTACATATAATTCAACATCCCCCTCTCTCGGGGTTACCTGCAAATCAGGCCTCACCGGTAGGATTTCACAACAAAGAACAACGTGTAATCAAAGCACACATATGTTCCTAATTCAGCTTGCAGATGCCATTCATACAGAGTTACAACCACTTTAAAGTTAAATCAATACAGTTACCAGTTGGCTGCGGTCTCCTCCTCTGTCCAGCTTCCAGAAACGTCAATCATGCAGACACTTTCGCCTAAGGTTTCCTATAGTCTACCTAAACAGATTTTTATTAAAACGGCTCTGCTCACCTTATGTTTGCGAGTACTCCGAAAGTGTCTACCCATCTCACGTCATGTCAGCCTTCTCAGAGTCGAATATTCAAAGCCCCTAATGTCCCTTTGTCCCTTCGTGGTTTCCAAATTGTTGAGGCTATAATATTAACAGGAGTCCAGCGCTGGCCTGGTTCTCTATTTACTTCTTACTGCGCATGTGCACCAAATAAGTTGCTGAATTCAGGTTTCAAAAGTAAAACTTGTATTTAATATCAAATGCAATCTGAATTAACTATCGATAGTAAAATGCTCTCGAGAACAGAGACCACACACTCTCACCCTCTCAGGTCTCACATCAAAGGATGTTCTGTGGAGGGATCATGTAGGTCTGTGGGTCTGACCTCTGTTCCCTCAAACAAAGCTTTTATA
The DNA here is from genome assembly GCA_032191485.1 of Leptoclinus maculatus. Taxonomy (NCBI): domain Eukaryota; kingdom Metazoa; phylum Chordata; class Actinopteri; order Perciformes; family Stichaeidae; genus Leptoclinus; species Leptoclinus maculatus. Next base: position 22,819,418 of record JAVDOI010000006.1, read on the forward strand.
CTGCAGAAAAGACAGGGGGGGTCAAATCGTCATAAAAACTGCAGGTGAGCCAATCGGTGTTACTCAAACATTTGATCATCTTGGCCACTGTCCTGAACCAATCGATGCCTTGCTTTTATTTACAACCATTTGGCTGTACTCCGATTCCTCTCTCTCCAACAGCCCTTCTGGTGCCTTCACAGCTGGAGACGTCCTTTGAAGCTCATCTCTGCATTGTCCTCTCCGCATTCCTGCTGCCTTTTATGACTCTCTGTCTTCCTGTCTCCAATGCTCCTCACTTCATGTCTCATGAAGATATCCCTAGATATTCCCTAAATCTGACCCTATCTGACCTTTTATACTTCCTTTCTTACAGTGTTCAATACTTCAGTGTTTAATACTTTTATGGCTTATACATATGGCTTAATACATTCAATGTGTCAATATACTGTAATATAATATCCTCTATTTGTAAACCTCCTGTAAACATAATACATTTCATAGATAAATATATTGCAACTCTTTAACCCATGGTAACATTCTTATTATTTTGACACTTCTATTCACCATAAGAGGTGCTAATCATCATACTAAACTAATTCCAATACTAAAATCCCACTAATTCTATCTTTAATACTGAAATCCTCCACACTAGCTAGTAGCGTTAGCATTTTAGCTTGTAGCTACAGCATCATGGACGAACAGTAAACATAAACATAGTTAGTTAGTTCATGTTGGAGACTCTTTGTGGACTGTTGCTGTAGCCTAACGTTATAAAATAGAGTATTTAGGACATTTTACATGTAAAATACATGACGGGCAGAGAGTGGGGCTGTACACAGTTTAAATGTGGAGGATGTGAGTAAAACAAAGTAATGTCTAATAAGAACACGGTCAAAACATTGTTGTTTGGCTTATAGCAATATACAGACAATATAAAGTATATACTGTGTAATATCCAGGTCAGCATCGTTCCGTTGAAAACACGACTGGTCTCCGATGAAAATATGTTCAAAACTGGTTTAAAAGTCAATATGTTTTGCTAATATTGTTTTATTTACAGATGTCCACGTTGAAAATATGGCAGATCTTCTGAAACCGGCTCCTGTGTGCCTTTGAAAACGACATTTAAATCAGGAAAAGGAGATTATGGTTGTATATAAAGAATATTGTGCTTAATAAATACAAATGAACTGTTGCCTGTGTCACTTGGTCTTTTGTCCTGTAAGTGGAAACTGTTGATGTGTTACTGTGACTAAGTATTTTGTTGCTACATATTGATCTGAGAGCATTTCGACGTTGAAAACACGTTTAAAACACGGTGACGTTGAAAACACGTTCAGAATTGGTTCAAAAGTGAAAGTTTTTTCGCCGACTATTCATAGACGTTGATTCAACGTTCACGTTTAGACCAGATTTCAACGGGATTTGAAATACTGGCTTTCAACTGATAAATGTGGATGTAGTTTCTTAGTAAGCCTCTAAAATGATGATATACTATTATTAGCACAATGTAGAGGAAGACAAATTGTAGTATTGCAAATCCCGTTGAAATCTGGTCTAAACGTGAACGTTCAATCAACGTCGACAAATAGTCGGCGAAAAAACTTTCACTTTTGAACCAATTCTGAACGTCTTTTCAACGTCTATTCAACGGAAAAATGCTCACTGGGTTACGTCGGCATTTTGATACCAAACACGGAGCCAAGTATGCTACATGTAGCCTCCAAGAAAAACATCAACTTGTCCAAAAATGTAAAGGCAGACTCCAATCACAGCAGAACATATTCACAGAAGCTACAGACACAAATGATGCCGCTGTGAAAGCTTTATTGTGGCTGAAGAAACCGCCCGAGCTTCCAAGTCCTTTTCAGAGGGTGAAGGAGTGTATGATCAGGGTCTGTGAGCAGGTGAGCCCCGACCAGGTACAGGCTTTTACAAATGTCACTTTGTCAAGGAACACCGCAGACCGAGTTAAGGAACTAGCAGGCAATCTGACAACACAGCTAGCCGAGGAGTCGAGCAGCTACGTGGCTGTTTGGTTGATGAAAGCACAGACAACACGGACACAGCGCAACTGTCCATGTTTGTAAGCGGCTGAAGGCAGACTTGACTGTCAGTGAGGAGCTCTTGGATGTAGCTGCCCTCCATGGAACGACGACGGGGAGGGACATTAGTGATGCAGTGGAGAGGTCCGTGAGTAAAACTGAATACCCTGGAGGAGTTGGTGGGGCTAAAGAAAATGCAAAAAAGTAACTGCCACACACCTCTGATAACTTATCATTGTATTATCCACCAAGAAGCTCTGTGTGGAAAGGTTCTGGAATATAATATAATGACCACGGTCACGAAAACAGTGAACTTCATTCGGGCGCGTGGCCTGAATCACCGCCAGTTCCAACTGTTTCTGAAGGAGTTGGGCTGGGAGCATGGACAAGTACGGTGGCTGAGTAGGAACGCGGTCCTCAAACGGTTTTTAGTTAGATGTCACATCTGTCACACATGTTCTTAGCAGCTCACAATTATTTGTTGTACCATAGTTATGTCCCTCTCAACTGTGACAAACATGCTTTGAACAGAGTTAATAACTAAAATAACTAACTCGTGTTTGATGATTTTTGTTTTTTATATTTTCTTTACAAGTTTGATCTTTGATTTATGTTATAATAACAGAGAAATGTGCATATCATTTTACATTTATATAAATGCATTTACAATATGTTTACACTTGAATAAACAATAATTAAATGCAGAGAGAGTTGTTTAACAATATGTTAGGAGTGGTTACATTAATACAGTCTTACAGTTACATCCGGCCCTTTGAGGGCGACCATGATGCTGATGTGGCCCGGGGTGAAAATGAGTTTGACACCCCTGCTGTAAGATGTTCATCTTGTCCAATAACATAGACTTTTTAAAAGGCGTTTCTGGTTTTGTTTGTTTGTTGTCCCTGTGGTTCCTTTGGTTCCTTTGGACATAATCCTCTGAAATTAAGGAATATAGGTGCATTTGCATTTTCCTTGACAGGCGCTGACATTTGCATCATGGATATAAAGCAGTGGTGGGCCATCATGGCCAGCTAAGCCTTCTCTGCTGGCCTAAATCACAAAGTTATAGCTATTTTATAATTTAATAATTTTTCACAAATACACTACATGTATTATAATTTTTTTCCCCATTAGCTTATTTTCTCATTGCACAGCTCCTGTCTTCCTCTGTTGCTCTGCTTCCAGCCTGCAGCGCTGCTTCCAGCACAGCTTGTTTTAAGTAGAGCTTTTATCCAATCCGATTTAGCCCCTATGTCTCTACGTAAGGAGAGAGGCCCGATGCCCGCTAGAGAGCCTTTGCAGTTTAAGTAAATGGGGACGTTATTGTTGATTGTCATAGTCTTCAACCAATCAGATCTTTAGTTTGACATGTTGGGCGTATTCTTTGACGTGCCAGTGGCACCGAGGTAGCCTACTAAGTACGTCTGCATTAAAGTGCGCCGTGATTGGTCAGTGGGCCAGCGCGTGACTAATGTGAAATTTAAGGAAGCTGGCAGAAGTTAGTTGGAGTAGTAAGAGTTCAAATTGAAAGATATGGAAGAAATTATAAACTTTTTAGGGTTTTGCTTGGTGTAGGTTATTTATTTGTATGAACGTGTTCCTGGCTGACAGCGTCGCACATTTGACGCCATAGCATAGCAGGACACTACGGTGCCTTTGAAAACTTTTGGAGAAACCTGAGTGGATCTACAGATCAACGAACACGTTCACAGGGAAACGGAGCTCCATAACCACGCCGGACGAAACGAAATACAACTGGGGAGGCTTGACTGTCACTGGCGTCCATGAATCGAGAAGGACTTCTTACTGGAACTGAAATGATGTACTGGGATTAAACTCTTTAACAAAGAAAGGAGGATGGAGTTTGTCTTTAAGTGAACAGCATTCGGTAAGTGACAAACTGTGTTTGTTTGTTTACATCTGCAGTAACGTTACTACTAGTGGTGTAACCGATCACGGATCGATCCGTCATCCGTCTGGATCACCCCTCACGGTTCGGATCACCCCTCACGGTTCGGATCAATTGAGTATTTTTTTTCTTTTGTTTTACAGTGTAATCATCATAGTGTGTAATAATGTTTTACTGCTGCTGTTCCTTCTCAAGTAACAAGTCCCCGAATATCAATGCAGAGTGTCAGTGAACAGATATAAAACAGTAGTGTGTTCACGTGAACGGAGCAGGTTAGAAGCATTTAACGGCGAGCGGAGGAACTTGAGAAGCCCCCGGCGTCATTTAAGTCGCAAGTTTGGGAGCATTTTGTCTTCCCTGTAACTTATAATGACGGATAAGGGTGGTGGACAAAAGCGTTACGGTATGTAGGCATTATTTAAAGAGAAAGATACGATAACGGCAATACATCGGCATGTCCACACATATGAAGAGCCACCATCCCGTCTGTCAGCGACGGGGGACACTCCGTTGTGGAAAACAAAGGATTTCAAAATCTGGTTAAAGTGCTTGAGCCACGCTACGAAATCCACTCACGCACCCACTTCAGTATGAAGCTTGTTCCAGGCCTCTATGAAAAGGAAAAGACTGTGACCGCTTTCACCATGGCGGAGTGATTCATAGTCCGGTGCTGCAGACACGCCCCCTCTGTGAGAGTCACACAGACAGGTGCTGTAGACACGCCCCCTCTGTGAGAGTCACACAGACAGGTGCTGTAGACACGCCCCCTCTGTGAGAGTCACACAGACACCTGGTGCAGGTGCTGACAGAAGTATCAGAGTGAAGCTAGACAGGCCCAGTAGTAATATCCCAGTCACCACAGAAAGGTCTACCCTCTCCCCAGACAATGGAGATATTCTCATCTTTTTGAAAATAATGTCACAGTAATGGTAAACATTTTGGGGGCGACCGTGGCTCCCTGGGTTAAGAGGGTTGTCTGGTAACCGCAAGGTCGAAGGTTCAATCCTTGACTGGGACGTGTCATGTGTCGAAGTGTCCCTGAGCAAGACACTGTACCCCTACCTCCCCGGGCGCCTGTCATTGGCAGCCCACTGCTCCCTATATACAGGGATGGGTCAAATGCAGAGAAAAATTTCCCCCTTAAAGGGATAAATATAGTGTATTAAAAAAAAAAAAATGAACCTGACAGGAAGTAAACACAGACCCAAGTTGTTGCCGAGCAGTTCAGTTCAGTTAAAACAGTGGAAGCTCACTGGCTATTTCTTTCTTTCAATATTGATCAAAGGACGAGGGTATCAACATACCTCATGCTGCACTTAAACTTAACAGAATTGAGGATTCTTGAATGTTTTATTTTTATTTATATATTTCATTTTGTTTCAAATTGGACATCTTCAATATTTGTGTTTTTATGTAAGACTATAGCCCAAAGTTCTTTTCTTTAAGTGTTCTTGAAGTTCTTTAATTAATAAATGGAAAGCAAAGTTATATTTGTCTCCCCCCCTTTTCTTTGTTGATCCGAAAAATTATCCGAACCGTGACTCAAGAACCGTGATCCGAACCGAACCGTGAGGTTTGTGATCCGTTGCACCCCTAGTTACTACGGTTCGTTTGTCTATCGTGTCGCTTTTATGAATAATATTTGAATGGCTCATGCTCTTGTGTGGTGGAATGCGTGGATCCGCTGCAGGTTTGCTGGATTGATGTGTCATGCTTTGTTGTCATATGAATATATGTGACATGGTTCTTATGACTTTGTGGTTGTCATTGTGTTAATTACGGTGATTTGACTATGCATTGTCCGTTAAAGACGCAGCGTCCCGTCATGCACGGATTCATGTATCTGCACCGTAGCTGTTCAACTGTAGTAGGACAGCACAGAAGGCCCAGGTATAAAATGCACGGCCCGCCACTGATGTAAAGGATGGCTGTCAAAATTACCCTTACATTTACCATGTACTATAAACTGTATATCATCCTATCACCTATATTCTTTTCATTTATTTGTCTGAAATCACAGTACTATGTGGTAATGTGCCAACCATTTGTGTCATTTATTTTCTACATTCTGAATTATTATACCTACAGTACATTGTAAACCTTGTACAACACACTTTTCTGTATTTAGTAAATAAATAAAACAAACTTGGATTTGAAAAAAGGGGAGAAGGACAAAAAGGGAGAGAGAGCATGACGATAGCTCAGCTCAGAGAGAGAGAGAGATAGAGAGAGAGAGAGAGAGAGAGAGAGAGAGAGAGAGAGAGAGAGAGAGAGAGAGAGAGAGAGAGAGAGATCATGTGTGATGTGGGAGTGACTGGGAGCTACAGGTTCATATAAGCTGACCATGGATGGACAGTACTGCTCCAGTGTTGCTTTTGTCCAGCCTTTCCTGTCAGTGGGAGATGATGAGAGCGGAGGGCACCAAATAAAGTGCAACTGCAGGGACGCTCAGAACTGACACACACAAACAGATTATCCAGGTAACTCTTCCATCCCCATGTGTGAATCTAATGTGTGTATCATATACATGTAAGTGGCAAATATATTGTAGATTAAATGTTGATGTTGTCCATCATAGTATACATCTCTGCCTGCTGCGACTTCAGGTCCTTCTGCAGAGCGATGAGGCTGGTTGAGGGAAACTGTAGTTTCAGCTTTTTTTTTTTTTTTTTTTTACTAATGTAATTTCTACTCCTGTCATTTATTCTAGCCGTCCAGTCTTCTTCTCCAGGACTGGCTGTGAGGATGGAGAAAGCTGCACTGCTGCTGTTTTGTTGCCTGGTCATGTCTTTATCGGGCTCCCCACTCTACCCGTCCATTAGGTAAGTCCTGGAAGATTTACTGAAATTCTTTCCATTGCTGATTTTCTTTTCTTGTGTTCGTGTTTCGTGGGTGATTTGAAGTTATTCAAATCTTTTTATGACTGGTTGTATACTGAAAAGTGTTTGAAGATTATTACTCTGGATAAAACATGTTTTTGAATAGAATTCGGACAGATTGCATCAGAATACACTCCTCTGTATGGTTAAACGTTGCTGAGCTCCAGAGGACAGGTTATGCGGTTGGAAAGCTTCAGTGAGTGAAATGGGAAACATTTTAACATTTAAAAGCCGATAATAAAGATGTGCAACAAGATACACAACGTGACACTGATTTGAGCTCAGGGGGGTGATGGACAATGACTTGACCACAGTATCAGGGCTTTTAAGATGTGACCATTTGCATGCACAAAGCGCATGATGTTTTACCTTTCACTTGGTTGCTTTGCATGTCATAGCTGTGCCCTCTGCGTTTTGTCATGCTAAATAGGGTCAAGATGTCTGGATTAGTCACCACGTCACATTTGCACAGCACTCTAATCACATGTGCCCTGTGCCCGAAGCAGCAGAGTACATCATTTTACAAGAGCTAGAGCATTTTGCCGTAAGATTGGGGATATTTTTCTCAGTTTAAAATCCATCTTCATCATAAAAAACTTTGAATGCATTTATGGTGTGTGGGGATATTTGAATAGAATGTTCCACAATTGTTTAGTTAACGAGGATATTTCTCAGGTTCGGCCAGAGGGACACATCCATACTGATGACATCTTCTATGAAGAATCCAGCAGAGCAGCTGGAGGACGACACGAGTCCTCCCAGGGAGCGAGCAGAGTTACGGTCAGTGTGTTGATATGGACTGAGTGGCTCATCTAAAATAGGGCTAAAATGGTCGCTTTACCCAAATTAAAAAAATTAAAAAACGAGAGTGATATCTATGCAAATAGATATGTTTTTTTGAAAGATTTCTGCCTCCATCCACAATACGATAGGAGTCAATGGAATTACTCTTGTGGTGCTCACAGCAGTAGAAATTAATATTTTAAATAATTCTACTTCGGCGTGTCCTTTCAGAACAAGTGTGCTAGAGTAGGAACTATTTATCTGTTAGAAAGTATTTCCAAAAAGTGAAATTTTAAATGTTCACAGCGAAGCGAGATGGAAGGATATCTCATAATATGGGCAAATAAAACCAAAACTATCTGTACGGCTGGTGAATACATTTCATCCTGCCGACAATAAGACTAACGATTTACACTTCTGTATATATATATGTGTATATATATATACACATATATAATCATAATATGTATATATATATATATATATATATATACATATTATGATTATATATTATTATACATTCATTACATACTTCTTTCAGTTTATTCATTTGCAATACTGGCTAGCACAAATTCATATTACTTTACTTTATGTATTTTGTTATGTTTATATTTTAACTTGCACGATTTAATGTCTTTGATTCTCATTTTGCTTTTACTTGCATGATTTTTTTTTTTTAATACATTATTAACGAGCATTGTTGGAGGGAGCCTGAAATCCAAGGTATTCGTCGCCTTCTCTGTAATTGTTGTGCATGTCGATAATAAAGAAGAAGAATTTTTTTTTTTTTTTTTTGTAATTTTGTTGAACTGGCCCTTTAAACTGGATAATAGTCAAATGGACTGACAGATACACTCCATACCTGTCTGGTTGTTGCTGCTGCTGCTCCATTACACTGCCTTCAAGAATACTGTTGTGCAATAATTGTCCCCTCTCTGACCTTAGCTCCGGACGCCACGCTGATGCCATCTTTACAAACAGTTACAGGAAGGTCCTGGGCCAAATCTCTGCCAGGAAGTTCCTTCAGACAATCATGGGCAAACGGCTCGGGTAGGTGGAGCATGAGAGGAGACTCAATCCGTCCAGAGCAATGCTGCGTTTGCCAACAGGAATAAACAGTGAAATATGAATTGCTGATTTATTTATTTTTTCCCCACAGAGATAAAAGTGAGAGCTACATGAAACGTCAGTCAGACATCTACGAAGGGACTTATAAAGAAGATCTAACATCCATCCAGAGCAATCAGAGGTACAGAGGAGTGCAGGGGAACGCCATGAGGCCCAGGTGATAGCACTTTATACTCTGGAGCTCTGATGGAAGCATAATGACACGCTAGTCTGTCACTAACCTGACTCTCCTCTTCACAGACTGCTGAGTTGAGGTTTGGTGGATCGGACAGATTGAAGGCTGCCAGTGCTTCTCGCCGACAGCACTCTCCATAACCATCGCTGAAGTATTCTCACACTTCCTCCAACCTGTTCTCTACAGATGAAAATGATGTTGTCACTTTTTCTTTTATTTGAAGAAAACCTAAAGCCCAGCTCATGACTGTGGAATAAATGACACTGTGAAATCTTACTTTAACAGAAATAAAAGGATGTAACATGTGTTTTAGGGGAGACACGGTTTGATTACGGTTAAAAAAATGAATTATATTAATAAAATAAATTACCCAAATAGATATCATTATGAAACGTATCTGGTTTAGTTACAATAAGACAATTATTTCATGTATTACAAGTTTTCTAAAATGGTATGTTTTAGTATGCAAATGAAGCATTATCTAATGCTAACTTGTGGTGAATTTAGGAGAAATCTACAGTTTAATAGACAAAGTAGTAAAATAAACATATACATGTTTTCTTTCCACTAGTCTGACAAAAGACATGTCATGAAAGCTAAATAGACCCAAATCTCAAAATTCTTTATAACAATACCTACTTTATAACATTATACATTTTTGACTAAATAAGCAGCAATCAAGATAAAAATATATATATTTATTTATTGGGTGTTTAACACTCAAAAATATGTACCTGCTTCATCAGGACTGTGTGGGTGTGTTATCTAACACGATTCACAACAACAATTCACCAACAGTCTTCAGATTCTGACTCAAATGTTGCTGAAAGCTAATTGGTGCAAAGAAGTATGTCACATCACTTTTTCCAGCTCGGCCCCTCCCACTTCAAACCAGTAAAAATAGATTATTAATTAATGTATTGTCACATATTGTCAAATTAAGAAAAAGAAAGGCGTAAAACCGGCAACTGCCGTGGCACCTCTCCCAAACTTTGGTAGCTGAGCTGGCAACAGGAAGTGCCCCTGCTAGCTGCCGCTGTTACAATTTGAGTTAGCCGTTAGCCGCTGAGGCCAAATTTCTTCACTTTTTACATTTGCCTCGACCTCAGATATTTCCTCGGGTGCTGCACTGTCTTTTCGTCACAAAAGTTTTAAAGACCATCTTTTGGTGTTGATTATTTTACCCTAGTTCAAAGGTCCCTAATAGGCGGACCGCGGTCCGGATCCGGACCCAGACGCCATTGTATCCGGACCCAGGACCTAAAACCGATAGATAATTGATAATTGATAATTGATAATTATTACATTTGGACGGAGTGCTTCTATTTTAACCGGCGCAGCTTTTTCAGCCTTTACAGCACTTGTTCCAATCAAATATGGGTATTCTGACAAGTTTCCTGATTCGAGTGAGATGTACACACACGGGAGAGACGAGGAGAGAGAACGAAGAGTAGGATAATAATTACGTGAGTCAGAGAAGTTATTTCACATGATGTTCTCCAAAGAGAGAAAAGTGGTCCGCGAGACCAGAGAGACCAGAGTCTTTAACCAAGAACGAACAGACTCTTATAGGTTAATTCTTCACATGGACAGTTTAAAACCAGTATGTCTCATATGTTCAGAGACCGTGACGATTATTAAAAGCAGTAATATGAAGCGACACTACGAGACAAAGCACAACTCATTTGAACTAACGTACGCATTCACATCTGAAATGAATTCACAGAAAATAAACCTAAGAGCCCAGTATGATCAGAATCCTAACACATTAATTCACTGAACAACAATGATGTTAACAGAGAGAATAGAGCTGAAACAAGTGGTTTAATAACCACAGATAAAGATCATGCACACTAGTTTATCTTATTACAAGATGAGAAAAATATAATATCATGGCTTTTTTGATTGACATCATTTCAGACCTGAATTAACTGAATTTAAAGCTGCAGGACAATTCAGTGAAATACATTTTTCTAAAATGAAGTACTTTATTTTAAGATGCACATTTTTCCAAAGCTTTCTGTTGTGTGTTATTCTTTAATGCAACCCTTATTTTACTTGAAATGAGAAGATCATTTATCTATGTATTTCTATGTATTATTTATAATCCATCCAGTTAAATTTGAAAACTGAGAATAATAATTGTTAAAATATAATTGATGTGTACTTTCTTTATTTGATTTGACAGTTGTTGACTACACAGAGACGTTGTTACTACTACTAGGCTTCTTGAATATATGAATATATATATATATATATAATGTTCCGGACCTTTGCCTGAGGAGATTTTCTCAATCTGGACCTTTTGGAAGTTTAATTGAATACCCCTGGCCTATTCTATATAGTGTGTCACAGTCATACCTGCGAGCCAGGGCTCTGGCCAACCTAAATGGAACACGGCCGTAATTAATGTTATTAATTACACCTGTGTTTACCCTGTAATGACACATCAAAACGGTTGTGAAAAGGGACCGTTGCTGTGTAACGGGCATTAGTGACTTTATCACTCTTTTCACCTTACTACAGTTACACACCATTTTAGTAGTGAACATCATCCTGTAGTTCACACACATATTCAACTTCTAAGCAGAGGTCTAAGCCAGGAAGAGTATGTACTTACATACTTATATACATGTATTACATAGACTTACATGTATGGACATGGGTCGCTCCATGCCTCTCCATACTGCCCATAGAGAGATTTGTTCCTAATGGGACTAAATCTAAGTTAAGGTGAAGTCAGCAGTCTGAGTTAACCAAGAGGCTGTTTCAAAGTTGTGGTCTTTTTTTAAAGTGTATTGTTACTAACGCTCCACAGCAGGTCAGCAAGGACATATTTTTAAGGGAAACACAAAGAGGGAAGTAAATAGTTAAAAAATAAAATGATTTCTATTGTTATTGATATATTAATTTAAAGGTAGGATGGTAATAAAATAAATAATTCTTTGGTTATATTTGTTGAAATTCTCTTCACATCGTGACAGCAATCAACGATTTAAAAAAAAAAAAAGAAAAGAGAAAAAAAAAATCTGGTATCTGTGGCTTTTGCAGGACTGTAATTAGCCCGTCAAGTCATTAAACTACCCACCCTCCTGTGCACACGCTGCACGGAGTCTTCTACAAGCAGCTAGCTTGACACCTGTGAGCTCTAACAATCGCCATGTTTTTCATGATCATTTTGGGAGAGGGGCTTTGGAGGGAGGCCTTAAGGGACGTCAGTGCTGCAGACTTGGTGACTTTCTCACTTGACTCAGCGACCTCATGAGCTAGTGCTGCTAGCTGCTCTCATTGGATTTATAAAATAGAGCGTACCATTGGTAGTTTGTTAAGATTACCAACCCTAGCTTTGAGTTAACATTTTGAATCCTTCTTCCTCTACTGGTCCAGCGGACGCCGGCGAAGTCGGATTAGACATCAGACACAGGAGATGGTTTTCCGGTCAGCAAGTACCGTTGAAAGTACCATACACCCGTTTCAACAACGACCTTATTCATTATAGGAACAGGATGTCCTCATCATCATCCAACTCTTGGACTGTGTTCCTGTTTCTCCCCTCTACTTAAGAAAGAAAGAAACTTAGATTCACCTCCACTTCTTTATTTCCTTTTCTTCATTACAAAAACATCACATTGCCCACATTTCTTTATCAACATTTTTTTCTGGGGGACGCCAACTCTGTATCAAATAGGGGACTACCGCTCCCTCCAACACATCTGATGCACCAAACAGGAAAACACACGGGCATAGTTAGTAACGTTCAACGGATCAGTGCTAATGCCAATGTTTGGTTTTTTTCAGCTGAAACATGTTAACTAACCGCTTTTGTTACAAGGTGAAATGGGCATTGAGCGAAAAAAGAGGAATGTACAAAAAAAAAGACAAAAATAGTCAAATCAAACCCCAAATCCATAAGAAAAAAAGAAATAAAACCCCCCAGCTCACTTGGAAAACACTGGCATGTTGGACAATAAGAACACAAATCTCACAGGAAGATGAAGTGCAATGATCAGTAGCTTTAAGGCCCTCGCTAAAAGAGAATCTGTCGGTGGGTGTTTGTCCTCGGTGACGCTGGGATTTCTCGATTTCTTCCATTTGGCAACGCGGACAAACTGCATGTTTAAACTGTCGATTGGATTCTTGAACTGCAACGCCATGTTTAAAGTCTGATTTGATGCATCTTCGAATGACTCCTTGGAAAAAAAAAAAAAGAAAAAAAAAAAAGAGCTTCGTCGGTGTCTTCTTAATTTTCTTCCTCTTATTTTTTCTCAATTCTGTAGAGAGAGAGAGAAAAGCAAACAGTTATTACAAACACATAAAGCCTGATCTTAGTCACATAAAAAGGTTTTAATCATGCATTTTAATGCACAACAAACAATGTTAATTTGGGCAAAGAAACACAAGAGAAACTCTCATGACAAACGTCTTAAGGTTCTGGACGACGCACAACTTGGCTCATGAACACAACACAAGTCACTCAAATGTAATGGCACAACCAGAACCATGTTTGTTAAGACCACAACGGAGGGATTACCACAGTGCTGGTATGGCTATGACCACGGTGGGATGAGTGAGAGGCAAACCAGGAGGAGGGAGGGGGAGGACGACAAGTACATGTGAACACTCGGGAGTTAGAATGATCGAGCACCACACAGCCATGCACGCGGCCAGCCATCATGGAAATGCACTGAGGATGCAGACTATGAGGATGCCCTTACTTCAGCCTGGAAGCCCGACTCGTTTGTTACAAATGTGGGAGGGGGGAGGGGGGCTTTATCGTAGGCTCCTATACTTTGCCAACCTACAACTTTGCTCTGCGGCAATCCTGAAAAAAGGAGTACAGAGACAGCGAGGTGTGGATAGAGGGGTTAAAAAACGAAATAAAGACACAGGCATCAGCTGCAAAGGAGAAAAGAGACTAGCAGGAAAGAAGAGGGAGGTGAAGGGGGGGGGGGGGGAGAAAAAAGTCCTCACTGGAAAAAAATGACATTTGTGAAATCATTACTTGGAAAAGTCTACTTGCTTAAACGGGGTTTAATGGGCTCGTCTTAAGAGCAGGAAGTAAAAGTGAACAATTACGGAGTGGTGTTTTGAGTCGGAGACACAGGCTTCAAATTGCTCTGGCCCGTGGAGGGCTCTACATACTGATGGTGAGGAAATTGCCCACTTAGATCACCACTCTTGCAGATCTTGCTGCCACGCTTCACTCCTGGTCCAAGTGGGCACGAGCTCTGCTTCTGGCAGAGGGCCTGGCATCGACATCGGCCTCTAGGGGACCAACTGAGGAGCTGCGATATGAGACAGGCACTTCTCCTCGGGGCTTGAGGCTAAGAACTACCAAGAGGCCTCAAAGCACCAGAGTCCTCGTCGTCTGAAAGGGGCTAGGCTTTTCTCTCTCTCTCTCTCTCTCTCTGGGACTAAAAGGACACTCTATGGACCATTTGACGCCAGGCGCCATCAGGACACGTACCTCTTCACGGCTTTCTGAGCCAGCATGCGGTTCCCGGCGAGGAAAGTCACACTGCCGATGATCGCCAGGTACTTCAGAGTCTGGAACATGTTCAGGTGAGTCCAGTAGACGTACATCAGGCCCAGCAAGGCTGAAAGGAAACGAGAGAGTGAGCTGGAGCATTGGCATCCAAATCAGTGGTTCCCCAAGTGGGTAGGGAGCTGTAAACAAGGTATAATATGCAGCGTATGTATGGACCGATTCAAAAATAACCCCTCTCAATCTTCACTTATTACTAACTAGAAGTGTGTGCTTTCAGCAAAGAAGCTTTGGACCCCATGTGGGTGTGTAACCCCCAGCCAATAACAGAGCGGGGGTGTGCTGCCCGTTCTAATTCCCAGGTCCTCACATATCACCACTGCCTGGTCCGAAAAGTGAAGCCAAGCTAAGTACATTAAACTTGCATTCTCTCTAATGGCCATCAGGGGGCGACTCCTCTGGTTGTATAGAAGTCCATGAGAAAATGACTCTACTTCTCTCTTGATTTATTACCTCAGTAAACATTGTAAACATGAGTTTATGGTCTCAATCTCTAGTTTCAAGTCTTCTTCAATACAGCATGATGTTGATTTAGTAAATTATGGTCCATTTAGAGTCAAACAAACCATAAAGCAGAGTATGCTTTAGGGCGGGGCTTCCTTGTGATTGACAGGTCTCTACCAAAGCGTTGTCCGGTCTGGGAGTTGTCTGTGTTTTTGTCTTAGAACTTTAACCCTTTCAGTGTTTTCACACAAAACGTTCAAACTGCGGGGCGCTCCACACGGTGTGTTTATTTGTGCTTTAGAAATCAATCACTGTAACCTTTTTTAATTAAATACAAGAAACAACTGCCCTGTTTCCATCACCTTCTCCACTGTGAGGTTTCACCGCTACCATTTTAATAACATCAACACATTGCGCACTCTTCTTCTGCAATGGCTTAATGGCACCTTACTAGAGAATTAGCACCAGCAATTGTTTATCTTGGTGCATGTTCTTAAGATGTTCTGGCTGCGGTTGGGGGGGTGGGGTTTCGTATTAAGAATTTACGTGTGGAATAAATGATGATAATTGCACAATGTCAGCCGCGGTTGTTGCTGCAATTCCCGTATCGTCTTGAACGGCAGCGGATGAATTGGAGATGAAGAGGCCGTGCAACAATCGGATGCGTGATTAACATTTCACTTGAGAGACGGGCACTGACCTGCGTGTCCCACGTGGAACAGAACGGTGCTGGGAGTGAAGGTGAAGTTGGAGATGTTGGCTCCGAGCTTCAGCCACTACAGACGAGAGGGGGAATGAAAGACAATGTGATTTTCATCCCCTCCAAGAGCGGCAAACAAAAGGGGCTGAAAAAGTGTTTACCACCTAACACACAAAGCGCTGATCCACTGCAACAATAACTATTACTCAGCACTGAAAATGCCACGGATAAAAATACACCAAAAGCTATTGTGATTTCTAAATTAAATACAAGCATTATATTTGCGCAGTACTGGAGCCGCAGTCGCCGTTTATAAGAGCTTACTACTGAAGAGGAAAAAAAACTAGAGCACTGTGCATAAAACAACAACAACAAAGCTGAATACTCTATTCAAATAAAGGTTTGATGAATAATGGAAGGAGGTCTGTTGGGTGGCGGGCCTATAAATGAGACAAATGGTTTCTTAATTATATCCATAACCAAGTTGCTCTACAGTTAAAAGGGAGAGTTCAGATTATTTGAGGTAAGGTTGTGTGAGGTACTTGACCATAGTCGTAGATAGTGGTTTGAAGAAACTGATAGGAACACATACTGCTGTGTCAAACCTATTGAAGACATCCATTTACATCCATATCAGTTTGTGTGTATTCTACATCTACAGTATTTTCACTGCATTATTCTGCAGAGCTACAAGACTCCATTGACATAAAAAGTTATTTTACATTGCAGAATTACGTTGCTGGTCTACCGCTGCCTTGATCGGTTAGTTTGTTGTTGTTGTTGTTGTGTGACTTTTGGTGAATCCGAACTAACCCTGTATAAACACCAAAGTCGCACAATAAGACAAACAAACTGACTGATCGAGGCAGCGGTAGACCAACAACTCCCGTGTTATGCGAGGTTAAATTACCGTTTTTGTCAAAGGAGTCAGGTGACTTTGAAGGAAGCCTAGATAAAGGCTTCAGTTCTCCATCTGAAAGGACTGTCTGACGGCGAGGTTAAGTGCTGAAAATATTCTTAATATAGCGTAAACTTAAACTTTCTCCCTCCAAACTAGAGGCGTGGCCATCTACTGTAGGTAAATACACCGACTATGGATAAGTACCTCATACTACACCTCACGTCAAAACATTCCTTTATGATGATGGCAACAAATAAAAACAGAAAAAACATTTTCATTTGAAATATTACCAGGATGAGCAGAAGAAGTAAAGGAGACAGGATGAGTGCAGTGAAGGTGTTGGAGACCACCGTGGGAGGCTTCTTCTCTGGTTCCCTGAATAAGTGCTGCAGAGACAGGAGGACATTTTACACAGACTGATGCTGCTTGATTTTCCATCATCGGGCAGTGAAACTGATATTTAAAAAACAAAAGTAAATAAGTGTTACCTGGATCTCTGGTTTTGGCACATAAAGAGTCTTGGGCTGAATGGCCACTGGAGCCTCCTCATCCACGAACTTCAGAACAACGTCAGCCTTTCAAAAAGATTACAACTCAACTTTAGAGCTCAATATTAACTTCTCAGTGGCTGAGTACTTCAGTAAATAGCCCTCATTACCAGCATCAAGGCGGAACGGACACTCACCACATTCCACAGGATGGGATTCTCCAAAGTGGCATCTCCAACGATGAGGTGGAGGGAGTAGGTGCCGGACATGGAGTTGAACTCAGATTTGCGCTCCGCTGTGTCCAACTCAAACTTGTACAGCTTCTTGCTGTCGGGTTCGGCCACAAACACGACCTCTTGGCCAGTCTTCTGATTGTGCAGCTTGACGAAAGTCTGTGACGGGGAAGACAAAAAGGTCTTAAACTTGAACGAGGCCGAAAGCTCTTTTTGTTTCTCCCCAAACTGGTCACAGCTGTTTTCGTGATTGTTTTGACCAACCACGTAATACCGTCTGCAGCTGACCCGGGTTACATACCTGGTGAGGGGTAAGCTCCACGCCGGTGTTGACGTCAACCAGATGGAAGGCCATGGCAAAGTTTTGGTGGCCGTCTGCTGTGAAGGAGGTCTTGCCTTTGGAGGGATAGTCCACCCTGAGTCATTAAAAAAAAAGGAAGCATTTAGTACTCTCTCTCGTCATGCTCCGCAGGGTCGAATCACTAATCAAACGCGTTTCCTAACCTGGTGGTCTTTGTGCCGATGCTCTGGTCCTTATCCACCACGGAGAGGTCCATGTTAGTGACGGACACCTCGGTGGACACCTTCACTTTGAGCTGCAGGCGGACGGAGACACAACACAAAGTTACATCAGGGGACGGGCATGAGAGCAGCAAACCAATCCCCGATAGAAGAATGATACAATCATGTTCAGATGGACCGTCAACCCAGGACAGGCTGCAGCCACAACAGGAAGGGTTTGCCAGGTTGCCTTTGGCAGCCATTTTGAGGAACTGGTTGCCATCAGTGGCAACTAGTTTTTAAACAGATTAAAAAATATATACTAGATTCTGGAAAGTATCAGATAAAACACAAACTACAATAGACTTTTGTTCTGTCTCTTTAATAAAGCTTGTATTCTTTCATGTCGTGTTACTCCATAGTATCTTAATTACTCAAAATATAGAGTGACTAAAATTTGCAACCACATTTTTAGTGTCAGCAACCAAAAGCTGATGCCTGATTTAAGAGTTAGCGTTGAGCCATGTCTCTGACTCAACAGCAGTACTTTCCTTTGCGTCACATTCTCCACCAAGGCAATTAAAGCCCAAAAACAAGTTTAAAACGTAATTGAAATCATTCCACTATTGTTAAACGTTGCGTCTCCTTATTCTGACCGGCACCTCACCTCAACATGATTGCCAACAAGCCGGGTATCCCCAGTCACTGCAACGGCAAACTGGTAATATCCGCTGGCGGGCTGGCTGGACATGAAGTTCAGTTCAAAGACGCCGCTGAAAATCAGATAAACGAAATATAACACGATGTAGATTTGACCAAAACCAGGCCGTGCTGTAATCTAGTAAAGAATCTGAATATGCTTAGCTAAACACAATCCACACAGTCAACAAAAAAAAGCTCAACAATTACATTTGTATAATGTTACAATTCAAACTGCATTTCTGTCACACTGTGTGTGGGCGTAGAACACTTATCTCTCGGATCAAACGTACTCATTAAGTGTGAATGGAGCTTGGCTGAGGATGATGCTCTTGGAGGCCACGGCGTACGCAGATTCCAGCAGCACGTTGGCCAATGCCAGAGGTTGAGACATGACATCAGTGACAAGGAGCTGTGAATCACACAGAGAAACAGCGTCACCGTGAGCTGATTAAAACCCACTCAGAGGGACTGTAGCCAGGTTGAGATCCCGCAATCTGTACCTGCAGGGTTGGCTGGCTGTGGGACACCGCGGCCGGGCCGGTAGCACTGACGATGACCGGCACGTGGAAACGGTTGTTGGAGAGAGCGGCGGCGGCACTTGCCACGCTGAAGGCCTCGGCCAGAGAGTCCCAGGACTTCTTGCTGAAGATAGAGTTCACCAGCTGGATGACCTGGTCCTGTAGCGAAAAACACATTGCCCATCAGTTTCAGAAAGGGAAGGTCCCATGGGGAGAAAAGCCTGATAGACAGATATCATACCTCCTTCAGAGGGGGCTCCATGTCCACATGATCGGACAGGGAATAAGCAGCGGTCACAAACAAGGCAGTCGCCTCGAGTCCCTCCTCAAACTGGAGGTAGATGCCACCAAGATCATCCAAACGAGCCGTAAGATCCTGAGAGGGGAAAAAAGCAAAATACGAGTTAAAACTTAGAGAATTCAAAATATCTGTGCACGATTAAGAGTCCACGTGCGTCTTGCGCTAATACAAAGCACAGCCACACAGCACCACCTGGTGGAGGTTTAAGAGCTCACCTCAATTTCCTCCAGTATTCCTCCGAGTTCTGCCTGCTGGGACAGGCGTGCTGCTGTCTGCAGAGCTGAAGTGATACTGTCCGGAGAAGAGAAGACACACGCGTTGCGAATCAAATTTGCTCATGAGCACGGCAAGAAGGACACAGAATGGTACCGCACTCCCTGACCCACACAACAGACACTTACGCCATGACGTTGTCCTCCTTGTTGATGCGACCGGTCAAGGCACCTACAACTTCCTGGGAGGCCAGAGGAAGCCCCAGAGAGCTGAGAGCGCTCACGGCTCTGTGAATCTGAGTCATGGTGGAATCTTCACTAACCGCCGCCAGGAGGAGGTCTCGCGTTTCGTTGGACACGGGGATCTATGGAGTGAAGAAAAACAGTTGGTTCTAAGGGGTTCGCATCAGTGTAAAGCCATCGTCCACTTTGCCATTTGGACGCTATGGTCTATATTATCTTAGATTATTATTTTACTCTCACTGCCATCATATGAAAAGTTGTTTTTAACATCTTGACCATGAAGCAATGAGGCGGATTTCCCATCCCATTTACGTTAGTCTTTTTAATATTTTGAAATGTATATCGTTTTGTCTATATTGTCCAACTCCACATGTATCTATTCCAAAATGCATTTGCATTTGGCAAATGCACAGATAAGAAGGCAGCAGCACAGATAAGAAGGCCGAGGCACGCATACCTCACATCCTGAAATGGCCTGACTGGTCTCAGCAGCGAAGAAGACAGAGTCAACGTTAGAGGGATCCAGCTGGGATTTGAGAAACTGGCACACTCCCTGCAAACACGAACACATTTTACGCCAAAGAACATCGAGGATCAACATGTAACATGTCATATTTAGGTTGAATCATCACTGTTTATATCAGAATTATTAATTATGGTGGGATTTTCTTACCTCGTGATCGGGAACAGTTGCCCCGAGCTTGGTCAGACCAACTACCGAGTAGTATGCAGAGTCCAGATCGGTGAACTGTTGGCTCAGGAGGTTCTGCAGTCGGGCCACATCAGACAGGGAGAGGTAGTGCGCCGGTGTGAGCGCCTGAGCTCCAGCGAGAGCCAGGCTGAGGAGGAACAACCCAAACAGCCCTGCAGACACAGGGCGGAAACATGTTAACCTGCCGCCTGGTACAAAGGCGTATTTATCGGTTACCACCACGGAGAGCAAACACTACACTTATATAATGTACTATCTGTTGTGACGATATGTATTCATTCATTCATTGAGACTACGCTCGCTCGTTCACTGCACGTTAAGCTACAAAGGCGAGCTAACGTTAGCTAGCGTCGGTTGGGAGCAATACACTTCGTGCACCTGGTGCTACTGCTTCACCAATTCTACGATTGGCGGTTCCATAATGTCACTCAAAACGTCAATATCACAAAAAATATACCTATCGAACATTACATCCGAAATGTATAGTAGAATTTTCACTTACGAGACCGGTCCATGTCTTGCAGTCTTATGCAGCGTCACCAAAACCGACGATTGCTTCCGGTATGTCTGTGTGAGCTGTCACCAAAGGTATAATATCCGGCGGTACGTTGACGTTTCAAAGTAAAAGCCACAGTAAGTACACGTCAGATAAATTCAGCCTACGTGCCAAATTAAGGATAATAATGATAGTTTCATTGGTACACGACAAATATATTAAAGTTATGCGCCGTTTATTAATAATTGTATTACAATTGCATATATTTTTTGTTAATAAATTAATAAAATATTCTTTAGCCCACAGCGTGTTTTATTTCATAAAATGGTATATTCTAAACCTTTTGTAAAATTAGTCTAATTTTAAACGCCAACTTATAGTTAGATACACTATGTGCTGCAGAAGCATAATCAGGAGGAAAGTGTGCATTGGACATATTAATTGTGTTTTATTAAATTTCTTAACAAAATGCTGTGAGATAAAGTAAAAACATACAACTCTAAATATTTACAAACAGTGCCAACTGACATAATATTCTTAACATCAATGGCGGTACAGCATTCATGACCCCATTACATCGCCACTACATGGATGCTGCAACAACTTTCCCAAGTGTATTCATCACTCAGCTGGATCAGAAGTAGGTCTCCTTGATGGATAGCAGATGTGTGCTGCTGGGAACTGTTACATTTCCAGCAGACACCCAATTTTCCCCCTCAAGACCTCACTTTCAATTTGCATATTGAGAAGTATATTATAAATCTAGACACACATTTTTACAAGACAATGTTCACTAAACATTTTCAACATGAAGCCCCCCTTGTCTCTAAATGCATTAGTGATCAAGCTGTCTGAATTTACTCCACATTCAAGTCATACAACAGAACTTAAGCTATGGAGGTACGACCTGAGTCTTTGTACTCTTCACAACTTTAAAAAACACTTAAATTACAGACACATTACGCAATGTAAAACCATGTATTTTCAGTGATAGCTAAAGTGTATGGCCGTGATTTATTTTGATTCTACATTCATTGCTCTTTTTCGATTTTTTGCGAAGTGACAATACAATTAAATGCGATTAATTATAATTTTTTTTTTTTTCAAGCCTTGCACGAGGCCATTGGAGTGAGACTTAATCTAAAATCACCCCTTAAATGATTCATGGGGCTATATATTGTCAGTGTTGTGATTGCTAATGACAACTGTACTAAACCTACACATGACATGCTGCTTTTCTACACCACAGGTTACAACGGCAAAACGGTACAGGGGACAAACGGCAACATGAAGTTCTGCATGTGTAACGTGTTGGGTGTGAAGACGAGACACGTCTCAGGACAGAATCAGCGCCCGGTTGGGGGCGCGGGATTTTAGCGAGCGAAGGTAGTGTCTCGCTTTCTCCGTCATTATGAGCTGGTCTTTAGTTTGTCCGCAAACAACCGTCTCCCATTCTTTTGACATCTGAAGGAAAATAGAAAAAAAACTAGTTCAAAACAGAAAAAAAGCTACATTAAAATACTTTTCCATCCATTTCTTTCAAAAGTGGAACTTACCGTAACTGGAGGCACCGTGCTGGGAAATATGTCACTGTCGCTGGGTCCCAAAAGGAAGCCCTGATCCAAAATGTTGTCGTGCTGCTTACTGCAAAACGACGAGGTGTCGAGAGACACTATCATCGGCTCTTCCTGTGGTCGGAAAAAAGAAGTTAGGATGCGTCAAATCTACGAACTGGCTTATAATACGTTTAGACTTCTTTTTTTGTTTACCTTAATTGTGTGTTTGGCTTCAATTTTAAGGGATTTGCGTTTGGATGTAGACATCACATGGCAGTCCACGGCATCCAGGGCCAATGATTTCCGCACTTTCTTCATAGGAGGCCGATGCTGGGAATAAAATAAACAATCAAACGCTAAGTTAGTAGCTTCAACAAGAAAGACAATCATGAAGTCTCTGCCTAAAATAAAAGCGACAATAGGTCCAGGCAGAAATGGAAAGAGGTCAGAATTGAACTTTCAATAAAGGGTTTCATTGTGAAGGTTACAGCATGGAAGCTAAACCTTATTTATATAATTAGTTCAAAGCATTCTTGAATGGCCGTGGCAGTAAAAGCCTATAAATATCTGGTTGGAGGAAGTGAATGAACACGGGATTTCACACTCATTCGTTTCGTTTGCAGCTGTCTGCTGACCAACAGTGAAAGACTGTCCTTGCATCACATAGCTCCAAGATGTGAATTTGTGGACGTGAAGCAGTGTGGGGCTGAAAAGCAGCAAGCATTCAACGTCCCCAAGCAGTCAGGCTGTCCAAGATTTACCTTCCACAGACAATCTACAGTTTCAGTGCTCCGAGAATTTTATTTTAAATATGAGCTTTAAAATGTAGCATTCTGGTGTACTCTGAGAATAAAATTGTGTTAAAAGACAATATTTACTTTAAGCAAAAAACTAATTTATTATTCAGTGATTAATCAGTAGTTCAGCTCTAGTAGTTTTTTTCCTCAATCAATATTATTATTATTAACCTTTATTTAGACAAAATCCATTGAGAACGGGGTCTCATTTTCAAAAGTTTTAGTCAAATAACAACAAAGATAGCAGAGTAGTGAGAACCATCGCCTGTACAAAATAAAGTGATTAGTTTTCATTGAACCCTGTTACTGTATGTCTTCATATTAACTTCTACTGTTACTGTATGTCTTCATATTAACTTCTACTGTTACTGTATGTCTTCATATTAACTTCTACTGTTACTGTATGTCTTCATATTAACTTCTACTGTTACTGTATGACTTCATATTAACTTCTACTGTTACTGTATGACTTCATATTAACTTCTACTGTTACTGTATGTCTTCATATTAACTTCTACTGTTACTGTATGGCTTCATATTAACTTCTACTGTTACTGTATGGCTTCATATTAACTTCTACTGTTACTGTACGTCTTCATATTAACTTCTACTGTTACTGTATGACTTCATATTAACTTCTACTGTTACTGTATGACTTCATATTAACTTCTACTGTTACTGTATGGGTTAATATTAACTTCTACTGTTACTGTATGGCTTCATATTAACTTCTACTGTTACTGTATGTCTTCATATTAACTTCTACTGTTACTGTATGGCTTCATATTAACTTCTACTGTTACTGTATGGCTTCATATTAACTTCTACTGTTACTGTATGACTTCATATTAACTTCTACTGTTACTGTATGACTTCATATTAACTTCTACTGTTACTGTATGGCTTCATATTAACTTCTACTGTTACTGTATGGCTTCATATTAACTTCTACTGTTACTGTATGGCTTCATATTAACTTCTACTGTTACTGTATGACTTCATATTAACTTCTACTGTTACTGTATGACTTCATATTAACTTCTACTGTTACTGTATGGCTTCATATTAACTTCTACTGTTACTGTAAAGCTGTTAGAATTGTAGCCCATCTTCTATTTGCAATTAATATGCATTCAATCCAGTTCAATTATTTAAATTAAAATGATAATCTACTCTGGCTAAAGTAGTTTATCAAGAGTAAAATAATAGCTGTAATCTATACACACCTCTGCATTAGCAACCCTCTGAAATGAAGGGGGCGCTGCATGTTTCATCACGTAACGTTTTTTCCTCCTAAATCGCGATAATGACGAACGTTAACAGTCCACAAAGTTCCGCATGCAGTGGACGTTAACTTAACCCAGCAAGTCTGAACGATAACGTAACTTAAATTTTAACGGAGGGAAATGAAGACGTGTAGACATCTTAACGCTGATTGGCCAAGACTCGTCACGTCACATCAAAGATGTTTTATTGACATCACTTTTTCTCCTCGTCTCACTCCAATCTGAGAAACACTGGCTGGCCAGTTGCCCCCCCCCAAAAAAACAACTCTACGGATCTACACGATTCACGTGGATGACATATTTTTGATTCAAAACGGCGAATTTTGCCGAAAAATGACAAGTTTGCAGGTATGTATGCTAGCTTTTGTAAATTTATATAATGCCTCATTTGTTTTTGTTTTCTGAAAACTTGTAGTTCTATAAGTTAACTATCCATCTTTAAAATATATATAAGATAAATTAGCATGAACTACAACTACTTGCTATTGGTATTAAAACACTGCACAGCGCAGTGGCCATTAGCTAGCCAGTTGTTAGCTAATTACTACTAATGTCCATGTTATTTTGAATGAGGTTCTCTTATGTTCTATTATCATGCTGGCTCTCTATAATCTAGCACCAATACGTAGACATGTTATGGTGTACTGTTAACAGGGGTTAAAGGATTCAAACAGATCAGTCAAGTATTAGAGTCGACCCCGTTACCATCGTTTTGCGCCTTTGCTCAGGCGGAGTCGAGCGTACGCCACCCAAGCCAATCCCAGAGTCTCTCATGATGACCTCGTTTATGTCGTCTTCAAGGTTCGGAGTCTGAGGCTGAGATTACACAGCAGGAAAAAAAGAAGACGTGTTAATGCGGTGTTGATTAAACCGCGAGGTGAACTTTCCACCGACAAGCACAGATACTCACCAGAGGCTGCAGAGGCCCGTACTTTTCCATGGCGTTTTTGAACGGCGTCGGAGTTCGCGGGGTCGAACAGAGCTGGGACTTGTGGTTGGGTGTGACAAACCTACATGAAGACAAAAGGTGAACACCGAGACTCAAATTCAAATCCAGTATGCAGCCTAATTCGTGTTCACAACCTGTAACTACAACCTGTAAATGAGATAAGCGGCTTCATTTCTAAAATGTTTATCAAATGTATTTGACAAATTCAATGTGTGTAGCCGTCTGTACATCCCGAGCAACATACAATACTGGTGTTACAGACTGATGCGTTTTTCTCTCACAACTTTTTAATTGAATCGTTACTGAATGAACTTTAATAATGTGCAGCTGATCTGATGTCTGTCATTTTTAACCAGTCGGCTAAAAATTGAGAATCCTATTACCATTATGTTTTTCAGTGTTTCCGAGCACCAGAGTCCCTTTAGAAAACCTTATTAAACCGTATTTTACTGCAGCAGGGTCTGATATTATGCCCCTTTCAGTCCTGGCTCTGATTCTTCATCCCCTTCAGTAACATCCCTCCCAGCAATGCAGCGGCACCGATGACGAACATTAACTATATAGAAATAGCCAATCATCTCGCTGATGGTTTTGTTTACCTATGTAGGTCACGTAGAAGCATTAGCTCACAGTAACTTTAATGAATCCAGATATTTCGCCGGCAAAAAACAAACTGGATCCGAAATGCAACAAGCTATTGGAACCCATCACTAGTTAGAGACCACTCACGCTGAGTTTTCCTTCTGGGTGAGGGGGGTCTTCTCACGCTGTAGCGGTGTAGTAACAATGGCTTTCTGGCTGCACACCGGCGTCGATGTGAGGGACGGGTTCTCCAGGTCGTGAGTGTCCAGCTTGGTCAACATGTTGAGGAACTGGAACGACAGGCGTTGAGTCAATGGACCGTCTCACGCTGCATTGCGAGCGGCGGCAAAAAAGCCGAATGCTTTACTAACTTACCTGAGATGGAGAAAAGGGCAAGATTTTGACAGGAGTGCTCTTGGGAGTCATGGAGTTATTGCCGTCGGGGGACAAGGCGATGCGTCTCCGGCGTTTCAGTATGGAGGGCGGCGTGACCCCTCCGGGGGAGATGGGGATGAGTTCGCCCTTGCTGCCTTTGCTCAGCTCCTGCAGGGCGCTGCCCTCCAGCCGAAACTGGTGGCGCTCTGGGCTCGGACTGTCCTCCGGCAGGTCGAAGGCCGCTAGGTTGCACCAGCCATCCAGGTCCTGGCAGCAGAAGAGACATTTTTACTTGTGAGTCGGACATCTAGTCACTATAAAATATTACAACCGGCTCTGCTTTTTTTGGATAAATATAGGAGTACAAATATTTTATAGGAGGTACATACATTTTTTGTAGAGGAACAATAACAATAACAATATACATATTAAAACAGCACAAATGATCTTTTCCTTGTCTGTATGTAACTGAACTTTATATTCAAAAGCACTATTTGTCATTGGTAGCAACAAAAAAATAAATAAAGCGGTTGCATTCAAGCAACCAAGATGGGAGAATCGTCGATTGGATGCATGTTTAATTCACATGCTATGCGATGGGTCTATTTGTTGGTTATTGGGGGATACGTACCCCGTCCACCATGTCCAGCACTTCCTTCAGTACTGGGCCAGTGGGGGAGAGAAAGCCAGAGCTATCCACCACCCAGCTGGTACTGTTCACTTCTCCCGCGGCGTCTGCTTCGCTCTTGGGATTTAGGCCGTCCTTCGGAGAGGATGCAGCCTTTGACGGCACAGCTTCGCCGGACTCTGCTTTAGGCGCGGTGGAGACGGGCGTTTCCTGCAACCGGTTGGCAAATGACAAACATCTATAACAATACTGACATCAAAAACACGATAACGGACGTGTAATACAGATATTTCTTTCCAAACCACTGACTGAGATTAAATTATGCAAAGCCACCCTTGTATTTAAATTGCGATATTTTACAAATCGATGCAACTGGTTGCTCACCGAAGGTTGCGTCGTCTGCTCTGGATCCTTTTCTGCGCCATCTTGGGAGCAACTGGCCATCTGTGTAATAAAAAAATAAATAATTTTAAAATGCTCCTACATCCATCTAAGAGGAGAACACCATGGAAAAAAAAAATATAGCCCACCTGCACATCTTTATTTACACGGTCCAACAGCTCTTCAAGTTCATTTGGCCTAAAGACCTCCCCGGCAAAGAAGCCCATCTCTAATTTGCGCTTGATGGTGGAGTTCCAGTGGTTCTTCACGGCGTTATCCGTCCTGTGAACAAAACATCACAACGTGAGTCCTTCTGAGAGGGGTTTTAATCAAAAACTCGTCCTCTGAGCTGACGTAGCTGGAGTGTATTCACCTTCCAGGGAGCAGTTTGGCAATCTCAGCCCAGCGGTTTCCCAGCAGGCAGTGCGCCTTGTAGATGATGAGGTCCTCCTCCGCCGTCCACGACGACTTCTTCACATTAGGATTGAGGTGGTTGTGCCAGCGCTCTCGACACTGCTTCCCCAGTCTGCCCTTCAGGTGCTTGGCTACCATCGCCCACTGCTTGTTGCCGTAGAGATTGACAAGCTCTATGACCTGAGGGGACAAGGGGAGGACTTATCGTACGGTTTGTTTTAGTCGCATTATAAACCCCCGTGCACTGGAACCCAACGAGTCACTTACCTTCTCGTCCTCCTCTTTGGTCCAAGGGCCTTTGACCAATTCAGGATCCAAGACCTTAAACCAACGGTGCTGACACTGGTGCTCAGTGTGATTCTGAGCAAAACAAAAACGAGCAGGAATCTGATTTCTGTAGATATATTTTTTTTTTAAATAGCCATGGAAAAGCTTACTGTCAACCACGAAAACAAAAAGGATGATCTAACTCACTGGGATGTAGTTGGCGATATATTTCCAATCACTTGGTCCTAGTTTTTGAACCAGAGTCTTGAGCTTGTCATCCTGTTGACACAAACAAACAAGCATGTTTATGTTACCTTGTCCTACACAGCCTTTATTTACATGGACGGGGGGGCGGGGGGTCAGGAGATGTTGGGACAACATGCAAACTACTGGAACGTGTGAAGACAATCACCTCCTCTTGTGTCCATTTCACCTTCACTTTCCCACCGTCTCTCTGCTCTGCCACATCGGAATCGGTGTCCTGGTGCATGGCGTCCTCCCCATCCTCACTGAGGAAGAAAAAGGCTGTGATGTGCACCAAAAAAAGCTGACAGTGAACGCAGCACGGACACATATTCATGGTGTGGCGAGGATGACCTGATTATCAGGTTTACTTCTATTGACATGGCGACGATCTCATCCATATAAAGTGCTGCATGGCAAACTACATAGTCGGTGCAGTATTAGAAAGTTGAATTGATCGCTGTGATTTAACAGACATGGAGTGATGGACGTTAAATGAAATACTGCAGTTTTTTTTTTTAATGATTCTCCGGAAAAGGGCGGCACAGACAAGGAGTCCGTGAAG
Source organism: Leptoclinus maculatus (assembly GCA_032191485.1). Lineage (NCBI taxonomy): Eukaryota > Metazoa > Chordata > Actinopteri > Perciformes > Stichaeidae > Leptoclinus > Leptoclinus maculatus. Next base: position 22,848,358 of record JAVDOI010000006.1, read on the forward strand.
TACTCACGAATGGAAAGATTAGCTCCAAAATCAAACCTTTTTCCAAAGCCAACTGAATGCCATCAACGCCAAAGCGTCAAAATTTAATGTTTTATCCGTCTGGAATAAAATAAATACTGCTTACGCTGCGGAAAACAAAGAATAACATCTTACCCGCGCGGCCACCAAGACATTTCCCTCTGTTTCTGTTGTTTACGGTCAGGCGGTGATTTGTCCTGCAGCCGTTGCACGTCATGTGCACGTATATCTGCTAATATATCGGTGTATTCCGCGCGTTTGTTGTCTCCGTGAGTCGGTTCAGTGGAGGAGGCTCGGTGTTGAATGGTAAAGTTGCAGCTACTAGCCAGCTGGAGCGGGGCGCCCGGGTTGTCCGCGCTCCTGGATTTCTATCTCGCGCCCTTCTCTATCGTCGACACCGGATGGTGACGTAGTTGCGCGTTGGACGTGCGCATGGTGTCAGGCGGCCCCGGATAGGAGACTTCCAGTGACAGCTTCAAAATAAAAAAAACTTAAACTGACGCGCGTGTCCCACACAAATTCAAATACCAAATTTAGACTAATGAGAAGGGGTTATGTTGTCATATTGCTTCCACGTGTACTTTATCAATTTAGTGACGAACCAAGACCTGCACATTGTCATGTTTAAACTACATTATAATAATTTTATAAAAATGTTGGAAAAGAATGGAAAATAATTTATAGCGGGAAAAAAGTTAATTGTAATATTTATTATAATTGTTTTATGAATCTCAGTACTCAATATTTTGACATAATTTCAATTAGAGCTAAAATAATTAATCAAACGACTGAAAATGAATTGGCAATCAGTTACCAAAAATACTAAATATTCCTGTTTCCAACTTCTCACATGAGAAGATGTGCTGCTTCTCTCTTTGTTGTTTCAAAGGTTTAGGACCTCTGACTGTTAAAAATAAGCTTGGACAAATTAAACAATTGGAGAAAATAATCAATACATTTATCAATAATGTCAATTATTCTTATCTGGAGCGCTGTTTCACTCATTTGTCCACAAGGAACAAATGCTCAGGAAATTTTAAAAAAGAAAGTCAATTTATTTTTTTTCAGAACAAAAAAAAATGTTAAACACAAAATTACATAATTCCAATAACATTTTATTTACATATTTAATAAATAAAAAAAGTGATCATGACCTCCACCAGGCTGTATGCTACCCCACCTCCCTCCAGACTGATGACCTGCTTTGCCACCAGCTGGGTCAATTAACAAGCAGCTTCAACAGGTTAAAACCAGCTGGCGATCAGTCGACACTCACTGGCCCAAGGAAACAATGGAGAAGGCTTTTGTAATTAAAGGTAAGAAAACTTCTTTCGTTCTCAAGATAGACAAATAGATTTTTGTCCGATCAGATGATGTGATTGAGTGAAATCTCACATTTTAACCTCCTAGATATGAAAAGCTTTGAGTGTTCTTCTCCGTCGGAGCTGGACAGGAGGTTCTTGGGGGAACAGAGTTTGTCGTCTGCTCTGTTGCTGGACCAGCTGTCCACGTCGAGGGCGTCCAACGACACGACGGCTGATGGATCCGACACCAGGCTGTCCATCCTGGCCTCGCTCTGCCTGTCATCAGACCCCATTTCTCCCTCTCCGGCGTTTTCAATGCACAACTTGGACGCTCAAGAGACCGACAACTGTCACCTGGCCGCGCCTTTACAGGCAAAGTCCTCCACTCCCCACGTGCTCCTCGGAAAGCCAAAAAAAGCCGCTGGTTTTGACCGGTCGTACGGGGATCTCACCGCCTCTCAAATGTCATGGGATGTGTCTTTGATTAAATCTGAGAACAGCCCCAAACCCTGCCTGGAGTCCAGTGCTCTGGAGGCAACATGGAGTCCAAAACCCCAGCCCACACAACATTCACTAGCTGAAGTTTCTCCCTGACGTGGCCAAGAATGTCCCTCTAAACACACACTTAGTATGGAGGAGCTTTGGAAGGAAGACGTCTGATGTGTTCAGCTGTTTCATGTGTGACAATTTCTGCAGAGCGCTGTATGCCTTCAAAATGTTTTTTAAAAAATGTGAAAGATTTAAATAAAAGTGTCAACTTTATTTGCATGTGTATTGTACTTTTTCATGTGAAATACAATAGAACGATTATATAAAATCAATACAGTTTGTAAATAAATACAGTTCCCATGTTGATGCTATAGTCTCATCTGCTTGGTCATGTCACAGTATGACGGCAGGAGAGATGAATCTTTAACATGTTTCTTGTATCCAATCACAACGGAGTGAATGGTGTGTCTGCATCATGCTCCTGCAAGGGAGGGGGAGGGGGGGTATTTTAGATAAGGCCATCGATGCATAATCTGTTCCGTAAAGCGTCTTAAGGTTCTCACCTGATTGAGTTTCTTGAACTCTACAACCTGGAAGAAAATGTGTTCCAAGATGTGTTTGGCATCCCTCTGATCTTTATCCAGCTTTGGAGTCACCCCCAGAATTTCACCACATTTCCGCACGTAGAATTCCAGATCGTCGTCCGTACCTTTTTTTTTTTTTTTTTTTTTAAAGAATAGATTTAAAATTGAATCACTAAAAAGACGGTACCTAAAGGGTTAGTGTACCTAAGTGGGGTTGTATGAGGTACTTATCAATAGTCTGTGTATAATCTACAGTAAATGGCGGTCAGCACGCTCTTAGTAAGCAAAACTAATTTCAGCCACCCAAAAAAGAGTAAGTGTACGCTATATTTAGACTAATGCTTTACCTTGCCGCTACCCTTTCAGACAGGGACCTGAAGTCATTATCTATGCTCCTTTTGAAAACAGCATTTTTACCACTCTGAACACGGGAGTTGCTGGTCTACCGCTGCCTCCATTGGTTAGTTTGTGTTTAAAAGGGTTAGTCGTGAGTCTGTCGCAGCAGTAGACCAGAAATGTCCGTGTTCTATTTTTGAGCTGTCTAAAATACGTTCTGCTGCTGCCCCTGTCCACAGCAGCGCATTGCTTAGCTTTGGTGATGTTACTCTTCGTTTCTTCAAACTGTACACCCACCTCATACAACCCCATTTCAAGGAATCAGCGCTGTCCCTTTAACAGCCCTTAACCTAACCAGTTAATCACGTAGCTTAGTAAAGTACTGAACTTACATTTATTGGTGAGCTGTGCTAGGCGCACTTTCTCCGAAGAGAATGTTTCATCTAGATCGAACAGGTCTAGCATGGGAGGAGGCAGATCGCTTAAAGCAGGTGGAAAGACCTAAAAGACGAGACAACACCCACGTTAAAAATGTCTGTTGCCTTAACATTTCAGCTCGGACTCAAACGGCTACAAGTAGCTCGCTAAAGGTTCAAAGAATATGTACATTTGCTAATTCACTTTGTAAAACCGTTTAAATTTCTATCCATGATTATTTGACAATCAGCTGCCAGTTAAACGAGTTACGCTGATTTCCAGATTAACGGAACACAAAAAGCCCTTTGCCTCTGAATCATAATAGAGGCAAAGGGCTGAGAGCTTATTTAAGGACCGAAACGAGCGATTGGTGCTGTAGAGTAGTTCTCGCCTCTTTCGTTTTGTCAAATTAGCTTTCAGAGGAAAAAAGGTTGGAGTCCCTTGCTCGAAAAAATGACATTGTATGTATGGAAGAACACGAGGTCATGAATGCAGGACTGAAACTCACAGCAGGTTGGAGCTGAGGCAGAGGCGTCTCAAACTGTGGCGTTATCAGCTGAAGTGGCTCGTCTTTCACATTAAGCTGCTTGTAGGCACTGCAGAAAACATTTGGGGGGTTTTTTAGCCATGAAGGGGGAAAAAAAAGCAGTGACGCAAGCATAGCCTTCCAAGTTGTTCCTCTTGCATTCTCACCTGATGACTTGGGGCAAAGTGTCTGTTGACAAATTGAACAAAGACATGTCAAAGAGCGAGGTGAAGTCCCTGGGGTTTTCGTCACCCTCCTGTAAGCACACTCTGAGCTGTTCCGACAAACACCCTATGTCCGGCAACATGGTGTAATCTGTGATCTAGGGGACACACGCACAAGATGGGATTGTTGGCTTAAAAAGACAACGGGGGGGGGCATTGTCCTGTCGAGTATACCTCCTCACCTCTGGGTCTTCTGCATCAATCTGATTCAGTTGAATATTATCAGCCATGAGCCACTGGAGCACAACGTCCTGGAACGAAGAAAGTACGACTGAACACTGACAAATTCCACTGGAGAGCAGCACACTCTTCTGATGTGTTAGTTGAGCACACAAACAAACAAAAATCCTTAAATTCCAACTGGACTCACCATGATTTTACTGTTCTCCTCTTTGTCTATGTATTGGTCACTGAACATGTGGCAGGAACCCAACACTACCAGTTTGCCAGCCTCCTGCATGGGACACAAGACATCTTTCAACATCATCTCACGAGCGTGTGTGTGTGTGTGTGTGTGTGTGAGAGAGAGAGAGAGAGAGAAAAAAGTACAGATTGCCTCTGACCTTTCCTTGGTGGAAGGCCAGGACCGGCCTGTTGAGGGGGAAGCAGACGGAGCCAGTCGAAAGAATGGCCACAGCAGGCTTCATCACGCTCAGTGTGGCGCCGTATGGGTACACGAATGTGAGAGCCCTGCACAAATGAAGACAGGAAAGCGTTAAGTTCAAACACCCTCCAGGTCCCTAAAGGCAGCGCTTAATGCCGAAGTTGTGGAAGTAAATCATTTACTGTGCATTGTTTCCAACGTTTTCATCTTCGATGATGCCTGTCACCACTTTGCCAGCCGCCCGACTTATCTCTCTAAACAAAAAAAAGACAAGAAAATGTGCATCAGCTTTCAATCTATTCTATTTAATAGTAGTACAATTATTACAACTGAATTCTGATACATACACAGGCTACAAATAGTCTGGGATTTATCGGAATATGCAGTATAAAATGGGTGTTTGTGTGAGAAAAACACATGCTGTGACGACAAACCTGTTTAATACACCGTTGGACACCAGCGCCTCCTTTGGGTGGAAGTATTTGTAATACACATTCCTCACAACAGCATCTGCAAAAGGGATGCAGAGAAAAGAAACAAGACACCACAGAATTCAGTACAATTGTTAGAAAAATACCTTTAACTGCACAGATGATGCCCGCTGTCATTCCATACAAATTTAAATGCGCACCATTGTTGACCATTACGCCAAACTCCTCCAGGAGAAAGTTGATATTGGTGTCGTACTTCATTTCTCCTCCTTCCCCGAGCATGACCAGGACATTTCCTCCTCCGTCCAGGTACTGCTTCAGCACCTCCAGCTGAAAATGAAAAACAATACCGTGAAAACCTGCCTGTGTGTGCAGAAGCTAAAAGTAGCACAGTAGAAGTTGACTTGTATGCGGCTGGTAAGCTTCCCCGTTTGTTCCATCTCCCACGCCAAGTGCTGTTCTGTGGGAATTAACAAAACATGCTTTGGTTCTTTTTCACAATACATCACCTCTGAAGCTGTGAACTTCTCCCTTGGTCCTGCAGTTATCCACAACTTGACGCCCTTCATCTTCTCCAAAGACAGCTCTTCCTTCATACTAGGGGAGAGAGGGAGCATTTGTTTTTGCAACTGGGGTGCTTTTCTCAACATGAATGCAACACTATGGCAAATGTTGTCTAATCCGAGGCACAGCGCCAGCAGAGACCGTTAGTGTTACACTGCAAACACCCTACCTTTGGATTTTCCATTGAGCTCTTAGTCTTTTCTGCATGGATTTGTAGCCATTATTCGACGTGAATAGTTCTCTCTTCGAAACATTGAAGACGACAGTGTTGTGCGCTTCCTTCTCCATCCTTTAAATTCACTCACCAACGCTGGCTCTCATTTGCAACCACACACCTAGAAACGGGTTGTAACTCCAAGTTAGATCCAATTTAATTAAGTATGAGCTGTCCCCAATACGAAAGCGTTGTAACTATTTCAACTAACTATGAATAGAGTTAGGACGCTTGTTCAAACGTGAATAATTGGCCTTTATTAAAAGTTGGACGAACGTCAGTTGGTCACTGAAGTGAATTAACGGTAAACGTAATTTGTTTTGAAACTAGCATCCTGTTAGCAAATATTGGTAGCATAGCTAGCCCGTTCTATGCTACGTTATGTTAGCCATGTAGCTAGGCAATAGCTAGGCATTCTTACCGTACGTTAGCATTCGACGTTTGCTATTAATGTGTATATTTTCTATCGATTTGTTATCCACCTATAACATTAATTTCCACCCGCGAAGCTGCTATCTTGTATTGAAAGGTTGCCGTTGCCCAAGTTACCTCACGAGCTCTGCTAGCAGTGATGCATGATGGGAGGAAAGTGGTAACCAAGGGCGCTAACCACATAACAACCAAGAAGTAGGGAGGGAGAAAACAAATCAACGCACGTAAGAATCGGTATTCTTGCGTACGATTAACAATCGTTAATGCGGTTATGTTGACGGAACGACAAGGACGATTCCACTGTTTTTCATCTATAAAGTTCCCTGATCAACAGGAAGTCTCTACTTTCTCCTGGAGGAGATCATGTTAGGTGAAACAACACCTGGTACTGTGTGCTGTGATCTTTACATTAATACTTTTGCAAATAGTGCTCATATTCGTGAAAAAAAGAGGCAGGCTTTTCTTAGAATGTATGTTGCAGATATCTTCAAATTGGCATTCCCCCTGGAGGGAGATCAAGGATATTAAAATAGAACATGCTATTTGGATTTACTATGTTATCAAAAAATTAAGCAACGTCTTCCCTCGTCAGCTGCTGAACTGAAATGATAGAATGCGATTAGACGTTATGAAAACAAGAAATATACTGAGATAAACCCAAATAGTCACAACAGCTTTATTGATCCCCTATAATAGTTTTAATGATAAACACTTTACATAAAGAAATAAAATAAAGAAAAATAGATCATCAAGAAAATGTAGATTTCATCAAGCAGTTCGAAAAGAATTTTTTTTTTTCCCCACCTGGGACGTGGCCTGTCATTATGTAATTCTCGTTTTGTTCAGTACATTGTAATAGAAATGGTGAATCCTGGGAGGCTGATCCGGACCGAGACCTGGAAGAGACCAAAGAGCCATCTTTACATGTAATATCCATTATGATATTTCATCTGTAGCCGTGTGAGGGAAACCCTACAGGCCCTCAAAATACAGTCCAGAAGTTCTTGGCTAACATTTTGTCTTTTAAGCATTATGCACTTCAAATCTGCCACCTCGTAAAAAATACATTTAGTGATTGGATTTCGAGGTACTATTGCAGAAGGAACAATCTGTACAGTTTCGTCCTGTCCTACAATCATTTCCTCTTTAGAAGTCTCTCCTGGAGGATCAGTCTGTACATTTTTCCAGGCTTTCTTGCTCTGATGATTGAACTTTTTTCATTTCCCATTGGTGGATCAGGTTGTACATTTCCTTGACTGTCCTCTACAATAATTTAAGTTTTTTCACTCAATACTGGTGGATCAGGCCATTCCCTCTCTACATTGCATCAACTTGCTTTCTTCTCTTTAGCAGGCAGATCTTTACAGGCAATTAGGGGGAAAAACACAACACTGGAGGAGGGGACAGCTGCCGGTATAGTTGCATGTGCAGGCAGGCATACAAATGTTATGCCATCCAAGTTTCTACTTTGAGGAACTTTTAGATCCTTAAAAAAAAGAAAATGTTGGAACTTTCAGAACGACGGCAGTTCAAAAGTTACAGCGAAGTCGTTACAGTAGAATTTGATCATGAAGTTGTTTGATTTCACATACGAGCATGAACGACTAAAGCTTTTGGATCATTTTTTTTTAATGAGAAACTTGTAAATACTCCGTTCAACAAAAGACAAGCATTCATCCATTAAAAACCTTTTTAATCGTTATTGATTGGAAAAAACAATGACATTTTAGCATGTTGTTAATAAAATAAGCATTTGTTATAAATTAAACATTAGGTAAAATAATATTTATATGATTAGAGTTAGACAAATATAAGAATGTGAAGCATGAATGTGCTTAAAGCTTGCTGGGCTGTGTGACTGGTGTCACTCTCAGGACACCCTCCTGTGAACACGAGGCAGCCAGCACCCCGTCTCTCCTCCACAGTCGGCCCTGAACCAGTCCTCTGCTGCCCCCTGCAGGACACAACACAGACCACACGCTGGATTCAAGCAGAATGCCCAATCAACGAAGAGTTATTTAGACCTAACCAAAGTGTAATCCAATTTGAAAAGTGAAACATTTTTAAAAGACATTTTACTTAAAATACTGTAACATTAAAAACAATATTAAATAGCGACGTCTCTACTGTTTAAACAACGGTTTGTCTGTGCTTGGTGCCACAATATCACAGCGTGGTGTTCCGTTTAACATGTTTACCGTATCTTTAATATATTCAAAATCACATGCATTACTAGGGCTGTATTGAATAGTTCTTAGCTTCATTCCTAATGTTCACATTCAAATGATAATCATTAATAACTTAAAGAACTTTCTTCCCTCTCTGCCACTCTCTCAAACACACACAGGGTTTATTTCCACAATCTGTATCTAACGAAACATTCTGCTTCCAACCACATTCGAAAAAACTAAATCTTCACTGCGGTCAAAAACCCTTCCGCTTGCCACAGCAAGACACGCACCTGAATTAATAAGCATGCGGTCTAGCAGCTAATCCAACACCACCATAATTAACATTTAACCACAATAAAACAAATCATATTTTTTCCCTCTTTTTGTGTGAAAGAGACAGTGAACTGGTTTGTCATTAAGGATTTAAAGCCCACTCGTCCCTCGTGCTGGTAAACGGGGCTCGGCAGGCGGACATGCTGCTCCTCCAGAAGCATCCTTAAATTGAGCAGTTGGACGCAGAGTCTAGAGATTGATTAAATAACATCTTAGCTCTGATAGGAAGTTAGTTAAAACTGCCCTAACATCGACGTAGGAAAAAACATTTGTCAAAATACGATCCTTCTGCCAATCGGCACAAACCTGCATGTGCAACAGAGTACTGTGAAAGCCTCTGCAGAACTCTGTGTAAACACAAACAGTATAATTACATGTGCATATACTGGATGTAGCAAGTGTGACCTCCATAACGTGGGATGTAGCAATTGTCCCAGGTTTCCACTGTAGTCCCCCATTTGCTGCTTCGGTTCGGTATACGAGCTTCAATGGGTTTGATTCTATGCAAATTAAAAAGTAACCTACACCAGCAACCTGTGCCGATGGCGGGATGGCACTCGATCCAGCTTATGTTGGTTATTAATAAACTAAATGACAACTTCATTAACATATCATCATGTTTGTTTATGAAAGGGCTAACGGAGCCACGAGTGTCTGCGTCAGCACATCGAGCAGCAGGCTGTTTTTTGGACGTCACGGATTCCTTCTGGGCAACTGGAAACCTCCCGTTGACCTCGTACTGCGGTTGGGGCTCATCAGTTTGATAATGGATACTGACATTTAAAAGTCATCCCATACGAAAAGGAAACCTTCATGGGCGCCACTTTCCCCCCCGACAACTAAACTAAACTTTATGCCAACCAGTAGTGCATACAATGACGACGAAGGTTCAGCTGTCGCCTTTTCAATATCAGCGAAACCAAGCAGAACCTAGATCTTAAGAGTTCAGGGTGAGGAAAGCACCAGGTCATTAAGGTGTTTAGGACCCTGTGGTGGATCTCCAGACACAACAAACGGAGTACAGCAGATAGGGAAGTGAACGTCACACCGACCTGCCCAAGGGCTCTCGCACTCGTACAGCATCCACTCGTCGGTGCGGAAAGTGCTGTGGAACCACATGGCGTGGTCCAGGGAGGCCAAGAAGTGGACCCTGTAGTTGGGATGGGGCAGCAGCGCCGTGCCCAGGAACGCAAAGTCGGACACATAGGCAGCAACGCAGCAATGCAGCTTCATGTTGCCTTCGCCTGCATACATACACAAATAAAACACTGTTTAGGTAGTAGTACACATTTTCGGTCAATCTTTGTGATTACAATATTATTTGCCTAGTGTGGACATTATTAGCTACTAAATGTTAAAGCAAGATGCAAGATACTGGATTATTGTCATGCAACATAGTTGGTGGTAATTGTTTTGGTGCAGACACCACAACAACATTACACAAAAAGGTAACGCATGAACAACAAAAAGTCCAGCTTGAGTCCAGTACGGTAGAGTTGTGACCTTTTCCAGTTTTGCCGGTCAGATTTTGCTGCAAACCGGCTTTTTACAAATCAACGTAATATTGTGTTTGTTTCTATAAGTGTCCGTTAGCAATTTACTGCAGAGCAGAGGCGGTAATACGGAGATCAAATTTCAGTGGAAGCTGTATGTGCACGTTGTGTTTGTTTATCAGTAAATTCATGGGTATTTGGGGGGGGGGGGGGGGGCGGCAGCATACGGGCACATTTAAAGTCAAGAGGCAAACAGAAGGCAATGTGAAGGAGAATACCTTTCTATTACTCAGTGTAGCATAAATGCTATTAAACACTCGTGATGTCAACAATGCAAAGGTGCATTTCATCCACTTTACCGATATGCCCTCGTGCTCGCACCCAGAACAGCTTCTTCGGCTCACTTGCAGCGGCTCTGAAAGAGTGCGGTGGGTTGACTGGCTTCATCTCTATGGGGACCTCATTAGCCAGCAGTTTGTTCAGGCCTTGCTTCGATTTCTCCGCTAGGTCTGGTTCACTGTGGAACAGTAGAGGGAAATACAGATCAGGATCACAAAATGGGACCGCCAACTCAGTGTTTCCCCTACCATTGTATTAGGGGGCGCCCCGCCCCCCCAACGGCACCCTCCGCCCCCCCTTGAAGGTTGAGTTAATTTTGTTTAATTTTATTTTCTATATAGCGCCAGATCACAACAGAAGTCATTTAAGGTTCCCATTCCTATAGAACAGGTCTACACCTTATTCTTTTATTAAACAAACTAAACAGCCTTATCTTATTTATCTTATTTACAGACGGCATTTAATTTCTGTCTCTACATGGTCCGTTTACAATTCTCCTCTGCTCTCTGTATCGCGCACGGCGGAGTTCCGCCCCGATGCCCACGCTGTGCGCGTGACCCAGCTTGGCTGTCAGAGGGGGAATACTCCCCCCGACTGTACAAGACTGATCTTGGTAAGTAAGTAAATACATAAATAAATAAATAGACAGATTCGATTGATAGATAAAATACAGTACATAGAGAATGAATAGGGGATTATTTCAGTCTTCTTTTTGGTTTTATGAATGTTCTGTCGAATATGTAGACAGCATAAACAGGCCTTTTATAGAGTCTCCCTGCCAGTAAACACCACTCATACTGGGGGATCCCGAGGCGTTCCCAGGCCAGCTGGGAGATGTAATCCCTCCAGCATGTTCTGGGTCTTCCCCGGGGACTGCTCCCAGTTGGAGGTGCCCGGAAAACCTCCAGTGGGAGGCGCCCAGGAGGCATCCTGATTAGATGCCCGAACCACCTCAGCTGACTCCTTTCAACGTGAAAGATATATATATATATATATATATATATATATCTTTTTTTTTTGGTTTAAACTGACTATTTAACAAATATACAGTTGCACTCAAAATTAATTAACACACATTGCAAATGAGGTTTATTGGCAAAATGTACAAACTTTCAGCTGTTTAACAACTCAAACAAGGAATTAAAATAGCTCAACACAACTTATACTACAAGTGTTTTCTCCAAATTAAACACAAAATGCCACTTTCAATGACTACGGCAGCCTCAAAATGATTTAACCCCTTCACGACAAGCATCTTTAGTACTTAGAGCAGCCTTTTGCTGTTATGACGTGATGCAAACGTGATGATGGCGTTCCTGAGGAAACTGAGCCCTTTCCTCACGGGCAGTGGCCTCCAGCTCTCTACTATGCTTGGGTTTGCGTGCTGGAAACTGAAACCTCAGTGCCTGCTGCCACCAGGTGTGCAGGTGTTTTGCAGTCACTCAAGGGTTTTTGGCCACCTGCCTCCTCAGAAATCTGTGGCAGCCGTTGATACAGTAGCTTCCTCTTTCTGCCACGTCCAGGTAGTGTAGCCAGTGTTCCTTTAACTTTGAACTTGCGAACTCTGCTTCAAACGGTATCTCTAGGAACATTCAGTGCCTTTGCTATCGTTTTGTATCCTTTCCCTTGTTTGTGCGAGGCAACGATCTCTTCTCATTACTTTTTGGACAATTCCCTTGACTTACCCATATTTCTAATATGCAATCAAACGTCAGTCCAGGTATTTGATGTGTTCTATCTCAAGCCCACCTGATGCAACTAATGAGGCCCTTGATTAGTGGCATCAGGTGTGGTTGAGACAACACCTGATTTGCAAATGTGTGCTCTTATGAGGGATTCTATTAAGGGGTTGAATCATTTTGAAACTGCAGTAGTCATTGAAAGTGGCATCTTGTGTTGAATTTGGAGAAACCACTTGTAACATTAGTTGTGTTGAGCTATTTAAATTGTTCTTGTTTGAACACAGCTAGGGGTTGAATCATTTTGAGTGCAACTGTATAAACGCATGTGTAAGTGCCCCGTGTTTATAGGTCAGTGAGATGTACTAACTCCTAACCCTCTAATCTAACCCACTGAGTATACAAATTACATGTAGGCCTTGTTGTGCAAGTACGTTTGTGTCTATTCAAGTCCCTTGTTCACGTTGCTTTGTAACCAATAAAAGAAACTGATTCTACCCGAGATCACGGCTGCAGCTAAAGAGTACATTATCGATCATTATCATCTCAAGTCTTTGTATTCAGTTCATGATCACACATGACAAAGAAATGCGGCAAATCCTCACATTCGAGAGGCAAATTAACCGATAACATAAAACAGTTTAACGCATTTTCTGCCGCCTGACTCATCGATGAATTGCGTAATCTCAGCAGCTTTACCTGAGATAAAGGTGAATGAGCTCCTCGACCGTGAGGAGGTCTTCGGGCTGCGGGACCACCGGCATGGTGAACTGGTGCTGCAGGGGACTCGGCTGCAGCATGTGGAAGGAGGCCTGGCATGTAAGTATAGGCTGCCCGTGCTGGATGGCCTTCACAGAGCGCACTGCGAAACTGCGACCGTCTCTCGTGCGGTCCACCTGGTACAGCACGGGAACCTTAGGATCCCCTGAAAAAAAAAAAATCAACTATGAGCCCCCTTTTGAATATGTGGCCAGCACCCATAAAATGACGCCACGTCTTACCTGCCCGTACGAAGTAGCAGTGGAGAGAATGGGCATAGAGATTATCGCCGACAGATTTGGCGGCGGCTACGAGGGCCTGACCCACTATTTGACCCCCAAACAAACGCTGACTGCGGGGCACCCAGTGGTGCGTCCCTCTGGGGAGAAAACATAGAGAAGCAATTTAAATATATGTACTGTAGCCTCACTAGAGGTAGGGTCGACGGTGAGAGGGAGCAACGTATTTGCCCAATGCCCAAATGTATCACCATCATATACTACAGCCATACAATGCATCCTGTCTTTGTGAATTTAATTACTGCCCATAGACACTGTACCAACGAGGTGTCATTCAAAGATTTAACCTTTGAACCCTGGTGTCGTTGTATAGCTACATTTTATTTTATTAAATCAGACATATTGGAGATTTTTTAAACGCATCCGAGTTGAAGGGTATTCTTAAGTAACGTTAGGCGAGTCGTGGTAATTCAGAACTGTCGCCATTTAGGTAAAGTGACAAACTCCCCCCCCCCCCCCAGCTAGCTTCGGGGTCATCCAAAGTTATCAACATTTTCACAGTAGTACAAAGAGTACTACTTTTCCAAACTCCCCCCCCCCCCCCCCCCGTCGTACGCTTTGTACGACCGTGACAATGTTGAAAACTCTGGACGGCCCCTTACCTGTACAGGTCTACGTCGAGCTCTTCCAGGTTTAAAACGCTGGTGACCAGGACGCTTTTGAGGTCCTGGGCATGCTGAACCGGATTAGACTCCGAGCTCTCATCTTCAGGTGATTTCGTGGTCGGGTCGCTATCACCTGCTTCCCTCTCCGCCATGTTTCCACTTCTTTTTCTTCTTTTTCTTCTTCTTCTTCTTTTTCTTCTTCTTCTTTCTTCTTCTTCTTCTTCTTCTTTGGGGGTTGGGTGTTTCTTCTTCTTCATTGGGGTTTATTGGCGGTTGGCAAATTATTGAGGTGCATTACCGCCACCAGCTGGTATGGAGTGTGGATCGGGACGTCTGGTACTTTCATAATTTAAATAAATAATAATACTGAATACTTATACTGAATTAGTATTCAATAACACATACTTCTTGCAGATATCAATTAGATCAAAATGTATTTTTAACTTACTGAGGTTTTCAATTAGCTGCCGTTTCCCCCCCCTCATATTTCTGACAGTACAATAGTGTACTGTTTCCTTTTTGCACATAGTCGCCTTTGCCTGTATCAAGTTAAACTATTTTCATATGTCCCTGGGCAGGTTATTACAAATGAGTGGCAAGCACAATACAACACAGTATGATACGATACAATACAATATACAATGCAATACAACACAGTACAATATAATACATCAATATATTACAAAAGTATATAAAAACAATATATGTAACAGTAGAGGAAAGGTAGTACAATTGCCGGTTAGGTTTGCTTTAAGCCATCTCTTCAGCTTATGTTTAAAGGGTATCAGGGCTCTCACTAAATTCAATCTCTTTATACATTATTCCAGTCGTGAGTGGCTCTGACTGAGAAGAATGTTTGGCCAAACTTGTTCCACCTGTTTTGTACAACACAGTCCCCTCTGGCAGGTGACCTTGTTGCCCTGCCGGTACTATCCTTGCGCATTGAGAACTGAGTCAGTGTGGAAGGTGCAAGCTCATGTAAAACTTTAAAGATGAGGCAAGCATCTGCAAAATGTTAAAAACTGTTGGCATTGGTGATAGCTATTGGCCATACAGTCAAGCGTTTTTTGTTTGTAAAGGGATTTGATTGGTTTCTGAGTAGTCATGCTTGCTTGTGACCAGTTAAAACAATGTGTTATGTGGGAGAAGATCATAGCATGCATGAAGAGGCTGGCTACCATTGTCTAGGTATTGTCTCATATGCCTAATTAAATTAGCCAGGTTGAATTTGATAGCTCTGGCCATCTTATTGACATGCTTTTTAAACAGATCTAAACAGATTCAACAGAATGGTATTTAAAATCTAACACCACCTTGAGCTTTTCTTCTTAACAAAAACATCAGGATCTTTATGTTCAGCTGTAAACATGAATTGCTAAACCAATCAGATACTTGGTCCATGGTTGCAGTTAGTTTGTTTGCAGCTTTTCGGGGGTTTTGCATGTGTGTATAAAGAACTGTCATCAATATACATTTGTTTGTTGGCAGACTAAAGGCAGGTCATTGATATACAAGCTAAACAAAATAAGTCCCAGTATTGATCCTTGAGGCACACCATTGTTCCAGTGAAGGCATGTTGAGTATTTCCAATACGTCCACTTGGCTTCCTGTTTGTTATCTCCGCCAGGATGATCATGCGATCGGTGCAGCATGTGCGTCTGTGTGTAGCATCTCTCTGTTTGTCCACGGCCGATTTAGCATTCCTCTGAAGCAAATTGCATTCTATTTTGAGTGTCCAGTTATGGCTGCATGCTCAACCACCTCTCGTGATTGAGCTGACTCACACTTTCTCAAAACACCTTTTATTGCTTGTTTTATACTGCCTACTGACTCCTCACTCACTACTCTTAACCTGCACCGGGCAGCTTGTTTTAAGTAGAGCTTTTATCCAATCAGATTTCACCTCTGTGTCTCTAGGTAAGAGAGGCCCGAGGCCTGCAGACTCACAAGTGAATCCCTTTGCAGTTTAATTAACCCCTAGACGATTTTTGGACAAATTTTCGAAAATATTTTACACATACTCAAAGGGCCCTACACTCCAACTACAAGGTCTATTTGAAACATTCCAAAGAATTATTAACACTAAGAAGGGTTTGCTCACATGATTTGAGTAAATAGGATGTATATGTTACTGGTTAATGGCTGCTGAAGATGGAACACAGCCCTATGTCAAATTCGTATGGTGAGAAAGCACTATTATTCATAATACTATATTAAATTAGGCTCAGTAAAGCCTAAAACCCACCCACCATCATAGAAAATGATGGCAGTAGTCACCCACAAAAGAATTTGAGTGAATAGAGTGAAGTAGGCCAGAGCAAGAGACATAAACGTGTACGAGAGGTCACGAGAGGTCGTCATGTGAGAAACAGCCTCTCCAGCTGTTCCATTGTACTTTTAGAAGCTAAATAACTATATATTTAACTTCCTTTATCCTTCTTCATGCACAATCTATCACATACAGCAGTTAGAAATCATTTTGGAGAGCTGGAACCGTCTCCAAAGCTCTCCAGGCCGGCGAGCTACGGGAGGATTGCGCAAAAAAAATCCGATCTAAGCCGAAGAGCCGGCGCGTAAACAGCCGAGACTGCCTCGCTGGAATGTTGTCCCCCCGCGTATTTGACCCCCCTTCCTTTGTTTCACAACGTTATTTACAACGTAAATGGACAGTTGGAGCTGTTTCAGCGGTCAAAATGGAGTATAAGGACACTGTTTGATGATTTTGCTTAAAAACTGTGAGTACCATCCCATAATTATTTGGCTGAGTTATCGTTGCTGGGGGCTGCTGTCCCCCCGGTCAACTTTGAAGGGTTTCCCGGAGAGAAACTCGGAGATATAGGTTCGAAGCGTGCTTGAATGCTACGGCTGCTAACTACATAGCTTTAGCCCGGCCGGTTGAGAAGCGTCTTTTGAGGGACTATTTCTGATGCGTATCTCGGCCAAATGAACGTGAAAAAGTGACGATATTTAGCACGAGGCTAGGAATGTTGTCGTAGATCGTGTTTTATTGTGTTTTGAGTGTGTAAAGTGTTACACATGCTTCGGTTCATGAGAAATTCTTCGTTCAAACGTTATGCTACATGGTTGTGGAAATATTATATTTGCTACCGAAAATGGCTTTCTTCGGTACCGGCTCGGTTCTGTTCGGCCCACTGAACGACCAATTGGTCGTCGCTCGGGCGGAAAAGGTTAAGTGAATGGGGACAATATTGTTGATTGTCATAGTCTTCAACCAATCAGATCTTTAGTTTGACATGTTGGGCGTATTCTTTGACGTGCCAGAGCCTGCTAGCTGGCCTAGCCATACGTGATTGGTCAGTGGGCTAGCCTGACATGTTGGGCGGTGACAATTCCAATATCTGCTGCCTCTGTCAAGCGGACATTTTCAGCCCTCAAATGCATGAAAACGTATTCAGGAAATACAACTGGGGAGGCTCGACTGTCTTCACTGGCGTCCATAAATCGAGAAGGACTTCTTACTGGAACTAAAACGCACGGATGTACTGAACAACCGTGAGATTAAACTCTTTATTAACAAAGAAAGGAGGATGGACTTTGTCTTTAAATAGTGAACAGCAGCTCTGGTAAGTTAAATGCGTTTGTTTTTACATCTGCAGTAGCTTTAATATGCTTGTTTGTATATTGTTATTTGTACAACTTTTAGATTTTTTTTGGTTTTATATGTGATAGGAACCATTGTTACGTCCTATGTTGCTCTGGGGACATATTTAGCCGGTGCCAGTGTTGCCAATTTGCCGACTTTCTCGCTAAATCTGGCGACTTTCCAAACCCTCATGGCGACTTTTTTTGTCAAAAGCTACTAGCGACAAATCTAGCGACTTTTTCTCGTGTTATTGGAGACTTTGCTGGTGTTTTGACTCGATGACCTTAAAGCACGTACGTTCTACAGTTACTGTCGTGAACGAGCAGCGGGTGCTGCCGTGAGCCCCTCCGCCGCCCAAAAGCACACACAGGCGGGTACTCTCACAGAAGCCTAGCGCAGCAGTCAGAGCAGAGAGGAGACGCAGTCTCGGCGTATTCTCTGCAGTTAGTGTATTTACAGGTGTTGAGCTTCATTTTTACAGAAAACAAATAATAACCGTAGCTGTGTTTCAGCTGCAGGACAGCAGTGAAGGCCCAGGTATAAAATGCATGGCCCGCCACTGGTAAAACCTATCTGGAGCTGCCTTCATGCTATTGAAAACAGGAGGTGCAACATTAGAAGTTGAGCAGCTGAGCCACCTCCTAATAACCTCATTATGACGACACAGCTACGTTTTTTTTTGTTTCTAGGGGTGTAACAATACACGTATTCAAATTAAACCGTTCGGTACGAGGCTTACGAACCGAACAATACGTTTGAATAATACTAGTGCATTTGGAAAATGCAGAAGCTTAAATTGTAGGAAATATAATGTTTTCTGTGTTCACATAGGAGACAACGGTCTGTGTGACCTCTGAACCCGGAACAAAAAAAAACAAAAACAAAAACAGCTGAGTTACCGCACGTACGCTAAACTTTTAACAGAAAACAACAGCGGAACACGCATTCTGCTACACACTCAAGGGCCATTAAGATATTGGATGTAAAAAACAAACGCAGTTGACTTACCTAATGCTGATCACTTAACCTTTCTGGGCCGAGAGCCCCCCCACCGGGGAACTAGTGGTACCGATTGGTACCGACTGGTACCGAAGAAAGCTATTTTCGGTAGCAAATATAATATTTCCACAACCATGTAGCATAACGTTTGAACGAAGAATTTCTCATGAACCGAAGCATGTGTAACACTTTACACACTCAAAACACAATAAAACACGATCTACGACAACATTCCTAGCCTCGTGCTAAATATCGTCACTTTTTCGCGTTCATTTGGCGGAGATACGCATCAGAAATAGCCCCTCAAAAGACGCTAATCAACCGGCCGGCCGAATGCTATGTAGTTAGCAGCCGTAGCATTCAAGCACGCTTCAAACCTATATCTCAGAGTTTCTCTCCGAGAAACCCTTCAAAGTTGACCGGGGGGACAGCAGCCCCCAGCAACGATAACTCAGCCAAATAATTATGGGATGGTACTCACAGTTTTGAAGCAAAATCATCAAACAGTGTCCTTATACTCCTTTTTGACCGCAGAAACGGCTCCTGCTGTCCATTTCCGTTGTAAAAAACGTTGTGAAACAAAGGAAGGGGGGGTCACACACGCGGGGGGAGAAGTTTGCAGCAAGGCAGTCTCGGCTGTTTACGCGCCGGCTCTTCGGTTTAGATCGGATTTTTGTGCTCTGATGGCTACCTTAAATTTTGTTTTCCAATAGTCACGTGCTCGCCCATTGACCAATCACAGCGCACGCTGCACCTTACTGCAGTGCTGCACCTGAAAACTGAGCTGCCCGTTATTGCTGACGTACTTGTAGACCAGCTAGAAGGCTCTGGCACGTCAAAGAATACGCCCAACATGTCAAACTAAATATCTGATTGGTTGAACACCATGACAAACAACAATATCGTCCCCATTCACTTAAACTGCAAAGGGAATCACTTGTGAGGCTGCAGGCCTGGGGCCTCTCTTCTTACCTAGAGACACAGAGGTGAAATCTGATTGGATAAAAGCTCTACTTAAAACAAGCTGCACTGGAAGCAGAGCAACTGAGGAAGACAGTAGCTGTGCAATGAGAAAATAAGATAATGGGAAAAATAATTATAATACATGTAGTGTATTTATGAAAAATTATAAAATAGCTATAACTTTGTGATTCTGTTTAGGCCAGCAGAGAAGGCCTTGCTGGCCCTGATGGCCCAACACTGATATATATATATATATATATATATATATATTAGTGCTGGGCAAGTTAACGCGTTATTATCGCGTTAACGCATTATTTAATTAACGCCGACAATTATATTGTCGCGCGTTAACGCAGTTTTTTTATTTTATTATTAAACGGACATTTTTAACACAAGAACCGGCAGCGAGCGGTGAACAGCTGTATGTGTGGCGTCACTTCCTTCTGCTGCCGCTCTCCCCCCCACCAGGGGTACTTCTCAAGTCTCTTAATTGCATCCCCGTTTCCCTCACTTGGCTCCTTTCCTTGCGTCTTAGTCCCTCCCACCAGGGATGCATGGAGAGACGCAAGGAAACCATGCGAGGAGAGACGAAACGAGGAAATATGTTCCTCTGAAGCCTCACGTGAAGCAACGTCTGTTTCTGATGACGGAGGATCAGCTGTCAGTCGGCTTTAACAGCTGGAGAGACTTTTGAGAAGTTTGTGTCTGTTCACATGATCACTGTACTTAATAATAGTAACTAATAATACTAATAACTAATAAAGACACACAGGTATCATCACTGTAGAGGTGTTGTCTCTCTGTAGTCTGTTAACAAACTGTGTCCTGTGTTCTGTTTATAAGCGCAGGATCGATTTCTACCGGCGGAATGCGATCATCAAATTTATTAATTATTTGCGTCTGTACGTATTGAAATTGTGACTGTGACGTCATTATTAAATAACCCAGAATATGATTATTGTTTCTCTTAAATGATAAAACTCATCAAACACTCAGGAATGATCCGCCTCACGTGACTGAATGAAATGATGATAAATTATGTAAAAAGCTCTCTCTGACTTTAATTGTTTCCATAATAAAGTTATTGAGGGAAACATCAGATCATGAAAACACAAATCTTTCTAATAAATGAAGAAAGTTGTTTGTGCTCCTTTTATTGTTCAGTTTATTCTGCGATCTGTCTTCACTCTGGTGTTAAACTCAGTCAGTCAGTCCGATCGGCTGCAGCGTCCAATCACATAACTGATGAACAATGGGGGGGCGTGTCGGCCGTTAAAAAACTTCCTGGAAGTCTGTTCTCGTGGGTCCTCGCTCATGGCTCCTCCGAGGTCCCTCCTCCATCCTCGTTCCTCGCTCCTCCTCGCTACATAAGAGCTTTGGGACGGCCGTCAATATTGCGGCGCAGAAACAACTTCTGGTTCAAGCGAGGATCGAGGAGCAAGGAAACGAGAATTAAGAGACTTGAGAAGTACCCACAGACTACAGGTTCCTTGCTTCACCTACATTCCCCTGGGTCCTAAGTCCCTCCAAGTACAGCGTCTTATCACCCTCTTGTACCAACATTTATAACAAATACCACACATATTACGGTAATCAGCTTTGCATATGTGTCTTTTGTAGGGTTTTTAAAGTTGTTTTGTTTGGAATATGTATAATAAGCATATCATTTAGTTATCGCTACTGAGAATTTAACAAACATAAAAAAAAGAAGTAGATAGGTTTGCAGTTTTCAAGGTGTATATTTCAAATTGCATCTATTACACACATGAAGATAAAGTTGTGAACATCGGCTGAATATCTATTATCAGAATCATTATAACTTTATTTTAACTGCTACTGTGTAAAGGGAATACTGCTGTTAAAAAGAACCTTATGTGTTTAAAGTGTTTGCAAACCAAATGTTATTGCACTTTTGTTCATATAGCAGTACTTTTAAAATAAAAGTGCGCTATACACTACTTTTTAATTCATGATTGAATTTTGCGCATAACAATGCGATTAATAGCAAAAGAATCATGCGATTAATCGCGATAAAAAATTGTAATCGTTGCCCAGCACTAATATATATATATATGTATATGTATATACATATATATATATGTGTGTAGCTAAGTGGAGAGCAGGGCCGTCCTTCTATCAGAGGGTTGGCGTGTATATATGTGTGTGTATATATATATGGCATACCACTATGATTTAATGGTATATACCAGTGATATGAATGGCATACTACTATGATGATGAGGATTTGTGCCTGTACAAATGATTCACCCCCACCTTTGAAAAGTATTGACTTTAACTTGACCACAGCCTCATTGGACAACTCAACCTCTTCCTCCACTTCTCTGGACTCCTTTTGACTTCTGGAAAAGAAAGAGAAGTCTGTGTCCTGTCATAGAAGCACCAGCAAGTGTCCACAGCAGACCAGGCCCTCTGCTGGTAAATTAGAGGTACTTCTTAACTCTCATAAGCGTCACCAAACGTGTGAACAGTGGCGGCTGGTCCATAGAGGGCGCTAGGGCGCCGCCCCCCCTTGAGCTACAAATAATACAAAATAAAATAAATAATAATAATAATAAACTATACAAATTGACAATATTTGTGTTTTTGAAACATGGAATCACCCAGTAATATGTGTAAAATATGATATCTGCGGTAAATATATACTTTTCCTGCACGTCCTCTCCGCCTGTCTGCAGGTCCTCTCTGCGTGTGCATGTCTCAGCTGGCTGGGGCGCTGGAGAAACTGCCCCAAAGAGGCGGGTCTATAAAGCAGTTTAGCCAATGATGCTTTAATGCTGACTACAGATATAAATGAGTGACATACAATTTAGCCAATCAGCGTCCTCAAATAGATTCAGCTTGGGGCAGATTTCGTTCTGCCCCAAGCTGCGCGTTCTCGTCGGGACTAGTCTCTACAGGCGAGCGCCAGCGCGAGCACTGCTCCTCAAAGACCCGTTTGAGAGGAGAACTGAGAGGAGAAACTACAGCTGAAAGAGCTGATCCCAGATCAGCCTGACTTCACAATCAGACAGCAGACTAGCAGGAAAGAGAAGCAGTACATGAAGCTTCTCTAGTAGCTGTACACCAGACAGGTTTGGCTCGCTGGATGCAGTCATCCCAATAACTTATTTAGCTTTTTAAAACAACGGGAACAGAACCAGCATGGACAGTTAGGGAGTGAGGGACATGAAGCACCTGTCTGAGAAATGGATATATAGTTATATATAAATAATTATGAATATTATTATATGATATATATATTATTATATTATACTGAATATTATTATATGATATATATATTATATTATACTGAATTCCCTGTGAGGGTGACTAAAATAAGATGACGTGTTTGTGAAAGTGTTATTTACTGCTTTTTTTCGTGTTGGAATGAATGTTAAATATTTAACTGCAAAGTAGTAATGCGTGTTTGATACCTTAATTTGTTTGCATTAAATCATTCTGGGATGTTTGCTGAAATTGATTGGATGTGGCACAGCCCTACCAAGAAAATTTTCCACCAGCCGCCACTGCGTGTGAATACTAATTAGAGCTTCCCCTGGTTGAGATGATAATGTTTAAGATATTTAGGTGCACTTTGCATGTTAACCAACAGAGAGAAGCAGAATACTAAGAGTATGGCATAGTGTGTCAAGTGATTCAAATGTCTATGTGGAGCAGTGGGGTGCTATTGGTCCAATTACGCAATTTGATGTGTCATAAATCACACATCGGTTCTACAGATTTTCCAACCTGACAGGAAAAGAAGGTGGGGAAAGGGAGGCTATAAATTAGACGCACCTGTGAGCTGGGGGAAGGGAAAAACCAATCAACTAACCAAAGTTGCATGGAGGAGAACCAAGAGAGGAGTTTTTAATGGTTACTGAGAGTATAATTCAGTTTCTGGACCTGAAAGCTCAAACTAAGAAAATGTCGACAAAGACTAAACTAAATCGGAGCAGCAAGGATCCATGAACTGACTGAATACGCAGAGCTTTCTTGGAGGACCAGGCCTTGGACCAGGTTGAGGCCTCCTTAACTTGGGGGATTCATCAAGCTAAGTCCCTTTCACATGCAACTCTCCAGGCTTCCCCTTCTTCTTCTCCTAGCACACTTACACACCCTGAAATAAACTGAACTGAATGGAACTGAAATTAACTGCCATATATTCCTTTAGCTTGGAACGGAACTACAACCCCCCCAACCCAACACAACACTCACACACGCATGCCACTCACACCTTATCACTTGCCCCTAAACTATTGACATTCACCTGGAGTCCTCATTCATTTTTATTACTCAATGGACATTTGATTTCTATATCTGGACTCGGTCATGTGGTGTATTTGATTTAATGAGCCTTTTTGTGTATAATTGTGTATTTAGAAAGAAACTATCTGATTTATGATTTTTGAGTAAAATATAATTGGCTTAACTGAAACACATTAATTGGTTGAGTTTTGATTACTTTACATTTTGTAGCCGGGTTCGCAGGCTAGTCGGGTTAGTTCTCTCTCCAACTGTTCGCAGTCATATTCTTTTATTAAATTGACAGGGTGGAATGTCTATTATTCTCCCGTCTGGAGCCCAACGTGCACTTTGAATAGTTGTGAGAAAAACCTACGCTACACAGTTAAAATGAGTCTGGTGAGCAAGCGTACTGTTCTGACCGTCGGCCTCCTCCTTCATCTCACTGATATACTCTGCTTCTCCTCACCAGTTGGGTGGGTTTAGGTAACCATTTCAAACAATGCCAGGTGGTGTTCCTGTGCTGACTGCTTCCTGACTTTTATAGGGGGATTTTAAACCAGTGATGGTTTCTAAGAAAGAAACTCCGAGCCTTTGTAGAAGGATGCTCCCTGTGTGCCCGTGCCCCTCTGGGATTTCATAAGAAAGCCACGTCTCTAACCCAACCTAACCCACCCTGGTCTCCACGACCAGGGTCGTCCTGGAGGACCATGTGCACAGGTAGGTAGGTACAGGTCCTGGTAAACATACAGAGAATAGACGCTCAAACACAAAAGCACAAAGCAAGAAACCAACAAAGGATGTAATCTCTATAAACAGATATCTGCATATAAATGCCAATTCAAACAAATTCCTGTAGTCCTCTCTCCATTTTCCCTCCTGGTCAGATGGCTGAGGCGACTTGTTCCTTCTTTTTTTTCTGGCGGATTACAGCCATACCTAGCCCATGGTGCCAATTTCAGACAAAACTACGCTGTTTACTCGCTCCGAACGATGGAAACGTGCCTAATTCGCATTTCTTTTATCTGAGTTTGCCTAAAATTAGCTTGACAATTGATTGGAAACAGTGCTGGATTCCCAGATAGCCACTTCAAGGAAAGTAAGGGCACTGGAACTCAACGGTCTTTAAATCTAATAATCTTATATAATTTCTGACCTTGTGAATAGCATGATTTGATAATTCAGTGAATTTGGGTCCATCCCAAGTCTCTTATATGTCCTTTCCTCGCTCCCCGATCCTCGCTTGAACCGCAAGTTGTCCTGATTTGTTTTCTAATTTACCATCTAGTTTAAATATATGTTCATTGTAGGTCTGAAAAAAGGACCACAAACAACTTTCTTCATTTAAGTAGTAATATAGATGCATGTTTGCACGTGCATGTGGCTTTGAACAAAGTTTGCGCGTGCCTGCAAAATCAATTTGCATTTTAGAGGGGGGGTGTTTTTTTTTTTTCTTTCTTTTTACCGAATTTGCCTAAGTACCTGAAAGGTGAACTTTTTTTGCGCGTGCATGAGAGTGCATGTGTCCGTGTGTGTGTGTGTGTGTGTGTGTGTGTGTGTGTGTGTGTGTGTGTGTGTGTGTGTGTGTGTGTGTGTGTGTGTGTGTGTGTGTGTGGTGGATATGGTATATTTGCACTTTTCACCTGATTACACACCAGCATTATGAGGACGTAGATGGTATAGGCGGACCATGCCGAGGTCCGCATAAAACAAAGAGTGTAAACGCCTTATAAGTGTCTAAATAACATACCCTCTCTTTTTCGGGGAAAGTCCTTTTTTACCACCTGACCTGATTTCTGTGTATCCCAGTGTATAGAACAGCGCTGCGTAGTGGCTTGACCATGCAGTGCAGTTTCATACACATTTTGATACACACGGTTAAAATTTCGCGGGCTGCCTTGTGATTGGCTGGTTTTCCCGCGGGGGAGGGACGTCGGAGGGGCGTCGGAGGGGACGTAATGACGTCAGTCCATGGAGCTCAGACTGGCCAGTTTATGCCTGTGGGAGGTAGCTAGTGAGAATTCAAGTCCACGCCCCCCTCAGCTCTTTAAACACGGAGACAGGCATGGAACACAAGTGTATGGACTCATGCAGGATTAAGCACCACCAGGTAAGCATTTATATTTGTAAGTATAAAACGGAGCTAGCTGCAGGTGACTCGGTTAAAACTGGAGGAGATGAGACAGTGTGAGGTGAGCTATGATGGCATGCTTTGTCATTGTTAAGGCCAGTGTCGAGCCACATGGTGTGTTAAGCTAACGTTAGCTAGCTAGCGAACGAGCTAGCGGTAGCTAGCGAGCGAACGAGCTAACGTTAGCTAGCTAGCGAACGAGCTAACGTTCGCTAGCTAGCGAACGAGCTAACGGTCGCTAGCTAGCGAACGAGCTAACGGTAGCTAGCTAGCGGACGAGCTAGCGGTAGCGAACACACTATGTGGCTTGACACAAATTAAAAGGTTAGCGTTAGCATGCCATCGTAGCTTACATCAGACTGTCTCATCTCCTCCAGTCTTGACCGGATCACCTGCAGCTAGCTCCCTTAGCCGCTAGCGCTACCCTTAAAGCTAATGTTGATAGTGTGTTTACTGTGTTCCTGCAGAGAGGATGAGGAGAGGGATCTAGACAGTTTTGGAAGAAACAAACGAAGCAAGGGACTTACTTAACTTCTACAGTTAATCTTAGATAGTCTAAAGATATTCTTAAAATGTAAACCTGTGAAGCAGTGTCAAATAAAAATATGAATGGAGCAGTTATGCATTTTCTTAATATTTTATCCCAGTATGTTACTGGTTTAAATGGCTATAGAATGTTTTCTGATGACGCATGTTCTATAAATGAAGATAATAATCCTGACAACCATCTTCTTTGGTAATTTCAGCAAAAAAATATGCAACAGTGAAGATGCATAAATCCAAAGGATGATGCCAAATTTTGCATTGATACTGGAGGTGACAAAGTGGGACTTGACGTCAAATACATCAATGCCTTTAAAGGTAAGTTGAATGTTCTGATTTTGTAATCATGATTAAAGTATGAATAAACTTAACCGATTTGGAAAAGGAGAATTTCTGTTAGAATATAGAGGTGAACTAATAAGCCAGCAAGAATGTGAGAGGAGACTGAGACTTTAACACGACTGCCTTAAGGTGTTCATGTTCGAGTTCCAATTTAATGGAAAACTATGGTGATGCATATTATGTCAATGCATAGTCTAATTAAATTAAATGACACATTGCCTTTGATTTTACATTTTTTGACATTGTTAGTTGATAGGGGGGGGGGGGGGGATGCTGATACATACAAATATCAAAGTTTCTGCTGTATTGATTATTCAGTTTTTACTTGATCCCGTTGGTTTGATGTTTTTAATATCTTCAGAAATCTGAAGGAAAGTCTTCGGAGGGGGAGCATGGTGAGGGTCCACCCACATCAGAGCCTTCTAAGAGTACTCAAAAGGTGTCGGCAAGTCAGCGGCAAGAAAAGAGATCTCCAGGTGCATCAACTAGTCTGCTCAAAAGATACGAAAGGGTAAGTCATATTCGTTTTTTATGTTTTAAAAGGTTTGAAGCTACATATAACTGAACTTTCAAGTCCGATTCAGAGGGCTACGATGCGATTATGAAACGATTATTGATTCCTCTTTATGCATTAACATTTTTCTATACATGATTTATTTTTTCTCACTGACTATCTGATGATGATTCATAATTAAAAAACAGATTAATTTAGTTCTATTATCTTTTTTTAATTTAATATTAGTAACAAACGGAAGAGATGTGTCAAATGGAGGGTTACATTTCCAAGCTTTGCAAAGAGAACCAACAATAAAATCGGACCTGTAGCAGCATCCTCGTAGTAAAAACACAGAATTCAGCATGTTCTGAATCATTTGACATAAAAAGCTGCTGTTATTCACAAAATAATAATAATAAAGACTTTCCTTTAATAACAAATCCCTTTGTTATAGGCAATGAGCGTTCAGCTCTTAAATAACGCTTTGTGGAACAGTTGACACAAACTATACATACATCGATAAAGTGCACGTTTATCCACAATATTCTGTGGCAATGGATGTCACGCATAGTTTGTTACAACCATCCTACCCGCTTTCCTCAGTGATTCCATGACTTCAGCTTACGTGTGGTTGCAGAGTATCGCTGTGTCTGTAAAAACATTGAGATGAACGCTGTATTTTGGTTCCAACGTGTTCAACATAGCTCGAAAGTTCTGATTTGCTTTGCCCTTTCCGAGTTGGTCGGAGGAAGAAGATAAATGCTTCCATATGTTAGCTTTTAAGCCATGGGGGTACCGGTCGGATTGTATCCATATTCGGCTGCTCAAGCTCAGCCACCCTCACAAAAACGCTGCTGGTATTTAGCCTCGTTTAGAACGTAATCAAGACGCAAATGTATTACGTCTGTTGCATTCAGGGGCAGCGGTGAGGAACGGACATCCCAGGGTCACAGGTTTATCATAACGTTGACAATTTAGTTTTCTGCATCTAGTCATTCTTTCAAGAGAGAATCGCGATGCATCTAATAATCAATTTTTCTTTCCTCCAACCCTACTACATATGGGTGTAAGGTGTCAACAAATTTAACTTTTCCATCCCATGTAATCTTTTGATGTTGCTGGAGTTGTGCAAAATTACACAAGGCTGAAATTGACAACTGGACAGTTATTTGTTTGTAGTAAACTTAGCCTTTTCAGTCAGGTATATGGTTTTGATTTTGAATTTTGGTCTATATCTTCCAAAATGATCTAGTTATATTCAAAACAAAGTTTTCCTCTCATTCTTTTTGTCAACAGTAGGATGGTTCTCTCATTCAAACCACAAATATTCTCTGTAATGGTCCTGGAGTTGGATGATCTCCATTGCTAGATCATCCTATTAACACCCTGATAGATTGCAATACACGATGCGATTGCCAGTGGTGGCGGGCGTATTCTTTGTGTTTTGGAATAGAAGGGGGACTTATGCAAGAAATGTTGCTGTAAGTTATTGATGATGATAATAATTTCAATGACCTTCTGGGCCCGAGCGAGGACCATTTGGGGTTCGAGCGAGACAGTTTAGCGAAGAGAGCGTCGTAGAATGCACTTTTCAGAAACAAATATAATTTGTTATATACCGACTTAAGGAAGAAATTCTGGGCAACTTAATCATGTAAACCATTTTACACACTGCAAACACAATTATACACAAACTAATATAATCAACAAGAAGAGTTACCACAATATCACGTATTTTTCGCCATGACTCGGCGAGCCATGCACTCCGGAGAGCTCTTCTAACAAAAGGCTAACGGCTAACACGGACAACCAAGAGAGCAAAAAGCACGAGCATTCGACACAGAGTCCAGCGATATTGTCAGAATTTCTCTCCGTGAAACCATTACGATACGATTACGATACAAGCAACACAACACCAAGCCGCTCCACCGCAGAAAAAGCCAAAATGCACCTTACTTTGAGATGATTCATGAAGAAAAGGTAGAATATTCTGTTTTCCATGCTAAAATACACTGTTGCTATGTATTTCCTGTCTTTTTTCAACTGTTTCCTGGAGAAAGGGGGGTCAGACAAGCTTGGGGGACCGTGCTTGGGGGACGGAATTTCAGTTTCGGCGAATCAGTTTTTATGCTGGGTTACGCGCGGCGCATTTATGATTTTTACTGGCTAACGATTCTGTCAACACCAGCTTACACCCAGTGGTTTCCTGACACCCTTCCGCATCTAACAAGGTGTCATAGTCTGGAATTGACCAATCAGAAGCTGAGATACAGCTCCATACACACATGAAGCCTGCAGTCAGATGAGGATGGAGCCATGATTTACAGGCTATGAGAGCATCTGAAAGTTCAAAATGATGCCAAACTGCTGTATTTGGATAGATTGAACACTATTAGTGATAAAACAAGTGAAATATATAGTTATATAGTATATAAAAGTACAATGGAACAGGCTGGAACAGCTGGTTCCAAAATGACAATTCTGCCTGACCTCTCTGTACTCAAACCTCTCTAACTTTGTCCTGCTTCACTTTATCAAAGCCACATTTTTTTAGGGTCAGCACTGCCTCATTTCAAGACATAATACCAATAAAAGTGCCTTTTTTTCAGACGAATCTGAAAATTTTCAATTTGAGCTGTGTGCCATCTTCATTTGCTATTAACCAGTAACATATACACAATATTTACCCATCTGAACAAATCTCACAAGTGTTATGTTTTATAACATCAAAATTATTAAAATAGACCTTGTAGTTACAGAATTAGTCTTTTTAGTATGGGTATGCTATTTTTGAGCAGAGGCCTAAAAATAGGACTAGGGTTTAAAAGGTAATATTCTGAATAAAGCTTTGAAATGTTCGGTACAGCCCAATTTATTAGATATAGGTTATATCTACAACCAGACGGTGTGTGTGTCGGTGGCAAGTGTCAATTATATGCGGGGCATCGCGCCGTGAAACTATGACGGGGAAAATTCAATATAGCCTAATAACAATAATTATGATAATAATAATAGTAATAATTTAATACACTCTAGGGAAGTGAGCCAAATGTAGTTTTACACTGGCAAAGGCATCGGCAATAGGTGTTCGCTCTCACCTTCATCATTCCCTGATATAATCATCTATTATTACAACACTTGATGGTACATTCCCAGATCCTCTCTATTCATTTTCCCTTTCCTCCCCTTTTTATCTGCTACAGATGATGACAGAGTGAGCTGATTGAGACTGCTCAGAGTGACGAGACTGACAAGATTGAGACCTCTGTGGATGGCCTGAATCAAACATGTCCACAACTTGGTCCCCTCAACAGGGTTGAAAAGGTAAACGAAGTCTAAAATTAAGTTTAATTACATTCCTTGTGAAAAAACATTAAATCATGTTTCATTTGTGTGTGTGTGTGCGCAGTTGCCTCATATGGTGTATAGGGACAGTGGTATGTAAGGACATTAGACATTCAGAATTATAATCAGAATCGACATTCTCTAAATGTACTGTGTGTGTGTGTGTAGTTGCCTCTTATGGTGTATAGGGACAGTGGTATGTAAGGACATTAGACATTCAGAATTAGAATCAGAATCGACATTCTCTAAATGTACTTGGTGTGTGTGTGTGTGTGTAGTTGCCTCTTGTGGTTTATAGGGACAGTGGTATGTGAGGACATGAGACATTGTCTAAATCTACCAATATGTTGATGGTGTGTGTGCAGCTGCCTGTGTGTTATATGTTTTATAGGGACAGCCGTCTCATTAAATGCTTTTCCAAGTGTAAGTCAGTATTGTGTGTGTATCAAGCACTTTGGTTTTTAAGAATATTTACACAACCTGCATGTGATCTGTATGTCTGTTTAACTTATCAATCGTAGCTTATATAAGAACTATAAAGGCAAAAACACAGTCATAACTTCCACATAATGTTACACAAGAAGCACCCAGTCTTCAAGATATATATGATAATACCTTTTTTGCAGGGTCTTGATAAGGAAATGCCCCTGGAAACTTGTGGGGCCACAAATTAGTTAGGTTCAAAACTAAGTTTTAGCAACAGTAGGATTGTTTCTCTCATTAAAACCCAAAATATTCTCTGTAATGGTACATTTCCAGTTTCTCTCTATTCATTGTGCTTCTCCTTTTTTATCTGCTACAGATGATAACTGAGAGTGAGCTGATTGAGACTGCTGAGAGTGATGGGACTGACAAGATTGAGACCTCTGTGGATGGCCTGAATAAAACATGTCCACAACTTGGTCCCCTCAACAGGGTTGAAAAGGTAAACAAAGTCTAAAATTAAGTTTAATTACATTACTTGTGAAAAAACATTAAATCATGTTTCATTTGTGTGTGTGTGTGCGCAGTTGCCTCATATGGTGTATAGGGACAGTGGTATGTAAGGACATTAGACATTCAGAATTATAATCAGAATCGACAGTCTCTAAATGTACTGTGTGTGTGTGTGTAGTTGCCTCTTATGGTGTATAGGGACAGTGGTATGTAAGGACATTAGACATTCAGAATTAGAATCAGAATCGACATTCTCTAAATGTACTTGGTGTGTGTGTGTGTGTGTAGTTGCCTCTTGTGGTTTATAGGGACAGTGGTATGTGAGGACATGAGACATTGTCTAAATCTACCAATATGTTGATGGTGTGTGTGCAGCTGCCTGTGTGTTATATGTTTTATAGGGACAGCCGTCTCATTAAATGCTTTTCCAAGTGTAAGTCAGTATTGTGTGTGTATCAAGCACTTTGGTTTTTAAGAATATTTACACAACCTGCATGTGATCTGTATGTCTGTTTAACTTATCAATCGTAGCTTATATAAGAACTATAAAGGCAAAAACACAGTCATAACTTCCACATAATGTTACACAAGAAGCACCCAGTCTTCAAGATATATATGATAATACCTTTTTTGCAGGGTCTTGATAAGGAAATGCCCCTGGAAACTTGTGGGGCCACAAATTAGTTAGGTTCAAAACTAAGTTTTAGCAACAGTAGGATTGTTTCTCTCATTAAAACCCAAAATATTCTCTGTAATGGTACATTTCCAGTTTCTCTCTATTCATTGTGCTTCTCCTTTTTTATCTGCTACAGATGATAACTGAGAGTGAGCTGATTGAGACTGCTGAGAGTGATGGGACTGACAAGATTGAGACCTCTGTGGATGGCCTGAATAAAACATGTCCACAACTTGGTCCCCTCAACAGGGTTGAAAAGGTAAACAAAGTCTAAAATTAAGTTTAATTACATTACTTGTGAAAAAACATTAAATCATGTTTCATTTGTGTGTGTGTGTGCGCAGTTGCCTCATATGGTGTATAGGGACAGTGGTATGTAAGGACATTAGACATTCAG
Organism: Leptoclinus maculatus; assembly: GCA_032191485.1. Taxonomy (NCBI): domain Eukaryota; kingdom Metazoa; phylum Chordata; class Actinopteri; order Perciformes; family Stichaeidae; genus Leptoclinus; species Leptoclinus maculatus. Next base: position 22,880,856 of record JAVDOI010000006.1, read on the forward strand.
AATTATAATCAGAATCGACAGTCTCTAAATCTACTTGGTGTGTGTGTGTGTGTGTGTAGTTGCCTCATATGGTGTATAGGGACAGTGGTATGTAAGGACATTAGACATTCAGAATTAGAATCGACATTCTATAAATCTACTTGGTGTGTGTGTGTGTGTGTGTGTGTAGTTGCCTCTTATGGTGTATAGGAACAGTGGTATGTGAGGACATGAGACAGTCTAAATCTACCAATATGTTGATAGTGTGTGTGTACAGCTGCCTGTGTGTCATATGTTTTATAGGGACAGCTGTCTCATTAAATGCTTTTCCAAGTGTAAGTCAGTATTGTGTGTGTATCAAGCACTTTGGTTTTTAAGAATAATACACAACCTGCATGTGATCTGTATGTCTGTTTAACTTATCAATCGTAGCTTATATAAGAACTATAAAGGCAAAAACACAGTCATAACTTCCACATAATGTTACACAAGAAGCACCCAGTCTTCAAGATATATATGATAATACCTTTTTTGCAGGGTCTTGATAAGGAAATGCCCCTGGAAACTTGTGGGGCCACAAATTAGTTAGGTTCAAAACAAAGTTTTAGCAACAGTAGGATTGTTTCTCTCATTAAAACCCAAAATATTCTCTGTAATGGTACATTTCCAGTTTCTCTCTATTCATTGTGCTTCTCCTTTTTTATCTGCTACAGATGATAACTGAGAGTGAGCTGATTGAGACTGCTGAGAGTGATGGGACTGACAAGATTGAGACCTCTGTGGATGGCCTGAATAAAACATGTCCACAACTTGGTCCCCTCAACAGGGTTGAAAAGGTAAACAAAGTCTAAAATTAAGTTTAATTACATTACTTGTGAAAAAACATTAAATCATGTTTCATTTGTGTGTGTGTGTGCGCAGTTGCCTCATATGGTGTATAGGGACAGTGGTATGTAAGGACATTAGACATTCAGAATTATAATCAGAATCGACAGTCTCTAAATCTACTTGGTGTGTGTGTGTGTGTGTGTAGTTGCCTCATATGGTGTATAGGGACAGTGGTATGTAAGGACATTAGACATTCAGAATTAGAATCGACATTCTATAAATCTACTTGGTGTGTGTGTGTGTGTGTGTGTGTAGTTGCCTCTTATGGTGTATAGGAACAGTGGTATGTGAGGACATGAGACAGTCTAAATCTACCAATATGTTGATAGTGTGTGTGTACAGCTGCCTGTGTGTCATATGTTTTATAGGGACAGCTGTCTCATTAAATGCTTTTCCAAGTGTAAGTCAGTATTGTGTGTGTATCAAGCACTTTGGTTTTTAAGAATAATACACAACCTGCATGTGATCTGTATGTCTGTTTAACTTATCAATCGTAGCTTATATAAGAACTATAAAGGCAAAAACACAGTCATAACTTCCACATAATGTTACACAAGAAGCACCCAGTCTTCAAGATATATATGATAATACCTTTTTTGCAGGGTCTTGATAAGGAAATGCCCCTGGAAACTTGTGGGGCCACAAATTAGTTAGGTTCAAAACAAAGTTTTAGCAACAGTAGGATTGTTTCTCTCATTAAAACCCAAAATATTCTCTGTAATGGTACATTTCCAGTTTCTCTCTATTCATTGTGCTTCTCCTTTTTTATCTGCTACAGATGATAACTGAGAGTGAGCTGATTGAGACTGCTGAGAGTGATGGGACTGACAAGATTGAGACCTCTGTGGATGGCCTGAATAAAACATGTCCACAACTTGGTCCCCTCAACAGGGTTGAAAAGGTAAACAAAGTCTAAAATTAAGTTTAATTACATTACTTGTGAAAAAACATTAAATCATGTTTCATTGGTGTGTGTGTGTGTGCGCAGTTGCCTCATATGGTGTATAGGGACAGTGGTATGTAAGGACATTAGACATTCAGAATTAGAATCGACATTCTATAAATCTACTTGGTGTGTGTGTGTGTGTGTGTGTGTAGTTGCCTCTTATGGTGTATAGGAACAGTGGTATGTGAGGACATGAGACAGTCTAAATCTACCAATATGTTGATAGTGTGTGTGTGTACAGCTGCCTGTGTGTCATATGTTTTATAGGGACAGCCGTCTCATTAAATGCTTTTCCAAGTGTAAGTCAGTATTGTGTGTGTATCAAGCACTTTGGTTTTTAAGAATATTTACACAACCTGCATGTTATCTGTACGTCGGTTTAACTTATCAATCATAGCTTATATAAGAACTATAAAGGCAAAAACAGAGTCATAACTTCCACATAATGTTACACAAGAAGCACCCAGTCTTCAAGATATATATGATAATACCTTTTTTGCAGGGTCTTGATAAGGAAATGCCCCTGGAAACTTGTGGGGCCACAAATTAGTTAGGTTCAAAACAAAGTTTTAGCAACAGTAGGATTGTTTCTCTCATTAAAACCCCAAATATTCTCTGTAATGGTACATTTCCAGTTTCTCTCTATTCATTGTGCTTCTCATTTTTTATCTGCTACAGATGACTGAGAGTGAGCAAATGGAGAGAGCTGAGAGTGACTGGACTGTCAAGATTGAGACAGCTGAGAATGACCCAAATAAAAAAGATGCTGGGTCCAGAAGACGGACAAAGAAAGCGTGGTCCAAGGCTGAGGTTGCAGCGGTAATGCGGCACTTCAAATATCACATTCATGAAGGTCACCTGGCCACCAAGAACGAATGCAGTCACTGCAAGTTGGTGGAAGGACCAGTCTTGGAACAAAGAACTGTGCAAAATGTCAGAGACTTCGTTCGGAATCGGGGAACAGCTGAAAAAAGACAGTCACAGAAGCTGTAAACAAACATTTGTTTTTATTTTATTTTTTTGGCAAGAAAGTTAATGTTCATATGTTCTCTTTTGCATTGTGTATGTTCTACTCATCTCTCTGTGTGTATCTCTCTCTCTCGCTGTCTTTGTGTCCCTCTGTGTCTCTCTCGCTGTCTTTGTGTCCCTCTGTCTGTCTCTCTCTCGCTGTCTTTGTGTCTCTGTCTGTCTCTCTCTCGCTGTCTTTGTGTCTCTGTCTGTCTCTCTCTCGCTGTCTTTGTGTCTCTGTCTGTGTCTGTCTCTCGCTGTCTTTGTGTCCCTCTCTCGCTGTCTTTGTGTCTCTGTCTGTCTCTCTCTCGCTGTGTCTCTGTCTGTCTCTCGCTGTCTTTGTGTGTCTCTGTCTGTCTCTCGCTGTCTTTGTGTCCCTCTGTGTCTCTCTCTGTCTGTCTCGCTGTCTTTATGTCTCTCTGTGTCTCTCTCTCTCGCTGTGTCTCTGTCTCGCTCTCTGTCTCTCTCTCTCTTTCTCTTCGGTTGTTTGTATGTCAAACAAGAGTTGTGTACAAAACAAATTTAGTCTGGTTCCTCGTTGCCTGAGTTTCAACTTAATAAACTTGACTGAATGATAAAGCGCCCCAGCTCTTTGTTGTTTTTTTCATGTTAAATGAAAGCCAGAGATTGAAGCCAGGTTGTTCAGGCACTCGCTGATTCTCTCTGTGTAGATAGATAGATATATCTACACACATACTGTCTCACTCTGGAGGGGGCCAACTTGCATGCCTCCAATTTGGTCATCCATTAAGATTAATTTTGATATTAAATTGACTGTTCCAGTAATGCTGTGTCCTGTCAGGTTAGTGTATTTATGTTAATGAGGAGGGCGGGATCATTGTCCCTTTAAAGACCCAACAGTGTTTTTTTGGTCCTTATAAGTCACACTTTTGTCAAAATAGAACTGTCTGCCTATACCACAATATAATTAGGTTGCTGTGTATGAAGTTGCGTAGGTTGTATCTGAAATCTAAAGTGAGCTGAATTTTTTTCAGATTTTTTGAAGTGTTTTAATCTAACTGCCAAAGCTGTGGGACCTCAGGAAAGGGTAGTCCATCCAAACCACAACCGGGCCTGTATGGCGAAAAAGTCCACCTATTACATATCCACCTGTATGTGTGTGTGTGTGTGTGTGTGTGTGTGTGTGTGTGTGTGTGTGTGTGTGTGTGTGTGTGTGGTTAAAACAATGAACTAATTTACACATATAAGGGTGTGCCCAGGTGTGACGTGTTCGAAAAGGGGTTACCTGAAGGAGGGATTATTTGACTGGTACTGTATAAAGAGGGCATTGAATCATTCGTCAGGCCTTTCCGCCACCGCCGCTGAATATTTTGTTTCCTGATTCCCCGTTCATTCTACCACGCCGTCAAGTCACTATTTTGGAACGAATCCAGCTCATCAAGCCGCTATTTTGGAACAAATCCATCGCATTTTAAGCCATTTCTTTCAACTGGTTGTTTTGACCATCTAAAGCAATGGATTCCGAACAAATGTGAGTATTTCTTCTTCTTCTTTTATTTTATTTCGGCGACATCTGTGTGTTTTATTTTAAAATCTGGATTGTTTTTTAAAGTTTCTCATCAACAGAGCTCCTTCACAGGTAAGTTATGCCAGCGATGAGGATATTGAAAACAGACTCCCGACACACGTGTATGGTGCGTATATAGTTCTGGGGGTTTAAATACCTCTACTCTTTTTATACGAGAATCTATGTATTTTATTTATTTCAATTGTCACAGCCAGGCTCAGAGACTGGAACAAAACAGGGAGACAAAGAGCTGGCGGCCAAACGTAGTAGTTTAATTGTTCTCGCTACAAACACAATGTTAATAGTACTTTCACAAAAGTCAGCAACAACTATGGTGAGCCCGTCAACAAAGGTCCTCCTTCCAGCCCTCTCCCTGCCAACTGGAAAGGGTTTTCAAGGCCCACTACCTTCCCAAGATAGGTGACGGTTGCCTTTGCAAACTCACATTTCGCCAAGTTGATAGTCAGGTTTGCGCCACGCAGCCGATCAAACAGCTTCCTGATGTGGTAGACATGCTCTTCCCAGGTATTGCTGTAGATCACGACATCATCAAGGTACACGGCACAGCCGTCCAGTCCAGACACAACCATATTCATTAGGCGCTGAAAGGTCGCCGGTGCATTACGCAACCCAAAACTCATCACTGAATAGGAAAAAAGCCCAAAAGGAGTTATAAAGGCAGACACCTCCCTAGCTCGTTGAGACAGTGGCACTTGCCAATATCCTTTAAGTAAATCAAATTTACTGACAAAGTGAGCTGAGCCCACCTGATCCACACAATCCTCAATGCGTGGCAGTGGATAAGCATCTGGTTTAGTTACCCCATTTACCTTAAGATAGTCTGTACAAAATCGAGGGCTTTTATCTGCTTTATCCACAAGCAAATAGGGAGATGCCCAGCTGGAAGCAGAAGGTTTGGCAATATTATTGTCGAGCATATAGTGTATTTCTTTTTCCATTACTTTGCGTTTCATTTCTGACACCCTGTAAAAACGCTGGCAAATTGGCTGCGCGTCACCCACGTCAATGTCATGCTCTATCAAATGTGTACGAGTTGGCACGTCACTAAACAAACACAGATAGTTGTTAATAAGAGCAGACAACTCCATGAACTGCTCCTTTGCCAAGTGCTCAACCAAAGACTCCAAGTTGCACAGCGTTTCAGAGTTCTTTAACCGGCCCCGCAACAGACTCATCAGGTGAAACCACCCCATCATCCTCAGGTACCGTCAAATTAACCAGCCACTGTCTTCCCAGAGTTCCTGCCATTACCCCAGGTTTAACAACCTGCTGTTGCACACATCCCCCCCCCGGGGCAGAAGGCTGTGACCCACGAGTGTAATAGGACTTAAACAGATTTACATGGCAAATTTGAGTTTTCCTTCTACGCTGTGGTGTCGACAACAAATAGTTTTGCTCAGAAACCTGACGCAAAACTACGAAAGGACCATGAAATTTGGCCTGAAATGGTGAACATACAAGTGGAAATAAAGCAAGAACCTGATCACCAGGACTGAACTGGTGGACCTCAGCTCTCCGGTCATAGAGATGCTTCATTTTTGTCTGGGCAGAGGCTAAACTCTCCTTAGCCTTCTCCCCAGCCACGTACAAACGATGCCGGAAGCCATTAACATAATCGATCAAATTCTGAGGGGGTTCAGGCTGTGCAACTGGATCATGCAGCAAAGTCAGCGGGCAGTATGCTCATTCGGGCTAAACCCAGTGCTCTCCTGCACAACCTCTCTGGCAGCTAACAGCAGCCAGGGAAGCCCCTCCTCCCAGTCCTGATTTAGCTCAACGCAATAACCCCGTAACAGAGACTTAAGAGTTTGATGAAACCTCTCCAATGCCCCTTGGCTCTGAGCATGGTATGCAGAAGCTTTATTATGTTTCACTCTGAGCTGTTTCAAAACTTGAGCAAACAAATGTGATGAAAAATTGGAACCTTGATCACTTTGAACGACTTTAGGAATTCCAAAGATGGAAATAAACTGTGTCAGTGCTTTGACCACAGATTTAGCGGTAATGGTACGCAACGGATAGGCAGCCGGATATCTTGTGCTTTGACACATTATTGTAAACAAATAGTTACTTCCAGACTTTGAACGTGGTAAAGGACTAACACAATCAATGATAAGATGCTCAAATGGCTGAGTGATCACTGGAATTGGAGCCAGAGGAGCCGGCTTGATGGTCTGGTTTGGTTTACCTGTCATCTGGCATGTATGACATGTTTTAATATATCTGGACACATCCCTCTTCACACGCGGCGAAAAAAAATACCTGAGAACGTAGTCGTACGTCTTTCGAACTCCCAAATGCCCCGATTGATCGTGCAACGTCCTCAGCACCTCTTCCCGGAATTTGGATGGGACCACAACCTGAAAAACAGGATTACCCAGAAAGTTCTCTCCATGTGGCACCCATTTCCTCACCAACAAATCATCTAACAGCAGATAACCTTTTGCAGCACTCCTCCCATCGACACTCGAGATCACTTGGTCGAACAGCTCACTAAGCGCAGGATCAGCCCGTTGCTCTGCCGCCAAGTCGCTGCGGGAAACCGACAAAAGAGAGTCGGGTGTATCCACAGAGAAGGCCCCACTGTGGTCTGTGTTAGTCTGCTCAACTTCAGATTCTGCCTCCTCACGGCACATAGCCCGTGTAACTGCGCAAGCTGTAAAAAGGGAAACACTGTGCACTCATCAGGTATTTTCGTAACAGAGGGAAAAGATGTGACTATAGGAGGTGGCGGACCGTCAGCCCACACACTGTTACCAGCCAGGTCGTTTCCCAGGATGATATCCACCCCTCTGATTGGCAATGCAGGACGTACACCCATGGCTACCTCACCCTGAACCAAACCACAGTCGATCTCCAACCTATGCAATGGCACAGGCAGTACATTTAATAGAAACATCGAGTGAGCGCCGCATTGACGCATCACTGCGCTCATAGACCCCCAAGGGTTAAAGCCATTCCCCGCATTAGGATGTACTCCCCAGTAGTGGTGTAACGGATCACGGGTCGATCCGTGATCGGTTCGGATCACCCCTCACGGTTCGGATCACCCCTCACGGTTCGGATCACTCGTGAACCGCGGATCAATTCAGTATTTTTTATTTATTTATTTTTTATCTTTTTTTTTTTTTACCGTGTAATCCTCATAGTGTGTAATACAGTTTTACTGCTGCTGTTCCTTTTCAAGTAACAAGTCCCCGAATATCAATGCACAGTGTCAGTGAACAGATATAAAGCAGTAGTGTGTTCACGTGAACGGAGCAGGTTTAAAGCATTTAAAGGCGAAAGTCACGGCGAGCGGAGGAACTCCAGAAGCCCCCGGGTCATTTAAGTCACAAGTTTGGGATCATTTTGTCTTCCCTGTAAAGTATAATGACGGATAAGGGTGGTGGACAAAACCGTTACGGTATGTAGGCGTTATTTAAAGAGAAAGACATACGACAAGGAAAAGACTGTGTCCGCTTTCACCACGGCGGAGTGATTCATAGTCCGGTGCTGTAGACACGCCCCCTCTGTGAGAGTCACACAGACAGGTGCTGTAGACACGCCCCCTCTGTGAGAGTCACACAGACAGGTGCTGTAGACACGCTCCCTCTGTGAGAGTCACACAGACAGGTGCTGTAGACACGCCCCCTCTGTGAGAGTCACACAGACACACACCTGGTGCAGGTGCTGACAGAAGCATCAGAGTGGAAGCTAGACAGGCCCAATAGTAACAGTCACTACAGAAAGGTCGACCCTCTCCCCAGACAATGAAGATATTCTCATCTTTTTGAAAATAATGTCACAGTAATGTAAACATTATTGTATATTTGAATGACATAACCTGACAGGAAGTAAACACAGACCCAAGTTGTTGCCGATCAGTTCAGTTCAGTTGAAACAATGGAAGCTAGCTCACATATTCTTTCAATATTGATCAAAGGACGAGGGCATCAACATACCTCATGTTGCACTTAAACTTAAACAGCAAAGTTATATTTGTCTCCTCCCCTTTTCTTTGTTGATCCGAAAAATGATCCGAACCGTGACTCAAGAACCGTGATCCGAACCGAACCGTGAGGTTTGTGATCCGTTGCACCCCTACTCCCCAGTGTTAGTCCCCTGGAAAAAAGGCAGCACGGAACTCAAAATGAAGGAATTAAAAGCCCCTGTATCTCTCAGTATCTTTACCGGTACCATAACATCACTCCCCGGCAATGACACATGTCCAGTAGACATAAAACCTGCGAAAGCTGACTGTTCCAAGCCACAATCCACTCCAGGTTCCACCTGCTCACATGAAGGAAGAACACAGGGAGAAGTAACATGCCTGACATTTCGGACAGGAGCAGCCAGTGCAACAGGCCTGACATGCTCACTACTGAACCCACTGTTGGAACTTTTTTTATTCGGGCATTCAGCCTTCCAATTACCCCTGCCCTTACAGTAATGACATAGGTCTCTGGCCTCAACCTGCAGCTGACTACGTGCTGCCCTTTCCAATTTACCATGCCGAGGTCCGGGTCCCTCCTCCCATCGTTTTCCGGCTGGTCGAAAATTACCACCACTCCCTCTGTACAGACCATCATCCCGAGGCCTGCGGTCACCACGGTGCGTCAACACGTACTCGTCTGACAGAGTGGCTGCTTCTGCCGCTGTCTTCACTTTATGTTCACTTATATATGTAGCAATGTGACTGGGCACAGAATCTTTAAACTGCTCCAGAACTATCAAATCACATAAAGCCTCATAAGAATGAACCCCCAGTGAAGTACACCAACGACTGAAGTGAGTAGTTAACTCCCTGGCAAACTCCATGTGTGTCTGTCTTCCAGACTTCTCCCAAGTCCTAAACCTCTGGCGATATGCCTCAGGCACCAACTCATAGGCTCTTAGGACGGTAGCCTTGACAGACACATACATTTTACTTTCAGCCACACTGAGCGCGGAATACGCTTGCTGCGCCTTACCTGTGAGAACGCACTGTAAGAGTAGCGTGCGGTCAACATCCGACCAATCTCTACTCTCAGCTACACGCTCAAAAAGCGAGAAAAAGGTATCCGGGTGTTGTTCACAAAATGGAGGAACCAACCTCAAATTCACGGCAACATCAAAAGCACGTGATGGCCCAGCAGAACCAGCAGGGACCTGCCTCCCGCCACCAACTTCACTCAAACTCAACCGGCGCTCTTCCAGTTCAAGTCTTTTAATTTCGACTTGCAAGAGTTACAAGAGTAACTCTTTGCGCTGCTCAAAAGTTAACTCTGGAACGTTACTCACCTGAGGTTCACTAGAAATAGCTGCACCAAACATGTCCGCCACGGACCCATCAGCGTGTAGTTTAGGCTGGAGAACACCCACGTCAAACAGATTCTCTTATTCTTACATACAATTTTTCATGTTCTCCTTCAAACGCTTATCCCCCACATCCATCTTAAAATGCCCCGCAATTTTCACCAACTGCTCTCGTGAACACCGTTCCAATAACTCCTCTGCTGGAGCTCTCAAAAAATCCTCAACAGAAGCCATAGCGTTTTTTCTTTTTTTTTTTGCGCCCGAATCACAAAACGAAAAGTGCAGAAGGAAAACCTTTTAGGCTACTCCGCAGCCAGAAATCAAACGGCCCATACACAGCCAAGCTTCACCGTAATCCCGTCCCTCTAACTGCCTAACCAGAACTAACTAAACTCCCCCCTAGTCTTCAGGTGCTACTTGTGGTGGGTACTTATGCACTAAAACCCACAGGCCTGGTAAAGCAACCATGAACTGGTCACCCACCTACAGCCTCGGACGTGCCCCCGAAACAACTGCTCTAACCACTTTCACATCACACTATAGAAACCCCCCAACAACCTCCAAAGGGAGTCCGCTCTTCAGCCTAACGGGGACAGAACAACAGCAATTTACTCACCGTGTAAAAAGGACCACCCAGACTCTGACATAAAACACCAGCCTAACAGGTCGGCGAAACTCGCACCAAACAAATCAGCCTACTTACCAAACTCAATGTCTCCCAATAAGCAGATTGCACAACCGCTCAACACATGGCACACAGCCTACCATGCTACAGCTGCTACTGATATTACATCAATGCAGACACCGGGTCAATCAGAAATGGACGAGCCCCCATATGTCACAGCCCGGCTCAGAGACTGGAACAAAACAGGGAGACAAAGAGCTGGCGGCCAAAAGTAGTAGTTTAATTGGTCTCGCTACAAACACAATGTTAATAGTACTTTCACAAAAGTCAGCAACAACTATGGTGAGCCCATCAACAAAGGTCCTCCTTCCAGCCCTCTCCATGCCAACTGGAAAGGGTTTTCAAGGATGAGCCACACCGGCACAGGTGAGACTCATCCTGCTGACGATCCTCCACTCAACACCTGTAACAGATTAAACAGCACCGGCCACTAGTGTAGCATAGGAGGAGGGTCGTCGCACAATGCATATCCTTGTATAGATTCATCAGACGATTTTCAATCACCTCTAAAATCCCGAACCAGTGTGGGCCCTGTGACAAAACCTCTAAATCCATATGTACAAAAGGCCAAGCGATTGAAAACTGGTGAGCAAGAGACCACGTGTGTAAGTCCCGATATTGTTTTGTTCCCCCAAGAGAATATTAATTTCATTCCTTGTAAATAATTACAGACAACAACGCATCCAAACCCAGGAGATCATCGTTAAAGTTTAAGAGGGCTGAAAAACGTGCGGAGGATAAAAAGGGGATAAAAAGGAAAAGGTATGGGTTCAATTAAAGAGTATAGTTTAATTTACCATGGTGTTTTTTTTTTTTTAATATGTAGGCCTACGTATATATGTTTAACTAATGTTTTGTTCATTAGGGGACTGGCTAAGAGACCTCATCCATTCATCTGTTCTCCTGTATATGAGGGTACTAGCGCCTCTGGACCGTGTGTATCGAAATACCCCGCCGTGCCTGAAGAAATTACCGAGAGCCAACAATCTGCGAGTCGGCCTATAAGGTGTGTACTTCATTAAAGAATGGTTAATTTAATTATCCCAGAGTGTTTCATAGATATTTTACTAATGTTTTGTCTTTGTGTTGTTTATCAAGGGATTCTACAGCGAGGTCCCAACCCTTCACCCGGATTGATGAATCGCACATCGCTGTGGTAGCACTCGTCCATGCTGTGAACTCATCAGAAGATATTACTGCTCAGATCATCGAAGGATCCGCAGCGTATTTTGTGGATAATACCCCCACGGAGACTGAACTAACCGGCGCTGCTACTACTGCAACAGCTGAGGCAACAAACAGTGAGTTCGAAACAGCATCGCAGCTTACTGAACTGCCGTTTGACATTGTACAATTTGTGTGCGAGCAATGTGTTGCCGCTGATGATGAGATGTGTATCGAACCCCTAGGCCCTATTAATTGTGTATAGTCTGGGGTTGACGTAGACCTACTCGATGAGCCACATGATTTTTTTAACCTGGGGGATACAGCGTTACCATCACAGGAACAAGTACGGATTGATTTGGGTGTTCTGAGTGAGTTTGACGATGCTGTAACGGAGGCAGTGATACACGAGAAGCCGCAGCTGCAGGATGCCTATGTACAAACATTACCAGTTGTAAATCAGAGGGTCGATGATCAGGGATGTATGCAAGGCATACAGTACAACCAGCTGCTAGTTGAAACCAGGGATGCATTACTACACATAATATCTGAGACGGATAAAAGGTTTGCACAGCTGAATACAAAGTTGGATGCACTGTATGTAGCGACCCAGGCAGCGACCAACAGCGACATAGATCGAAAGATTACTTTGATGAGTGAGTCTCAGGCTGCGTTCGTTCAGGGGAACACACTATATGCAGAACACACGCTTAATACTCTCAGTGAAATGAGACCGGTCCTTGAATGCATTGCTAGGCATATCGCATAGTTCACAAGCCCGTTGCACATTTTTTAAAACATTTTTGGTGTCTTAAAGGGTCTGTGGTTATACACAGAGGGTCCAATATGTCTCCACCCCGAAATTTTTTAAAACTTGGTATAGATGCTAACGAGGTTAATAGTGGGGGTGACCGTGTGCGTGTTTACGATGAAAACACTCCTGTTAATGACCAGGCTTTTTATAACATTGTCCCACCATCTACTATACATGCTCATGGCTCTACACATGACATTGCGTTCCATACCGTGATACAACGGATGGCTATAGAGGCTCAAAGAATGCGTGCACTGAAGGAGCGAATGCTGGCTGCTGAAGCAGCTGCAGCTGCTGCTGCTGCTGCTGAGGCAAATGAGAAGGCATGGGGAACTCATTTTACAGAGCAGCCTTTATCTTATGTAGATGAAGGGTACACAACCCTGACCGGTACATTATTCTGCGATAATGAAAGGACGGACTTACATAATGCACATAGTACTCATGCATTGTATAACCCTCCTGAATCAACCATGAGTTCCTGCTCTCCAACCCCAGCCTCACCTCTTCCTCTTCCTCCGCCTCCTCTGCCTCCTCCTCCTCCTCATCATTCCTCTCCTCCTCATCATCCCCATATACAAGGCCTACACATTACGAGGCCATAGTCCCACCAGAGATAGGGATCCCCCGATGTAATGAAGCCTGTTATCATGAGGGTGTTGGTATTCGTGTTGATACTGTTGATCACCAGGTGGTAGAAACGACACATTGTCTCATTCTATGTGTTATGAGGGCCCCTCAGAGAGGGGTGATGGCACCACTGATCAATGTATGGGGGATGAGGCCTGCCTGATGCTAGGTATTGTTGAGTCAGACGAGGTGGCAGAGGTGGTCATTGAGTCGGAGACGCCTCACAATGTCATTGATGTAGTCACAACACTGTCTCATCCTGTGTGTTATGGGTGGTGTCTCAGAGATGGGTGATGCCTCCATTACTCAATGGGTGGGAGACGATGACTGTTTGATGCTCAACCTGGTTGAGGCAGAAGAGGGTTCAGAGGTGCTTATTGAGTCGGTGCCGCATGACCATGTCACTATACAGAGCGGTGGGGTTATGCCCTCTGTGCCACACCCAGAGTGTTCTGATAACCCTGTTCGTAGAAGGGCAATACCCTCTTTTAATGAATTTGAACTGAGGCAATGTGTTGATTTCAGAGGCATTAGCCTAAATGACATAGAACAAGTCCCAGATATGGTTCGAGGCTGCTTGTCTGGAGTGATTAACCAGGCTATAGACACTTCCCCTGCTGGCAGTGTTTTAAATGTTGTGCTGCATGGGCCCTCCCTGGCTAGTGATGTACAGGCGGTTCTAAATGTAAACGATGCATACAATGTAGACTTGTTTATGGAACAAATTGCACAGGTCCTTGAGAGTAATAATGAATCTGTGTCTGATGATGCATTTGAGCTAATAGTCACTGTAGCACAAAATAGAAGCGGGGGAGGTCGTCTTAGGCAAGGGAATATCCCCTATGATGAGATAATAGCTAAGAAATGTTGTTTTCTACACAGGCCTACCAACGACGGGGGCAACAATCTATGTTTCTCTCTCTATCTTGCACATTTCAATGACCGAGCATGATAAATTAGAATATGCAACCCTATTGCACAGGGCAGTTGGCTTTGATCACATGCACAGTGTATCATTTGCGGATGTAGCCAGATTTGAGAGACATCTGGGTGTGAAAATTATAATATTTCACCACATTGCCGGCATTAAACGACAGCAGTGTTTCAAGACACATGACACACCCCACTAACAGACAGTCTGGTTATATTTGCACAGTGACCACTATTACCTGATTGAAAATCATATGAAAGAAAGTCCAGGTGGTGTACAATAAGCGCAGAGTGTTGTCTGATTACACCACTCTCCCCTATGGATTCTGATCCTGGATTTGATGTGAGGCTACAACATCCATTTAGTTTAGTGGTGAGTGGTCCCTCAAACTGTGGTAAAACATTCTTTGTCAAGGACATTATTGAAAATGCCTCGAGGGTTATTTCACACAGTTTTGATAATGTAGTTTACATTTACTCCTGCTGGCAGCCTTTATATAACCAACTCCTTAAAATAAGAGACATCAAATTTGTAGACGGTTTACCCGAGTCTCTGTGTGATGACGTACTGCTCCCTCCAGACAAAAACAATTTGCTCATCACAGACGATTTGATGAACGATGCCAGTAATAACATAGAAGTTCAAAATGTTTTTACCAAATATGTACATCAGAGAAATCTCAGTTGTCTATATTTAGTACAACATTTATTTATTCAAGGTAAGGCTAGTCGTACTATTAGTTTAAACACAAACTATCTAATTTTGTTTAAAAACCCCCGGGATAAATACCAGATTACACTATTGGCTAGACAGATGTTTCCAGGTAATACTAAATATTTTCTAGAGGCATTTAATGACGCCACCTCCCCCTCCTATGGGTATCTCCTCATCGATTATAAAGCAAAGACCCCTGATTATTTGAGACTCAGAACAGCCTTGCTATCAGAGCACCCGGTTGCATATATCCCTAAAAAACAAGAGGTAACAATGTCGTCCCGAATGCAGAGGAATTTGTCTCTGCTGGAGTTGATATATAAGTCGTCACCGAGAGTGCGAAAGGTCATTGTGAGTAATGCAAACGTAGACTTTATTAACTCTCTGTGTGAGATAGCTCTCAACGTATTGAGAGGTAATATACCTTTGACTGACAAGCAGTACAAGCTTTTAAGGAAGAGGAAAGCTCTTATCAGGCAGGTGGCTGATAAAAAAGTCAAACTTACAAAGAAGAAAACCCTCATCCAGACAGGAGGATTTTTACTGCCACTATTAGGGGCCGCTATTCCATTTATAATTAGCCTCATCAACAGAGGGAAGTAACAATGGAGCACACCCAAAAAATGTTTCTGGTACCTCAGAATCAGATGGATGCATTAAAGCTACAAACACAGCATCCACAGCAACTACAGCAGCAGCAGCCGCAGGACCAAAACACTGGTTCTATAAGACAAGTGGTGCAAAATGAACTTGATAGAGCCATGACCGATGGATTGAAACTGCCTGATACAGACATGTATGAGAAGGCTAAAAAATATGCAGGTATTTTACAGAGATACCTGACTATGGTGAGACGGGGTGAACGTGAAAAGAACGTGTTGACCTTATCACTGCCCTCCGATGAAAGTAGGGGACTCTCAACCCCCCTCGTTTCTCAAGGTGATAATGATGTGACTCAAAAGGGTCTGCTGCCTTCCGCCTTCCCCTCCGAGAGGTCCCACGTAGCGTACATCATATCTCTCCTCACGAGCAGAGCCAAGGACTGGGGAACCGCAGAGTGGGAGCGACAGTCGTCAATCTGCTCTTCAGTCCAGCTGTTTTCCGAGGAACTGCTGAAAGTCTTCAATCATGCCACACCTGGAAGAGAGGTCGCTCGAGGTTTGTTTGACCTGAAGCAGGGAGGGAGATCCGTAGCTGATTACTGCATCGAGTTCAGCACCATAGCAGCCGAGAGCAACTGGAACGCCCCCTCGCTCCTCGATGCCTTCTACCATGGTCTCTCGGACCGCCTCAAGGATGAGTTGGCGGCTCGAGATCTTCCTGCAGGCTTGGACGAGTTGGTCGCTCTCTCCATCCGTATTGACGGCCGTCTGCGGGAACGGAGAAGAGAGAGGGACTATTCAGCTGCTCCACAGGGGCCACTTCGCCGGTCTCCGTCGGAACGGGTTTCCGTCGGAACGGGTTTCCGTCGGAACGGGTCTCCGACGGTCCGGCCGACTCTCCTGAGCCTATGCAGCTGGGGCGGACCCGGCTCTCCACAGCAGAACGACAGCGCCACCTGCAGGAGAATCTATGCTTTTTCTGCGGCCAGAGTGGCCATTTTGTAACCTCTTGTCCAGTAAAAGAGATGGCTCACCAGTCATCCAGAGGGCGGTGGTGAGTCGAAATGTGAACTTAAAAATGCCCTCTCGCCCTTTGATTCATGCTCAGCTGTTTTGTTCAGGGAATAATCACACTGTCTCAGTCCTCATTGACTCTGGTGCAGATGCTAACCTTATGGACAGAACGCTGGCCTCCCAGCTGGGGATCGAGCAGGTCGCCCTAGAAGAACCCATCCAGGCCACAGCTTTAGATGGTCGTCTCCTCTGCAGGGTTACCCATCAATCCACTCCTCTGCCAATGACAATGTCAGGTAATCACAATGAAATTCTCACCTTCCATCTCATCCATGCACCACAGCAACCGGTCATTTTGGGCTATCCGTGGCTTAGGAGACACAATCCACACATTGACCGGGCGTCAGGAACTGTATTACAGTGGAGTGTTCATTGTCATGCTGTCTGTCTAAAATCAGCCTCATCGTCTGCCCCTAGTCTGCCCGTCTCTTCTGAGTTTCCAGATCTTTCCAGGGTTCCAAAGGAGTATCTTGACCGTAAGGAGGTTTTTAACAAAGCCCGGGCCACCTCGTTGCCGCCTCATCGCCCGTATGACTGTGCCATTGACCTCCTCCCGGGTATATCTCCTCCCAGAGGTAGACTTTTTTCCCTATCTGCTCCTGAGACAAACACTATGGAGAGATATATATTAATGACTCATTGGCTACAGGATTCATTCGACCATCTTCATCTCCAGCGGGAGCGGGGGTTTTCTTTGTCGGAAAGAAGGACAAATACCTGCGCCCTTGCATTGACTACAGAGGACTCAATAACATTACTGTAAAAAATAGGTACCCTCTTCCACTTATTGCTTCTGCTTTTGAGCTGCTACAAGGTTCTACCGTTTTTTCCAAACTCGATCTCCGCAATGCTTACCATTTGGTGAGAATCAGAGATGGGGACGAGTGGAAGACTGCCTTTAATACTCCTAGTGGACATGAGTATTTAGTTATGCAATTTGGTCTCACCAATGCCCCTGCAGTCTTTCAGGGGTTGGTCAATGATGTTCTCCGGGATATGCTCAATGTTTTTTTGTATTTGGATGACATTCTTATCTTCTCGAAGTCTCAACAGGAACATGTGGTCCATGTACGCCAAGTCCTCCAAAGGCTTTTGGAGAATCGCCTCTTCGTAAAGGCGGAGAAGTGTGAGTTCCACGCCACAGAGGTATCATTCCTGTTTTTTTTTCTCAATGCTGGTAATATCCAGATGGACTCTGCCAAGACCAAAGCAGTTGCTGACTGGCCCGCCCCGCCCACACGCAAGGAACTTCAACACTTTTTGGGCTTTGCAAACTTCTATCGGCGGTTCATCCGTAACTACAGTTCCGTGGCTGCTCCCCTCACCGCTCTCACCTCCCAGCATGTGCCCTTCCGGTGGTCCTCTGCGGCAGCAGGGGCCTTTGGTGAGTTAAAATCACGTTTTACCTCTGCTCCCATCCTCATATTCCCAGATCTTGCCCAGCAGTTTATTGTGGAGGTGGACGCCTCGGACACTGGTGTAGGAGCGGTCCTTTCTCAGCGGTCGGCTGAGGACCAAAAGGTTCACCCATGTGCCTTCTTCTCCCGGAAGCTGTCCCCCTTGGAGAGGAATTATGATATTGGGAACCGGGAGCTGTTGGCGGTCAAACTGGCATTGGAGGAGTGGAGACACTGGTTAGAGGGGGCGGAGCAGCCATTTGTGGTCTGGACAGATCACAAAAATCTAGAATACATCCGTTCGGCCAAGTGACTGAACTCTCGTCAAGCTAGGTGGGCTCTTTTTTTTAACTGTTTTGAGTTTTCACTCTCATACAGACAGTTCAAAGAATGTCAAGCTCGACGCCTTGTCTCGTCAGTTCCAGCGAGAGAGCTCTCCTTCCCATCCTGAAGGTATCCTCCACCCTGAGTGCGTTATTGGTGTGGTAACCTGGGAGGTGGAGGACAAGGTAAAGCGCTCCCATGCCGAACACCCTGCCCCCAGTGCTTGTCCTGATAACCGGTTGTTTGTTCCTGTCAATCTCCGCTCTCAGGTCCTCCAGTGGGGCCACTCTTCCCGCCTAGCTTGCCATCCTGGGATCAGACGCACACTAGC
The DNA here is from genome assembly GCA_032191485.1 of Leptoclinus maculatus. NCBI lineage: Eukaryota > Metazoa > Chordata > Actinopteri > Perciformes > Stichaeidae > Leptoclinus > Leptoclinus maculatus. The sequence goes on from JAVDOI010000006.1 coordinate 22,899,169, forward strand.
ACTGCTCAGACAGCGTTTCTGGTGGTCTTCCATGGAGGAAGACACCAAGGGGTTCATCGGTGCTTGCCAGGTTTGTCCTCAGCATAAGAGCACTCGCCAACCTCCCTCTGGGCTTCTTCATCCTCTGCCAGTTCCTAGTTGTCCCTGGTCCCACATCGCTTTGGACTTTGTAACCGGCCTACCCCCTTCTGACGGTAACACAGTTATTCTCACGGTCATTGATCGATTTTCCAAGTCTGTTCTGCTCATTCCACTACCCAAGTTACCTACTTGGGTAGTGTAACCGGGAGGTAGTGGAGACTGCTAAAATATTACTGCAAAATGTTTTCCGGCTGCATGGTCTGCCCATTGACGAGGTCTCCGACCGGGGACCACAATTCACCTCTCGCTTCTGGTCAGAGTTTTGCAGGCTGCTGGGAGCCACAGTCAGTCTTTCGTCAGGGTTCCATCCACAATCTAATGGGCAGGCTGAGCAGATGAATCAGGAGATGGAGACAGCCTTACGCTGTCTCTCCTCCCGCAACCCCTCCTCCTGGTCTGAGCAGCTCTTGTGGGTCGAGTATGCCCATAACACCCTTCCCAGTTCAGCCACCGGGTTCTCACCGTTCCAGTGTGCCCGTGGATATCAGCCACCACTCTTCCCGGAGCAGGAACAAGAGGCCAGTGTCCCCTCAGTCCAGGCATTCGTCCAGCGGTGCCGACGCACTTGGAAGCAGGCCCACTCCACACTCTTGCGCTCGTCCGACCGCTACTAAAGGTCTGCCAACAGACGCCATGTTCCTGCACCCCGTTATGCCCCGGGACAACGTGTCTGGCTGTCTACGCGGGACCTTCCCCTCAGAGTGGAATCCAAGAAATTGGCTCCTCGCTTCGTGGGCCCTTTCCCTGTTTCTCGAATCATCAATCCTGCTGCTGTCTGTCTTCGTCTGCCATCATCCATGAGAATTCATCCCACCTTCCATGTCTCCAGGATACAACCCGTCAAGGAGAGCCCCCTTCAGCCCCCCCCAGACCCCCTCCGCCCCCCACGGTCCGTTGCCTTCTCAAGTCTCGGCGATGGGGTAGAGGATTGCAGTACCTAGTGGACTGGGAGGGTTATGGTTCTGAAGAGCGTGAATGGGTTCCCGCTCGCAGAATATTTGATCCCTCCCTGATCACGGACTTCCACCAGGCTCATCCGGACCAACCCAGTGGGACGTCAAGAGCCGTCCCTAGAGGGGGAGGTTCTGTCACGAATTCCCCTTCATATTAGTTTGTTTTCATCCTGTCTGCTTGTTTATTAACTCTCCTGTCATTTCAGATCCTACCATTCACACCCGATCACCTCTCATTCCCCTCACCTGGTCCTCCACACCCATCTCACCTGCAGCCCATTCCCTCATTAGCCCTCACTATTTAGGTCCCCTCACTTGCACTTGTTCCCTGCCAGATTGTCTTGTGTGTTATTGCCAAGTTCTCCAGCGTATCTTTATATTGTTCCTGATCTACCTGTTCTGACCCTGTCTGCCTGTTTTTGACCTTGGATTTTTGCCTGCCCCTTATTTGGATTTGTTCGCCTGTTTGACTGACCTCCCGGTTTTGACCCTGCCTGAAATCAAGTAAAAGAACTATTACTAAAAAGTTGTGCTTTTGGGTTCAAGTATCTGTAATCCTTACACTCTGGCTATGCACTTCGATACTGTAAAATGTTCATCAGTAAATGTTTGTTTATATCCTTTCCAAAACACTCCTCTGAGTTTTGATATTCGCACTGTATCCCCCTGATTAAATTTAAAGATCACAGTCGTCTGGGGCTTATCCTTGTACAAGTGATTGAAGACACTTTTTTCATTGTCTCTATTTACAGCCGCTGGGGGCATCTTTATCGATCTATGATACGTGTTGTTATAGGCTTTAGCCAGATCCTGAACAACATCCACATATCTGCGCGAATTAACAGAAGTCAAATATCTCCACATACGCGTCTTGAATGTTCTGTTAAAGCGCTCCACCACGCTGGCCTTAGTCTCATTCGATGTTGAAAAATGCGTAATTTTATACTGGGCCAATAGCTGTTGAAACTGTTTATTATAAAACTCTGTGCCATCATCTGTTTGAAGTTTCACCGGTACACGTCTCTCACTCAGAATGTCTTTAAAAGCCTTTGTAACAGATGGCCCCGATTTGCTGGCAAGACATCTAACCCATGTATATTTTGAAAATACATCGATGCACATTAATAAATATCGAACATGATCGTTTTCCTCTGTATATTCACCCATATCAACTAGGTCGATCTGAAATTGCTTGTCAATACTATTGACCAAAACCCTATTCCTAGGAAAATGTATGGCAGCCTTGGCATGGAGTGTGTACACATCTTGTGCTAATAAAAATCTGTTAACCACAGACATTGAGGGAGTCACTCCAGTGCATTCTCTGACGGCCTTACGGAGTTTATACACACTACATAGTCCTCCTGGATCATAATATATCTTGTGTAGCATACTATCCATGTTGGAACCAAAAGTGTAGAATGACAACACCATCTCTGTTACAACATATTTTATTCAGTAATATTGTACAAAAATACCACCCAGGTAACAACAGTGTACAAAATTTAAAAAAAAATCACACACACACACACACATCGATAGTAAAAAAAGGGTCACAACTTTGTACAAAATAAAAAAAATCAACACACACCTCTAAAAATAGTACAAAAAGGATCACTTTTTATTTTACTTTTAATTTTACTCACACTTCCAATCTCTACCCAGCTGTTTTATCAGAGCTAATTTGTATTCATCGTTGTTGATCACATCATCATACATTTTTAAGCATTCTTCGAAGATATCATCACCTAATTTCAGGTCGTGGAGCACACTCTCTGCAACCCCATGGACACGGTCACAGCTGGCATGGATGCTCATGAGGCGCAGATGACGTTGTATGGCTGGTGTAAAACGATCGGTCCATAGTCGTTCCTTCAGCTCCTCAATGTGATGTTCATAGTAACCCTCAGTGGGGGTCATATACACTCGTGGTGTTTCTGGCTGGGATGATTAACCTGACACCCATAGCAGTTCTCCTCCCTGTATTTGCTAATAACCTCTTCCAACAAAAGTAGAACACTCATTTTAACCTCATCTAGGAACACCCCACATGCCACAACAGGTATCAGACATTCATCCACATCCTCCTCATCCTCGTGTATGACCATGAGGGGGTTTGCGGCTGCTGCTGCGGCCTGGGGACTGCTCATCAAGGGTGGAGAAGGAGGGGGAGATGCCCCTGCACTGTGTGTGGGGGAAGACGTGGTGTCCAGATGCATGGCAATGAGGGGGGATGACGCCTTGCGGATCCTGAGCCTCCGATATGGATGAGGGGGGATGACACCCCACCCGTAGGTGGGGGGAGACAGGTCGTTCATGGCTGCTTTGGAGGTCAGAGGTGTGTAGAGCAGGGGTGACTGAGGAGGAGGAGGAGATGATGGTGGAGACATCGATGGGGGTGACCAGCTGGATGTTGAAGGTGTGTCATCAAAATGAGGAGGAGATGGTGGAGGAGATGTTGTGGAAATTTATCATATCGTTCTTTTAGATATAACTTGTATCGCTTAAACCTGCATATATGCAGATGAGGCCAACCAGACTCATTTAAAGCCTAATAATAAATAATCTCATATCGAAGGTATTTTAGCATTTCTGGCTTGCTGTAATGTCTGATCTCACCACCTAACCCTCTTCTCACGGAAAGGCTGGGAACCTGGCCTTGGTGGAGGCATCGGCAGGACGACATCTGCGAGGGGGGGTGAAGGGAGAGGAGACGAGATAACGTGCATATATACTCTGTTTTGTCTATTCATTGTTGTTAGACCTCCGAACCATCTGTGGGGAAAGAGCTCTATCCATTCAGCTGAATTATTATTAGTGTCTGTTAAATAAATATGTTTTTATATTTTAAGAGGTTTCTCATCTCGATTTTTTCTCACCGGGAGGTTAAAAAGATTATTTTCCACCACAGGAGACATCGAAGGTGACCAGCTGCCGATTGACTCGGCGTCACCATAATCTTAAACAATTTTTTTTTTGTTGTTTGTAGAAAATAAAACATTTTATAAATATATAGTGTTAATGTTAATAATACAACCTACCATATCAATCATTGTTTGAGGTCTGCTGCACAGTTGATGATTCGCCATTTACACACGGGAGCAGGTAAAACAAAATGCGGAGCCCCCTGTATACTGTCGAATACAAGACGTTTTCTAATATCCCCAAAAGCCGTGTTAACTCGGTCTCTTTTGATTGCGTCGTCAATTTTGCTAAACACCTTTTGCATAGTCGCCCAGTCACACCACTGGGTAAAGAAAACAATTTTAAACAATGAAACAAAATCATCCTCTGTGTTCGGGTGCAGATTATCTTTCCCCTCATGTACTGCGGCCATCCTCTTCCGGTCTTCACAGACACTCAGAAAAATAAAATCATCTGCATGTCTGAGTTGATTTGTCATAACGCGATGCATTTTAGGATCTGTAACACTGGCCCACTGAGACGTGTGAACCCAGTCTAGAATATCCAACTGCTCAATGCTCACACAGACATCAGAACGGAACTGTTTCCAGTCTGTTGCAGACATGCACCCATTCACACTCCAATCCGATACAACCCCCACCTCAGCTTCCACACTTGATTCTGCACCGCTAGTGGCCCCAAATGTCACGTTCCCATCCTCATACACCAATGTGCAAACATACCCTTCGGCTCCCTCGACTACTATCTCTAACACACCGGACTTCTCAGTAGTAAGACCTCCCCTTCGGCGCCTCTTGTGTCGGGGGGCATCCACACACACGTCTGCAGACATACCTATGGCACAGCCGGTAGCAGGCGTCTCATCCAAATAAGCAGGGAATGACATGTTTGATAGGTAGACCACTTAGTCGAGAGCACAGCCAAAAAAAAAAAGATCGTCCGTAGATGTTGAGCCGAGACAGGATGTGATCCTCCAAAATCCAGAGTCAAAGTGTCTTGAAATGCATTAGTCTACTCTGTATATATATATACTACACCCACAAATAACACACACCCCTATATATGCCCCTATTCACACCTCCACGGCCACATGCACTCTCATGCACGCGCAAAAAAGTTCACCTTTCAGGTACTTAGGCAAATTCGGAAGAACCCCCCCCCTATTATGCAAATTGATTTCGCGGGCACGCATAAACTTTGTTCAAAGCCACATGCACGCGCAAACATGCATCTATATTACTACTCATTTATTAGAAATAACTGTCTCGTCATGGTCTGTTATTTCCCTCAATAACTTTTATTATGGATACAATTAAAGTCAGAGAGAGCTGCGGAGTCTGTCTGTCTGTCAGCAGAAAACTCGTTTTTACATCATTTAATGTAATTTCCATTCAGTCATGTGAGGCTGATCATTGTGTTGGGTTTGATGAGTTATGTCATTTCAATTTCCCCCGAAACATTGAGCAGAATAAATTAATTGCAGTGCTCAAGAGAAGTGAGTGATCAGAAACAGATGTGGCTTCACCTGACGCCACTAAGGAAAGGACGTCTCATTTTTCTTCAACCATATTTCCTCGTTTCCTCTCTCCTCGCATGGTTTCCTTGGGTACATCCCAAGTCTCTTATTTGTCATTTCCTCACTACTCGATCCTCGCTTGAACCGGAAGTTGTTCTGCGCCGGCATATTGACGGCCGTCCCAAAGCTCTTATTTCTGCTGTGAGGAGCGAGGAGGGAGGAGGGAGGAGGGATCTCTGAGGAGCCATGAGCGAGGACGCACGAGAACAGCGGCCGACACGCCCCCTCTTTGTTCTTCAGTTATGTGATTGGACGCTGCAGCTGATCTGACTGACTGACTGGAGTTTCATACCAGAGTGAAGACAGATCACAGATTAAACACAAGCTTTATATTTGATTAGTTTTCTGATTCACCATCTGGTTTAAATAAATGGTCACTGTAGACTGAACAACAAAAGGACCACAAACAACTTTCTTCATTTATTAGAAAGATTTGTCTTTTCATGATCTGATATTTCCCTCAATAACTTGTATTATGGATACAATTGTCAGAGAGAGCTGGAGAGACAAAACACTTTTTACATCATTTATAATTATTTTCGTTCAGTCACGTGAGTGTGTCTGGTTTGATGAGTTATATAATTTAAATTTCCCCCGAAACATGGAGCCTAATTAACTAACTCCAGTGTTCAAGAGAAACCTTAATAATATTCTGGGTTATTTAATAATGACGTCACAATCAGAATTTCAATACTTACAGATACATTAATAAATAAGACGGACGCATTCCGTCGGTAGAAATGGGTTCTGCGCTTATAAACAGGACACAGTTTGTTAAAGAGGTAATAGGCTACAGAGAGAAAACACCTCCAATCTGACAGTGATGCTTACTGTGTGTCTTTATTAGTTATTAGTATTAGTAGTTACTATTATAAAGTACAGTGATCATGTGCACAGACACAAACTTCTCAAAAGTCTCTCCAGCTGTTAAAGCCGACTGACAGCTGATCAGAGCCGCCATCAGAAGCAGACGTCGCTTCACGTCACGCAACTGAGGAAAGGAAGTCTCATGTATCTTAAAACATATTTCCTCGCTTCCTCTCTCCTCGCATGGTTTTAAAGGACACAAGTGAGGGAAACGGGGATGCGATTAAGAGCTTTGGGATGTACCCGTGGATGCAATAGGCCCTTTTCACCGCCGCCATTTTGACATGTAATTGCAGGGTGAACACAGGTGTGATTAAAAAAAATGGCTCTGTTCCATTTAGGTGGCTGGGGCCCTGGTATTGTGCATGTTGGCTCACTGGAATGAATTTGAAACTAAATAGAATGGGACCTTCATCAGTTTGATCAATCACACCTGTGTTTACCCTGCAATTACGTGTCAGATTGGATGGTGTGAAAAGGGCATATAAAGAGACTTGGGATGTACCCTGTGTTAGGATTGGAGTCAATCATTTAGCAAGCCAGAAGAGTTTGCGTCGATGCAGTTTGTCAAAATGCCTCTTTTGTCCTCTTCAGCAAGTGGGGGTCCTGTCTCCTGGATGTGGCCCATGATGAGGGGGACTCGTGGAATGCTGTTGCTCCTGCTAATTCAGACATTAACAGGATGGACAGGTAAAGTAATTGATGTATCATCAGGTTTAAGCTTAAATTCTTCTTTACATAAAAGCTGCACTAATTGATATTTTATATTCACAATGGATCAAATACTTTCTTGTAATGTGAAGGGAGTTGCAGAGAGTAAGGAAACCAGAGAATTCGTTTTCCGTGGCAGAGCTCTGATCAATCCACTGTACACTACCTGCCCAGCACCAAAGAGCAGACAGAAAAAGTTAGCAATGATGCGCTCTTCTCACGGCAGCCATTTTGACATGTTATTGCAGGGTAAACCCAGGTGCAATTGCTAACATTGATTACGGCCCTGTTTCATTTAGGTGGGCCATGGCCCTGGTATTGTGGATGCTGGCTCACTGGAATGACTGACACACCAAAAATGGGCCCACAATTTCTTTTATTTTGACCCGTGTCAAAATGGCTGCTGTGAAAAGGGCCTATCAGGCTGCATGTCTATGTTGTGTTTACAGCTTGTTCTGCTGCCTCATAGTGGCCCCATAGATAATATAAGTAATGAATGCTTGAAATTGCATGGAACAAGTCAAAGTGAAGAATATTGATGATTATGATATTGATTATTATTTTAGAAAGTAAAATATTTTAAATCTGTATTTTGATGTGAAGATGTAATGCACTGAAAGTCATTTTAATTTTAAAAAAAATCTGTTAATCGGAAAGAATTTCCAGTTCATTACTTAGGACTTCAGCACTTTGTTTTTGTGAGAAATCATTGTATTCCCACTGAAATTAGTCATTTATAGGAATTATTTTTCTGAAACACTGATGGAATTAATATTAATCGATATTTTTCCTCTCACTCCAAGGAGTTTGTTTTACTAATCGAGATAGTAAAGCAGTTTACCTCAAAACAATGGGTACTTTGCCTCAAACCCTCTCTTTTCTGCTGGGGGGCGTCATTCAGAATAACTACAAATATTGACTGAATTCCAAACTTTTTCAACTTAAAATTGTCGTTGTTTTTGGCGTGAAATGCACCTACAGGGGCAGAAAGACCAACGGGTACACACACAATTTTGAGTAGGTTTTCCACAATTAGTTTGTTCTATTTCATCGCATATTTCTAAAGGTGGTCATACACTACTGAATCGCACATTATCCTGATATCTGGTTTATCACATTTGTATAATATCTATATTTTCACAGTTCCTCAAACATCTGGTGCCACATTGAGTCCTCCAGTGAGACTGGGCAACTCTGACAGCAGCTGCTCTGGCAGAGTGGAGATCTTCCACAACGGCACTTGGGGGACGGTGTGTGACGACGGTTGGAATGTGAATGACGCTCAGGTGGTGTGTCAACAGCTGGGCTGTGGCAGGGCTCTGTCGGCACCAGGAAGTGCACGTTTTGGACAAGGCAGTGGACCAATCTGGCTGGATGACCTTCAGTGTTCAGGAACTGAGTCATCACTAACAGACTGTACACACAGTGGATTAGGAACCCACAACTGTGTTCATTCTGAGGATGCTGGTGTCGTCTGTGAAGGTAACTTTGTACATCTACACATTTCTTTTTTTCTGCACAAATGTAACTGGAGAATTGAAGAACATGTTTATTTATCTCATTCAATCTCACAGACGATACAGTAATATATTTACAATAAAGTGCTCCAGGAATTTGTCCTAAAACCCAGTAATGAGTTGGCATTTCTACATGAATGGAAGTCAATGGGATTTTTGGCTGGGATTTTAGCATTTTGTTCTATGACATAAAATGTCAGTAAATATCCCACTCGTGAAATTTGAAGCTTTTACGTTTCTTAAAAATTATGGTTGCTAACAAGTGCCTAAATGAGACTAATGAACATCATCATGCTGAACTATAGTCTGCCTTTAGCTTAGTGGTGTGAAGTCATGCCACACAGTGGTGTATTTTGTTTGTTTTTAAACGTGATGTCTCTACTTCTGTCGATTGCATCTATGATTTAAAAATCATAAATGTGGTGTTCATTTGTGAAAATGATCTTAGTGAACAAAACCTGTTGGTATCATGAACTGGTTTAGCCACTGAGCTGATTTCCTGCAATAATCCAAAATCCCATTGGCTTTTTGTCGAGGGAACCAGTGAGAGGCTAACTTCTGGGTTGGCCTATAACAATATGTCATCCCTGCAGCACTCTCTAAATATCTCCATCATCCTGACAATAACCTGTGAATCAACTCCCAATGTACCCAGATCCATCTGTCACAGTTCACACCTAGTTGTTTCATTCTTTTCATCTCTTATAGCTTTCGCCCCTAATTTACATCCATTGTATGAAATGTTGCGTGTCATAGAACCCCCACATTTTCCCGATCATTACTCCTCTTTACCGGAGAAGAATCATGTGTGAAGGGAAAGTATGATATGTAAGACTTCATAATAAAGAAGCTAAATGATCACATGAAGTTATATTTAAGAGATGGGGCCTTGGCTCAATATTGCTGTAATTTGCAACCTACAGTTGCCATGTAGGTTGACAGATATTTTGCTTTCACTTCAACCAGATGTGACCACAGTGAGACTGGTCAACTCCAACAGCAGCTGCTCTGGCAGAGTGGAGATCTTCCACAACGGCAATTGGGGGACGGTGTGTGACGACGTTTGGGATGTGAATGACGCTCAGGTGGTGTGTCAACAGCTGGGCTGTGGCAGGGCTCTGTCGGCACCAAGAAGGGCACATTTTGGACGAGGCAGTGGACCAATCTGGCTGGATGACCTTCGGTGTTTAGGAACTGAGTCATCACTAAAAGACTGTACACACAGAGGATTAGGAACCCACAACTGTGGTCATTCTGAGGATGCTGGTGTCGTCTGTGAAGGTAACTTTGTAAATCTACAAAATATAACTGGATAATTTAGAAAAATCATAGTTATGTTTCAATCAATCTCACAAACAATGCAGTAATATAGTTACAATAAAATGCTCCAGGAATTGGTCTTAAAAGTTCTCGACTAATGGAAGTCAATGGGATTTTTGAATGCGTTTTTGGTAAGATGCCTGAAAAGAAGTCTGTGGTTAACACAATCTGCAGAGATTCAAGCATTTTTTTTTTCTATGACATAAAATACGTTAGTAAATATCCCACTCATGAAATTTGAAGCTTTAAAGTTTCTTAAAAAAGATCATTGCTTGCTATAAAGTGCCTGAATGAGACTAATGAACAGCATTCTTTTTATATCAATCCCTTATTACTTTTACCCCTAATTTACATCCATTTTATGAAATATTGCATGTCATAGAACTCTACTTTTTCCAGATAATTTCACATCTTTACCTCAGAAGAATCATGTGTGAAGGGAGATTATGATATGTAAAGAGTTCATAATAATAAAGATGATAAAAATTATCATGATAATAAAGAAGGTGACTTATTGGATAAAGTACAGTTGTATTGAAGAGATGGGACTTTTGGTCAATACTGCTGTTGCCATGTGTGTTGACAGATATTTTGCTTTCACTTCAATCAGATATGACCGCAGTGAGACTGGTCAACTCTAACAGCAGCTGCTCTGGCACAGTGGAGATCTTCCACAACGGCAATTGGGGGACGGTGTGCGACGACATTTGGGACGTGAATGACGCTCAGGTGGTGTGTCAACAGCTGGGCTGTGGCAAGGCTCTGTCGGCACCAAGAAGGGCACATTTTGGACAAGGAAGTGGACCAATCTGGCTGGATAACCTTCGGTGTTTAGGAACTGAGTCATCACTAAAAGACTGTACACACAGAGGATTAGGAACCCACAACTGTGGTCATTCTGAGGATGCTGGTGCCATCTGTGAAGGTAACTTTGTACATCTACAAAATTATATTTTTTTTCTGCAAAATATAACTGGATAATTTAGAAAAATCATTGTTATGCTTCATTCAATCTCACAAACAATACAGTGATACAGTTACAATAAAGTGCTGCAGGAATTGGTCCTAAAAACCCAGCAATGAGTTAAAGTTCTCGACTAATGGAAGTCAATGGGATTGATGAATATGTTTTTGGTAAAATGCCTGAAATGAGGTCTGTGGTTAACACAATCTGAAGAGATTGACGCATTTTGTTTCATGACATGAAATACGTCAGTAAATATCCCGCTCATTATATTTGAAGCCTTAAAGTTTCTTAAAAAAGATGGTTGCTAACAAGTGCCTAAATAAGGCTAATGAACATCATTCTTTTTATCCTAATCTCTTATTACTTTTACCCCTAATTTACATCCATGGTATGAAATATTGTGCGTCATAGAATCCTACATTTTCCAGATAATATCTCATCTTTACATCAGAAGAATCATGTGTGAAGGGAGAGTATGATATGTTGGAGTTAATAATAAAGAAGCCGCATGATCAAGTACAGTTACATTGAAGAGATGCGGCTTTTGCTCAATACTGCTGTTGCCATGCGAGTTGACGGATATTTTGTTTTTACTTCAACCAGATGTGACCACAGTGAGACTGGTCAACTCTAAAAGAAACTGCTCTGGCAGAGTGGAGATCTTCCACAACGGCAATTGGGGGACGGTGTGTGATGACGTTTGGGATGTGAATGACGCTCGGGTGGTGTGTCAACAGCTGGGCTGTGGCAGGGCTCTGGCGGCACCAAGAAGGGCACATTTTGGACAAGGAAGTGGACCAATCTGGCTGGATGACCTTCGGTGTTTAGGAACTGAGTCATCACTAAAAGACTGTACACACAGAGGATTAGGAACCCACGACTGTGGTCATTCTGAGGATGCTGGTGTCGTCTGTGAAGGTAATTTTGTACATCTAGACCTTTTCTTATTTTCTTTTTTTCTGCATCGATAAAACTGGAGAATTACTAAACGCTGTTATTAATTAAACCTTGCAGGTTTGCAGTAGGACATCTGTTAACGCCGACCAATAACCTGTGAGTACGAAATATAACCAGGTATCAGAGCTGACATCTCAGCACAGTGAACTGTTCTGAATTCATAACCATGTTTCTTTTTGTCTTGATCTTTAGGGGAGGACTGACCAAATGCTGTGTGTATATATTTAAATGTATACAAAAATAAAATCAATATTCACACTCATTTCATTCCTACTATGCTCAAAATCAACATATTTGGTGTCTTTACTTGATATCTAAGCTGTTCTATCTGTTCTGCACCCTTGCAAAATTAACCTGCGTTTCATGTGGGGTACATGGAGACAATACTATCGCACATGCTTGAACTAGCCCTAACTTAGGCGAGAGGGACTAGCACAGGCTAACTAACATACTAAAAATTACACGCATCCTTCAGTAACATTTAACCAACAGATTTAGCATGAAACGACTCATTAAAACCTACCGCTTTTGATGTGCAGGAGCCAGGAAATACTAGGAAATGCTATCTTATTAGTGTATCTAGCACTATACAATCAGTCTTAATACAATACTTGACCACTAAACTATAACATGAAACGCAGTAGTCTTCTCCAAAATGATTGTGTAAATGTTGGTCCCGAAGTTATTCATTTGATGTTTTGTGCACTTTGCATATCAGAAGTTACGAGCAGCTCGAGCCATGCTCATGTTACAGGACTGGGTTTGAAAGTGCCTGTGGACAGATGACCCCAACGCAAGAAAACCGGAAAAATGATGAGACGGGCAAACGTGTGGCTTGTCTTCAGAAGACGCTGCATGCGCACATACAAGTTGTGAGGCAAAACTGCAGTGCCAATTGGGTATTGTGTCGTATGCCTAAAGTTAGCCAGGTTGGATTTGATAGCACTGGCCATCTTATTGACATGCTTTTTAAAACGCATTCAAATCTAGAATATTTAAAATCCGACACCACCTTGAACTTTTCTCCTTAACAAAAACATCAGGTTTCTTTATGTTCAGCTGTAAACATGAATTGCTAAACCAGATGCATGGAGTTAATGGTTGCCGTTAGTTCAATATAAAGAGCATGTGTCATCAACATACATTTGTTTGGCAGACTAAAGGCAGGTAACTGATCTACAAGCTAAACAAAATGGGACCCAGTATTGATCCTTGAGGCACACCATTGTTCCAGTGAAGGAATGCATTCTATTTTCAGTGCCCGGTTATGGCTGCATGCATGCATGCATGCTCATCCACCTGTGGTTGGCCTGACACACACTTTCTCAAAACACCTTTTGTTGCTTGTTTTATACTGCCTACTGACTCCTCACCCACTACTCTTAACCTGCACCGGGTATTCAGGGGTCGCTAGCGCTAACACAGCTGAGTGCATCATTGACCCCCCAGCCCCTACTCTGCGCCCACAGTGGACAGATGAGTTTGTGGTTTGGCTAATAGAATGGAACTACCAGTATACACACTGCTGTATAACTCGTGGCTCTGGGGCTCACTTTTATTGTTTTGGACAGTGTTTGACTCCTAAAAGCTGGAGTTGTTGGTCACGAAATCTGAATTGGAAGTATCAAAAGGTTCATATCTGTGATTCTATTAGTTTGTTAACAGTGGCGGGCCGTGCAATTTATACCTGGGCCTTCACTGCTGAAATACCACCTAATATGATGGCGTCACAGCTAACTAGCTTCACGGGAAAACAATAGCAACACAATCAAGGGCCATTCAGATATTGGATGTAAAAAAAACAAATGCAGTTGACTTACCAAATGCTGATCACATCCTCCTTTGTTGACAAAGAGTTTAATCCCATGGTTAAATCCCAACTCACAAATCCGTTTCTCCAATTTCAGCCATTGAGTGTTAAAAAAACAAAGCTATAGGTAAAAAAATAATCTACACCAAGCAAAATGCAAAAAATGTCATTTCTTCCATATCTTTGAATTTGAACTCTTACTACTCGGACTAAGCCTCTGCTGTAAGTTTCTTTTCACAATAGTCACATGCTCGCCCACTGACCAATCACAGCACCCACTGCACCCCACAGCAGAGCTGCTCCTGAAAACTGAGCTCCACGTAATGCTGACATGCTTATAGGCCAGCTAGCAGGCTATGACACGTCAAAGAATACGCCCAACATGTCAAACTAAAGATCTGATTGGTTGAACACTATGACAATCAACAATATCGGCCCCATTAATTTAAACGGCACATGGATGCACTTGTGAGTCTGCAGGCCTCGGGCCTCTCTTCTACCGAGAGACACAGAGGTGAAATCTGATTGGATAAAAGCTCTACTTAAAACAAGCTGCACTGGAAGCAGAGCAACTGAGGAAGATTTTTTTTGCTGGTGGAAATATGCCTTCGCGGGCCACATAAAATGACGTGGCGGGCCGGATTCGGCCCGCGGGTCTTGAGTTTGACACATGTGCTGTAGAGGGTAGACTTGTATTGGCCTTTGGTGCGAGCACATTCATTAACTGTAGAGAAAGGGTTTGTGTCCATGGATGTTTTTTGTACTGTTTAGGTGAAGGTAAATACTTCAGAGTACTGTACCACAAGAGCATAATATCTGTCTCATCAGAGTTCCATTCTGAGGAGGGTTCTGCTGAGAGTTCCGTGGAATACGATGAGGTCATTCCAGAACACAGATGACACATCACTGTCTGTCACTTCTAACTGTCTAAATGTGTGAGACGTCCAGCTTCATTGCCTCTTCTAACATGAACTCTCAAGTCGTCAGAGAAAGCCAGCTCTCGTCCAATTCTTTGGACTACTTAGTTATGGATCCTGCTCAGAGGATAACATCCAGCCAAGTGTTGCAGCATCCTTTTGCTACAATTGCTCTGGCAAAAAGAAAGAGGTCTTTTGCTGAAGTTTCACGAAGACGCAAACGCAGAGCATTGCAAAGGAACAAGAGGAAGATTACTAGAGATACAACTAGTTTAAAAAGACCATATAGAGAAATCTGTCAAGACAACGAAATGGACCCAGAGATCTCCTCGCCTGTGAGGAAGAAGAGGAGGATCTTGGAAGATACAACTAGTTTAAAAAGACCGTATAGAGAAATCTGTCAAGACAACGAAATGGACCCAGAGATCTCCTCGCCTGTGAGGAAGAAGAGGAGGATCTTGGAAGATACAACTAGTTTAAAAAGACCGTATAGAGAAATCTGTCAAGACAACGAAATGGACCCAGAGATCTCCTCGCCTGTGAGGAAGAAGAGGAGGATCTTGGAAGATACAACTAGTTTAAAAAGACCGTATAGAGAAATCTGTCAAGACAACGAAATGGACCCAGAGATCTCCTCGCCTGTGAGGAAGAAGAGGAGGATCTTGGAAGATACACCTGGTTTAAAAAGACCTTATGGAGCAATCTGTCAAGACATCGAAATGATCCCAGAAATCTCCTGCCCTGTGAGGATAAACACGAAGATCCTGGAAGGTACACTTCCGGTAGAAAGGTCTTCTGGTCACTGTTCCCAAGGCAAAAAAATATTCCCAAGGATCTCCTTCCCAGATCCCTCCTCTGAGAGCTCTCCTAAGAACACGAAGATCCTGGAAGGTACACCTCCGGTAGGAAGGTCTTCTGGTCACTGTTCCCAAGGCAAAAAAATATTCCCAGGGATCTCCTTCCCAGATCCCTCCTCTGAGAGCTCTCCTAAGAACACGAAGATCCTGGAAGGTACACCTCCGATAGAAAGGTCTTCTGGTCACTGTTCCCAAGGCAAAAAAATATTCCCAAGGATCTCCTTCCCAGATCCCTCCTCTGAGAGCTCTCCTAAGAACACGAAGATCCTGGAACGTACACCTCCGGTAGAAAGGTCTTCTGGTCACTGTTCCCAAGGCAAAAAAATATTCCCAAGGATCTCCTTCCCAGATCCCTCCTCTGAGAGCTCTCCTAAGAACACGAAGATCCTGGAAGGTACACCTCCGGTAGAAAGGTCTTCTGGTCACTGTTCCCAAGGCAAAAAAATATTCCCAAGGATCTCCTTCCCAGATCCCTCCTCTGAGAGCTCTCCTAAGAACACGAAGATCCTGGAAGGTACACCTCCGGTAGAAAGGTCTTCTGGTCACTGTTCCCAAGGCAAAAAAATATTCCCAAGGATCTCCTTCCCAGATCCCTCCTCTGAGAGCTCTCCTAAGAACACGAAGATCCTGGAAGGTTCTATGTGTCATCTCTATGTGTCATCTCTGACTAAATAAATGTGTTGCAGTGCTGCAATGTTAAAATCTGTCCCTCATTTTGCACTAGTACAGTAGGGTGAAAAGCCCTTCAATTGATAATCCTTTAAAAAGTACAAAAGACTTCTCTCGAGGTCTCTTGATAAAAGCTCTTTTGTATTTGGGTCAAGCTCTGGTCATGTGATGCACAGAGCCCAGACAGCCTCTTTAGTCAGATGCTGTGCAGTGATTTAGTTAATGGTTTCATCATGTTGGTTATTTGCTTGTGTCTCAGCCACTATAGAATGTTTGCATGCGAACAAAGCTGATGGCAAAAACAAAGTAAGCTGGCCTGATTTCAGTCTGGAATCAAAATGTACTCGCATGAACTCATTTTTCAGACATAACCTCACACTTAAACACGTGTACCGCACATATATAGACAGAGGGCCGTCTATACATTATTACTTTAGCTCAGACTGCATGAAACTTTAATGATCACCATGAGGAAATTGGCTACACGCGGCTAATTTTGCAGTGTTAATGAGTGTTGATTTTTCTGCAGCAATTATTCCAAGTTAATTGGAGAACTGTTTGTCCGCTTTTAGGGCTGACACAGCTCTGAGGCGACTGCTCCAAAATATTGCAAAATGCTGATTTAATCGTGCAACTGTGGAAAAATACTTTTTTATTTTACAAGCCATGTAAAGGATGTCCCCCCCCCATACATTTCTAAGTAGTTTTGACATTGTTACGAGGTAAAATAAATAAATTTTTCAAGGTTTACTGGTTTCATGATGCATTAAGGTGAGGAAAAGGAAGAGGTCACCACTCCTCTTAGTACTCATTTAGCTATCTCTTGAATATATCATTAGGCTATTGTGGGCAATGCAAATCAATAAGCGGGACTGATTTATTTATTTATGCCAATATTGGATTTACAGAATGTTGGCATCAATTTAATTAAATATCTTTATTTGTCAGGTATTCAATTGACTAATTAGTGCAATGCCAGCATTTCAATTGTATCTATATACTCTATTTCACAATTGAAGTTCCACAGATCATGGTATATAATGATGGTATATAACTATAGCCACTATATCATGGTATATAATATTATTACATACAATAATATTACATAGTGATGAAAGATTGTGCATTATAAAGGCAAACTGATTTTTGAGGCTGATACCAACATCAATAACACTTATGATAAGGATCTATGGGCGTCCAGTTTGTCTCGGGGTTAAGATACCATTTATTATGAACGCAACATCATTGGTTCACTTCCTCTGTTCCATGCAATTTCCTATCTATATCCATCTCCCCTCATTTCCTGTCCCCTCTCTCTCATGTCTGCTTATGAAAAAAGGGCATTAAATACCACAAGAAAGAAAACGATTTGTTTTTTCACACTGTGATCACGAAATGTACTGAGCAGGACATTTTACAGTAAATAAACTGTTCTCTAGCGGACAAACTATGTAATAAAGACACAGTTTCAAAATACATCAAACATTTCTGCACTGCGATGTCTTTCTGCTTATTGTCTGACGTGTCGATATATCTGCATCAAGCGAACATCTGTGGATTTATCAGACAGGACGATGTATTTGTCCGGCTGTAATCCATATCACACACCTCTACTGTACTCTTTTTACTATGAGCATATATTACGACTACACATACTAGGTTTGTTGTCACCTCATGAACAAATACAAATGTGAGCCTGAAGCACTTCACAGTAGGAGTGATCACATGTTCATGAGGATTTCCGTCGTGTTGTGATCTCAGGCCTTACCAGTAAGAAAAACAGATCAGAGAGCAGCAGTCCTCAACTGGAACGCTTCATGAATACAACCACTTTCCCTCTGAGCCTACTGGTCTCACTTAAGTGAGCTCAGCTGTGACAAACCAATGTAACATATAGCCCATAGTGCTACTGCAGCTCTGTGGCATGAGAAATGTCCGCGTTTACCCTTTGGACCTGACTATTTACAGCGTACAGCCATGTTTTTCAGATTAATGGACCCGAGGATAGACAATGTAGTGATGTTTTCTACAATCATCACCAGCTGAATGTCAAGTTTCCTTGCAATGTTCTCTACAGGAAACATGATAATGCTTTCAGTCAGAAGGCGTACGTCATTTGAGCTGCAGCTGAATGAATTTATCAATATGTAATCTGATGGAGGCGTTTAAAAAATGCAAAACATCCATCCAAAAGGGTTTTGATGATTTCCAGAAACTGTCTGATCATGTTTTAAAAACATTGCAGTTTGACGAACGATGTAGCTGTTAATGACTTACTTACTCGTGAAATAATAAATTCGTTACCAAAATAAATGTCTGCATGCAAAAATGTGTAATTAAGCGCTTAACCCCGGGAGTATACAGCATTTAAAAACAACATTAGCATGCTGTTGCAGTCTAATCCTACATTGTGCAATTATTGCAAGCCCACCTCATAAGCACCACAAGCAGAGCATAACGGGTCGAGGATTTAGTGAGATTTGGCGAGCAACCATGCAACTACAGTGTGTTTAGACCGAGGGTTGTTTGTCCAGGTCATCTGATTGTATCTACACAAAAGGTCAAGACCACTGACTGTAAATAAGAAGATTCAATATAAGGGGGAGGAGGTGGCTGTATACGAGAGGGAATGTTGGGGGAAAGTTAATGGGTTTTGGTCGTCATTTATCTTTCTGCTGGTGACAGCCCATATTCTTTATAGGGATTCAGTGTGGGTCCATAAATCTTAGCAGGGTCATGCATTGCACAGGAGATGAAGAGGAGTTATGAGGGGGAGAGCGGAAGAGGGTGGAAGGGAGAGAAACGGTGCAGGGGGTGAGTGGGAAAGGAGGAGAGGGGGGGGGGGGTTTGAGTGAAGCTACTGACAGACAAGCAGGGGGCGAGAGAGCTGAGTGGTGACATCAAAAGACAAATACGGCTAGGTTGGCACGGGGAGAGGCAGAGTGATGTAAAGTGGAACGGACCCCTGGGATGACGTGCTGCAGGTGACTCACCATGAATCGTAGGTCATCGAAGCCATTGAGCAGGAACTTGCTCTCGTACTGCGGCAGCCCCACGTGCTCCAGCCACTCTCCGACCGGCTGGTCCAGGGCTTTACCACAGGCCCCATCTGCCGAGAGAGGGAAGCGCTTCAGCAGGGAGAAGCCGTTCAGCCGGTAGCAGCGGCACTCAGAGGACGACACATGGCATTGCCACATCATCCTCGGCCAGCAGAGGCAGAGCCGAGTGCAGCAGCACCGGGCGGGGTGGGGGGGAGACAGGGTCCAGGCCGGGGGTGAGGGGCTCCCAAGGTACGGGTGGGGGCCCAGCTAACTCAAAACACAGGAGGAGGGTAGGAAGTGCAGCGGGCCCAGCTCAAGCCCTGCAGCGGACTGACTAGGCTAATATACACCCACTGGTGTTAGTGTGACTGACTGAGAATGTCAGGCGAGGGTGGAGGTAGTGCAGGGAAGGAAGCCCATCTGAAGCTTGGTATAGTTAGTTATGTTGGACTGAGCCACTATGGCATCTTCCAACAAACAGGGTTCACTAAACATTCCTTTAGTGAGCAGATGAGCGAGTGTAAGAACAAGTGCCTAGCTAGTCCAAAGACATAACAATTCTGAAACACTACAAGTCAACAGACTAAATACATTTCAGGCTGAGGGAAAATGGGAACATCTATCACTAAATCAGACATTTTCATACATCACACATTATTTACCCGGCTAAAACTATCCCCATAATTTTTTACTCTCAGAAATGACTCCATCAGGGTGTAACACATAAATATTCAGTTCCCCCACAATAAATTTGTCACTGTTTTCAACACATACTTGTAAAGCTCTGGCTGAGTCCCATGGCTTCATTGGTCAATCTCTTTGAGAGCTAGGACACGGCTCATATAATGAAGGTAGCAGCATTCTAAAGTACTGTCGAGGTACTCTTGTTATAATTCTTTTTTTTATCAAGGAATACACATTTGCTTAAATAATTTTTCTCCTTTACTCCAGAGCCACAAGGAGTACGGTCAGGTAGACATATTGTAAATCCTACATAAAAAAAAAAACACGTTGGCTCATGATTTCCAGTGTGCTGATTCCAAACTCCTCAATTCATAATCAAATCCAAATATAGATTCCTTGATAAAGCTCCTGGTAATGGAAAAAGGCTCGGTGTCCTTGGTGGTGCCAGTGCTGCCCAGCATTCACACTCCTCAGCAGGCTGCTGGCTGAGCGGCTCCGCCAGAGAACGTGCTTCTCATCTCTCAAAGCAGTAAATCCAGGTTTGATCCGACAGACGGCAGGTGAGAGACTCTTGACTCTGAAGCCAGGATCACTTAAGCTATAGCTCCTTCCTGAGGCTAGGCGCCCAACCAACCACCCCCCACGCTCCCACCCCAGCCCACCTGGTTCTTCTCCTCGCTGGGTACAGCTAGCAGCCTCTGTGCTCAGGGCAGAGGTTTGCTGCATCCCCTGCCTGTCTGAGACATGCAGGCGGCGCAAATGCAGTCAGAGCAGCTGCTCCCGGCTCACACACGCTACCCCCTCACTGCTCACAGGGCATAACGTCCTGACGCCGGCTACTTCTGCACAGGGGACCAAAGAAACTGCCTCAGCCTCAGCCACTGCTTGCCACGTCCTTCCCACATCCACGACAGGCAAGAGACTCAGATCATCCCCCCTTCTCATCCGACCAAATCCCTCAACCTCTTCTTTTTAACTCCCCCCCCCCCCTCCTCGCTCTCGTCTCTCTCTGCTTTCTTTCCCTCGTCTCCCGATCTCACAGCCCCATTCCCATACTGTGTGATCGCACTGCAGGGCTGCCGTACACACAGAAAAATAAAGGTTCCACCTGGAACCGAAAATGGTTCTTCGGAGTGATGCCATAGAAGAACCATTTTTGGTTCCACAAAGAACCTTTCCGACCAGGGTTCTTTAAAGAACCATTTCCTTAAACGGTTCTTTAAAGAACCCACAAAGGTGCTTCAAAGAACCTTCAAAAAATGGTTCTTTGAAGCACCATTTCTGGTTCTTTGAAGAACCTAAAGACAAAAAGGTTCTTGAAAGAACCATTTTCAAAAAGGTTCTTTATGGACCCAAATGGTTCCATAAAGAACCCTTTTCAAATGGTTCTTTAGGTAAAAATGGTTCTTCCCAGGAATAAATGGTTCTTCCTAGGAATAAATGGTTCTTTAAGAGAACCGATTTTTGGAAAACATGATTTTCTTTTACATTTTAACAGCATAACAATGGAATCAGGGTTCCCACTCTTTTTTAGAGATCATATTCCAGGATCTTTTCCGTGATGATCTATAAAATCATCTTTTACATGCACAGAAATGATGGCAAATAGATTTTTGGATAAAACAAACACCTGTAGATGTACTGCACTTCACTTTATTGTCAGAAATCAACTCTATACAATGTAATCCATGTGCTACATGCAGTGTCCTATCTAAGAAATATTCGGAGCATTTGCCACTCTCTGCACAGCTACCCGTGTGTCCAGCTTCAGGATAAATGCCTCCAAAAATGAAAAAAAAAATGTCAGATGATAGAGGGCCAACACAACACCCATGACCAATGAACCGTCTGCGTCTTCATTGTCCACCATAATTTTTTGTCCATCCACTGCTACAAAAACATCTGTGCCGTCACTCAGGGGCTTGCCATCGCTGCTGCTCAGGACAATTGTGGGTGTTGGGCTTAGTGGTTCCTGAAACAAAACATTTGAAACTTAAAGCTGTATTCTGTAATGTTTAAAGATCAAAGCTTTCTGATATGCTTAGTTGCACATAAAATGCTAGTTTGTTGAGATTAGATGTCATATTTTTGAAATTGCACTTAATCTTAATTTTCTGAAAATATATTTCCCTTTTTTAAATAAACAAATTCAAGTTGCCCCCCACAAACACAAATGACTAACCTTATCTATTGCAAACAGCTGTGATGCATTTTCTTTGAAGACCGATGGTAGGAGGAGTATGGCTGCATTCACCAACAGGCCTGCAAATGACAAATAATTTTTCAATAAAAGTCACAATTCTGATTCTGCAAAGTTTTGAGACTGTCCAATTCCCTCAGGAGTGTTGATTTTGATAAAAGTATCTAGGTAAACGTCAAGTCAACTTTTTAGAGTACGTGTTATATATTAGATAAAACACTCACCAAGATTGGAATAGAGAAGCAGGGGAATTCTTTTAAGACCTCTGCAGTAGAGTGTTGTTGAATATAGTGTCTTCTGTACTCTCTGGAGGCATTGGCAAATGATGTCCAAGTTGGGCCTCATCTTTTGGCACTCCTGCTTCATTGTTGCAATACGGTGGCTCGTACTTCTTTGGTCCTCCCCAGCATCCATTGCATATGTTTGCTAAGTAATAAACAATGACACAATTAGGACTGAGCTGGAGCATGAAGTATGAAGCATAAAATTCAGTTAAGCATTACTCTTTTAGTCAATGAGAGAATACTACTTACATATCCAGATCCACAACTTCCCTTCAGAAAAGGGAAGTTGAGCAGGACAGACTTAAAGAGCTGCACATACTGAATATGAGACAGATACCTGTAAGTTTTCAAAAGGAACAAAACACAAGGCGTTATACAAGATTAACATTCCAGATCAGCGCAATAAACAGATACCTAACTCAAATGATCAGAAAGTGCAGTTAAAAGGTCTGCAAATGTGTAGTTTGTCATCATGATGCATAGTTTTCACTATGGCATACAGACCTAAAACGTGATTAATAAGGAAACTTGTTTTACAGGCAGATAACATGTCATTACTGTACATTACGGCTGTCAAAATTGGCCCAAAATTATGTTTGAATATTCATTCTTGAAAAACACATAAGTTCAAACTATTCAAATATCTTTTGTTGTTCATTATGTCCATGACACTGTGTCCTAAATGGCCGCGAGTGGTACTGCGCTGTGCACCGTTTAGAGCTGAACTTTTGTCGGACACCGTTTCTATTTCGATTACTGTCACATGCTTTGAAAATGCCAGATAGCAAGTACTACTTAGCCTTTTTTTTTGTGGTTACATCTCCAGTCTGATCTGGAGCTCACAGATGATAGGTACATGGTTTGCTTACATGATGTAACGCAATCACGCTCAAATGGTCAAACAGAGCTGCATCCTTGTTGGTCAGTGCCGTGAAGACTTTTGGAGGAAACTGGACTTGGCAGTTGATCATTGGTTGGACTGCTAGGGCTCTCTGACTCACAGGGGCTTTGCTTTCACGGCTAAAGGGGAGGAAAATCAGATTTTAATTTAAGCCAACATGTAAAAAAACTACCAAAAACAAGACAAGTAAATCCTTAGAATTTTAACTGAAATTACAAGGCTTCACTGTATAACGTAACTCACACTTTCAGCTGCGCTAAAGCAGACAGGAACTTCACTTGGTCTTTCATTTTTGGAATGATTCGCTCACTTTCTTTCAGACATCTGGAGAAGTGTAGGCCCATCTACTTCATTATCTATGACAGAGAGAAACATTATTGGACCAAAATCATGTTAGGAGTCAGTATGTGTTGCCATCGCTCATGTCCATTTTTCGGATTTAACATTCTTGCCTTGCTTAATGCTGAACATCCTTGAATGGCCGATGTATCACTGTTATGAGGTCTTTACCATCACGACTACATATGTCCACATTATTAATTAGTGACTGTATGACTATAGTGCTTAACCTATTACTGTATTGCACAAGACAAAAACACAGACACACTGGCAGTCCTCTGCATACTCTCAATGCAGAGATACAGTTGCCACAGACATTAGCAGCACATGTGTTCATTTGAACTTTGTATTGACAGATACTGTGTGATAAAAGTATACTATTATCAGAAAATGTCTACAGCTATCTTTGCACTTGTTTGTACTACAGCAAATCAACAGGTTTATTTGCCTTCAAACTGACAAATCATAGACTATACAAGCACCAACATTTTAAGGTCAACTAACATTAAATCCATTATTTTTACCTGCTGGAACATAAGTGTCTGCTGTATAAGTTACATGTCCTGTGCTCTCCTCAAGGAGAGCACAGGACTACTACTACTACTAGCACAGAAGCTACTGTTTCTCAAGAAACAGTCTTATTCAAACAATGTCCTGCTTCATCCTCCACAGCTCGTTTGTGTCACTACAATCAATAATGTGTATTTATACAACATTCAGGAATTGCTTTAAGGTCCCCATAATTTATATAATCACAAAATGTGGCTCATAGTATACAGCTTCCTTCAGTTTGTACAACTCACTAAGCTCTGCGCAGATCAGCACAGCTCTGTCTGACGGCAGCCACAACGCCGCTCCCTCTCTCTCGCTCGCCCACTCACTCACATCGCTAGTTTACCGTTAGCCAAAACACTAGCGGTGCCTGAAATTGTCAAGACTGATCTTCAACAGTTGCTAACACAGCTTTCTGACCTTAACTTGCAAGCTACAGTTACAAACACACGTTTATTTACTGTCTTACCCCACCAGACAGCTCAGCTGCCGGCCGCTGTCAGTCAAACATGGAGTCCGAAGCAGCTAACTGAAGGGCATTTTTTAACGTTAGCTCAACAATTGGAAATACTCCGTTGACTAGCAAGCACAAAATGGTGGCGTTTTCAATCGTGTGCAGTTAGCTAGCTAACATAACATTGCATTGAGTTATGTAGCAATGTCATACTTTTTTAATTGGTAAAAAAGTTTTAATAAAGAATAGTTGATAGCTAAAGTAATTAGATAGTTCACATCTAGACATACAGTAACAATAACCAGTGTTAGTTAATCATCTATTGCCATTTTACATATATTTCACAGGCAGAAGCATAGCAGCTTAGCTAAATTAACGTTAAATATATTTTCGCGCGCTATGGAGGCTAACGATTAGCTAGCTAACTAGCGTTAGCTTCAGCCAACTAGCAGACTAACAAAGGCAATTAACTAACGGTCAAGTCACCGTTAGAATACGAAATACATGCGAAATTAACTCATAACGGTTTCAACAACCTAAGGATTGTTGAAACTAAAAGTCTAACATTACCTCAAACTCCACAAATATATATATGCGGCATCCACAAAACGAGGGAAATATGGTGCTTCCAGCCAAGCTACAGGCACCAATACTATATTAAATGTAGACTAGCTTATTCAGACACTCGGATAACAGATGGCTGTGACATGACAAAAAAGAGGAATAATTTGCCTGTAATAACCAAGCTTCCAACACTTACCTTACACCACCACTGTTAGTTCCGGGCGACTGGTTTGAAAAGATGTTGGTCAGTCAGAGAGATGGACGCGTGTCACTTGGAAGTAGGCGGGGCGGACAGATATCTCATGATCGTGAT
Source organism: Leptoclinus maculatus (assembly GCA_032191485.1). Classification (NCBI taxonomy): domain Eukaryota; kingdom Metazoa; phylum Chordata; class Actinopteri; order Perciformes; family Stichaeidae; genus Leptoclinus; species Leptoclinus maculatus. The sequence continues at coordinate 22,924,688 of JAVDOI010000006.1, forward strand.
TGGTGGTTTATGTTGTCATTCATGACTTTCCCCTTAGAATGTTCTGGAACACAGCTATTAATATGGGAAGAGGCTATAGGGCCCGATTCACCGACATGAATATATGTGTATATACATATATATGTATATACACATATGTATGTATATACATATACATATATATATATGTGTATATACACATGTGTATATATATGTATATATGTATATATATATATGTATATATATATATATATATATATATATATATATATATATGTATATACACATGTGTATATATATGTATATATGTATATATATATATATATATGTATATACACATGTGTATATATATGTATATATGTATATATATATATATATATATACGTATCAGCTGGCAGCTAACTACCCCACACCCAGATCATGGCACGGTAGGTTTTTTTTCTAATTTATCCCATCCCCCACGATTCAACAACTCAAACATGAATTAAGAACCCTTTAATATCCCAAAGAACCATTTCATATCCCAAAGAACCATATGAAAAACATGTAGAACCATCCAATAGATAAAATGGTTCTTTAGTAGGTGATGGTTCTTCGTGGAACCACACTGCCTTTTAAAGAACCATTTAAGAACCATTTTTTTTCTGTGTGTATGCTGCCTGATGAAGTGGGGTGCTGCTCCACGTAACAGCCTCTCTCTCTCTCTCCCTCGCTCTGCCACTATATCAATTCCCCTCCCTCTCTTCCTCTCTCCCTCACTCCGTCTCGCTCCCTGCCTCTCGTCCTCAAACACACCGAAGCAAACACACACACACGCTATTTATCTCTCTGTGTTGTCTGTCTCTCTACCCCTCTCCCCTTCTATCTTGCTCCCGTTTCTTTCACATACAAATGCACACACACACTAGCTCTTCTCCGTCTGTCTCTCTCTAACCTTATCCTACCTCTCCCCCCCCACTGCACTGATTAGAATTGCAGAGGCACCCTGATCTTGCCAGTGCAGAAAGGATACCACCATCAGAGGCAAAGAGCCAGCACAGAAAGCCTCAAAAATCACAGTCCCTCTCTGCCAAGAATGACTAGAATGTAAAGGGATGACGAAGACCCGATCCGGCCAAGTTCTTAAGGCTAACATGGGATAATGAAACAAAGAGCCTCATCAAGCCCCTGCTTATTAGCAGACGGCTTTAATTCATTTACATCTTACTTTGATGATAGGACAAGGGGGTGCAGCATTGATTTAAGTCGGCAGAAGTCTCGTATGCACTTGTACAGGAGAACAGAAGAGAACAGACGAGAGGAGATACACTTTCAAGTCCTGTCTCTTCTTCATCTCACCCAGTCATACACCAGGAGGCAAATTCCATTATGTACTTCCAGATGCTCACTTCATATTGCACATTTTGTAGAGCATAACAGAGGCTTCTTACGGGGGAAAAGCCCGGATAAACAAGTGAGATAATATATATATCTAAGATAGATTTGGGGTAAAAAGGCTTTACCAGAGTCTACACAGGAAGTTGTAGACTTTAAGCACCCACCTATGCAGGGCTGCTCACTGTGTCCATCACAGGTGTTATCTGGATACAGCTGAAGGCAGAGCGTAATTACGCAGGCTTTCAAGCTGCGAGCAATCACCTCACACATTCCCAGATGGGTAGTCAGTCAGTCAGTAAGGCAGTCAGGGCAAGGAGAAGCGGTGCCAACTGAGGGAAGCAAAGTGAAGGGCTATTGATTGAGCCTCCTCCGTAATTGGCCTCCTGTACCCCTGTTGCTCTGGCGTTAACGATCAGGTAAAAGGCCACGTCAGGTCTCCGTGACCCGTCAGTCATACACAAGGACCAGCGCTCATCATTTGTTATCAGATAGAGGAGCTGCTGTCAGATTTGCCCCGAGTGAGGAGAAAGATGATGGAAGGAGGGAACGAGCGAGACAGGGAGAGGGAGAGAATGAGCAGGAGACAGATAAGAGACAGAGAAAGACGAGTAGGAGGAGGTGATGAAACATATGAGCGAGATAAGATGGTAATAGGACGTAAGAAGGATTGAAGCGGACTAATTATGATTCACTACGAGATCCCACAACTTCTCCTTCTTTACTCTCTCCTCCCGAGCCTCATGCCAAAGTCAGCTCTTACACCAGACAAAGACTGTTAAAAATACCCGCCACCCCATCCAATTACTTCCATTCATTTGGGACAGCAACACCTCCCACGGTAGTCGGACCTAATTACTGACTGACGGAGTACCCGATGCTCCTCCACTGTCTTATCCCCTGTTAAACAGACCAAGCTGTCAAATCTATCCAAGTGGGTTTGTGTACCGTTTGAGCCCTGCTACTTCTAGACGTGGCTCCAAGGAGCGCCCAGAAAGACTTATTTACAGAGGTAGAGGTAGAGGTTGTGCCTAGATAAAGCAGTGCCTCTTTATCAGAGCAGGAGAAAAGCACTAGCTCCTTGTCAACACACCCAAGCAGTGGAGAAAATGAGCCGCAAAGCTGAATTAATTCAGGGAAACTGAAGGCGGACTCTTCCTTTGAACGTCTGAGCGTGCCTGTACACAAACCGAGCCGGTGCCTCCTGTGTGCTGTTAGCCGAGCTCTCTCTCCGCTCCCTCTCTCTTTTTAAGCTCATTTACTCAGTGCTCTGTTAGCACACAATCGAGGCACCCGTGATGGACACACAACACAAACAACCTCATCCTTGTGTGTGCAGAATGGCACAAAAATCGCAGGGCCGGTTTGTAAAAAAAAACAGCCACAAAAATCAGACGTTCAGAATTCATGCTTCTGGAAGATGAATTGGCCGTCCTTGGCTGCTGATATGAGAGGGACTAGCATACTAGGAAAAGGTTTATGGAAAGACAATACACTGAAACAGGGATGAGGTTTTTCACAGTTCTGTCACAATAAAAAGATAAAGGTGGAATATAGAGGGACAATTTATGTTTCCATCTTTGTGTAATCTCCCTTATCTCCTTCTCTTTCCCCCTCCTCTCCCTCCCTCTCCTGGCGATGACGCTGAAGGGTACCTGTTTGTTCTCTTTTGTTGCATTGTGAAGAAAAGAGATATGCCCTTTTTGCTAAGCGACACGCACAGAAACAGCAACAAAAGCATCTTCGCAACCTCGAGAACTACTTGTGCACGATCTCTGATTAAAATCAGGGGGAGCAACTGCATGACTCAACTAAATCTGGGACACTTTCTGCATGCTGTTCTTCAAACAAGGCCTATAAATAGCACACACCTATATGTGTAGAAGAACAAAAAAACAAACAACATATTTCCTCTTATGCAATGTACAATCACCTCAGGCCTTAATTGTTAGGATAGCAATTAATCTAACAATGCTCGGGTGTGCTGGAACTTAAGTTACAATTAAAATCATAAATTAACACTGCAATAGAAACCAGCTTTGCTTTAGGATTACTTTGTGCATCTCCTCTTGGTTATTCTTACTGCAATTATACTTTTAGAGCTACAGTTCTTTTAATGTTTATTTGATTATGTTTAATTGTTTATTCATTTGCTTCCCTTCTCGTTGCACATGCATTTCAGTAATCTAACTTGTTTAAATTGTCTTTTTTATCATGTAAGGCACACTGAGCTGCATTTCGTCTCTGAAAGGTGCTTGATAGTTGTTAACTCTGTCAAAGAGGTAATGTTTTCGGTTCGGTTTGTTTGTCTGTCTGTCGGCAGGATCACGGAGGAATGACTGGCCCGATTTTTATGAAAATTGGTTGAAGGGTGAAGCATGGGCAAAAGAATAACCCATTAAAGGTTGGAGCGGATCCGAATCACGGGATGGATGCACAAATTGTATTTCACTTTTGTGAAAATGCGAGCGCCCCTCTAATTTTGAATTAATTTAATAAACACATTAAATCAAGAAGAGAGTTGATTAAAGGAGTAGAAGTCCTTGGCATTTTGTAGACTCAGCATTTAGTTTAATTGGTTGAGCAGGTCAAACTATTACTTACTTTTTATGAATATTTGTAGAGTATTGCCATTTTAACGGCTTGGTTTGTAATGGTCTGGCAATAAGAAGTGATGTAAGATGTAATATAATCACCACACACTGACACGAGTAGAGTTAAATGGTGGTGCGGCAGTAAAAGTCTTAATTCTCCTAATCCAAATGTAATTTGTTCTCTACTTTTCTGCCTCCTTGCTTTATATCCTTTCATCACCACCACATATTTTACCGTTTCTGTCTTTCAGCGTGGGCGGTGTTCCACCTTGCAGTGGTCAGCAGATTGTTAATCCGTGAAACATACGGCGCATAACGAATGGAAATTGTATCTTAATAAACCTGACTTCTAAAAGGCAGTCCCGTGCATACCCAGAGGAGCTGTTACACAAGACTGTATGATGAAACCACCTTATGGCAGAGTCTCTGATAGAGGTAGGTTTACACTGTATCAACTCAGGAGGGTTATCTAAACAAACTGAGCTGATGCCAGCTGGCTTCTCCCGCTGAACCGCCTGAAGGACACTTGATGAAGCATACTGTCAATTCAAGCCCTACTGAGATATACAGTAACTCCAGAAAAGAAAAAACAGTGACAGTGAGGGGGATTTTTAATTAGATTTCCCTCAAAGTGGAAACCTTGTGTCTAACAAATAACAACAATGTGCCAAACAAGTGTCAGCTTGAATCTCTGTGACTTATAAGGACAAATACAAACCTCCCCTCCATCCTCTCTGAATCCTCCATACTGAATAGCAGCTCTTAGAAAGTTTGGAAAGGTTGGAATCCGACAACTGCTCCATCAGTGTCTTTAACTACTCAATCCATTTCAGCTTTAAACAGCTGGTACAGAGGGCAGGTGAGAATCAGGTTGTAAATTCATTTTTAAAACCATAAGAAATATTACACTGAGAGGTGCCAGCTGACACTGACAGGTGTTTCTATTATATTGTCCACCCTATTTATATCAACGAGGATAAGCTGAACAACAACAACAACACCTCCTCTCTGTATGCAGGTCAACAGCACCACAAGCTACATCCTCCAAAATGAGCGAGTGCGTGTACATGGAATGAAGTTTTGTCCATGTTGGATATGTATTAAAGGAAAGGTTGGGTAGCGGACTTGGCATGGCGTTAGCCCCGTGTACCAGGGCCACGTCCATAGCGGCCCTCTGCCCTTTGCATGTTGTTCAGAACGGGTTGTTCTCACTCTCCCTCCTTTCCTGTCTATCACTGTCAAATAAAGGCACAAAAGCCCATAATATAATCTTTAAACCAAAAGAGAAAGTGCAGTTACACAGGGAGCACTTTCCACTGAATGTCTGGGAGCAGGATGGAAATAATCAACTAAGACGATCTATTCACACAAAAACGTAATTGATGGCGCCGTTAAGAAGCACATGGGGATCTGAGTGCACTGTCATTAAATCCCTGGTGCTCAACTCTGACTGATAGTTCCACATCCTGGAGTGATTTACATGCTAATACAGGTTGATCTGCACTTCAATTCATGCACACGCTTCAAACATTATCCATTTTATCACCTTTTCAAGCTCAAGTATTAAAAATGAAAAGATATGACAGATCTTTTTTTTTTTTTACAATTCATGTCACTAGCATTTGCCTTATTCTGACTATCTTCTATATAGTATGACTTGTTCTTCTCAAACTCAAAACAGACTAATTGAATTGACTAATTTGTAGAATTACAAGATCTTAAATCTAAATAACTGAGCAAAGGAATGGTTAAGATAGATCTTTCTTGGAGTGCACTCCCCACTTCTTAGAGAAGAGTGAAGCACCTTTATGCTCTCTGTTTCATCCAGGATCTGAGACCAACTCTTCTGAGGACTTGATTTAATGTGAGTCAGGTCAAGCCAGAAAACACAAAACAGACCTGACCCAAAATGGGTCTTGTGTTTACACCACTTTTTAACCTTCATGTGTCACTGTGTGGAAGAGACTGGGACCATTCTATTACGTGAAGGCATCATCAGGCTCAACATCAATATTGCTTTCCTAACTTTGCAAAACAAAATAATTATTTATTGAAATAATGGTATCCGATACCAGATCTGCCCATTGACACCGATACCCGATCCAGCTATTTGAGTCAGTATCGGACAGATATCCAATATCAGTATCAATTGGTATTGATATATGCGTCTCTAAAGCATCTTTTTTCAGGCCATCAAAGTACAACAGATTGCTGACTTGAATCAATATAGCGTCAACATATGAAGAGAGCTCCACATTGGCCAGTTTTATCCTGAGTCAGTCAGCCTCAGTGAGTTCCCCTACAGGCCTTATTTTACCTACATTCATTACGTGCTTCACTGCCCCTGGAAAATATGCAGCATATATACATATATGGCACTGTTCCATGAGAGAAAAGTTGGAGTCCTGAAATACTTGTATAAACCAGGGAATTGAATATTGTAATGTAATCAAAATAAATTGGAAATGTTCCCAACTATCTAAACTTGGCTACATTTTTTTCATACAGCGCTTTTATTCAAAGCACTTCACAAGGCTTTTGCCGTTCATTCACGTTCATCCATTCAACACACTGGCCTGACCATCGGGTTCAGTGTCTTGCCCAAGGTCACTCCGACATGTAACTACCAACCCTGTGATCAATGGGCAGTCTGCTCTACCTACGGCCCCACCAATTATCTGTTACGTGTTCTCAGATTTCTCGAACCAGTCATTTTGGGCAAACGGGTCATACTGCACTGAAATGGCCCTGTGCCACAAAAGTGCTCAGATAACAGAAAGAAATGTCAAAAAGGGTCCAAACAAAATCAAACTGTACAATAATTATATGCTATAATATAAGACAACAAATTCCAGCCGTCACTATTAACAAAAGTGCCTTACAGTACATTTAGCCTCGATGCCACCTCTTTTATGATGAATCCCTGTAAGCTATGGGCTTTGAAAAACCTAATCATAAAACAAATCAATAAATCAGCAAATACAATGAGCCAATTTAGAAACCATACCTGTGTCCCACTTCTACATTAAACACTGATTCAGTGCACTAATCTTCATATTACACTTCATGCAGCCACAATACAAGATATTATTTTGTACCAATTGTGAGACATAAGCTGTCAATCATCACAGTGCGACTGCTGTGAACACTGCTGCCAATTAAACTTCAAATAGGAGAAGGCAAACTGTTAATTCCTTCTTTGTTTTACAGGATGTTCCTGAAGCTGGCTCACCTTCCCCAATTTTTCAAGCTTGTGTGCATTGCATTGTGGGGCAGTAGTGTTCCTCAACGGATCGATGAGAATTTAGCATAATTACTGACATATTTTGAGTACTGCAGCAATACTCTAAAGCAGGGGTGTCAAACTCATTTTCACCCCGGGCCACATCAGCATCATGGTCGCCCTCAAAGGGCCGGATGTAACTGTAAGACTGTATTAATGTAACCACTCCTAACATATTGTTAAACAACTCTCTCTGCATTTAATTATTGTTTATTCAAGTGTAAACATATTGTAAATGCATTTATATAAATGTAAAATGATATGCACATTTCTCTGTTATTATAACATAAATCAAAGATCAAACTTGTAAAGAAAATATAAAAAACAAAAATCATCAAACACGAGTTAGTTATTTTAGTTATTAACTCTGTTCAAAGCATGTTTGTCACAGTTGAGAGGGACATAACTATGGTACAACAAATAATTGTGAGCTGCTAAGAACATGTGTGACAGATGTGACATCTAACTAAAAACCGTTTGAGGACCGCGTTCCTACTCAGCCACCGTACTTGTCCATGCTCCCAGCCCAACTCCTTCAGAAACAGTTGGAACTGGCGGTGATTCAGGCCACGCGCCCGAATGAAGTTCACTGTTTTCGTGACCGTGGTCATTATATTATATTCCAGAACCTTTCCACACAGAGCTTCTTGGTGGATAATACAATGATAAGTTATCAGAGGTGTGTGGCAGTTACTTTTTTGCATTTTCTTTAGCCCCACCAACTCCTCCAGGGTATTCAGTTTTACTCACGGACCTCTCCACTGCATCACTAATGTCCCTCCCCGTCGTCGTTCCATGGAGGGCAGCTACATCCAAGAGCTCCTCACTGACAGTCAAGTCTGCCTTCAGCCGCTTACAAACATGGACAGTTGCGCTGTGTCCGTGTTGTCTGTGCTTTCATCAACCAAACAGCCACGTAGCTGCTCGACTCCTCGGCTAGCTGTGTTGTCAGATTGCCTGCTAGTTCCTTAACTCGGTCTGCGGTGTTCCTTGACAAAGTGACATTTGTAAAAGCCTGTACCTGGTCGGGGCTCACCTGCTCACAGACCCTGATCATACACTCCTTCACCCTCTGAAAAGGACTTGGAAGCTCGGGCGGTTTCTTCAGCCACAATAAAGCTTTCACAGCGGCATCATTTGTGTCTGTAGCTTCTGTGAATATGTTCTGCTGTGATTGGAGTCTGCCTTTACATTTTTGGACAAGTTGATGTTTTTCTTGGAGGCTACATGTAGCATACTTGGCTCCGTGTTTGGTATCAAAATGCCGACGTAACCCAGTGAGCATTTTTCCGTTGAATAGACGTTGAAAAGACGTTCAGAATTGGTTCAAAAGTGAAAGTTTTTTCGCCGACTATTTGTCGACGTTGATTGAACGTTCACGTTTAGACCAGATTTCAACGGGATTTGCAATACTACAATTTGTCTTCCTCTACATTGTGCTAATAATAGTATATCATCATTTTAGAGGCTTACTAAGAAACTACATCCACATTTATCAGTTGAAAGCCAGTATTTCAAATCCCGTTGAAATCTGGTCTAAACGTGAACGTTGAATCAACGTCTATGAATAGTCGGCGAAAAAACTTTCACTTTTGAACCAATTCTGAACGTGTTTTCAACGTCACCGTGTTTTAAACGTGTTTTCAACGTCGAAATGCTCTCAGATCAATATGTAGCAACAAAATACTTAGTCACAGTAACACATCAACAGTTTCCACTTACAGGACAAAAGACCAAGTGACACAGGCAACAGTTCATTTGTATTTATTAAGCACAATATTCTTTATATACAACCATAATCTCCTTTTCCTGATTTAAATGTCGTTTTCAAAGGCACACAGGAGCCGGTTTCAGAAGATCTGCCATATTTTCAACGTGGACATCTGTAAATAAAACAATATTAGCAAAACATATTGACTTTTAAACCAGTTTTGAACATATTTTCATCGGAGACCAGTCGTGTTTTCAACGGAACGATGCTGACCTGGATATTACACAGTATATACTTTATATTGTCTGTATATTGCTATAAGCCAAACAACAATGTTTTGACCGTGTTCTTATTAGACATTACTTTGTTTTACTCACATCCTCCACATTTAAACTGTGTACAGCCCCACTCTCTGCCCGTCATGTATTTTACATGTAAAATGTCCTAAATACTCTATTTTATAACGTTAGGCTACAGCAACAGTCCACAAAGAGTCTCCAACATGAACTAACTAACTATGTTTATGTTTACTGTTCGTCCATGATGCTGTAGCTACAAGCTAAAATGCTAACGCTACTAGCTAGTGTGGAGGATTTCAGTATTAAAGATAGAATTAGTGGGATTTTAGTATTGGAATTAGTTTAGTATGATGATTAGCACCTCTTATGGTGAATAGAAGTGTCAAAATAATAAGAATGTTACCATGGGTTAAAGAGTTGCAATATATTTATCTATGAAATGTATTATGTTTACAGGAGGTTTACAAATAGAGGATATTATATTACAGTATATTGACACATTGAATGTATTAAGCCATATGTATAAGCCATAAAAGTATTAAACACTGAAGTATTGAACACTGTAAGAAAGGAAGTATAAAAGGTCAGATAGGGTCAGATTTAGGGAATATCTAGGGATATCTTCATGAGACATGAAGTGAGGAGCATTGGAGACAGGAAGACAGAGAGTCATAAAAGGCAGCAGGAATGCGGAGAGGACAATGCAGAGATGAGCTTCAAAGGACGTCTCCAGCTGTGAAGGCACCAGAAGGGCTGTTGGAGAGAGAGGAATCGGAGTACAGCCAAATGGTTGTAAATAAAAGCAAGGCATCGATTGGTTCAGGACAGTGGCCAAGATGATCAAATGTTTGAGTAACACCGATTGGCTCACCTGCAGTTTTTATGACGATTTGACCCCCCCTGTCTTTTCTGCAGTATAAAAGCTTTGTTTGAGGGAACAGAGGTCAGACCCACAGACCTACATGATCCCTCCACAGAACATCCTTTGATGTGAGACCTGAGAGGGTGAGAGTGTGTGGTCTCTGTTCTCGAGAGCATTTTACTATCGATAGTTAATTCAGATTGCATTTGATATTAAATACAAGTTTTACTTTTGAAACCTGAATTCAGCAACTTATTTGGTGCACATGCGCAGTAAGAAGTAAATAGAGAACCAGGCCAGCGCTGGACTCCTGTTAATATTATAGCCTCAACAATTTGGAAACCACGAAGGGACAAAGGGACATTAGGGGCTTTGAATATTCGACTCTGAGAAGGCTGACATGACGTGAGATGGGTAGACACTTTCGGAGTACTCGCAAACATAAGGTGAGCAGAGCCGTTTTAATAAAAATCTGTTTAGGTAGACTATAGGAAACCTTAGGCGAAAGTGTCTGCATGATTGACGTTTCTGGAAGCTGGACAGAGGAGGAGACCGCAGCCAACTGGTAACTGTATTGATTTAACTTTAAAGTGGTTGTAACTCTGTATGAATGGCATCTGCAAGCTGAATTAGGAACATATGTGTGCTTTGATTACACGTTGTTCTTTGTTGTGAAATCCTACCGGTGAGGCCTGATTTGCAGGTAACCCCGAGAGAGGGGGATGTTGAATTATATGTAGTAGCATTGATCACGCTATAGTATTAGCTATTGGAACTAAGCAGCTAGAAAGAAGCGTGAGAGCGGTCGAAGTTCTGGGCTTTGGTTCTTCAGGCAGACTAAATTTGTGTTTCAGAGGTACGTGAGGTTAAGGCGACGGTCCCCTCGCGATTTGCTGGGCAGGTTTGGGCTTAAAGAACTGATGACTCTAGTGCGGGAGGGAATAAATTATAGATTTGTGGGGCCAAGATCTCGGGTTGAACAGGGTGTGTAATTGGGCGATACTGAATTATCCGCATGGACGTGCATGAGGTTCGGGTCCGGTGAACATACGTTTAGACTACTGCAGAGGCTGGCCGCTACGTTAAGTTAATTGTAATGAGGGGAAATAGTGCATGGTACTAACTGTGTATCTTAGACAATTAGGGGTGGCTAACGTGGGGTTGATCTCTTAGAAGAGTAGCAGAGAGTTTGTAAGCTATGGCGAACTGGAAGGCGTAGTTAAGGCTTCGTGGGCCCTGTGTGAGCTGTGGCGAACTGCGAAGTTTTGCTCGTTTTTTGGGTCTAGTGAACAGGCGTTAAACTACTTAAATCGAAGAGACTGGCTGCTACGTTATGATAAAACCTAAAGGGGAAACAATACATGAAACTGTGTATTTAGTCGTTGCATTGTGCAGTGCTAAGATAGCATTGTGTTGTGTGAATGATATGGTAAGCTGGAGACTGATTGCAGTTCTGGTGCTACCTTAGATCGTGAAAGAGGAGACTATTGATTATAATATCCGGTATGGTGGTGAGAAGCCACGGCCCGGACTAGTTTGAGAAGGTGTGTGAATGTGGCATATTGTAAGAGTTGAGACTACGGTGCTTTGTGTGTGCTGAGGATACGTTTTGACCGTGTAGCTCAAGCTAATAACAATGGCCGCTAATAGCATTAGCTTCTTTGTTCGTTTTCGCGCCAGTTTTTTGAGGAAAACACCATAGAAGAAGAGAAGATAACTTCGACATCTAGCGGTTGGGGGTGTAATTGCATGATAATTACAGTAAACTCCACTACCCAGAAAACCTAGAGGTGAAATAATTAGAGAACTACAGAACATTTCATCATCTTTTGTAGGAGTAATTACTTTAGGACTACCAAATACTTAGTCATCTAGTAGATTGATAGATAAATTACAATAAGGTGAGTTTTTGGTGATAAACTTGTGATATCATTGTTTTGGACTCTATATTTTAATTTGCATTTACTTAGATTGTTGCTCTTAGTTTTGATTCAGTATTTTAATAGCCATTGGTAATATTAATTGTAACTTAAATTATTCATTTTAGTTTCAATTCAACAGTTCAACTTTAGTTTAGTAAGTTTAGTTTGATCCAATATTTTAACCTCCAGTTTTAATTCAATTGGTATCCTACAGTTGTTTATTTTGATTCAGTGTTTTAACAGAAATAGTTGATTTTGATTTTGATTCGACATTTGTAATTTTTGATTTTAACTTTAGTTCACAATTTTAATTAATTTTGATTTAACATTTAGACTTTCGATTGTTTGGTGCTGACCAATAAGATACCCAAAGACGTTAACTAACATGTTTTAAGTTTTGTTTTTACAGGTGATGAACATAGAGGCAGCTGCTGACAGGAGAAAGCAGTCTCCTATTGTATTACCAGGTAGCAGGCTGTGGATGATGTCCATAGGTGCCAACAAGTTGGACTGGACCATGAGAGATCCATTTTAGAGAAGTTTACATAGATGACATAGGGGTACCAAGGGGGGTGCTTAATTAATTTAAAGCTAGAAATCAAGTAGGAGCCGGTTTCGAATCAGCATTTTTTTTGATGGTCGACAATCAATAAAGATGTGGATTGGATTAATTACATTTACTGTAACCAGCAGCATTTTATAAACTTCACTCGTGATGCCATAGTGGGACTTCATGAGCTGGTAGATAAGATTAGTTTAATGGCCTTGCAGAACAGAATGGCATTAAATATGATTTTAGCAGGTGTGCAAAATGTTTGGATTTGCTTGTAGTACTTTCATTCTGAACAACACAGTTCCTGATCATCTTCACTGGGATTCTGGAGGACCTGATTGAGTCCAGATGGACTTCTGAAAACATCCGGTGAGATATTGAAATTTTGGAAAATTGACTGTATATTGTTTTGTCAGTTTGTTTTGGGATTTTTTGTTTTATAGGGTAAAATTGGGATTTAAAGATACATTGAATTAAGTATAATTTTTGTTAAGTGAGCAGACAAAGCTTCTCAGAAATTCTTCTTTCTATTCCTCATTGTACAGGATGAAACCTGAAGATGTCCTCCACCTGGACCAACCAGCATCACGACAAGAGCCGCTCACATCAGCTACAGTCCTTGTCCTCTGTTGATGCCGTTGTATTCGTAGACTTTTACAGGGGTTAATTGATACTGTGCTTAGTGAGACAAAGATGTAGGGAAATTGGTTAGGTATAGATGATGAGGATGAATTTTAACAACTGATGATATGACTGTTTAGTTGGGGAAACTCACTCTTAGACCATAAAGGTAACACACTCTGAAGAGTGTGTTAGGGGGGATTTGTGGAGGATTTCAGTATTAAAGATAGAATTAGTGGGATTTTAGTATTGGAATTAGTTTAGTATGATGATTAGCACCTCTTATGGTGAATAGAAGTGTCAAAATAATAAGAATGTTACCATGGGTTAAAGAGTTGCAATATATTTATCTATGAAATGTATTATGTTTACAGGAGGTTTACAAATAGAGGATATTATATTACAGTATATTGACACATTGAATGTATTAAGCCATATGTATAAGCCATAAAAGTATTAAACACTGAAGTATTGAACACTGTAAGAAAGGAAGTATAAAAGGTCAGATAGGGTCAGATTTAGGGAATATCTAGGGATATCTTCATGAGACATGAAGTGAGGAGCATTGGAGACAGGAAGACAGAGAGTCATAAAAGGCAGCAGGAATGCGGAGAGGACAATGCAGAGATGAGCTTCAAAGGACGTCTCCAGCTGTGAAGGCACCAGAAGGGCTGTTGGAGAGAGAGGAATCGGAGTACAGCCAAATGGTTGTAAATAAAAGCAAGGCATCGATTGGTTCAGGACAGTGGCCAAGATGATCAAATGTTTGAGTAACACCGATTGGCTCACCTGCAGTTTTTATGACGATTTGACCCCCCCTGTCTTTTCTGCAGTATAAAAGCTTTGTTTGAGGGAACAGAGGTCAGACCCACAGACCTACATGATCCCTCCACAGAACATCCTTTGATGTGAGACCTGAGAGGGTGAGAGTGTGTGGTCTCTGTTCTCGAGAGCATTTTACTATCGATAGTTAATTCAGATTGCATTTGATATTAAATACAAGTTTTACTTTTGAAACCTGAATTCAGCAACTTATTTGGTGCACATGCGCAGTAAGAAGTAAATAGAGAACCAGGCCAGCGCTGGACTCCTGTTAATATTATAGCCTCAACACTAGCAGCCTCGCCCGCATGGTGAGCATAACATGATATTAATGGTATGGTAATGATATTTCGGTTTGCAATATTGGAATAAAGTAGTTCAAGTACTTAGAGTATGTCGTTAGCGTGAAGCCTCGTTTATTCCGTCAGCTCGTTCACTTCGCTCATCAACTCAGTAAGAGCTGCTCAAACCAGCTCATAGTCTCCAACTTAGAAAAATGCACAGAGTCCGTGCACATGCGCGTTCAAGGAGTAAACATTGACTTGTATTTTTACGTGAACACACAGACAGAATGTGCTCTGCTCTCATTATGGGAGCTTCTTGTTGACAGCACACAGTCTATAGTTCCATATTGATTACGTTTTATATGAAACATTAAATGCGTTGAAATCACGTCTTCGTGTAGACCACATATCAACGGCCAGCGTAATATGATTTTGCAGAAATACGTTTAAAGTAAACAAAATCGCGTCTCTTTCAACCTACAACTGAACAAACCATCAATATTATAAAAGAAATTGGCGTTTTGTGACACGTTGATATTGTAACCGTAATTTAGACGGTTGAAAACACGTTGAAAATAGGTCTTAGACGTTCAGGCTCCATTTCAATGCGTTTTCAACCAGAAATCAACGTTGAAATCCGGGTTAGTGCTCACTGGGGTAGTTTATGGTCACTGTAGCGTACACGATGAAGCAGCATAGAGTTTAATTTTAAGACAATCATATGCCTTTTATATAGAAGCCCATTTCAGCAGCAAAAAAAACAAATGAAAAATTAGACTTGATAATAAAAATATATATCATAATTATGACTTTGAATTTTTTTTTTATTAATTTTTTTTCATACATTTTTTTTTTTTGCTGGTGGAAATATGCCTTCGCGGGCCACATAAAATGACGTGGCGGGCCGGATTCGGCCCGCGGGCCTTGAGTTTGACACATGTGACTTAGAGTATGTCGTTAGCGTGAAGCCTCGTTTATTCCGTCAGCTCGTTCACTTCGCTCATCAACTCAGTAAGAGCTGCTCAAACCAGCTCATAGTCTCCAACTTAGAAAAATGCACAGAGTCCGTGCACATGCGCGTTCAAGGAGTAAACATTGACTTGTATTTTTACGTGAACACACAGACAGAATGTGCTCTGCTCTCATTATGGGAGCTTCTTGTTGACAGCACACAGTCTATAGTTCCATATTGATTACGTTTTATATGAAACATTAAATGCGTTGAAATCACGTCTTCGTGTAGACCACATATCAACGGCCAGCGTAATATGATTTTGCAGAAATACGTTTAAAGTAAACAAAATCGCGTCTCTTTCAACCTACAACTGAACAAACCATCAATATTATAAAAGAAATTGGCGTTTTGTGACACGTTGATATTGTAACCGTAATTTAGACGGTTGAAAACACGTTGAAAATAGGTCTTAGACGTTCAGGCTCCATTTCAATGCGTTTTCAACCAGAAATCAACGTTGAAATCCGGGTTAGTGCTCACTGGGGTAGTTTATGGTCACTGTAGCGTACACGATGAAGCAGCATAGAGTTTAATTTTAAGACAATCATATGCCTTTTATATAGAAGCCCATTTCAGCAGCAAAAAAAACAAATGAAAAATTAGACTTGATAATAAAAATATATATCATAATTATGACTTTGAATTTTTTTTTTATTAATTTTTTTTCATAAATTTTTTTTTTTTGCTGGTGGAAATATGCCTTCGCGGGCCACATAAAATGACGTGGCGGGCCGGATTCGGCCCGCGGGCCTTGAGTTTGACACATGTGCCTTAGATCCACCCTGACGTCAAACGCGTGTCCCGCTTCCGGTCTGCCTGACTTCAGCCGCTGCCGCAGGTATGCAACAACGTTGAAGCATTGTCTTTGTCGGTCGTGCTCTTTTGGTGTTATATTGGTGTGGTATATTTTCAGTCTGTGAGGGGCCTCTTTGGGGGTCTTGGATAGGAACCAGATGTGTATGGAGTCCTGTCACCGCAAGGATGAGATGGGGCTTATGGAGCCATACATGGCGTTAACCATTCCTCCCTTATGGAGCCATACATGGCGTTAACCATTCCTCCCTTATGGAGACATACATTGTTTACATCCCTCCCTTACGAGACGCATACATGCACACTATATAAGAAGATGCGGAGTCTCTCATCTTTAGGCTCTTTTGGATTCAACCCAGGACCTCCAGGTGGTTGCAACACCTGTATGACATGTGTTACTTGTTTGTAATAAACTTTATTATACCAGCAAGAACAGTGTCCGCGGAGCATTCTTCATCATCACTTCAACAGCACTGTCGCAGAAAAGATACGACATTGGCTTTTTGTAATTTTATAGACTATCTCTTGGGCTCCCCTCCTCCTGCACAGGAGACTCACCTGCGGATCTGTGTCGGTGAGTTTCGATTAGGTCCTGATTTTGTTGTAGTATAGTGTCTGTTAGTAACCGTGTCTTACTCATATAGCCGCTGGTAGCAGCGCTACATGCCCTCCTCCCCCCTTCTGGAGCAGAAGAATATTGCCTGATCGGTAGGTGATTTAATCTCGCTAGTTTATATACTTTGGGGTTAATTATTATTATTTTATTAATTTGATTTTATCCTCTATCACAGGGGACTTTTTGCTGAGTTCGAGCGGAACGTTGCCACAAAGTGGCTACAGTTAACTTGCTCATATTGAGGGAACGCTGCTGTTTTGTCTACCGGGATTTGTCTACAGGTGTTTGCCTACATGGCTTCTGACTAAACGGCTTTGCCCTACCGGGCTTGATCTACCCTGCTGCGCTGTGTCGCCTACAGGGTCTGACGCTGCTCTCATCAGCACAGCTTCGGGCTGTTGACGTCAGCATCCCCTTCGTTTTAATATAGGAACAACTATTTTTAGCTTGAGCCATTTTATTGTGCATTTTGACAGGGGATGTTAAGGCCCACTCTGGCATTTCATTTATTTACCTCAGTTAGCTGATCATCCCCCTGGCTGATCAGCTGACAGGAGTTATTTTGGTTTTGTCTTTTCTTATTTGTTCCTTTTGTTTGATTTTCCTCTCTGAGAACCAGAGCCTTGTGTAATTGTGTTCCTTGTCCCTGTAGGAGCTGCTGAGCCAAGGTGGTGGGGTTGGTGCCTTCGGGTGGGGGTGTCTCCCTTCGTGTGCTGTGTGGTTTGGTGTGCCCCTGGTTCGGAGCCCTCACGTGTGGTTGTGTGTGAGTGTTGTGTACACGTGTGATCGGGGTGCCTCCTCTTTTGGGATCCTCACCCGTACTGGTCCACCTCGCCACTGGTAAGCCGCAGCCCTACACCTCTTTTAATAAAAGAAATACAGGCTCTTTTATTAATATTTTGTACTGACTATTATCTGTGAACCATCGGCAGGGTATGAAACTAACTCAAAATCAGTACTAGTCCCAAGGACTAGTAGGTTCATAAAACTACTAGTCCTGAGCAATCTTTACTAGTCCTTCATGAAGCTTTGGGGAATGTACCAATCACGGGGTGTAGGGATGTGTGTGTGGAGGAAGACTCTCCCAAGGCAATTATCTAACAGTGAAACCGCAGAGATGCAAGGTACTAATCAAGAGTTTTATTGTTTGTAACATTATGGCTGTACAAAGATTGATGCATGTTACATCATGATGTCGTGAAATTAAGACCAAAAACTGTTACTCCTGTTGAGATGGACAGGGGGTCAAAGTTGGTCATTTAAGATGTATTCCAATGGGAGCTCGAAATACAGGGGTGGTACCTTAACAACACAACGACGCGTTTTGTCCGATGTGCCCGTGTTTTAGCAATGTCGAACCCCGTTGCGAAACCTGTCCGCCTCGAAACTGAAACCAAATTATCGGAATACGGCATCTTAAAATCGCAAAATATGCTTATAATGGTTTGGGGATTGACAATTCTTGCATTATTTAGGCTCGTAGTGAAGATGAAGGTTAAGATCACGATTAAATATTGTACAGCAGTTCAAATTGCCAAGTTGAGGAATTCCGCTATGGAACGTACCGGCTAAAAATGTTGCTATATTCCACCGTGGGGAGTAACAGCATGTCACCACGGCAGTTTAAGCAGTGAACGCTCGGTGCCCAAAACAATACGCAGTCTATGAATAAAGCAGGCATTTGTTCTAATTTTAGATTAAGTATTTTTGTTAGATCACAAAAAGATATTGGGTGTTAGTTCATGTGCTGCAGTGATAAGAGCTTCACCATCTATATTTCTTCCGCGGACGAATGTTGGCGGGCCGCTGGTGAAACTGAAAGAGAGGCTGGCCTGATCGATGAATATAGTGCCTTTCGCATTGCGTAAACAAAAAATTATAATCGAAACAAAATAGTCTAATATCCTCAACAATTTGGGGAATAGTGGAATGTTACTGTTAAAGTGACTGGGAAGGAATGTATCATTGTACTGGTTCATTACAGGTTGTGGCCACCAGGGGGCATCTATCAGAATGCACTCCAGACAAGATGTTCCTTTGAGAGGTTTATTGACAGTAGTCAAACAAGCAAGTGTGTGGTTCTGAAACAGATATCCATGAAATAATGATTAGTAAAAACCTCTATACAGCATTGGTTCCAAATTAGGACATACAGGGACAGAATACAGGCAGCGATAAACATGTCCGGGACTCCTACAGTCGGCACTGAGCAAACAACGAACGAGCCGCTAAATATCAGACTAGATTGCCGTGCAAATGACACAATATAACCCTTATGATGACATTTGACTAACACCAAACGTTACGTTTACTTACTGGTTGTTTACACGCACACAGTCTTGAAAGGTGAACTCCGAACATCCACATAAACTCTAATCTATTTACGGACACCTGTCATTTCGCGCCACTACTCTCGTCAGAGCCTTTTCACCAACTTAATACCGGTGATATTAGTCCGCGAGCAGCTGACTGCCGTCCTCTTCCGCAAGGGGCGTCGTGCGGTTCCTGCTCGGCTGTTTCTCCGAAACCCGTCAATAGAGGTCGTCCTTCGTCACAGTTACATTTACTTATCGGGAAAGTCTTTTTCCGGACATAAATAACGAATAAAGCCTCTCAAATTTCACTCGCCATGAGGACTAGTGAGAATGATAATTTAGGTAGTCCCTCCAAAAATCCACTCGCCTCGGGCTAGCGGACTAGCGTTAGTTTCCGACCCTGATCGGTGTGTAAAAATAAAGAGTAATTGTTTTGTATTGGAACCACGTCTCCGCCTAATCTGTATAATGAACCCGAGTGTCCTGAGTTAGTGAGACTGTGGGCGAAACTTAATCTTTAGGTGAAATTCCTAAGGTGGCGTTGTTGTGCTCTGACGATTGGTTGATAGCCAAGTAAACTTTAAACCATATCATCATCTTCCTCTCGCCACAAGAGGAATGAGTGATGATAGGGTGTGAGTGACAGGACCTGAAACGACAGGGGAGTTGGATAAACAGGCACGCAGGATGAAAACGATCTAAGATGAAGTGGAATTTGTGACAGAACCTCCCCCTCTAGGGACGGCTCCTAACGTCCCACTGGGTTGGTCCGGATAAGCCTGGTGGAAGTCTGATCAGGGAGGGATCCAGTATACTGCGAGTAGGGACCCATGAGCGCTCTTCAGGACCATAACCCTCCCAGTCCACTAGGTATTGCACTCCCCTACCCCGTCGCCGAGATTTGAGCAGGCGACGGACCTTGTATAGGCAGGTGCCCCATCAATGAGCTGGGGGGGTGGAGGGGGTCTGGGGAAGGGCTGAAGCGGGCTCTCCTTGACAGGTTTAATCCTGAAGACGTGGAAGGTGGGATGAATTCTCATGGTCCGGTCGGCCGTCCCATCGTAAGCGACTGCGGCTCGGAATCCTACAGGATAATCAATCATTTAGCAACATATTAACCTTCAGAAAAGTATACAAACAATATTTAAGACTGCAGAAGGTTTACCTTTGAACAAACTCCAGTGTCTTGCAGCTTCCTCTTGGTATTGCAAGTTGAACACAGAGTAGCTTGCGAAAACTGCAGCAAGCCCTGTGATGAAGCTTGGTTGGATGTCTTCACAGACGACGTGGCTTTCAATGCTTATCATCCAGCGTCACCAGCAACTAATGCAGACAACAATTATAGTTAATGTTCTGAAACCATATCAAATATATATATTAACTATATATACCCCTATATATTATATCTTAAAGCCACAGGGGGGCGAACGGGAGAACTTGTTCGGACGCGTGTTCCACAAACATTTCACTGTCCAATGCGCTCTTTCTTTCGATCTGTTGATCCATTTATTCCGTTTGCACATTGACCATAACAGAACACCATAGGATACTTGACAGGATAATATATCACCTTGGAACTCTACACTGACATGCCACCTTGACACGACACCTTGACACGGTCAAAAACTGTCAGCTTCCCATCCACACACCTGGCCCTCATCACCAGTCACTTACATATATGCACTTCTAGGTCAATGTGCCACCCACTGTTCAATGTCAGAATTGCACGTGCAAACCCACCCCGTGTTTCCCTCAAAGACAAAAGAAAACAAAGAAACCACATTATGGCTCCAACACAATGTAAATTCAACACAAAATGACTGAACACGGTCATGCTAACTTTGATAACATCCAAATTACCTTGTTCAGTGAGCCACAGGGGTAGGATGGACTACGTGTCCGCTGCAGTGTTTGTAGGTGAAGCAGCAGGTGGTGCTCGGTCCACTTCGGTGCTTCGGTCAGAGTCCGTTGAAAATCCTCTTCTCAAATTCCCTCTTATTATTATTCTTCCATCCTGAATAAAATCACCGATCTATGATATCTAAAGCTTTCTGTTCATTTTCTTTAGGTTGACTATGTGCTAACTAAGCAGAGACTTGATGCAATGTGATGTTGAAGAGTAATGGACGGGCTTAGAGTCAACTGAGAAAGGAAAAAATACTGTAGTATACTGCAAAACTTGACAGTAGCTGCTGTTAATATTTTTTTTCTTCCAAGGCCTCACCTTTTGCTGGATTTAACTGTATTCAACTGTATTTACGAAGAACAGTACATTACTGTTGAGAATTTCTTTTATTTTTACAGCAATTTGTTACAGTGTAGCCTATGGTGTCAATTTCAGACAAAACTATGCTGTTTACTCGCTCCGAGCCAGTTGATGGAAACGTGCCTAATTCGCATTTCTTTTATCTGAGTTTGCCTAAAATTAGCTTGACAATTGATTGGAAACAGTGCTGGATTCCCAGATAGCCACTTCAAGGAAAGTAAGGGCACTGGAACTCAACGGTCTTTAAATCTAATAATCTTATATAATTTCTGACCTTGTGAATGGCATGATTTGATAATTCAGTGAATTTGGGTCCATCCCAAGTCTCTTATATGTCCTTTCCTCGCTCCCCGATCCTCGCTTGAACCGCAAGTTGTCCTGATTTGTTTTCTAATTTACCATCTAGTTTAAATATATGTTCATTGTAGGTCTGAAAAAAACAAGGACCACAAACAACTTTCTTCATTTATTAGAAAGAACTCTCTCGTCATGATCTGTTATTTCCTTCAATAACTTTTATTATGGATACAATTAAAGTCAGAGAGAGCTGCGGAGTCTGTCTGTCTGTCAGCAGAAAACTCGTTTTTACATCATTTAATGTAATTTCCATTCAGTCATGTGAGGCTGATCATTGTGTTGGGTTTGATGAGTTATGTCATTTCAATTTCCCCCGAAACATTGAGCAGAATAAATTAATTGCAGTGCTCAAGAGAAGTGAGTGATCAGAAACAGATGTGGCTTCACCTGACGCCACTAAGGAAAGGACGTCTCATTTTTCTTCAACCATATTTCCTCGTTTCCTCTCTCCTCGCATGGTTTCCTTGGGTACATCCCAAGTCTCTTATTTGTCATTTCCTCACTACTCGATCCTCGCTTGAACCGGAAGTTGTTCTGCGCCGGCATATTGACGGCCGTCCCAAAGCTCTTATTTCTGCTGTGAGGAGCGAGGAGGGAGGAGGGAGGAGGGAGGAGGGATCTCTGAGGAGCCAATTTATAATTATTTTCGTTCAGTCACGTGAGTGTGTCTGGTTTGATGAGTTATATAATTTAAATTTCCCCCGAAACATGGAGCCTAATTAACTAACTCCAGTGTTCAAGAGAAACCATAATAATATTCTGGGTTATTTAATAATGACGTCACAATCAGAATTTCAATACTTACAGATACATTAATAAATAAGACGGACGCATTCCGTCGGTAGAAATGGGTTCTGCGCTTATAAACAAGACACAGTTTGTTAAAGAGGTAATAGGCTACAGAGAGAAAACACCTCCAATCTGACAGTGATGCTTACTGTGTGTCTTTATTAGTTATTAGTATTAGTAGTTACTATTATAAAGTACAGTGATCATGTGCACAGACACAAACTTCTCAAAAGTCTCTCCAGCTGTTAAAGCCGACTGACAGCTGATCAGAGCCGCCATCAGAAGCAGACGTCGCTTCACGTCACGCAACTGAGGAAAGGAAGTCTCATTTATCTTAAAACATATTTCCTCGCTTCCTCTCTCCTCGCATGGTTTTAAAGGACACAAGTGAGGGAAACGGGGATGCGATTAAGAGCTTTGAGATGTACCCGTGGATGCAATAGGCCCTTTTCACCGCCGCCATTTTGACATGTAATTGCAGGGTGAACACAGGTGTGATTAAAAAAAATGGCTCTGTTCCATTTAGGTGGCTGGGGCCCTGGTATTGTGCATGTTGGCTCACTGGAATGAATTTGAAACTAAATAGAATGGGACCTTCATCAGTTTGATCAATCACACCTGTGTTTACCCTGCAATTACGTGTCAGATTGGATGGTGTGAAAAGGGCATATAAAGAGACTTGGGATGTACCCTGTGTTAGGATTGGAGTCAATCATTTAGCAAGCCAGAAGAGTTTGCGTCGATGCAGTTTGTCAAAATGCCTCTTTTGTCCTCTTCAGCAAGTGGGGGTCCTATCTCCTGGATGTGGCCCATGATGAGGGGGACTCGTGGAATGCTGTTGCTCCTGCTAATTCAGACATTAACAGGATGGACAGGTAAAGTAATTGATAGTGATGGCGAGATGAAGCTTTATGAAGCATTGAAGCTTTCCATCCAATTGCTTCACTCATGGGCCGAAGCTTCATGGTGCTTCATTTGCTCTACTGCGCCATCAAGTGGACAATAAATGTAAAACAGCAGAGTGATTAAAATGACACCATGGCTTTGGTGTGAAGCATTGAATTGAATAAATCAATGAATGATGTTTGTGATGCCAATACATAACTTATGAACTTATTAATATGGTGTCTGTCTTTATGATACAATGGCGGGGTCAAAAGGGAAAGTGGAAACAAATTGCGGAGAGGGTTGTGATGTGAGAAGTTTAAAAAAAAAAATAATTAAAGTTAGGAAATTTGACTTCTGCATTTAACCCATTCCCTAGCTTAATGGGAGCAGTGGGCTGCTGAGAAGCGCCATGGGAGCAGTTAGGGGTTCATTGTCTCACTTCGGCACAGGACATGTAGCAGCCAAGGTTCGAACCGCTGATCTTGCAGTTACCGGATAACCCTCTCTACCCACTGAGCCACGGAAGAATGTGCTTGTGATATTTGGTCTGTGACTGTCCTTATCTTACTAGGGACAACATGTAACACGTCAAACATTTTATTCATTTTTATTTAAAAAATAACAACAACAAAGAGGCTCTTTCTTGCTGGTTCCATCGCAGAAAAAAGAAGCTTGAATAGTTTGCAAACAAACGCGCAGTAAAGTCCTAAGTACACAAAATGTGACCGGGGATTCATTGCGTTGCGCTGCCCCTTTTATTTCGAATCGCACGCCAAACCCGTGAACCATTTCCTGAATCAGTCACGTGGTACGGGCGGTTCGCGAGGCTTCGAACGTCACCACCTACGTCATCAACACAAGCCTCGATACGCGCCTCATAAAAATCTTCCTGGATTACTCGACACAAGCTTCGAAGCCTCGACACGAAGGACACATCACTAGTAATTGATGTATCATCAGGTTTAAGCTTAAATTCTTCTTTACATAAAAGCTGCACTAATTGATATTTTATATTCACAATGGATCAAATACTTTCTCGTAATGTGAAGGGAGTTGCAGAGAGTAAGGAAACCAGAGAATTCGTTTTCCGTGGCAGAGCTCTGATCAATCCACTGTACACTACCTGCCCAGCACCAAAGAGCAGACAGAAAAAGTTAGCAATGATGCGCTCTTCTCACGGCAGCCATTTTGACATGTTATTTCAGGGTAAACCCAGGTGCAATTGCTAACATTGATTATGGCCCTGTTTCATTTAGGTGGGCCATGGCCCTGGTATTGTGGATGCTGGCTCACTGGAATGACTGACACACCAAAAATGGGCCCACAATTTCTTTTATTTTGACCCGTGTCAAAATGGCTGCTGTGAAAAGGGCCTATCAGGCTGCATGTCTGTTGTGTTTACAGCTTGTTCTGCTGCCTCATAGTGGCCCCATAGATAATCTAATTAAAGTAATGAATGCTTGAAATTGCATGGAACAAGTCAAAGTGAAGAATATTGATGATTATGATATTTATTATTATTTTAGAAAGTAAAATATTTTAAATCTGTATTTTTATGTGAAGATGTAATGCACTGAAAGTCATTTTAATTTTTAAAAAAATCTGTTAATCGGAAAGAATTTCCAGTTCATTACTTAGGACTTCAGCACTTTGTTTTTGTGAGAAATCATTGTATTTCCACTGAAATTAGTCATTTATAGGAATTATTTTTCTGAAACACTGATGGAATTAATATTAATCGATATTTTTCCTCTCACTCCAAGGAGTTTGTTTTACTAATCGAGATAGTAAAGCAGTTTACCTCAAAACAATGGGTACTTTGCCTCAAACCCTCTCTTTTCTGCTAGGGGCGTCATTCAGAATAACTACAAATATTGACTGAATTCCAAACTTTTTCAACTTAAAATTGTCGTTGTTTTTGGCGTGAAATGCACCTACAGGGGCAGAAAGACCAACGGGTACACACACAATTTTGAGTAGGTTTTCCACAATTAGTTTGTTCTATTTCATCACATATTTCTAAAGGTGGTCATACACTACTGAATCGCACATTATCCTGATATCTGGTTTATCACATTTGTATAATATCTATATTTTCACAGTTCCTCAAACATCTGGTGCCACATTGAGTCCTCCAGTGAGACTGGGCAACTCTGACAGCAGCTGCTCTGGCAGAGTGGAGATCTTCCACAACGGCACTTGGGGGACGGTGTGTGACGACGGTTGGAATGTGAATGACGCTCAGGTGGTGTGTCAACAGCTGGGCTGTGGCAGGGCTCTGTCGGCACCAGGAAGTGCACGTTTTGGACAAGGCAGTGGACCAATCTGGCTGGATGACCTTCAGTGTTCAGGAACTGAGTCATCACTAACAGACTGTACACACAGTGGATTAGGAACCCACAACTGTGTTCATTCTGAGGATGCTGGTGTCGTCTGTGAAGGTAACTTTGTACATCTACACATTTCTTTTTTTCTGCACAAATGTAACTGGAGAATTGAAGAACATGTTTATTAATCTCATTCAATCTCACAGACGATACAGTAATATATTTACAATAAAGTGCTCCAGGAATTTGTCCTAAAACCCAGTAATGAGTTGGCATTTCTACATGAATGGAAGTCAATGGGATTTTTGGCTGGGATTTTAGCATTTTGTTCTATGACATAAAATGTCAGTAAATATCCCACTCGTGAAATTTGAAGCTTTTACGTTTCTTAAAAATTATGGTTGCTAACAAGTGCCTAAATGAGACTAATGAACATCATCATGCTGAACTATAGTCTGCCTTTAGCTTAGTGGTGTGAAGTCATGCCACACAGTGGTGTATTTTGTTTGTTTTTAAACATGATGTCTCTACTTCTGTCGATTGCATCTATGATTTAAAAATCATAAATGTGGTGTTTATTTGTGAAAATGATCTTAGTGAACAAAACCTGTTGGTATCATGAACTGGTTTAGCCACTGAGCTGATTTCCTGCAATAATCCAAAATCCCATTGGCTTTTTGTCGAGGGAACCAGTGAGAGGCTAACTTCTGGGTTGGCCTATAACAATATGTCATCCCTGCAGCACTCTCTAAATATCTCCATCATCCTGACAATAACCTGTGAATCAACTCCCAATGTACCCAGATCCATCTGTCACAGTTCACACCTAGTTGTTTCATTCTTTTCATCTCTTATAGCTTTCGCCCCTAATTTACATCCATTGTATGAAATGTTGCGTGTCATAGAACCCCCACATTTTCCCGATCATTACTCCTCTTTACCGGAGAAGAATCATGTGTGAAGGGAAAGTATGATATGTAAGACTTCATAATAAAGAAGCTAAATGATCACATGAAGTTATATTTAAGAGATGGGGCCTTGGCTCAATATTGCTGTAATTTGCAACCTACAGTTGCCATGTAGGTTGACAGATATTTTGCTTTCACTTCAACCAGATGTGACCACAGTGAGACTGGTCAACTCCAACAGCAGCTGCTCTGGCAGAGTGGAGATCTTCCACAACGGCAATTGGGGGACGGTGTGTGACGACGTTTGGGATGTGAATGACGCTCAGGTGGTGTGTCAACAGCTGGGCTGTGGCAGGGCTCTGTCGGCACCAAGAAGGGCACATTTTGGACGAGGCAGTGGACCAATCTGGCTGGATGACCTTCGGTGTTTAGGAACTGAGTCATCACTAAAAGACTGTACACACAGAGGATTAGGAACCCACAACTGTGGTCATTCTGAGGATGCTGGTGTCGTCTGTGAAGGTAACTTTGTAAATCTACAAAATATAACTGGATAATTTAGAAAAATCATAGTTGTGTTTCAATCAATCTCACAAACAATGCAGTAATATAGTTACAATAAAATGCTCCAGGAATTGGTCTTAAAAGTTCTCGACTAATGGAAGTCAATGGGATTTTTGAATGCGTTTTTGGTAAGATGCCTGAAAAGAAGTCTGTGGTTAACACAATCTGAAGAGATTCAAGCATTTTTTTTTTCTATGACATAAAATACGTTAGTAAATATCCCACTCATGAAATTTGAAGCTTTAAAGTTTCTTAAAAAAGATCATTGCTTGCTATAAAGTGCCTGAATGAGACTAATGAACAGCATTCTTTTTATATCAATCCCTTATTACTTTTACCCCTAATTTACATCCATTTTATGAAATATTGCATGTCATAGAACTCTACTTTTTCCAGATAATTTCACATCTTTACCTCAGAAGAATCATGTGTGAAGGGAGATTATGATATGTAAAGAGTTCATAATAATAAAGATGATAAAAATTATCATGATAATAAAGAAGGTGACTTATTGGATAAAGTACAGTTGTATTGAAGAGATGGGACTTTTGGTCAATACTGCTGTTGCCATGTGGGTTGACAGATATTTTGCTTTCACTTCAATCAGATATGACCGCAGTGAGACTGGTCAACTCTAACAGCAGCTGCTCTGGCACAGTGGAGATCTTCCACAACGGCAATTGGGGGACGGTGTGCGACGACATTTGGGACGTGAATGAAGCTCAGGTGGTGTGTCAACAGCTGGGCTGTGGCAAGGCTCTGTCGGCACCAAGAAGGGCACATTTTGGACAAGGAAGTGGACCAATCTGGCTGGATAACCTTCGGTGTTTAGGAACTGAGTCATCACTAAAAGACTGTACACACAGAGGATTAGGAACCCACAACTGTGGTCATTCTGAGGATGCTGGTGCCATCTGTGAAGGTAACTTTGTACATCTACAAAATTATATTTTTTTTCTGCAAAATATAACTGGATAATTTAGAAAAATCATTGTTATGCTTCATTCAATCTCACAAACAATACAGTGATACAGTTACAATAAAGTGCTGCAGGAATTGGTCCTAAAAACCCAGCAATGAGTTAAAGTTCTCGACTAATGGAAGTCAATGGGATTGATGAATATGTTTTTGGTAAAATGCCTGAAATGAGGTCTGTGGTTAACACAATCTGAAGAGATTGACGCATTTTGTTTCATGACATGAAATACGTCAGTAAATATCCCACTCATTATATTTGAAGCCTTAAAGTTTCTTAAAAAAGATGGTTGCTAACAAGTGCCTAAATAAGGCTAATGAACATCATTCTTTTTATCCTAATCTCTTATTACTTTTACCCCTAATTTACATCCATGGTATGAAATATTGTGCGTCATAGAATCCTACATTTTCCAGATAATATCTCATCTTTACATCAGAAGAATCATGTGTGAAGGGAGAGTATGATATGTTGGAGTTAATAATAAAGAAGCCGCATGATCAAGTACAGTTACATTGAAGAGATGCGGCTTTTGCTCAATACTGCTGTTGCCATGCGAGTTGACGGATATTTTGTTTTTACTTCAACCAGATGTGACCACAGTGAGACTGGTCAACTCTAAAAGAAACTGCTCTGGCAGAGTGGAGATCTTCCACAACGGCAATTGGGGGACGGTGTGTGATGACGTTTGGGATGTGAATGACGCTCGGGTGGTGTGTCAACAGCTGGGCTGTGGCAGGGCTCTGGCGGCACCAAGAAGGGCACATTTTGGACGAGGAAGTGGACCAATCTGGCTGGATGACCTTCGGTGTTTAGGAACTGAGTCATCACTAAAAGACTGTACACACAGAGGATTAGGAACCCACGACTGTGGTCATTCTGAGGATGCTGGTGTCGTCTGTGAAGGTAATTTTGTACATCTAGACCTTTTCTTATTTTCTTTTTTTCTGCATCGATAAAACTGGAGAATTACTAAACGCTGTTATTAATTAAACCTTGCAGGTTTGCAGTAGGACATCTGTTAACGCCGACCAATAACCTGTGAGTACGAAATATAACCAGGTATCAGAGCTGACATCTCAGCACAGTGAACTGTTCTGAATTCATAACCATGTTTCTTTTTGTCTTGATCTTTAGGAGAGGACTGACCAAATGCTGTGTGTATATATTTAAATGTATACAAAAATAAAATCAATATTCACACTCGCATTTCATTCCTACGATGCTCAAAATATTTGGTGTCTTTACTTGATATCTAAGCTGTTTTATCTGTTCTGCACCCTTGCAAAATTAACCCGTGTTTCATGTGGGGTACATGGAGACAATACTATCGCACATGCTCGAACTAGCCCTAACTTAGGCGAGAGGGACTAGCACAGGCTAACTAACATACTAAAAATTACACGCATCCTTCAGTAACATTTAACCAACAGATTTAGCATGAAACGACTCATTAAAACCTACCGCTTTTGATGTGCAGGAGCCAGGAAATACTAGGAAATGCTATCTTAATAGTGTATCTAGCACTATACGATCAGTCTTAATACAATACTTGACCACTAAACTACAACATGAAACGCAGTAGTCTTCTCCAAAATGATTGTGTAAATGTTGGTCCCGAAGTTATTCATTTGATGTTTTGTGCACTTTGCATATCAGAAGTTACGAGCAGCTCGAGCCATGCTCATGTTACAGGACTGGGTTTGAAAGTGCCTGTGGACAGATGACCCCAACGCAAGAAAACCGGAAAAATGATGAGACGGGCAAACGTGTGGCTTGTCTTCTCAAGCTATGAGAAGACGCTGCATGCGCACATACAAGTTGTGAGGCAAAACCGCAGTGCCAATTGGGTATTGTGTCGTATGCCTAAAGTTAGCCAGGTTGGAATTGATAGCACTGGCCATCTTATTGACATGCTTTTTAAAACGCATTCAAATCTAGAATATTTAAAATCCGACACCACCTTGAACTTTTCTCCTTAACAAAAACATCAGGTTTCTTTATGTTCAGCTGTAAACAGGAATTGCTAAACCAGATGCATGGAGTTAATGGTTGCCGTTAGTTCAATATAAAGAGCATGTGTCATCAACATACATTTGTTTGGCAGACTAAAGGCAGGTAACTGATCTACAAGCTAAACAAAATGGGACCCAGTATTGATCCTTGAGGCACACCATTGTTCCAGTGAAGGAATGCATTCTATTTTCAGTGCCCGGTTATGGCTGCATGCATGCATGCTCATCTACCTGTGGTTGGCCTGACACACACTTTCTCAAAACACCTTTTGTTGCTTGTTTTATACTGCCTACTGACTCCTCACCCACTACTCTTAACCTGCACCGGGTATTCAGGGGTCGCTAGCGCTAACACAGCTGAGTGCATCATTGACCCCCCAGCCCCTACTCTGCGCCCACAGTGGACAGATGAGTTTGTGGTTTGGCTAATAGAATGGAACTACCAGTATACACACTGCTGTATAACTCGTGGCTCTGGGGCTCACTTTTATTGTTTTGGACAGTGTTTGACTGCTAAAAGCTGGAGTAGTTGGTCACGAAATCTGAATTGGAAGTATCAAAAGGTTCATATCTGTGATTCTATTAGTTTGTTACCAGTGGCGGGCCGTGCAATTTATATCTGGGCCTTCACTGCTGAAATACCACCTAATAACATGATTGCGTCACAGCTAACTAGCTTCACGGGAAAACAATAGCAGCAACACAATCAAGGGCCATTCAGATATTGGATGTAAAAAAAACAAATGCAGTTGACTTACCAAATGCTGATTACATCCTCCTTTGTTGACAAAGAGTTTAATCCCATGGTTAAATCCCAACTCACAAATCCCTTTCTCCAATTTCAGCCATTGAGTGTTAAAAAAACAAAGCTATAGGTAAAAAAATAATCTACACCAAGCAAAATGCAAAAAATGTCATTTCTTCCATATCTTTGAATTTGAACTCTTACTACTCGGACTAAGCCTCTGCTGTAAGTTTCTTTTCACAATAGTCACATGCTCGCCCACTGACTAATCACAGCACCCACTGCACCCCACAGCAGAGCTGCTCCTGAAAACTGAGCTCCACGTAATGCTGACATGCTTATAGGCCAGCTAGCAGGCTCTGACACGTCAAAGAATACGCCCAACATGTCAAACTAAAGATCTGATTGGTTGAACACTATGACAATTAACAATATCGGCCCCATTAATTTAAACGGCACATGGATGCACTTGTGAGTCTGCAGGCCTCGGGCCTCTCTTCTACCGAGAGACACAGAGGTGAAATCTGATTGGATAAAAGCTCTACTTAAAACAAGCTGCACTGGAAGCAGAGCAACTGAGGAAGACAGTAGCTGTGCAAATAGAAAATAAGATGATGGGAAAAATATTTTTATAAATTATGATACATGTAGTGTATTTAAGAAAAATTATTAAATTATAAAATAGGTATAACTTTGTGATTCTGTTTAGGCCAGCAGAGAAGGCTTTGCAGGCCCTGACGGCCCGCCACTGTTTCTTACACTGTTACAGAATCAAAAGAAAAGTGGCATCCTTTTTAATTTTTAAACAACTTCAGTTTTCTGTTCATTTACCCTTTTTAAGCAGTTAAATTAACTGAGCATTTATTCTGTTTTACATTGTGCCAAATATGCATATTAAAGTTTCAAAGCCACGATTACATTTTTAATGACTGTCCTGACTATAATTCCATACTTCCTGTCTTTTGGCATTGTCTTTATGAATTTTAAATAATGTAATGAGGTTTCGACCAATTGTTGGCCCCTTAGTATGTCCGCATGATAAGACACTGTCCATTAGACAGATAACTGGGATAAGAAGTTAAAAGCATGTAAATGGTAGTTAAAAGAAGGGAAGATCAAGTAGTTGAATTGCTTTATGATTGTAACACCAGCATTCATGATGTTACAAAAAAAAAAGCCGTTGGTACACATAGCATCTTGATGCGGCAAAAGCTGCCACCTATGTCATTACCTGTACAAACCGAACAGGTATTTGTTTTGGGGCACACCCATACACTTTCTCTAATAAGTGTCATGCCTGGGCAGATATACACTGCTACTTAATAAAATATCTATCACCTGTTGATGATTTAGTAATCTTCAGATGTCATTGAGAAATACATTTTGCCACACAACATATTTGCATTACACAGAGCCATGGATGCAAAGGAACAGCAACAGTGGATGGTTAAACAAACTCTTGCAGAAATTCTTGCCCATGCAGAACAACAGCAGCAGCAGTAGATGCATACAAAGTTGCAGTTGTAATGATTACAAGTACTTGCGCACTGGAACCCAAAAGCACAACACTGAGGCATAGTTACAAGTGTAGTTAAATTTACTATGTTCAGGCAGGGTCAAAACCAGGAAGTCAGTCACACAGGCAAAGAAATCCGAAAAGGGGCAGGCAGAGAATCCAAGGTCGGAACAGGTGGATTAGATATTGGAATGAGGATAACGGAGAGCTTGGCAGTAATACACAAGACAATCTGGCAGGGATCAAGTGCAAGTGAGTGGCCCTAAATGGTGAGGGAATGGGCTGCAGGTGAGATGGGCGTGTAAGACCAGTTGAGAGGAATGAGTGATGATAGGGTGTGAGTGACAGGACCTGAAACGACAGGGGAGTTGGATAAACAGGCACGCAGGATGAAAACGATCTAAGATGAAGTGGAATTTGTGACAGAACCTCCCCCTCTAGGGACGGCTCCTAACGTCCCACTGGGTTGGTCCGGATAAGCCTGGTGGAAGTCTGATCAGGGAGGGATCCAGTATACTGCGAGTAGGGACCCATGAGCGCTCTTCAGGACCATAACCCTCCCAGTCCACTAGGTATTGCACTCCCCTACCCCGTCGCCGAGATTTGAGCAGGCGACGGACCTTGTATAGGCAGGTGCCCCATCAATGAGCTGGGGGGGTGGAGGGGGTCTGGGGAAGGGCTGAAGCGGGCTCTCCTTGACAGGTTTAATCCTGAAGACGTGGAAGGTGGGATGCATTCTCATGGTCCGGTCGGCCGTCCCATCGTAAGCGACTGCGGCTCGGAATCCTACAGGATAATCAATCATTTAGCAACATATTAACCTTCAGAAAAGTATACAAACAATATTTAAGACTGCAGAAGGTTTACCTTTGAACAAACTCCAGTGTCTTGCAGCTTCCTCTTGGTATTGCAAGTTGAACACAGAGTAGCTTGCGAAAACTGCAGCAAGCCCTGTGATGAAGCTTGGTTGGATGTCTTCACAGACGACGTGGCTTTCAATGCTTATCATCCAGCGTCACCAGCAACTAATGCAGACAACAATTATAGTTAATGTTCTGAAACCATATCAAATATATATATTAGCTCAGCTTGTTGATGCAATTGCTGAGAAATTCAATCGGGTGTCTATGAAAATGAAATAACTCTCGCTGGTAACGTGGTTCGACAGAAAAATAACGATATAAAATGTTGTCAATCAAGAGAGTAACGTTAAGCTATGCTAGCTAAAGGTAGCTCGACACGTTAGCATGCATGCTAACAACAAGTCACGTTATCGGCAAAAAATCAATACAATACAATGTAAATTCAACACAAAATGACTGAACACGGTCATGCTAACTTTGATAACATCCAAATTACCTTGTTCAGTGAGCCACAGGGGTAGGATGGACTACGTGTCCGCTGCGGTGTTTGTAGGTGAAGCAGCAGGTGGTGCTCGGTCCACTTCGGTGCTTCGGTCAGAGTCCGTTGAAAATCCTCTTCTCAAATTCCCTCTTATTATTATTCTTCCATCCTGAATAAAATCACCGATCTATGATATCTAAAGCTTTCTGTTCATTTTCTTTAGGTTGACTATGTGCTAACTAAGCAGAGACTTGATGCAATGTGATGTTGAAGAGTAATGGACGGGCTTAGAGTCAACTGAGAAAGGAAAAAATACTGTAGTATACTGCAAAACTTGACAGTAGCTGCTGTTAATATTTTTTTTCTTCCAAGGCCTCACCTTTTGCTGGATTTAACTGTATTCAACTGTATTTACGAAGAACAGTACATTACTGTTGAGAATTTCTTTTATTTTTACAGCAATTTGTTACAGTGTAGCCTATGGTGTCAATTTCAGACAAAACTATGCTGTTTACTCGCTCCGAGCCAGTTGATGGAAACGTGCCTAATTCGCATTTCTTTTATCTGAGTTTGCCTAAAATTAGCTTGACAATTGATTGGAAACAGTGCTGGATTCCCAGATAGCCACTTCAAGGAAAGTAAGGGCACTGGAACTCAACGGTCTTTAAATCTAATAATCTTATATAATTTCTGACCTTGCATGATTTGATAATTCAGTGAATTTGGGTCCATCCCAAGTCTCTTATATGTCCTTTCCTCGCTCCCCGATCCTCGCTTGAACCGCAAGTTGTCCTGATTTGTTTTCTAATTTACCATCTAGTTTAAATATATGTTCATTGAAGGTCTGAAAAAAACAAGGACCACAAACAACTTTCTTCATTTATTAGAAAGAACTCTCTCGTCATGATCTGTTATTTCCTTCAATAACTTTTATTATGGATACAATTAAAGTCAGAGAGAGCTGCGGAGTCTGTCTGTCTGTCAGCAGAAAACTTGTTTTTACATCATTTAATGTAATTTCCATTCAGTCATGTGAGGCTGATCATTGTGTTGGGTTTGATGAGTTATGTCATTTCAATTTCCCCCGAAACATTGAGCAGAATAAATTAATTGCACTGCTCAAGAGAAGTGAGTGATCAGAAACAGATGTGGCTTCACCTGACGCCACTAAGGAAAGGACGTCTCATTTTTCTTCAACCATATTTCCTCGTTTCCTCTCTCCTCGCATGGTTTCCTTGGGTACATCCCAAGTCTCTTATTTGTCATTTCCTCACTACTCGATCCTCGCTTGAACCGGAAGTTGTTCTGCGCTGGCATATTGACGGCCGTCCCAAAGCTCTTATTTCTGCTGTGAGGAGCGAGGAGGGAGGAGGGAGGAGGGAGGAGGGATCTCTGAGGAGCCATGAGCGAGGACGCACGAGAACAGCGGCCGACACGCCCCCTCTTTGTTCTTCAGTTATGTGATTGGACGCTGCAGCTGATCTGACTGACTGACTGGAGTTTCATACCAGAGTGAAGACAGATCACAGATTAAACACAAGCTTTATATTTGATTAGTTTTCTGATTCACCATCTGGTTTAAATAAATGGTCACTGTAGACTGAACAACAAAAGGACCACAAACAACTTTCTTCATTTATTAGAAAGATTTGTCTTTTCATGATCTGATATTTCCCTCAATAACTTGTATTATGGATACAATTGTCAGAGAGAGCTGGAGAGACAAAACACTTTTTACATCATTTATAATTATTTTCGTTCAGTCACGTGAGTGTGTCTGGTTTGATGAGTTATATAATTTAAATTTCCCCCGAAACATGGAGCCTAATTAACTAATTCCAGTGTTCAAGAGAAACCATAATAATATTCTGGGTTATTTAATAATGACGTCACAATCAGAATTTCAATACTTACAGATACATTAATAAATAAGACGGACGCATTCCGTCGGTAGAAATGGGTTCTGCGCTTATAAACAGGACACAGTTTGCTAAAGAGGTAATATGCTAAAGAGAGAAAACACCTCCAATCTGACAGTGATGCTTACTGTGTGTCTTTATTAGTTATTAGTATTAGTAGTTACTATTATAAAGTACAGTGATCATGTGCACAGACACAAACTTCTCAAAAGTCTCTCCAGCTGTTAAAGCCGACTGACAGCTGATCAGAGCCGCCATCAGAAGCAGACGTCGCTTCACGTCACGCAACTGAGGAAAGGAAGTCTCATGTATCTTAAAACATATTTCCTCGCTTCCTCTCTCCTCGCATGGTTTTAAAGGACACAAGTGAGGGAAACGGGGATGCGATTAAGAGCTTTGGGATGTACCCGTGGATGCAATAGGCCCTTTTCACCGCCGCCATTTTGACATGTAATTGCAGGGTGAACACAGGTGTGATTAAAAAAAATGGCTCTGTTCCATTTAGGTGGCTGGGGCCCTGGTATTGTGCATGTTGGCTCACTGGAATGAATTTGAAACTAAATAGAATGGGACCTTCATCAGTTTGATCAATCACACCTGTGTTTACCCTGCAATTACGTGTCAGATTGGATGGTGTGAAAAGGGCATATAAAGAGACTTGGGATGTACCCTGTGTTAGGATTGGAGTCAATCATTTAGCAAGCCAGAAGAGTTTGCGTCGATGCAGTTTGTCAAAATGCCTCTTTTGTCCTCTTCAGCAAGTGGGGGTCCTATCTCCTGGATGTGGCCCATGATGAGGGGGACTCGTGGAATGCTGTTGCTCCTGCTAATTCAGACATTAACAGGATGGACAGGTAAAGTAATTGATGTATCATCAGGTTTAAGCTTAAATTCTTCTTTACATAAAAGCTGCACTAATTGATATTTTATCTTCACAATGGATCAAATACTTTCTTGTAATGTGAAGGGAGTTGCAGAGAGTAAGGAAACCAGAGAATTCGTTTTCCGTGGCAGAGCTCTGATCAATCCACTGTACACTACCTGCCCAGCACCAAAGAGCAGACAGAAAAAGTTAGCAATGATGCGCTCTTCTCACGGCAGCCATTTTGACATGTTATTGCAGGGTAAACCCAGGTGCAATTGCTAACATTGATTACGGCCCTGTTTCATTTAGGTGGGCCATGGCCCTGGTATTGTGGATGCTGGCTCACTGGAATGACTGACACACCAAAAATGGGCCCACAATTTCTTTTATTTTGACCCGTGTCAAAATGGCTGCTGTGAAAAGGGCCTATCAGGCTGCATGTCTATGTTGTGTTTACAGCTTGTTCTGCTGCCTCATAGTGGCCCCATAGATAATCTAAGTAAAGTAATGAATGCTTGAAATTGCATGGAACAAGTCAAAGTGAAGAATATTGATGATTATGATATTTATTATTATTTTAGAAAGTAAAATATTTTAAATCTGTATTTTTATGTGAAGATGTAATGCACTGAAAGTCATTTTAATTTTTTTAAAAATCTGTTAATCGGAAAGAATTTCCAGTTCATTACTTAGGACTTCAGCACTTTGTTTTTGTGAGAAATCATTGTATTCCCACTGAAATTAGTCATTTATAGGAATTATTTTTCTGAAACACTGATGGAATTAATATGAATCGATATTTTTCCTCTCACTCAAAGGAGTTTGTTTTACTAATCGAGATAGTAAAGCAGTTTACCTCAAAACAATGGGTACTTTGCCTCAAACCCTCTCTTTTCTGCTGGGGGGCGTCATTCAGAATAACTACAAATATTGACTGAATTCCAAACTTTTTCAACTTAAAATTGTTGTTGTTTTTGGTGTGAAATGCACCTACAGGGGCAGAAAGACCAACGGGTACACACACAATTTTGAGTAGGTTTTCCACAATTAGTTTGTTCTATTTCATCACATATTTCTAAAGGTGGTCATACACTACTGAATCGCACATTATCCTGATATCTGGTTTATCACATTTGTATAATATCTATATTTTCACAGTTCCTCAAACATCTGGTGCCACATTGAGTCCTCCAGTGAGACTGGGCAACTCTGACAGCAGCTGCTCTGGCAGAGTGGAGATCTTCCACAACGGCACTTGGGGGACGGTGTGTGACGACGGTTGGAATGTGAATGACGCTCAGGTGGTGTGTCAACAGCTGGGCTGTGGCAGGGCTCTGTCGGCACCAGGAAGTGCACGTTTTGGACAAGGCAGTGGACCAATCTGGCTGGATGACCTTCAGTGTTCAGGAACTGAGTCATCACTAACAGACTGTACACACAGTGGATTAGGAACCCACAACTGTGTTCATTCTGAGGATGCTGGTGTCGTCTGTGAAGGTAACTTTGTACATCTACACATTTCTTTTTTTCTGCACAAATGTAACTGGAGAATTGAAGAACATGTTTATTAATCTCATTCAATCTCACAGACGATACAGTAATATATTTACAATAAAGTGCTCCAGGAATTTGTCCTAAAACCCAGTAATGAGTTGGCATTTCTACATGAATGGAAGTCAATGGGATTTTTGGCTGGGATTTTAGCATTTTGTTCTATGACATAAAATGTCAGTAAATATCCCACTCGTGAAATTTGAAGCTTTTACGTTTCTTAAAAATGATGGTTGCTAACAAGTGCCTAAATGAGACTAATGAACATCATCATGCTGAACTATAGTCTGCCTTTAGCTTAGTGGTGTGAAGTCATGCCACACAGTGGTGTATTTTGTTTGTTTTTAAACATGATGTCTCTACTTCTGTCGATTGCATCTATGATTTAAAAATCATAAATGTGGTGTTCATTTGTGAAAATGATCTTAGTGAACAAAACCTGTTGGTATCATGAACTGGTTTAGCCACTGAGCTGATTTCCTGCAATAATCCAAAATCCCATTGGCTTTTTGTCGAGGGAACCAGTGAGAGGCTAACTTCTGGGTTGGCCTATAACAATATGTCATCCCTGCAGCACTCTCTAAATATCTCCATCATCCTGACAATAACCTGTGAATCAACTCCCAATGTACCCAGATCCATCTGTCACAGTTCACACCTAGTTGTTTCATTCTTTTCATCTCTTATAGCTTTCGCCCCTAATTTACATCCATTGTATGAAATGTTGCGTGTCATAGAACCCCCACATTTTCCCGATCATTACTCCTCTTTACCGGAGAAGAATCATGTGTGAAGGGAAAGTATGATATGTAAGACTTCATAATAAAGAAGCTAAATGATCACATGAAGTTATATTTAAGAGATGGGGCCTTGGCTCAATATTGCTGTAATTTGCAACCTACAGTTGCCATGTAGGTTGACAGATATTTTGCTTTCACTTCAACCAGATGTGACCACAGTGAGACTGGTCAACTCCAACAGCAGCTGCTCTGGCAGAGTGGAGATCTTCCACAACGGCAATTGGGGGACGGTGTGTGACGACGTTTGGGATGTGAATGACGCTCAGGTGGTGTGTCAACAGCTGGGCTGTGGCAGGGCTCTGTCGGCACCAAGAAGGGCACATTTTGGACGAGGCAGTGGACCAATCTGGCTGGATGACCTTCGGTGTTTAGGAACTGAGTCATCACTAAAAGACTGTACACACAGAGGATTAGGAACCCACAACTGTGGTCATTCTGAGGATGCTGGTGTCGTCTGTGAAGGTAACTTTGTAAATCTACAAAATATAACTGGATAATTTAGAAAAATCATAGTTATGTTTCAATCAATCTCACAAACAATGCAGTAATATAGTTACAATAAAATGCTCCAGGAATTGGTCTTAAAAGTTCTCGACTAATGGAAGTCAATGGGATTTTTGAATGCGTTTTTGGTAAGATGCCTGAAAAGAAGTCTGTGGTTAACACAATCTGAAGAGATTCAAGCATTTTTTTTTTTTCTATGACATAAAATACGTTAGTAAATATCCCACTCATGAAATTTGAAGCTTTAAAGTTTCTTAAAAAAGATCATTGCTTGCTATAAAGTGCCTGAATGAGACTAATGAACAGCATTCTTTTTATATCAATCCCTTATTACTTTTACCCCTAATTTACATCCATTTTATGAAATATTGCATGTCATAGAACTCTACTTTTTCCAGATAATTTCACATCTTTACCTCAGAAGAATCATGTGTGAAGGGAGATTATGATATGTAAAGAGTTCATAATAATAAAGATGATAAAAATTATCATGATAATAAAGAAGGTGACTTATTGGATAAAGTACAGTTGTATTGAAGAGATGGGGCTTTTGGTCAATACTGCTGTTGCCATGTGTGTTGACAGATATTTTGCTTTCACTTCAATCAGATATGACCGCAGTGAGACTGGTCAACTCTAACAGCAGCTGCTCTGGCACAGTGGAGATCTTCCACAACGGCAATTGGGGGACGGTGTGCGACGACATTTGGGACGTGAATGACGCTCAGGTGGTGTGTCAACAGCTGGGCTGTGGCAAGGCTCTGTCTGCACCAAGAAGGGCACATTTTGGACAAGGAAGTGGACCAATCTGGCTGGATAACCTTCGGTGTTTAGGAACTGAGTCATCACTAAAAGACTGTACACACAGAGGATTAGGAACCCACAACTGTGGTCATTCTGAGGATGCTGGTGTCGTCTGTGAAGGTAACTTTGTACATCTACAAAATTATATTTTTTTTCTGAAAAATATAACTGGATAATTTAGAAAAATCATTGTTATGCTTCATTCAATCTCACAAACAATACAGTGATAGTTGCAATAAAGTACTGCAGGAATTGGTCCTAAAAACCCAGCAATGAGTTAAAGTTCTCGACTAATGGAAGTCAATGGGATTGATGAATATGTTTTTGGTAAAATGCCTGAAATGAGGTCTGTGGTTAACACAATCTGAAGAGATTGACGCATTTTGTTTCATGACATAAAATACGTCAGTAAATATCCCACTCATTATATTTGAAGCCTTAAAGTTTCTTAAAAAAGATGGTTGCTAACAAGTGCCTAAATAAGACTAATGAACATCATTCTTTTTATCCTAATCTCTTATTACTTTTACCCCTAATTTACATCCATGGTATGAAATATTGTGCGTCGTAGAATCCTACAGTTTCCAGATAATATCTCATCTTTACATCAGAAGAATCATGTGTGAAGGGAGAGTATGATATGTTGGAGTTAATAATAAAGAAGCCGCATGATCAAGTACAGTTACATTGAAGAGATGCGGCTTTTGCTCAATACTGCTGTTGCCATGCGAGTTGACGGATATTTTGTTTTTACTTCAACCAGATGTGACCACAGTGAGACTGGTCAACTCTAAAAGAAACTGCTCTGGCAGAGTGGAGATCTTCCACAACGGCAATTGGGGGACGGTGTGTG
Source organism: Leptoclinus maculatus (assembly GCA_032191485.1). NCBI lineage: Eukaryota > Metazoa > Chordata > Actinopteri > Perciformes > Stichaeidae > Leptoclinus > Leptoclinus maculatus. Next base: position 22,965,742 of record JAVDOI010000006.1, read on the forward strand.
ATGACGTTTGGGATGTGAATGACGCTCGGGTGGTGTGTCAACAGCTGGGCTGTGGCAGGGCTCTGGCGGCACCAAGAAGGGCACATTTTGGACGAGGAAGTGGACCAATCTGGCTGGATGACCTTCGGTGTTTAGGAACTGAGTCATCACTAAAAGACTGTACACACAGAGGATTAGGAACCCACGACTGTGGTCATTCTGAGGATGCTGGTGTCGTCTGTGAAGGTAATTTTGTACATCTAGACCTTTTCTTATTTTCTTTTTTTCTGCATCGATAAAACTGGAGAATTACTAAATGCTGTTATTAATTAAAACTTGCAGGTTTGCAGTAGGACATCTGTTAACGCCGACCAATAACCTGTAAGTACAAAATATAACCAGGTATCAGAGCTGACATCTCAGCACAGTGAACTGTTCTGAATTCATAACCATGTTTCTTTTTGTCTTGATCTTTAGGGGAGGACTGACCAAATGCTGTGTGTATATATTTAAATGTATACAAAAATAAAATCAATATTCACACTCGCATTTCATTCCTACTATGCTCAAAATCAACATATTTGGTGTCTTTACTTGATATCTAAGCTGTTTTATCTGTTCTGCACCCTTGCAAAATTAACCCGCGTTTCATGTGGGGTACATGGAGACAATACTATCGCACACGCTCGAACTAGCCCTAACTTAGGCGAGAGGGACTAGCACAGGCTAACTAACATACTAAAAATTACACGCATCCTTCAGTAACATTTAACCAACAGATTTAGCATGAAACGACTCATTAAAACCTACCGCTTTTGATGTGCAGGAGCCAGGAAATACTAGGAAATGCTATCTTATTAGTGTATCTAGCACTATACGATCAGTCTTAATACAATACTTGACCACTAAACTACAACATGAAACGGAGTAGTCTTCTCCAAAATGATTGTGTAAATGTTGGTCCCGAAGTTATTCATTTGATGTTTTGTGCACTTTGCATATCAGAAGTTACGAGCAGCTCGAGCCATGCTCATGTTACAGGACTGGGTTTGAAAGTGCCTGTGGACAGATGACCCCAACGCAAGAGAACCGGAAAAATGATGAGACGGGCAAACGTGTGGCTTGTCTTCTCAAGCTATGAGAAGACGCTGCATGCGCACATACAAGTTGTGAGGCAAAACCGCAGTGCCAATTGGGTATTGTGTCGTATGCCTAAAGTTAGCCAGGTTGGATTTGATAGCACTGGCCATCTTATTGACATGCTTTTTAAAACGCATTCAAATCTAGAATATTTAAAATCCGACACCACCTTGAACTTTTCTCCTTAACAAAAACATCAGGTTTCTTTATGTTCAGCTGTAAACATGAATTGCTAAACCAGATGCATGGAGTTAATGGTTGCCGTTAGTTCAATATAAAGAGCATGTGTCATCAACATACATTTGTTTGGCAGACTAAAGGCAGGTAACTGATCTACAAGCTAAACAAAATGGGACCCAGTATTGATCCTTGAGGCACACCATTGTTCCAGTGAAGGAATGCATTCTATTTTCAGTGCCCGGTTATGGCTGCATGCATGCATGCTCATCTACCTGTGGTTGGCCTGACACACACTTTCTCAAAACACCTTTTGTTGCTTGTTTTATACTGCCTACTGACTCCTCACCCCTCACCCACTACTCTTAACCTGCACCGGGTATTCAGGGGTCGCTAGCGCTAACACAGCTGAGTGCATCATTGACCCCCCAGCCCCTACTCTGCGCCCACAGTGGACAGATGAGTTTGTGGTTTGGCTAATAGAATGGAACTACCAGTATACACACTGCTGTATAACTCGTGGCTCTGGGGCTCACTTTTATTGTTTTGGACAGTGTTTGACTGCTAAAAGCTGGAGTAGTTGGTCACGAAATCTGAATTGGAAGTATCAAAAGGTTCATATCTGTGATTCTATTAGTTTGTTACCAGTGGCGGGCCGTGCAATTTATACCTGGGCCTTCACTGCTGAAATACCACCTAATAACATGATTGCGTCACAGCTAACTAGCTTCACGGGAAAACAATAGCAGCAACACAATCAAGGGCCATTCAGATATTGGATGTAAAAAAAACAAATGCAGTTGACTTACCAAATGCTGATCACATCCTCCTTTGTTGACAAAGAGTTTAATCCCATGGTTAAATCCCAACTCACAAATCCCTTTCTCCAATTTCAGCCATTGAGTGTTAAAAAAACAAAGCTATAGGTAAAAAAATAATCTACACCAAGCAAAATGCAAAAAATGTCATTTCTTCCATATCTTTGAATTTGAACTCTTACTACTCGGACTAAGCCTCTGCTGTAAGTTTCTTTTCACAATAGTCACATGCTCGCCCACTGACCAATCACAGCACCCACTGCACCCCACAGCAGAGCTGCTCCTGAAAACTGAGCTCCACGTAATGCTGACATGCTTATAGGCCAGCTAGCAGGCTCTGACACGTCAAAGAATACGCCCAACATGTCAAACTAAAGATCTGATTGGTTGAACACTATGACAATTAACAATATCGGCCCCATTAATTTAAACGGCACATGGATGCACTTGTGAGTCTGCAGGCCTCGGGCCTCTCTTCTACCGAGAGACACAGAGGTGAAATCTGATTGGATAAAAGCTCTACTTAAAACAAGCTGCACTGGAAGCAGAGCAACTGAGGAAGACAGTAGCTGTGCAAATAGAAAATAAGATGATGGGAAAAATATTTTTATAAATTATGATACATGTAGTGTATTTAAGAAAAATTATTAAATTATAAAATAGGTATAACTTTGTGATTCTGTTTAGGCCAGCAGAGAAGGCTTTGCAGGCCCTGACGGCCCGCCACTGTTTCTTACACTGTTACAGAATCAAAAGAAAAGTGGCATCCTTTTTAATTTTTAAACAACTTCAGTTTTCTGTTCATTTACCCTTTTTAAGCAGTTAAATTAACTGAGCATTTATTCTGTTTTACATTGTGCCAAATATGCATATTAAAGTTTCAAAGCCACGATTACATTTTTAATGACTGTCCTGACTATAATTCCATACTTCCTGTCTTTTGGCATTGTCTTTATGAATTTTAAATAATGTAATGAGGTTTCGACCAATTGTTGGCCCCTTAGTATGTCCGCATGATAAGACACTGTCCATTAGACAGATAACTGGGATAAGAAGTTAAAAGCATGTAAATGGTAGTTAAAAGAAGGGAAGATCAAGTAGTTGAATTGCTTTATGATTGTAACACCAGCATTCATGATGTTACAAAAAAAAAGCCGTTGGTACACATAGCATCTTGATGCGGCAAAAGCTGCCACCTATGTCATTACCTGTACAAACCGAACAGGTATTTGTTTTGGGGCACACCCATACACTTTCTCTAATAAGTGTCATGCCTGGGCAGATATACACTGCTACTTAATAAAATATCTATCACCTGTTGATGATTTAGTAATCTTCAGATGTCATTGAGAAATACATTTTGCCACACAACATATTTGCATTACACAGAGCCATGGATGCAAAGGAACAGCAACAGTGGATGGTTAAACAAACTCTTGCAGAAATTCTTGCCCATGCAGAACAACAGCAGCAGCAGTAGATGCATACAAAGTTGCAGTTGTAATGATTACAAGTACTTGCGCACTGGAACCCAAAAGCACAACACTGAGGCATAGTTACAAGTGTAGTTAAATTTACTATGTTCAGGCAGGGTCAAAACCAGGAAGTCAGTCACACAGGCAAAGAAATCCGAAAAGGGGCAGGCAGAGAATCCAAGGTCGGAACAGGTGGATTAGATATTGGAATGAGGATAACGGAGAGCTTGGCAGTAATACACAAGACAATCTGGCAGGGATCAAGTGCAAGTGAGTGGCCCTAAATGGTGAGGGAATGGGCTGCAGGTGAGATGGGCGTGTAAGACCAGTTGAGAGGAATGAGTGATGATAGGGTGTGAGTGACAGGACCTGAAACGACAGGGGAGTTGGATAAACAGGCACGCAGGATGAAAACGATCTAAGATGAAGTGGAATTTGTGACAGAACCTCCCCCTCTAGGGACGGCTCCTAACGTCCCACTGGGTTGGTCCGGATAAGCCTGGTGGAAGTCTGATCAGGGAGGGATCCAGTATACTGCGAGTAGGGACCCATGAGCGCTCTTCAGGACCATAACCCTCCCAGTCCACTAGGTATTGCACTCCCCTACCCCGTCGCCGAGATTTGAGCAGGCGACGGACCTTGTATAGGCAGGTGCCCCATCAATGAGCTGGGGGGGTGGAGGGGGTCTGGGGAAGGGCTGAAGCGGGCTCTCCTTGACAGGTTTAATCCTGAAGACGTGGAAGGTGGGATGCATTCTCATGGTCCGGTCGGCCGTCCCATCGTAAGCGACTGCGGCTCGGAATCCTACAGGATAATCAATCATTTAGCAACATATTAACCTTCAGAAAAGTATACAAACAATATTTAAGACTGCAGAAGGTTTACCTTTGAACAAACTCCAGTGTCTTGCAGCTTCCTCTTGGTATTGCAAGTTGAACACAGAGTAGCTTGCGAAAACTGCAGCAAGCCCTGTGATGAAGCTTGGTTGGATGTCTTCACAGACGACGTGGCTTTCAATGCTTATCATCCAGCGTCACCAGCAACTAATGCAGACAACAATTATAGTTAATGTTCTGAAACCATATCAAATATATATATTAGCTCAGCTTGTTGATGCAATTGCTGAGAAATTCAATCGGGTGTCTATGAAAATGAAATAACTCTCGCTGGTAACGTGGTTCGACAGAAAAATAACGATATAAAATGTTGTCAATCAAGAGAGTAACGTTAAGCTATGCTAGCTAAAGGTAGCTCGACACGTTAGCATGCATGCTAACAACAAGTCACGTTATCGGCAAAAAATCAATACAATACAATGTAAATTCAACACAAAATGACTGAACACGGTCATGCTAACTTTGATAACATCCAAATTACCTTGTTCAGTGAGCCACAGGGGTAGGATGGACTACGTGTCCGCTGCGGTGTTTGTAGGTGAAGCAGCAGGTGGTGCTCGGTCCACTTCGGTGCTTCGGTCAGAGTCCGTTGAAAATCCTCTTCTCAAATTCCCTCTTATTATTATTCTTCCATCCTGAATAAAATCACCGATCTATGATATCTAAAGCTTTCTGTTCATTTTCTTTAGGTTGACTATGTGCTAACTAAGCAGAGACTTGATGCAATGTGATGTTGAAGAGTAATGGACGGGCTTAGAGTCAACTGAGAAAGGAAAAAATACTGTAGTATACTGCAAAACTTGACAGTAGCTGCTGTTAATATTTTTTTTCTTCCAAGGCCTCACCTTTTGCTGGATTTAACTGTATTCAACTGTATTTACGAAGAACAGTACATTACTGTTGAGAATTTCTTTTATTTTTACAGCAATTTGTTACAGTGTAGCCTATGGTGTCAATTTCAGACAAAACTATGCTGTTTACTCGCTCCGAGCCAGTTGATGGAAACGTGCCTAATTCGCATTTCTTTTATCTGAGTTTGCCTAAAATTAGCTTGACAATTGATTGGAAACAGTGCTGGATTCCCAGATAGCCACTTCAAGGAAAGTAAGGGCACTGGAACTCAACGGTCTTTAAATCTAATAATCTTATATAATTTCTGACCTTGCATGATTTGATAATTCAGTGAATTTGGGTCCATCCCAAGTCTCTTATATGTCCTTTCCTCGCTCCCCGATCCTCGCTTGAACCGCAAGTTGTCCTGATTTGTTTTCTAATTTACCATCTAGTTTAAATATATGTTCATTGAAGGTCTGAAAAAAACAAGGACCACAAACAACTTTCTTCATTTATTAGAAAGAACTCTCTCGTCATGATCTGTTATTTCCTTCAATAACTTTTATTATGGATACAATTAAAGTCAGAGAGAGCTGCGGAGTCTGTCTGTCTGTCAGCAGAAAACTTGTTTTTACATCATTTAATGTAATTTCCATTCAGTCATGTGAGGCTGATCATTGTGTTGGGTTTGATGAGTTATGTCATTTCAATTTCCCCCGAAACATTGAGCAGAATAAATTAATTGCACTGCTCAAGAGAAGTGAGTGATCAGAAACAGATGTGGCTTCACCTGACGCCACTAAGGAAAGGACGTCTCATTTTTCTTCAACCATATTTCCTCGTTTCCTCTCTCCTCGCATGGTTTCCTTGGGTACATCCCAAGTCTCTTATTTGTCATTTCCTCACTACTCGATCCTCGCTTGAACCGGAAGTTGTTCTGCGCTGGCATATTGACGGCCGTCCCAAAGCTCTTATTTCTGCTGTGAGGAGCGAGGAGGGAGGAGGGAGGAGGGAGGAGGGAGGAGGGAGGAGGGAGGAGGGAGGAGGGAGGAGGGATCTCTGAGGAGCCATGAGCGAGGACGCACGAGAACAGCGGCCGACACGCCCCCTCTTTGTTCTTCAGTTATGTGATTGGACGCTGCAGCTGATCTGACTGACTGACTGGAGTTTCATACCAGAGTGAAGACAGATCACAGATTAAACACAAGCTTTATATTTGATTAGTTTTCTGATTCACCATCTGGTTTAAATAAATGGTCACTGTAGACTGAACAACAAAAGGACCACAAACAACTTTCTTCATTTATTAGAAAGATTTGTCTTTTCATGATCTGATATTTCCCTCAATAACTTGTATTATGGATACAATTGTCAGAGAGAGCTGGAGAGACAAAACACTTTTTACATCATTTATAATTATTTTCGTTCAGTCACGTGAGTGTGTCTGGTTTGATGAGTTATATAATTTAAATTTCCCCCGAAACATGGAGCCTAATTAACTAATTCCAGTGTTCAAGAGAAACCATAATAATATTCTGGGTTATTTAATAATGACGTCACAATCAGAATTTCAATACTTACAGATACATTAATAAATAAGACGGACGCATTCCGTCGGTAGAAATGGGTTCTGCGCTTATAAACAGGACACAGTTTGCTAAAGAGGTAATAGGCTAAAGAGAGAAAACACCTCCAATCTGACAGTGATGCTTACTGTGTGTCTTTATTAGTTATTAGTATTAGTAGTTACTATTATAAAGTACAGTGATCATGTGCACAGACACAAACTTCTCAAAAGTCTCTCCAGCTGTTAAAGCCGACTGACAGCTGATCAGAGCCGCCATCAGAAGCAGACGTCGCTTCACGTCACGCAACTGAGGAAAGGAAGTCTCATGTATCTTAAAACATATTTCCTCGCTTCCTCTCTCCTCGCATGGTTTTAAAGGACACAAGTGAGGGAAACGGGGATGCGATTAAGAGCTTTGGGATGTACCCGTGGATGCAATAGGCCCTTTTCACCGCCGCCATTTTGACATGTAATTGCAGGGTGAACACAGGTGTGATTAAAAAAAATGGCTCTGTTCCATTTAGGTGGCTGGGGCCCTGGTATTGTGCATGTTGGCTCACTGGAATGAATTTGAAACTAAATAGAATGGGACCTTCATCAGTTTGATCAATCACACCTGTGTTTACCCTGCAATTACGTGTCAGATTGGATGGTGTGAAAAGGGCATATAAAGAGACTTGGGATGTACCCTGTGTTAGGATTGGAGTCAATCATTTAGCAAGCCAGAAGAGTTTGCGTCGATGCAGTTTGTCAAAATGCCTCTTTTGTCCTCTTCAGCAAGTGGGGGTCCTATCTCCTGGATGTGGCCCATGATGAGGGGGACTCGTGGAATGCTGTTGCTCCTGCTAATTCAGACATTAACAGGATGGACAGGTAAAGTAATTGATGTATCATCAGGTTTAAGCTTAAATTCTTCTTTACATAAAAGCTGCACTAATTGATATTTTATCTTCACAATGGATCAAATACTTTCTTGTAATGTGAAGGGAGTTGCAGAGAGTAAGGAAACCAGAGAATTCGTTTTCCGTGGCAGAGCTCTGATCAATCCACTGTACACTACCTGCCCAGCACCAAAGAGCAGACAGAAAAAGTTAGCAATGACTTCTCACGGCAGCCATTTTGACATGTTATTGCAGGGTAAACCCAGGTGCAATTGCTAACATTGATTACGGCCCTGTTTCATTTAGGTGGGCCATGGCCCTGGTATTGTGGATGCTGGCTCACTGGAATGACTGACACACCAAAAATGGGCCCACAATTTCTTTTATTTTGACCCGTGTCAAAATGGCTGCTGTGAAAAGGGCCTATCAGGCTGCATGTCTATGTTGTGTTTACAGCTTGTTCTGCTGCCTCATAGTGGCCCCATAGATAATCTAAGTAAAGTAATGAATGCTTGAAATTGCATGGAACAAGTCAAAGTGAAGAATATTGATGATTATGATATTTATTATTATTTTAGAAAGTAAAATATTTTAAATCTGTATTTTTATGTGAAGATGTAATGCACTGAAAGTCATTTTAATTTTTAAAAAAATCTGTTAATCGGAAAGAATTTCCAGTTCATTACTTAGGACTTCAGCACTTTGTTTTTGTGAGAAATCATTGTATTCCCACTGAAATTAGTCATTTATAGGAATTATTTTTCTGAAACACTGATGGAATTAATATGAATCGATATTTTTCCTCTCACTCCAAGGAGTTTGTTTTACTAATCGAGATAGTAAAGCAGTTTACCTCAAAACAATGGGTACTTTGCCTCAAACCCTCTCTTTTCTGCTGGGGGGCGTCATTCAGAATAACTACAAATATTGACTGAATTCCAAACTTTTTCAACTTAAAATTGTTGTTGTTTTTGGTGTGAAATGCACCTACAGGGGCAGAAAGACCAACGGGTACACACACAATTTTGAGTAGGTTTTCCACAATTAGTTTGTTCTATTTCATCACATATTTCTAAAGGTGGTCATACACTACTGAATCGCACATTATCCTGATATCTGGTTTATCACATTTGTATAATATCTATATTTTCACAGTTCCTCAAACATCTGGTGCCACATTGAGTCCTCCAGTGAGACTGGGCAACTCTGACAGCAGCTGCTCTGGCAGAGTGGAGATCTTCCACAACGGCACTTGGGGGACGGTGTGTGACGACGGTTGGAATGTGAATGACGCTCAGGTGGTGTGTCAACAGCTGGGCTGTGGCAGGGCTCTGTCGGCACCAGGAAGTGCACGTTTTGGACAAGGCAGTGGACCAATCTGGCTGGATGACCTTCAGTGTTCAGGAACTGAGTCATCACTAACAGACTGTACACACAGTGGATTAGGAACCCACAACTGTGTTCATTCTGAGGATGCTGGTGTCGTCTGTGAAGGTAACTTTGTACATCTACACATTTCTTTTTTTCTGCACAAATGTAACTGGAGAATTGAAGAACATGTTTATTAATCTCATTCAATCTCACAGACGATACAGTAATATATTTACAATAAAGTGCTCCAGGAATTTGTCCTAAAACCCAGTAATGAGTTGGCATTTCTACATGAATGGAAGTCAATGGGATTTTTGGCTGGGATTTTAGCATTTTGTTCTATGACATAAAATGTCAGTAAATATCCCACTCGTGAAATTTGAAGCTTTTACGTTTCTTAAAAATGATGGTTGCTAACAAGTGCCTAAATGAGACTAATGAACATCATCATGCTGAACTATAGTCTGCCTTTAGCTTAGTGGTGTGAAGTCATGCCACACAGTGGTGTATTTTGTTTGTTTTTAAACGTGATGTCTCTACTTCTGTCGATTGCATCTATGATTTAAAAATCATAAATGTGGTGTTCATTTGTGAAAATGATCTTAGTGAACAAAACCTGTTGGTATCATGAACTGGTTTAGCCACTGAGCTGATTTCCTGCAATAATCCAAAATCCCATTGGCTTTTTGTCGAGGGAACCAGTGAGAGGCTAACTTCTGGGTTGGCCTATAACAATATGTCATCCCTGCAGCACTCTCTAAATATCTCCATCATCCTGACAATAACCTGTGAATCAACTCCCAATGTACCCAGATCCATCTGTCACAGTTCACACCTAGTTGTTTCATTCTTTTCATCTCTTATAGCTTTCGCCCCTAATTTACATCCATTGTATGAAATGTTGCGTGTCATAGAACCCCCACATTTTCCCGATCATTACTCCTCTTTACCGGAGAAGAATCATGTGTGAAGGGAAAGTATGATATGTAAGACTTCATAATAAAGAAGCTAAATGATCACATGAAGTTATATTTAAGAGATGGGGCCTTGGCTCAATATTGCTGTAATTTGCAACCTACAGTTGCCATGTAGGTTGACAGATATTTTGCTTTCACTTCAACCAGATGTGACCACAGTGAGACTGGTCAACTCCAACAGCAGCTGCTCTGGCAGAGTGGAGATCTTCCACAACGGCAATTGGGGGACGGTGTGTGACGACGTTTGGGATGTGAATGACGCTCAGGTGGTGTGTCAACAGCTGGGCTGTGGCAGGGCTCTGTCGGCACCAAGAAGGGCACATTTTGGACGAGGCAGTGGACCAATCTGGCTGGATGACCTTCGGTGTTTAGGAACTGAGTCATCACTAAAAGACTGTACACACAGAGGATTAGGAACCCACAACTGTGGTCATTCTGAGGATGCTGGTGTCGTCTGTGAAGGTAACTTTGTAAATCTACAAAATATAACTGGATAATTTAGAAAAATCATAGTTATGTTTCAATCAATCTCACAAACAATGCAGTAATATAGTTACAATAAAATGCTCCAGGAATTGGTCTTAAAAGTTCTCGACTAATGGAAGTCAATGGGATTTTTGAATGCGTTTTTGGTAAGATGCCTGAAAAGAAGTCTGTGGTTAACACAATCTGAAGAGATTCAAGCATTTTTTTTTTTTCTATGACATAAAATACGTTAGTAAATATCCCACTCATGAAATTTGAAGCTTTAAAGTTTCTTAAAAAAGATCATTGCTTGCTATAAAGTGCCTGAATGAGACTAATGAACAGCATTCTTTTTATATCAATCCCTTATTACTTTTACCCCTAATTTACATCCATTTTATGAAATATTGCATGTCATAGAACTCTACTTTTTCCAGATAATTTCACATCTTTACCTCAGAAGAATCATGTGTGAAGGGAGATTATGATATGTAAAGAGTTCATAATAATAAAGATGATAAAAATGATCATGATAATAAAGAAGGTGACTTATTGGATAAAGTACAGTTGTATTGAAGAGATGGGGCTTTTGGTCAATACTGCTGTTGCCATGTGGGTTGACAGATATTTTGCTTTCACTTCAATCAGATATGACCGCAGTGAGACTGGTCAACTCTAACAGCAGCTGCTCTGGCACAGTGGAGATCTTCCACAACGGCAATTGGGGGACGGTGTGCGACGACATTTGGGACGTGAATGACGCTCAGGTGGTGTGTCAACAGCTGGGCTGTGGCAAGGCTCTGTCGGCACCAAGAAGGGCACATTTTGGACAAGGAAGTGGACCAATCTGGCTGGATAACCTTCGGTGTTTAGGAACTGAGTCATCACTAAAAGACTGTACACACAGAGGATTAGGAACCCACAACTGTGGTCATTCTGAGGATGCTGGTGTCGTCTGTGAAGGTAACTTTGTACATCTACAAAATTATATTTTTTTTCTGAAAAATATAACTGGATAATTTAGAAAAATCATTGTTATGCTTCATTCAATCTCACAAACAATACAGTGATAGTTGCAATAAAGTACTGCAGGAATTGGTCCTAAAAACCCAGCAATGAGTTAAAGTTCTCGACTAATGGAAGTCAATGGGATTGATGAATATGTTTTTGGTAAAATGCCTGAAATGAGGTCTGTGGTTAACACAATCTGAAGAGATTGACGCATTTTGTTTCATGACATAAAATACGTCAGTAAATATCCCACTCATTATATTTGAAGCCTTAAAGTTTCTTAAAAAAGATGGTTGCTAACAAGTGCCTAAATAAGACTAATGAACATCATTCTTTTTATCCTAATCTCTTATTACTTTTACCCCTAATTTACATCCATGGTATGAAATATTGTGCGTCGTAGAATCCTACAGTTTCCAGATAATATCTCATCTTTACATCAGAAGAATCATGTGTGAAGGGAGAGTATGATATGTTGGAGTTAATAATAAAGAAGCCGCATGATCAAGTACAGTTACATTGAAGAGATGCGGCTTTTGCTCAATACTGCTGTTGCCATGCGAGTTGACGGATATTTTGTTTTTACTTCAACCAGATGTGACCACAGTGAGACTGGTCAACTCTAAAAGAAACTGCTCTGGCAGAGTGGAGATCTTCCACAACGGCAATTGGGGGACGGTGTGTGATGACGTTTGGGATGTGAATGACGCTCGGGTGGTGTGTCAACAGCTGGGCTGTGGCAGGGCTCTGGCGGCACCAAGAAGGGCACATTTTGGACAAGGAAGTGGACCAATCTGGCTGGATGACCTTCGGTGTTTAGGAACTGAGTCATCACTAAAAGACTGTAAACACAGAGGATTAGGAACCCACGACTGTGGTCATTCTGAGGATGCTGGTGTCGTCTGTGAAGGTAATTTTGTACATCTAGACCTTTTCTTATTTTCTTTTTTTCTGCATCGATAAAACTGGAGAATTACTAAATGCTGTTATTAATTAAAACTTGCAGGTTTGCAGTAGGACATCTGTTAACGCCGACCAATAACCTGTAAGTACAAAATATAACCAGGTATCAGAGCTGACATCTCAGCACAGTGAACTGTTCTGAATTCATAACCATGTTTCTTTTTGTCTTGATCTTTAGGGGAGGACTGACCAAATGCTGTGTGTATATATTTAAATGTATACAAAAATAAAATCAATATTCACACTCGCATTTCATTCCTACTATGCTCAAAATCAACATATTTGGTGTCTTTACTTGATATCTAAGCTGTTTTATCTGTTCTGCACCCTTGCAAAATTAACCCGCGTTTCATGTGGGGTACATGGAGACAATACTATCGCACACGCTCGAACTAGCCCTAACTTAGGCGAGAGGGACTAGCACAGGCTAACTAACATACTAAAAATTACACGCATCCTTCAGTAACATTTAACCAACAGATTTAGCATGAAACGACTCATTAAAACCTACCGCTTTTGATGTGCAGGAGCCAGGAAATACTAGGAAATGCTATCTTATTAGTGTATCTAGCACTATACGATCAGTCTTAATACAATACTTGACCACTAAACTACATGAAACGGAGTAGTCTTCTCCAAAATGATTGTGTAAATGTTGGTCCCGAAGTTATTCATTTGATGTTTTGTGCACTTTGCATATCAGAAGTTACGAGCAGCTCGAGCCATGCTCATGTTACAGGACTGGGTTTGAAAGTGCCTGTGGACAGATGACCCCAACGCAAGAAAACCGGAAAAATGATGAGACGGGCAAACGTGTGGCTTGTCTTCTCAAGCTATGAGAAGACGCTGCATGCGCACATACAAGTTGTGAGGCAAAACCGCAGTGCCAATTGGGTATTGTGTCGTATGCCTAAAGTTAGCCAGGTTGGATTTGATTTCCACTGGCCATCTTATTGACATGCTTTTTAAAACTCATTCAAATCTAGAATATTTAAAATCCGACACCACCTTGAACTTTTCTCCTTAACAAAAACATCAGGTTTCTTTATGTTCAGCTGTAAACATGAATTGCTAAACCAGATGCATGGAGTTAATGGTTGCCGTTAGTTCAATATGAAGAGCATGTGTCATCAACATACATTTGTTTGGCAGACTAAAGGCAGGTAACTGATCTACAAGCTAAACAAAATGGGACCCAGTATTGATCCTTGAGGCACACCATTGTTCCAGTGAAGGAATGCATTCTATTTTCAGTGCCCGGTTATGGCTGCATGCATGCATGCTCATCTACCTGTGGTTGGCCTGACACACACTTTCTCAAAACACCTTTTGTTGCTTGTTTTATACTGCCTACTGACTCCTCACCCCTCACCCACTACTCTTAACCTGCACCGGGTATTCAGGGGTCGCTAGCGCTAACACAGCTGAGTGCATCATTGACCCCCCAGCCCCTACTCTGCGCCCACAGTGGACAGATGAGTTTGTGGTTTGGCTAATAGAATGGAACTACCAGTATACACACTGCTGTATAACTCGTGGCTCTGGGGCTCACTTTTATTGTTTTGGACAGTGTTTGACTGCTAAAAGCTGGAGTAGTTGGTCACGAAATCTGAATTGGAAGTATCAAAAGGTTCATATCTGTGATTCTATTAGTTTGTTACCAGTGGCGGGCCGTGCAATTTATACCTGGGCCTTCACTGCTGAAATACCACCTAATAACATGATGGCGTCACAGCTAACTAGCTTCACGGGAAAACAATAGCAGCAACACAATCAAGGGCCATTCAGATATTGGATGTAAAAAAAACAAATGCAGTTGACTTACCAAATGCTGATCACATCCTCCTTTGTTGACAAAGAGTTTAATCCCATGGTTAAATCCCAACTCACAAATCCCTTTCTCCAATTTCAGCCATTGAGTGTTACAAAAACAAAGCTATAGGTAAAAAAATAATCTACACCAAGCAAAATGCAAAAAATGTCATTTCTTCCATATCTTTGAATTTGAACTCTTACTACTCGGACTAAGCCTCTGCTGTAAGTTTCTTTTCACAATAGTCACATGCTCGCCCACTGACCAATCACAGCACCCACTGCACCCCACAGCAGAGCTGCTCCTGAAAACTGAGCTCCACGTAATGCTGACATGCTTATAGGCCAGCTAGCAGGCTCTGACACGTCAAAGAATACGCCCAACATGTCAAACTAAAGATCTGATTGGTTGAACACTATGACAATTAACAATATCGGCCCCATTAATTTAAACGGCACATGGATGCACTTGTGAGTCTGCAGGCCTCGGGCCTCTCTTCTACCGAGAGACACAGAGGTGAAATCTGATTGGATAAAAGCTCTACTTAAAACAAGCTGCACTGGAAGCAGAGCAACTGAGGAAGATTTTTTTTGCTGGTGGAAATATGCCTTCGCGGGCCACATAAAATGACGTGGCGGGCCGGATTCGGCCCGCGGGCCTTGAGTTTGACACATGTGCTGTAGAGGGTAGACTTGTATTGGCCTTTGGTGCGAGCACATTCATTAACTGTAGAGAAAGGGTTTGTGTCCATGGATGTTTTTTGTACTGTTTAGGTGAAGGTAAATACTTCAGAGTACTGTACCACAAGAGCATAATATCTGTCTCATCAGAGTTCCATTCTGAGGAGGGTTCTGCTGAGAGTTCCGTGGAATACGATGATGTCATTCCAGAACACAGATGACACATCACTGTCTGTCACTTCTAACTGTCTAAATGTGCGAGACGTCCAGCTTCATTGCCTCTTCTAACATGAACTCTCAAGTCGTCAGAGAAAGCCAGCTCTCGTCCAATTCTTTGGACTACTTAGTTATGGATCCTGCTCAGAGGATAA
This sequence comes from Leptoclinus maculatus, assembly GCA_032191485.1. NCBI lineage: Eukaryota > Metazoa > Chordata > Actinopteri > Perciformes > Stichaeidae > Leptoclinus > Leptoclinus maculatus. The sequence goes on from JAVDOI010000006.1 coordinate 22,981,160, forward strand.
CATCCAGCCAAGTGTTGCAGCATCCTTTTGCTACAATTGCTCTGGCAAAAAGAAAGAGGTCTTTTGCTGAAGTTTCACGAAGACGCAAACGCAGAGCAACGCAAAGGAACAAGAGGAAGATTACTAGAGATACAACTAGTTTAAAAAGACCATATAGAGAAATCTGTCAAGACAACGAAATGGACCCAGAGATCTCCTCGCCTGTGAGGAAGAAGAGAAGGATCTTGGAAGAAACATCTAGTTTAAAAAGACCGTATAGAGAAATCTGTCAAGACAACGAAATGGACCCAGAGATCTCCTCGCCTGTGAGGAAGAAGAGGAGGATCTTGGAAGATACAACTAGTTTAAAAAGACCGTATAGAGAAATCTGTCAAGACAACGAAATGGACCCAGAGATCTCCTCGCCTGTGAGGAAGAAGAGGAGGATCTTGGAAGATACAACTAGTTTAAAAAGACCGTATAGAGAAATCTGTCAAGACAACGAAATGGACCCAGAGATCTCCTCGCCTGTGAGGAAGAAGAGGAGGATCTTGGAAGATACAACTAGTTTAAAAAGACCGTATAGAGAAATCTGTCAAGACAACGAAATGGACCCAGAGATCTCCTCGCCTGTGAGGAAGAAGAGGAGGATCTTGGAAGATACACCTGGTTTAAAAAGACCTTATGGAGCAATCTGTCAAGACATCGAAATGATCCCAGAAATATCCTGCCCTGTGAGGATAAACACGAAGATCCTGGAAGGTACACCTCCGGTAGAAAGGTCTTCTGGTCACTGTTCCCACGGCAAAAAAATATTCCCAAGGATCTCCTTCCCAGATCCCTCCTCTAAGAGCTCTCCTAAGAACACGAAGATCCTGGAAGGTACACCTCCGGTAGAAAGGTCTTCTGGTCACTGTTCCCAAGGCAAAAAAATATTCCCAAGGATCTCCTTCCCAGATCCCTCCTCTGAGAGCTCTCCTAAGAACACGAAGATCCTGGAAGGTACACCTCCGGTAGAAAGGTCTTCTGGTCACTGTTCCCAAGGCAAAAAAATATTCCCAAGGATCTCCTTCCCAGATCCCTCCTCTGAGAGCTCTCCTAAGAACACGAAGATCCTGGAACGTACACCTCCGGTAGAAAGGTCTTCTGGTCACTGTTCCCAAGGCAAAAAAATATTCCCAAGGATCTCCTTCCCAGATCCCTCCTCTGAGAGCTCTCCTAAGAACACGAAGATCCTGGAAGGTACACCTCCGGTAGAAAGGTCTTCTGGTCACTGTTCCCAAGGCAAAAAAATATTCCCAAGGATCTCCTTCCCAGATCCCTCCTCTGAGAGCTCTCCTAAGAACACGAAGATCCTGGAAGGTACACCTCCGGTAGAAAGGTCTTCTGGTCACTGTTCCCAAGGCAAAAAAATATTCCCAAGGATCTCCTTCCCAGATCCCTCCTCTGAGAGCTCTCCTAAGAACACGAAGATCCTGGAAGGTACACCTCCGGTAGAAAGGTCTTCTGGTCACTGTTCCCAAGGCAAAAAAATATTCCCACGGATCTCCTCAAGATCTGTCAAGACAACGAAATGGACCCAGAGATCTCCTGTCCTGTGAGGAAGAGGAGGATCCTGGAAGATACACCTGGTTTAAAAATACCTTATGGAGCAATCTGTCAAGACAACGAAATGGACCCAGAGATCTGGGATTTTTGTGACCAGCATCCACAATGTCCTGAAGAAGATCCTTGTTAATTAGTGTTAATGTGAATGCTTGTTGATCTATGTGTCATCTCTGACTAAATAAATGTGTTGCAGTGCTGCAATGTTAAAATCTGTCCCTCATTTTGCACTAGTACAGTAGGGTGAAAAGCCCTTCAATTGATAATCCTTTAAAAAGTACAAAAGACTTCTCTCGAGGTCTCTTGATAAAAGCTCTTTTGTATTTGGGTCAAGCTCTGGTCATGTGATGCACAGAGCCCAGACAGCCTCTTTAGTCAGATGCTGTGCAGTGATTTAGTTAATGGTTTCATCATGTTGGTTATTTGCTTGTGTCTCAGCCACTATAGAATGTTTGCATGCGAACAAAGCTGATGGCAAAAACAAAGTAAGCTGGCCTGATTTCAGTCTGGAATCAAAATGTACTCACATGAACTCATTTTTCAGACATAACCTCACACTTAAACACGTGTACCGCACATATATAGACAGAGGGCCGTCTATACATTATTACTTTAGCTCAGACTGCATGAAACTTTAATGATCACCATGAGGAAATTGGCTACACGCGGCTAATTTTGCAGTGTTAATGAGTGTTGATTTTTCTGCAGCAATTATTCCAAGTTCATTGGAGAACTGTTTGTCCGCTTTTAGGGCTGACACAGCTCTGAGGCGACTGCTCCAAAATATTGCAAAATGCTGATTTAATCGTGCAACTGTGGAAAAATACTTTTTTATTTTACAAGCCATGTAAAGGATGTCCCCCCCCATACATTTCTAAGTAGTTTTGACATTGTTACGAGGTAAAATAAATACATTTTTCAAGGTTTACTGGTTTCATGATGCATTAAGGTGAGGAAAAGGAAGAGGTCACCACTCCTCTTAGTACTCAGTTAGCTATCTCTTGAATATATCATTAGGCTATTGTGGGCAATGCAAATCAATAAGCGGGACTGATTTATTTATTTATGCCAATATTGGATTTACAGAATGTTGGCATCAATTTAATTAAATATCTTTATTTGTCAGGTATTCAATTGACTAGATTAGTGCAATGCCAGCATTTCAATTGTATCTATATACTCTATTTCACAATTGAAGTTCCACAGATCATGGTATATAATGATGGTATATAACTATAGCCACTATATCATGGTATATAATATTATTACATACAATAATATTACATAGTGATGAAAGATTGTGCATTATAAAGGCAAACTGATTTTTGAGGCTGATACCAACATCAATAACACTTATGATAAGGATCTATGGGCGTCCAGTTTGTCTCGGGGTTAAGATACCATTTATTATGAACGCAACATCATTGGTTCACTTCCTCTGTTCCATGCAATTTCCTATCTATATCCATCTCCCCTCATTTCCTGTCCCCTCTCTCTCATGTCTGCTTATGAAAAAAGGGCATTAAATACCACAAGAAAGAAAACGATCCTTTTAAGTTTGTTTTTTCACACTGTGATCACGAAATGTACTGAGCAGGACATTTTACAGTAAATAAACTGTTCTCTAGCGGACAAACTATGTAATAAAGACACAGTTTCAAAATACATCAAACATTTCTGCACTGCGATGTCTTTCTGCTTATTGTCTGACGTGTCGATATATCTGCATCAAGCGAACATCTGTGGATTTATCAGACAGGACGATGTATTTGTCCGGCTGTAATCCATATCACACACCTCTACTGTACTCTTTTTACTATGAGCATATATTACGACTACACATACTAGGTTTGTTGTCACCTCATGAACAAATACAAATGTGAGCCTGAAGCACTTCACAGTAGGAGTGATCACATGTTCATGAGGATTTCCGTCGTGTTGTGATCTCAGGCCTTACCAGTAAGAAAAACAGATCAGAGAGCAGCAGTCCTCAACTGGAACGCTTCATGAATACAACCACTTTCCCTCTGAGCCTACTGGTCTCACTTAAGTGAGCTCAGCTGTGACAAACCAATGTAACATATAGCCCATAGTGCTACTGCAGCTCTGTGGCATGAGAAATGTCCGCGTTTACCCTTTGGACCTGACTATTTACAGCGTACAGCCATGTTTTTCAGATTAATGGACCCGAGGATAGACAATGTAGTGATGTTTTCTACAATCATCACCAGCTGAATGTCAAGTTTCCTTGCAATGTTCTCTACAGGAAACATGATAATGCTTTCAGTCAGAAGGCGTACGTCATTTGAGCTGCAGCTGAATGAATTTATCAATATGTAATCTGATGGAGGCATTTAAAAAATGCAAAACATCCATCCAAAAGGGTTTTGATGATTTCCAGAAACTGTCTGATCATGTTTTAAAAACATTGCAGTTTGACGAACGATGTAGCTGTTAATAACTTACTTACTCGTGAAATAATAAATTCGTTACCAAAATAAATGTCTGCATGCAAAAATGTGTAATTAAGCGCTTAACCCCGGGAGTATACAGCATTTAAAAACAACATTAGCATGCTGTTGCAGTCTAATCCTACATTGTGCAATTATTGCAAGCCCACCTCATAAGCACCACAAGCAGAGCATAACGGGTCGAGGATTTAGTGAGATTTGGCGAGCAACCATGCAACTACAGTGTGTTTAGACCGAGGGTTGTTTGTCCAGGTCATCTGATTGTATCTACACAAAAGGTCAAGACCACTGACTGTAAATAAGAAGATTCAATATAAGGGGGAGGAGGTGGCTGTATACGAGAGGGAATGTTGGGGGAAAGTTAATGGGTTTTGGTCGTCATTTATCTTTCTGCTGGTGACAGCCCATATTCTTTATAGGGATTCAGTGTGGGTCCATAAATCTTAGCAGGGTCATGCATTGCACAGGAGATGAAGAGGAGTTATGAGGGGGAGAGCGGAAGAGGGTGGAAGGGAGAGAAACGGTGCAGGGGGTGAGTGGGAAAGGAGGAGGGGGGGGGGGGGGGTTTGAGTGAAGCTACTGACAGACAAGCAGGGGGCGAGAGAGCTGAGTGGTGACATCAAAAGACAAATACGGCTAGGTTGGCACGGGGAGAGGCAGAGTGATGTAAAGTGGAACGGACCCCTGGGATGACGTGCTGCAGGTGACTCACCATGAATCGTAGGTCATCGAAGCCATTGAGCAGGAACTTGCTCTCGTACTGCGGCAGCCCCACGTGCTCCAGCCACTCTCTGACCGGCTGGTCCAGGGCTTTACCACAGGCCCCATCTGCCGAGAGAGGGAAGCGCTTCAGCAGGGAGAAGCCGTTCAGCCGGTAGCAGCGGCACTCAGAGGACGACACATGGCATTGCCACATCATCCTCGGCCAGCAGAGGCAGAGCCGAGTGCAGCAGCACCGGGCGGGGTGGGGGGGAGACAGGGTCCAGGCCGGGGGTGAGGGGCTCCCAAGGTACGGGTGGGGGCCCAGCTAACTCAAAACACAGGAGGAGGGTAGGAAGTGCTGCAGGCCCAGCTCAAGCCCTGCAGCGGACTGACTAGGCTAATATACACCCACTGGTGTTAGTGTGACTGACTGAGAATGTCAGGCGAGGGTGGAGGTAGTGCAGGGAAGGAAGCCCATCTGAAGCTTGGTATAGTTAGTTATGTTGGACTGAGCCACTATGGCATCTTCCAACAAACAGGGTTCACTAAACATTCCTTTAGTGAGCAGATGAGCGAGTGTAAGAACAAGTGCCTAGCTAGTCCAAAGACATAACAATTCTGAAACACTACAAGTCAACAGACTAAATACATTTCAGGCTGAGGGAAAATGGGAACATCTATCACTAAATCAGACATTTTCATACATCACACATTATTTACCCGGCTAAAACTATCCCCATCATTTTTTACTCTCAGAAATGACTCCATCAGGGTGTAACACATAAATATTCAGTTCCCCCACAATAAATTTGTCACTGTTTTCAACACATACTTGTAAAGCTCTGGCTGAGTCCCATGGCTTCATTGGTCAATCTCTTTGAGAGCTAGGACACGGCTCATATAATGAAGGTAGCAGCATTCTAAAGTACTGTCGAGGTACTCTTGTTATAATTCTTTTTTTTATCAAGGAATACACATTTGCTTAAATAATTTTTCTCCTTTACTCCAGAGCCACAAGGAGTACGGTCAGGTAGACATATTGTAAATCCTACATAAAAAAAAAAACACGTTGGCTCATGATTTCCAGTGTGCTGATTCCAAACTCCTCAATTCATAATCAAATCCAAATATAGATTCCTTGATAAAGCTCCTGGTAATGGAAAAAGGCTCGGTGTCCTTGGTGGTGCCAGTGCTGCCCAGCATTCACACTCCTCAGCAGGCTGCTGGCTGAGCGGCTCCGCCAGAGAACGTGCTTCTCATCTCTCAAAGCAGTAAATCCAGGTTTGATCCGACAGACGGCAGGTGAGAGACTCTTGACTCTGAAGCCAGGATCACTTAAGCTATAGCTCCTTCCTGAGGCTAGGCGCCCAACCAACCACCCCCCACGCTCCCACCCCAGCCCACCTGGTTCTTCTCCTCGCTGGGTACAGCTAGCAGCCTCTGTGCTCAGGGCAGAGGTTTGCTGCATCCCCTGCCTGTCTGAGACATGCAGGCGGCGCAAATGCAGTCAGAGCAGCTGCTCCCGGCTCACACACGCTACCCCCTCACTGCTCACAGGGCATAACGTCCTGACGCCGGCTACTTCTGCACAGGGGACCAAAGAAACTGCCTCAGCCTCAGCCACTGCTTGCCACGTCCTTCCCACATCCACGACAGGCAAGAGACTCAGATCATCCCCCCTTCTCATCCGACCAAATCCCTCAACCTCTTCTTTTTAACTCCCCCCCCCCTCCTCGCTCTCGTCTCTCTCTGCTTTCTTTCCCTCGTCTCCCGATCTCACAGCCCCATTCCCATACTGTGTGATCGCACTGCAGGGCTGCCGTATGCTGCCTGATGAAGTGGGGTGCTGCTCCACGTAACAGCCTCTCTCTCTCTCTCCCTCGCTCTGCCACTATATCAATTCCCCTCCCTCTCTCCCTCTCTCCCTCTCCCTACTGAGATATACAGTAACTCCAGAAAAGAAAAAACAGTGACAGTGAGGGGGATTTTTAATTAGATTTCCCTCAAAGTGGAAACCTTGTGTCTAACAAATAACAACAATGTGCCAAACAAGTGTCAGCTTGAATCTCTGTGACTTATAAGGACAAATACAAACCTCCCCTCCATCCTCTCTGAATCCTCCATACTGAATAGCAGCTCTTAGAAAGCAGTTCACAAATCAGTTAAAGGGTGCGAGAAGTTTGGTTGCTGCTAACATTACGTATAATTCCCGCCCAATACACTCTACAGAGCTATCATGAATGCAGCAACAAGAGCAATTAAGAGCTTTATAAATGGTTAATGAATACGACTCACTTAATCCCCAGACCCAGTCGTCTGCGTTAACCAACTAATACATTACACACCACATAGTCATATCTCTGGAAGAAAAATATAACTCAATTCAGCATGAATGAAAAAAAGTCTATCACCGTGAAAACATAAAAGGTGATGAGGCGTTACCTGAGCTCGGGGAGGGCTGTTTCTTTTTGGACGTTTCAATGCCTGCTCCAATCAAGTTCATGATCTTCTCAATCTGTTGAAGAGAACAAGCATGAAACACCGGGGAAATGTCAATTACGAATCCTCCATCAGCCAAACCAATTAGAAAGCAGGAACACTGAAGGACTGGCCCTGGGTGAGGCGTGAGGTCAAAAGAACTGCTGCTGCTGGGAGTACTGGAGTGGAGGCGGGCTGTTTTGCAATGATGGATTACAAGCAACAGTCCAACGTCAATGACCAACCCACGACTCAGCAGAAGCACAGCGAGGTGATGAGGTGAATTACAATCGGGGAAGCTTTTGAAACTCCAAACTATTGAGGCCTGTGAGGCCGTGTAGCCGAGTCCGTACAGCGCACAAACTAACCCTCCAGAGATTCAGATCTGTTGCTGGCTGTTTCTTTGTGAGTATTTGATTGCCCTCTCAGACCTGTATTATTTAAGCTTCACAGAAGGAAGGCAACAGCTTACTGCAAGGTTAAGTGAGCACAACGCTGCATGCAGGAGATTACAGAGCAACTCAGAGAAGAGTTGTTTAGGGGCTTAGAGACAAAAATGTTTATTTAAGTAGTCTCAGGCTTTCCAGGAGAGCCAAAATATATTTCCAGGTTGTTTGCTTTTGTTTATTTGCTGGATAACTGAACAGTAACTCAAGTTCCAGCAAAGTGCTTTCGGACCTAGATGCAGTGGGTTAGAAAAAGCGGTCAGGAAATATAAGTAGGACAACGAATGGGCTTTTTAAAATGTCTTTATGTCTCATCTGATTAATGCAGACAAAAACCAAACCATTTGTGCTTTTATCGGGGGTTGGGCGGGTTGCCTGTCAAACTCATGGTGATGACAGGAAGTCACACTGTTGAGCCAACAAATTGTCATTTTCAGTCTTTGATTTTTTTTGTAATGTAATTTAAACAATGTAGCCAGGAGTTGCAAATTTCATTAATGTTTGACATAGCCACGCTTGCTATGCTAATCCTGCCAGCTGCCTCAAATTGAATGAGCAGATAAGTGAGTGGTAGCAATCTTCTCATCTAATTCTCAAACACCAAAGTGAACAAGCAACAGCGCCAGAGCTGAATGAGGTGGGACTACTTAGAACAGGTGTGAGATGAGCTGTTATCCTAATGACCTGCCACTGTTCCCTCTTATTAAACATTGAAATACAAGGATTGCATTTCACTGATTTCATTAAGCTCGAGTGGAACACACATTTTGAAGTACCCAGTGTCATATTCCTTCAAGGACAGCAGGACGATCATGCACATTCACTCCATTCTATAGAGAACACACTTTACATATTATTATAATTTTATATTCTTTGACTGTTGTAGAAAAGAGGATATCTGCAAGAAGTTATTTTGACAATTTTAAACGAGGCAATTAGCAGGCTGGAGTCACCTAAAATGTCATGTGCAAGCTATTGCAGATCTAAATTTAGAATCACTAGACTAGTCTATCCACAATCGGCAATGAAGATTTTTGCGAGCCTGAAAAGCTGATTCTGCTTTCACTAGTGACACCAGAGACACAGCCAGGCTTATTTGATGTAATATTTAGTGTTTGAAAAAGCCCTATGCACTTCGCTAGTGGCATCAACACTGTGGAAAAGCCTTGATTAATTTGGAAGTCAGGCACGTAGGACGCATGGCATATGCCTCCAGCAATACAGACCTCACATTACTCCTTGAATTAACCCAGTTACATTCTATATCACACACACACACACACACACACACACACACACACACACACACACACACACACACATCAGGACTACATTACGTCTGAGCTTAAGTGCATCGTTATTAGAACCAGTCACCAAAATGCTGCCTCTAGGGAAGCCTGCATCATCATAGTTTAAGTGCGGAAATATTTCATAACGCACCCTCAGTGTCATCCACCGAATAGCCAGCTGTTTGGCTCAGGGGTGGCCTTGAATATATTTATGTTATTCAAAAGAGAAATTTATTGTTAGATATGTCAAACTTATTTTCCACATCAGTTCATGAAACAGACTTGCCGCATGAACTCAGGTCAATTGGTCCATTAGTATTTCCATTTCCATCCATCCATTAGCTAAACCCACTTAACCTTGTGTGTTGGGGGAGGGGGGGTCTGGAGCCAATCCCAGCTGACATTGGGCGAGAGGCGGGGTACACAGGGTGGCCGGTTAATCACAGGGACAGACAACCATTCAAACATGCCAGCCGGCAGGTTGGAATCCGACAACTGCTCCATCAGTGTCTTTAACTACTCAATCCATTTCAGCTTTAAACAGCTGGTACAGAGGGCAGGTGAGAATCAGGTTGTAAATTCATTTTTAAAACCATAAGAAATATTACACTGAGAGGTGCCAGCTGACACTGACAGGTGTTTCTATTATATTGTCCACCCTATTTATATCAACGAGGATAAGCTGAACAACAACAACAACACCTCCTCTCTGTATGCAGGTCAACAGCACCACAAGCTACATCCTCCAAAATGAGCGAGTGCGTGTACATGGAATGAAGTTTTGTCCATGTTGGATATGTATTAAAGGAAAGGTTGGGTAGCGGACTTGGCATGGCGTTAGCCCCGTGTACCAGGGCCACGTCCATAGCGGCCCTCTGCCCTTTGCATGTTGTTCAGAACGGGTTGTTCTCACTCTCCCTCCTTTCCTGTCTATCACTGTCAAATAAAGGCACAAAAGCCCATAATATAATCTTTAAACCAAAAGAGAAAGTGCAGTTACACAGGGAGCACTTTCCACTGAATGTCTGGGAGCAGGATGGAAATAATCAACTAAGACGATCTATTCACACAAAAACGTAATTGATGGCGCCGTTAAGAAGCACATGGGGATCTGAGTGCACTGTCATTAAATCCCTGGTGCTCAACTCTGACTGATAGTTCCACATCCTGGAGTGATTTACATGCTAATACAGGTTGATCTGCACTTCAATTCATGCACACGCTTCAAACATTATCCATTTTATCACCTTTTCAAGCTCAAGTATTAAAAATGAAAAGATATGACAGTAAGGGGAAATCACTGATCTTTTTTTTTTTTTACAATTCATGTCACTAGCATTTGCCTTATTCTGACTATCTTCTATATAGTATGACTTGTTCTTCTCAAACTCAAAACAGACTAATTGAATTGACTAATTTGTAGAATTACAAGATCTTAAATCTAAATAACTGAGCAAAGGAATGGTTAAGATAGATCTTTCTTGGAGTGCACTCCCCACTTCTTAGAGAAGAGTGAAGCACCTTTATGCTCTCTGTTTCATCCAGGATCTGAGACCAACTCTTCTGAGGACTTGATTTAATGTGAGTCAGGTCAAGCCAGAAAACACAAAACAGACCTGACCCAAAATGGGTCTTGTGTTTACACCACTTTTTAACCTTCATGTGTCACTGTGTGGAAGAGACTGGGACCATTCTATTACGTGAAGGCATCATCAGGCTCAACATCAATATTGCTTTCCTAACTTTGCAAAACAAAATAATTATTTATTGAAATAATGGTATCCGATACCAGATCTGCCCATTGACACCGATACCCGATCCAGCTATTTGAGTCAGTATCGGACAGATATCCAATATCAGTATCAATTGGTATTGATATATGCGTCTCTAAAGCATCTTTTTTCAGGCCATCAAAGTACAACAGATTGCTGACTTGAATCAATATAGCGTCAACATATGAAGAGAGCTCCACATTGGCCAGTTTTATCCTGAGTCAGTCAGCCTCAGTGAGTTCCCCTACAGGCCTTATTTTACCTACATTCATTACGTGCTACACTGCCCCTGGAAAATATGCAGCATATATACATATATGGCACTGTTCCATGAGAGAAAAGTTGGAGTCCTGAAATACTTGTATAAACCAGGGAATTGAATATTCTAATGTAATCAAAATAAATTGGAAATGTTCCCAACTATCTAAACTTGGCTACATTTTTTTCATACAGCGCTTTTATTCAAAGCACTTCACAAGGCTTTTGCCGTTCATTCACGTTCATCCATTCAACACACTGGCCTGACCATCGGGTTCAGTGTCTTGCCCAAGGTCACTCCGACATGTAACTACCAACCCTGTGATCAATGGGCAGTCTGCTCTACCTACGGCCCCACCAATTATCTGTTACGTGTTCTCAGATTTCTCGAACCAGTCATTTTGGGCAAAAGGGTCATACTGCACTGAAATGGCCCTGTGCCACAAAAGTGCTCAGATAACAGAAAGAAATGTCAAAAAGGGTCCAAACAAAATCAAACTGTACAATAATTATATGCTATAATATAAGACAACAAATTCCAGCCGTCACTATTAACAAAAGTGCCTTACAGTACATTTAGCCTCGATGCCACCTCTTTTATGATGAATCCCTGTAAGCTATGGGCTTTGAAAAACCTAATCATAAAACAAATCAATAAATCAGCAAATACAATGAGCCAATTTAGAAACCATACCTGTGTCCCACTTCTACATTAAACACTGATTCAGTGCACTAATCTTCATATTACACTTCATGCAGCTACAATACAAGATATTATTTTGTACCAATTGTGAGACATAAGCTGTCAATCATCACAGTGCGACTGCTGTGAACACTGCTGCCAATTAAACTTCAAATAGGAGAAGGCAAACTGTTAATTCCTTCTTTGTTTTACAGGATGTTCCTGAAGCTGGCTCACCTTCCCCAATTTTTCAAGCTTGTGTGCATTGCATTGTGGGGCAGTAGTGTTCCTCAACGGATCGATGAGAATTTAGCATAATTACTGACATATTTTGAGTACTGCAGCAATACTCTAAAGCAGGGGTGTCAAACTCATTTTCACCCCGGGCCACATCAGCATCATGGTCGCCCTCAAAGGGCCGGATGTAACTGTAAGACTGTATTAATGTAACCACTCCTAACATATTGTTAAACAACTCTCTCTGCATTTAATTGTTGTTTATTCAAGTGTAAACATATTGTAAATGCATTTATATAAATGTAAAATGATATGCACATTTCTCTGTTATTATAACATAAATCAAAGATCAAACTTGTAAAGAAAATATAAAAAACAAAAATCATCAAACACGAGTTAGTTATTTTAGTTATTAACTCTGTTCAAAGCATGTTTGTCACAGTTGAGAGGGACATAACTATGGTACAACAAATTATAGTAAAAAAACAAACAAATTAGTATTCAGTTTTACTCACGGACCTCTCCACTGCATCACTAATGTCCCTCCCCGTCGTCGTTCCATGGAGGGCAGCTACATCCAAGAGTTCCTCACTGACAGTCAAGTCTGCCTTCAGCCGCTTACAAACATGGACAGTTGCGCTGTGTCCGTGTTGTCTGTGCTTTCATCAACCAAACAGCCACGTAGCTGCTCGACTCCTCGGCTAGCTGTGTTGTCAGATTGCCTGCTATTTCCTTAACTCGGTCTGCGGTGTTCCTTGACAAAGTGACATTTGTAAAAGCCTGTACCTGGTCGGGGCTCACCTGCTCACAGACCCTGATCATACACTCCTTCACCCTCTGAAAAGGACTTGGAAGCTCGGGCGGTTTCTTCAGCCACAATAAAGCTTTCACAGCGGCATCATTTGTGTCTGTAGCTTCTGTGAATATGTTCTGCTGTGATTGGAGTCTGCCTTTACATTTTTGGACAAGTTGATGTTTTTCTTGGAGGCTACATGTAGCATACTTGGCTCCGTGTTTGGTATCAAAATGCCGACGTAAATTGTATTCTTTCATCACCGACACTGCTTCATAGCATAGCATAGCATAGCATACAGACCGGTTTCTCTCCTTAAAGAACAAACATATATTCGCTTTCCCATCTTTCATTAAATGTCCTTCCCTCTGTATCAATGTTCCTCTTCTTAGACATGTTGGGATTATTTTTCAAACATTTTCAACTCAATAATTCGTTGGAAACCCGATTTAGTTAACGTTACTAGCGGCCGCAGTCCGTCATTTCGCGGGTCAAAAACTCAACATGCATTGTGGGATATGTAGTTTATGGTCACTGTAGCGTACACGATGAAGCAGCATAGAGTTTAATTTTAAGACAATCATATGCCTTTTATATAGAAGCCCATTTCAGCAGCAAAAAAAACAAATGAAAAATTAGACTTGATAATAAAAATATATATCATAATTATGACTTTTAATTTTTTTTTTATTAATTTTTTTTCATACATTTTTTTTTTTGCTGGTGGAAATATGCCTTCGCGGGCCACATAAAATGACGTGGCGGGCCGAATTCGGCCCGCGGGCCTTGAGTTTGACACATGTGCCTTAGATCCACCCTGACGTCAAACGCGTGTCCCGCTTCCGGTCTGCCTGACTTCAGCCGCTGCCGCAGGTATGCAACAACGTTGAAGCATTGTCTTTGTCGGTCGTGCTCTTTTGGTGTTATATTGGCTTTTTGTAATTTTATAGACTATCTCTTGGGCTCCCCTCCTCCTGCACAGGAGACTCACCTGCGGATCTGTGTCGGTGAGTTTCGATTAGGTCCTGATTTTGTTGTAGTATAGTGTCTGTTAGTAACCGTGTCTTACTCATATAGCCGCTGGTAGCAGCGCTACATGCCCTCCTCCCCCCTTCTGGAGCAGAAGAATATTGCCTGATCGGTAGGTGATTTAATCTCGCTAGTTTATATACTTTGGGGTTAATTATTATTATTTTATTAATTTGATTTTATCCTCTATCACAGGGGATTTTTTGCTGAGTTCGAGCGGAACGTTGCCACAAAGTGGCTACAGTTAACTTGCTCATATTGAGGGAACGCTGCTGTTTTGTCTACCGGGATTTGTCTACCGGGATTTGTCTACAGGTGTTTGCCTACATGGCTTCTGACTAAACGGCTTTGCCCTACCGGGCTTGATCTACCCTGCTGCGCTGTGTCGCCTACAGGGTCTGACGCTGCTCTCATCAGCACTGCGCCCCGGCTTCGGGCTGTTGACGTCAGCATCCCCTTCGTTTTAATATAGGAACAACTATTTTTAGCTTGAGCCATTTTATTGTGCATTTTGACAGGGGATGTTAAGGCCCACTCTGGCATTTCATTTATTTACCTCAGTTAGCTGATCATCCCCCTGGCTGATCAGCTGACAGGAGTTATTTTGGTTTTGTCTTTTCTTATTTGTTCCTTTTGTTTGATTTTCCTCTCTGAGAACCAGAGCCTTGTGTAATTGTGTTCCTTGTCCCTGTAGGAGCTGCTGAGCCAAGGTGGTGGGGTTGGTGCCTTCGGGTGGGGGTGTCTCCCTTCGTGTGCTGTGTGGTTTGGTGTGCCCCTGGTTCGGAGCCCTCACGTGTGGTTGTGTGTGAGTGTTGTGTACACGTGTGATCGGGGTGCCTCCTCTTTTGGGATCCTCACCCGTACTGGTCCACCTCGCCACTGGTAAGCCGCAGCCCTACACCTCTTTTAATAAAAGAAATACAGGCTCTTTTATTAATATTTTGTACTGACTATTATCTGTGAACCATCGGTGTGTAAAAATAAAGAGTAATTGTTTTGTATTGGAACCACGTCTCCGCCTAATCTGTATAATGAACCCGAGTGTCCTGAGTTAGTGAGACTGTGGGCGAAACTTAATCTTTAGGTGAAATTCCTAAGGTGGCGTTGTTGTGCTCTGACGATTGGTTGATAGCCAAGTAAACTTTAAACCATATCATCATCTTCCTCTCGCCACATTTGGCGTTGTTGGCAGGGTATACTCTTTGAAAGCAGAGACGTGTGTTCCATTCTTCTTTTCTTTGTTTTGTTGAGTAAATGTTATTTGGTGTATTGTGTTTAATTGTGTACTTCATTTATTTAATTTTCTTTCTTGGTAAAGGCAAAACAGCAGCTGGTTCTTTGGGTTTCTTGTGAGTCTGTGGCAGGTTCTGGTAAGGTATTTGGCTAACCTATTTTTGTTTTTTTCTTTACTTTCGTGCTAATCCAACCCAGTAGAGTCCTCCTTCATTGATCCATTTGTAGTAATGGCAGAAGATCTGCAAGAGTTGAGGGACTTAATTGCCCAGTTGACAGCAGATAATGAGAGGCTACGCCAGGAACAGGCTTCCACCCTCCCTGGCTCTAGTGCTATGCCTTCTACTTCTGTGCCACCTACTGCTTCTATCACTACCAGTACCCCTGTTGCAGAGAGGCTAGGGGATCCAGATAAAATAATTGCTGCGTTACAGGAGTTGTACGGGTGTTCCGAGTCATACGTAGCCTTACAGGAGGCCTTCTTTTCCAGAAGACAACAAGAAGGGGAGACCTTACAAGAGTTCTCCCTCGCTTTGATGAGCCGTATGGAGGCTGTAAAACAGCGCGCACCTAGCGCAATGCTAAATGCGGAAGTGTTGTTGCGAGACCAATTTGTGGAGCACGTTCTAGATGGTGCACTCCGTCGTGGCTTAAAACAGGTTGTACGCGGGAAGCCAACCGCAACCTTGCTTGACGTCAGGGGGGAGGCAATTAGGTGGGAACAGGAAGGTTTGCCAGGTGGCATGAGAGGCCGAAGTCACTCTGTTCCCTCTGTACTTGGTATACAGTACGGTGTTCATGGTGGTTCCCCGGGGATGGTTAGCTCGCCCCAGTTGTCTGAGATGAGTGACATGTTGAAACAGCAGCAACAACAGTTAAATCAACTTACTCAAAGCATTGCTCTTCTACAGAACTCCCAACAGCACAATCGTGCACCTCGTCAGGGCCCCATAATATGCAGGCGCTGTCAACAGCCTGGTCACTTTGCCAGAGAGTGCAACGGGTTGCGCGTCCCTCCCCACCCTCAGTCCTTACAGGCTCCTCTACAGTCTGGTAGGCAGTCCCAGTCAGCTCAGGCTTCAGAAAACTAGTATCCACCGGACTGGAGAGCCATAGTTCGGTTGGGCCTTCTACTGGCTCCGGGTTTGTTTTAAGTGGTGCGGCGGACGCCGCCAAGTTGATGTCCTCGTGTCCACATGCGGATGTGGACATGGGTGGGATTAAGGTGCCTTGCTTGGTGGATACAGGATCCATGGTGTCTACTGTCACAGAGAGCTTCTTCCTCCAGCACTTTGAGCCGTGGGGTAAAGAACGACTCCAATCTTGTCACTGGCTGGAGCTTAGAGCTGCTAATGGGTTGCCCATTCCTTACATTGGTTACCTGGAACTGGACGTGGAGCTTTGTGGCAAGTCGATGCTACGCTGTGGGGTGTTAGTCGTAAAGGACCCCCCTGGTGATTTGTCCCGTCCAGTCCCTGGTGTGTTGGGGATGAATGTGATCCGCAGGTGCTACAGAGAGCTCTTTGGGCAGCATGGCCAGGCTTTGTTTGATTTTCCCCCAGTATCTGGGGCACCAGAGTCTCTCGTGCAGGCGCTGCAAAAGTGCCATCGTGCCAGTGTGCAGGCCCCGTTGGGTACTGCAGGAAAAGTAAAGATCCGGGGTAAGAAGGCTTGTCGTATCCCAGGTGGCATGATGCAAGTAGTGGCGGCTACGTGTGCTGAGCAGTACTCGGGTGCCACGGTGTTGTTCGAACCCCCTGAAACTGACTTACCTGCTGGGCTGCTTGCGTCACCTGCCTTGGTTCGTGTGATACGAGGCACAGCCTACATACCGATTGTTAATGTAGGCTCCACTGATGTGTTGCTTTATCCCCGCACCATTGTAGGCACCTTGGATACTGTCAATGTTGTCAGTCTGCCCACAGGAGTCACAGAGCGGCCGTCTAGTGTAGCCACCGTGGCATCGCAGTCCGTTCTTCCAACGGTGGATGACCAGCTGGATGCCATTGACCTGTCTTCATTGTCTGCTGAAGAGAAGGATCAGGTGAGGTCCCTTCTTGGGAAGTACACCTCAGTATTTTCTGCTTATGAGGGGGATTTGGGTTGTACCAACTTGATAGCCCATGACATTCCACTCTTGGACGACGTCCCTGTAAAACAGCGCTACAGGCGTATTCCTCCATCAGAGTACGAGGTAGTAAAAGAGCATATCAATCAGCTACTGGAAACGCAGGTAATCAGGGAGAGTAGCAGTCCCTATGCTTCCCCCATCGTTCTGGTAAAGAAGAAGGATGGTAGTCTGCGCTTGTGCGTTGACTACCGCCAACTTAACAGCAAGACCAGAAAGGATGCTTTTCCTTTACCTCGTATCGAGGAATCCCTGGATTCACTGACGGGTGCTCGCTGGTTTTCCACCATGGATCTGGCCAGTGGGTACAACCAGGTCCCAATGGCTGAGAAAGACAGACCCAAGACAGCATTTTGCACCCCATTTGGTTTGTTTGAGTGGAACCGCATGCCCTTTGGGCTCTGCAACGCCCCCAGCACCTTCCAGAGGTTAATGCAGCGTCTATTCGGGGACCAACAGTGCCAGTCACTACTTCTCTACCTTGACGACATTGTGGTCTTCTCTTCCTCAGTAGAACAACATCTGGAGAGACTGGAGGTGGTGCTGGGTCGGCTTCAGCAGGAGGGTCTTAAGGCGAAACTCTCCAAATGTGCCTTTTTCCAGCAAGAAGTGCATTACTTGGGTCATGTCATCTCGGACAAGGGTGTCTCCACCGATCCGAGCAAGATCGAGGTGGTGGCTAACTGGCAGCCGCCCTCTACGGTATCCGAGCTGCGGTCTTTTCTGGGGTTTGCCAGTTATTATCGTCGCTTCGTAGAGGGCTTTGCCAAGCTGGCATCCCCTCTCCATAAGCTGGTGGCAGAGCTAGGAGGCACCAAGGCCAGAAGGAGGGCAGGGCCAGACATTCTTGAGAAGTGGACAGAGGAGTGCCAGTGTAGCTTTGGCGAGTTAAAAGCCAAACTCACCACTGCACCTATCCTGGCCTATGCTGATTTCTCCTTGCCTTTCATCCTTGAGGTGGATGCGAGCTTTGGCGGGCTAGGGGCGGTGCTCTCACAGGAGCACGGAGGTAAGGTTAGGCCGATAGCATATGCCAGTCGTGGTCTGAGACCCACTGAGCGCAATATGCAGAACTATAGCTCGATGAAACTCGAGTTCTTGGCGCTTAAGTGGGCCATGACCGAGAAATTCAGGGAGTATTTGTTGGGCCACAAGTGCCTTGTTTACACCGACAACAATCCATTGAGCCACTTGTCGTCGGCAAAACTTGGGGCGACCGAACAACAGTGGGCGGCCCAACTTGCATCCTTTGACTTTGAGTTAAAGTACAGGTCAGGAAGAAGCAATCAGAACGCTGACGCCCTCTCCCGGCAGCATCCACCAGGTGAGCCGGACATAAAAGCCATGGTCCCTGGCACCTTGCTCCCGGAACCGTTACAGCGAGCATTGCAGTTGGGGAAGGTCGAGGCAACCCAAGCTGCTGTCACAGTCTTGCCTAATCGCACACTGTCTGACCTTTGTTCTCTCCAGCAGGCTGACCCAGTTATCCAGGAAGTCCTGTTGTTCTGGAGACAGAACCAGCGTCCTAACCATGAGGAGCGGAAACATTTATCTCAGCCCGTATTGGTGCTGCTCCGACAATGGGACCGCCTGGTTGAGCAGAACGGGGTCCTTTGTCGCCAGATTTTCCGCCCTGATGGTGCAGCGGCAACATTCCAACTGCTGCTGCCGGCTGTCTTAAAGAACGAGGTTCTAACGGGGGTTCATCAGGAGCACGGCCATCAAGGCATGGAGAGAACGTTGGAGCTCTTGCGAGCTCGTTGTTACTGGCCAGGTATGTCCTCTGAGGTGGCAGACTGGTGTCAGGCCTGTGAAAGATGCCAAGTGGCCAAAGACATCCAGCCAGCTACTCGTAGCTACTTGGGGCATTTATTGGCTTCACGGCCTAATGAGATTTTAGCCATTGACTATACGTTGTTGGAACCTGCCCATAATGGATTGGAAAATGTTCTGGTGATGACAGACGTTTTCAGTAAATACACACTGGCTATTCCCACCCGGGATCAACGTGCCTCTACAGTGGCACAGGCTTTGGTCACGGAGTGGTTTTTCAAGTTTGGTGTTCCAGCCCGTATACACTCAGACCAGGGCCGCAACTTTGAAAGTGCTTTGATCCAGCAGCTGTGTGGCCTTTACGGCATTGAAAAGTCTTGCACCACCGCCTACCATCCGGCCGGTAATGGGCAATGCGAACGGTTCAATAGAACTCTCCACAACTTGCTGCGCACTCTACCCGTCTCTCGAAAGAGAGATTGGAATTCTTGCCTGCCGCAGGTACTGTACTGCTATAACACCACTCCCCATCAGGCAACTGGTGAATCACCATTTTTCCTCATGTTTGGCCAGGAACCCAGGCTGCCGGTCGATTTCCTGCTGGGCAGAGTTCAGGATCCGGTGGGAGGAAATGTCCATGAGTGGATCAAGGAGCACCAGACTCGGCTCCAGGTAGCCTTTGAAGGGGCTAGGGAGAGGTTGAGGTTGGCGGCAGAGCGTCGAAAGAGAAACTATGATCAGCATGTTCGAATTGCGCCTTTGAAGAACGGTCAGTTGGTATTGTTGAGGGATTTTAGTGTGAGGGGACGTCATAAAATCCAGGATCTGTGGTGTCCCGTGGTGCATAGAGTCCTGAAGGCACCTATGGATGGTGGCCCAGTTTACACCATTGCGCCTCTGGACGACCACAGTAAAACCAAGCAAGTCCATCGTAACCGGCTAAAAGCCCTGGTTGGAGCAGACTCCCCAGGTCGTGGCTCCACCAGTGGCCCATGTTCCATGGACATGCCACTCTCTGAGGACGAGTCCTCATCCGATGGTGAGTGGTTGATGCTGCAGCAGCAGGAATGTCCTCAAGCAACACCTATCGTGACATCTGCCAGACCGACTGCAGTGACACAAACCACTGTGGGGCTGCTACCCCCACCATTTGACCCGGCCTCTGCTGTGCCAGACCCCATAGTGATTCCCACTATTACGAGGACAGAACAACCATCTGCCTCCTGGGCTGGCCCACCATCCAGTCACCATGAATGTAATGATGAGGCAGCACGTCGGACCACACGGTCAACTGCTGGTCAGCATTCTATGTGCACCATCTTCCCAGATCAGTAGAGAGAATTGCAGACAGGCCTGCAAATCCCCCTGGTCCGGTGTCCAATGCAATGTTTGCTGTGTTCAGGCCTTGGAGTTAGTTCAAACAATTTTAGTCTTGTCTGTTCCATCGTCGGGGCGACGATGCAAAAAGACGGGGTAGAATGTAGCAGAAGGGAGCTTTGATCGCTCGCTGGGCCTCGGTGTCCCTTTAATTACCAGGCCACCACTGGCCAATCACGGTGGGCGGGCATCGCATAAATGCGACGGGGATTCCCTTAGATCCACCCTGACGTCAAACGCATGTCCCGCTTCCGGTCTGCCTGACTTCAGCCGCTGCCGCAGGTATGCAACAACGCTGAAGCATTGTCTTTGTCGGTCGTGCTCTTTTGGTGTTATATTGGCTTTTTGTAATTTTATAGACTATCTCTTGGGCTCCCCTCCTCCTGCACAGGAGACTCACCTGCGGATCTGTGTCGGTGAGTTTCGATTAGGTCCTGATTTTGTTGTAGTATAGTGTCTGTTAGTAACCGTGTCTTACTCATATAGCCGCTGGTAGCAGCGCTACATGCCCTCCTCCCCCCTTCTGGAGCAGAAGAATATTGCCTGATCGGTAGGTGATTTAATCTCGCTAGTTTATATACTTTGGGGTTAATTATTATTATTTTATTAATTTGATTTTATCCTCTATCACAGGGGACTTTTTGCTGAGTTCGAGCGGAACGTTGCCACAAAGTGGCTACAGTTAACTTGCTCATATTGAGGGAACGCTGCTGTTTTGTCTACCGGGATTTGTCTACCGGGATTTGTCTACAGGTGTTTGCCTACATGGCTTCTGACTAAACGGCTTTGCCCTACCGGGCTTGATCTACCCTGCTGCGCTGTGTCGCCTACAGGGTCTGACGCTGCTCTCATCAGCACTGCGCCCCGGCTTCGGGCTGTTGACGTCAGCATCCCCTTCGTTTTAATATAGGAACAACTATTTTTAGCTTGAGCCATTTTATTGTGCATTTTGACAGGGGATGTTAAGGCCCACTCTGGCATTCCATTTATTTACCTCAGTTAGCTGATCATCCCCCTGGCTGATCAGCTGACAGGAGTTATTTTGGTTTTGTCTTTTCTTATTTGTTCCTTTTGTTTGATTTTCCTCTCTGAGAACCAGAGCCTTGTGTAATTGTGTTCCTTGTCCCTGTAGGAGCTGCTGAGCCAAGGTGGTGGGGTTGGTGCCTTCGGGTGGGGGTGTCTCCCTTCGTGTGCTGTGTGGTTTGGTGTGCCCCTGGTTCGGAGCCCTCACGTGTGGTTGTGTGTGAGTGTTGTGTACACGTGTGATCGGGGTGCCTCCTCTTTTGGGATCCTCACCCGTACTGGTCCACCTCGCCACTGGTAAGCCGCAGCCCTACACCTCTTTTAATAAAAGAAATACAGGCTCTTTTATTAATATTTTGTACTGACTATTATCTGTGAACCATCGGTGTGTAAAAATAAAGAGTAATTGTTTTGTATTGGAACCACGTCTCCGCCTAATCTGTATAATGAACCCGAGTGTCCTGAGTTAGTGAGACTGTGGGCGAAACTTAATCTTTAGGTGAAATTCCTAAGGTGGCGTTGTTGTGCTCTGACGATTGGTTGATAGCCAAGTAAACTTTAAACCATATCATCATCTTCCTCTCGCCACAAGAGGAATGAGTGATGATAGGGTGTGAGTGACAGGACCTGAAACGACAGGGGAGTTGGATAAACAGGCACGCAGGATGAAAACGATCTAGGATGAAGTGGAATTTGTGACAGAACCTCCCCCTCTAGGGACGGCTCCTAACGTCCCACTGGGTTGGTCCGGATAAGCCTGGTGGAAGTCTGATCAGGGAGGGATCCAGTATACTGCGAGTAGGGACCCATGAGCGCTCTTCAGGACCATAACCCTCCCAGTCCACTAGGTATTGCACTCCCCTACCCCGTCGCCGAGATTTGAGCAGGCGACGGACCTTGTATAGGCAGGTGCCCCATCAATGAGCTGGGGGGGTGGAGGGGGTCTGGGGAAGGGCTGAAGCGGGCTCTCCTTGACAGGTTTAATCCTGAAGACGTGGAAGGTGGGATGAATTCTCATGGTCCGGTCGGCCGTCCCATCGTAAGCGACTGCGGCTCGGAATCCTACAGGATAATCAATCATTTAGCAACATATTAACCTTCAGAAAAGTATACAAACAATATTTAAGACTGCAGAAGGTTTGCCTTTGAACAAACTCCAGTGTCTTGCAGCTTCCTCTTGGTATTGCAAGTTGAACACAGAGTAGCTTGCGAAAACTGCAGCAAGCCCTGTGATGAAGCTTGGTTGGATGTCTTCACAGACGACGTGGCTTTCAATGCTTATCATCCAGCGTCACCAGCAACTAATGCAGACAACAATTATAGTTAATGTTCTGAAACCATATCAAATATATATATTAGCTCAGCTTGTTGATGCAATTGCTGAGAAATTCAATCGGGTGTCTATGAAAATGAAATAACTCTCGCTGGTAACGTGGTTCGACAGAAAAATAACGATATAAAATGTTGTCAATCAAGAGAGTAACGTTAAGCTATGCTAGCTAAAGGTAGCTCGACACGTTAGCATGCATGCTAACAACAAGTCACGTTATCGGCAAAAAATCAATACAATACAATGTAAATTCAACACAAAATGACTGAACACGGTCATGCTAACTTTGATAACATCCAAATTACCTTGTTCAGTGAGCCACAGGGGTAGGATGGACTACGTGTCCGCTGCGGTGTTTGTAGGTGAAGCAGCAGGTGGTGCTCGGTCCACTTCGGTGCTTCGGTCAGAGTCCGTTGAAAATCCTCTTCTCAAATTCCCTCTTATTATTATTCTTCCATCCTGAATAAAATCCCCGATCTATGATATCTAAAGCTTTCTGTTCATTTTCTTTAGGTTGACTATGTGCTAACTAAGCAGAGACTTGATGCAATGTGATGTTGAAGAGTAATGGACGGGCTTAGAGTCAACTGAGAAAGGAAAAAATACTGTAGTATACTGCAAAACTTGACAGTAGCTGCTGTTAATATTTTTTTTCTTCCAAGGCCTCACCTTTTGCTGGATTTAACTGTATTCAACTGTATTTACGAAGAACAGTACATTACTGTTGAGAATTTCTTTTATTTTTACAGCAATGTGTTACAGTGTAGCCTATGGTGTCAATTTCAGACAAAACTATGCTGTTTACTCGCTCCGAGCCAGTTGATGGAAACGTGCCTAATTCGCATTTCTTTTATCTGAGTTTGCCTAAAATTAGCTTGACAATTGATTGGAAACAGTGCTGGATTCCCAGATAGCCACTTCAAGGAAAGTAAGGGCACTGGAACTCAACGGTCTTTAAATCTAATAATCTTATATAATTTCTGACCTTGTGAATGGCATGATTTGATAATTCAGTGAATTTGGGTCCATCCCAAGTCTCTTATATGTCCTTTCCTCGCTCCCCGATCCTCGCTTGAACCGCAAGTTGTCCTGATTTGTTTTCTAATTTACCATCTAGTTTAAATATATGTTCATTGTAGGTCTGAAAAAAACAAGGACCACAAACAACTTTCTTCATTTATTAGAAAGAACTCTCTCGTCATGATCTGTTATTTCCTTCAATAACTATTATTATGGATACAATTAAAGTCAGAGAGAGCTGCGGAGTCTGTCTGTCTGTCAGCAGAAAACTCGTTTTTACATCATTTAATGTAATTTCCATTCAGTCATGTGAGGCTGATCATTGTGTTGGGTTTGATGAGTTATGTCATTTCAATTTCCCCCGAAACATTGAGCAGAATAAATTAATTGCAGTGCTCAAGAGAAGTGAGTGATCAGAAACAGATGTGGCTTCACCTGACGCCACTAAGGAAAGGACGTCTCATTTTTCTTCAACCATATTTCCTCGTTTCCTCTCTCCTCGCATGGTTTCCTTGGGTACATCCCAAGTCTCTTATTTGTCATTTCCTCACTACTCGATCCTCGCTTGAACCGGAAGTTGTTCTGCGCCGGCATATTGACGGCCGTCCCAAAGCTCTTATTTCTGCTGTGAGGAGCGAGGAGGGAGGAGGGAGGAGGGAGGAGGGATCTCTGAGGAGCCATGAGCGAGGACGCACGAGAACAGCGGCCGACACGCCCCCTCTTTGTTCTTCAGTTATGTGATTGGACGCTGCAGCTGATCTGACTGACTGACTGGAGTTTCATACCAGAGTGAAGACAGATCACAGATTAAACACAAGCTTTATATTTGATTAGTTTTCTGATTCACCATCTGGTTTAAATAAATGGTCACTGTAGACTGAACAACAAAAGGACCACAAACAACTTTCTTCATTTATTAGAAAGATTTGTCTTTTCATGATCTGATATTTCCCTCAATAACTTGTATTATGGATACAATTGTCAGAGAGAGCTGGAGAGACAAAACACTTTTTACATCATTTATAATTATTTTCGTTCAGTCACGTGAGTGTGTCTGGTTTGATGAGTTATATAATTTAAATTTCCCCCGAAACATGGAGCCTAATTAATTAATTCCAGTGTTCAAGAGAAACCATAATAATATTCTGAGTTATTTAATAATGACGTCACAATCAGAATTTCAATACTTACAGATACATTAATAAACAAGACGGACGCATTCCGTCGGTAGAAATGGGTTCTGCGCTTATAAACAGGACACAGTTTGCTAAAGAGGTAATAGGCTACAGAGAGAAAACACCTCCAATCTGACAGTGATGCTTACTGTGTGTCTTTATTAGTTATTAGTATTAGTAGTTACTATTATAAAGTACAGTGATCATGTGCACAGACACAAACTTCTCAAAAGTCTCTCCAGCTGTTAAAGCCGACTGACAGCTGATCAGAGCCGCCATCAGAAGCAGACGTCGCTTCACGTCACGCAACTGAGGAAAGGAAGTCTCATGTATCTTAAAACATATTTCCTCGCTTCCTCTCTCCTCGCATGGTTTTAAAGGACACAAGTGAGGGAAACGGGGATGCGATTAAGAGCTTTGGGATGTACCCGTGGATGCAATAGGCCCTTTTCACCGCCGCCATTTTGACATGTAATTGCAGGGTGAACACAGGTGTGATTAAAAAAAATGGCTCTGTTCCATTTAGGTGGCTGGGGCCCTGGTATTGTGCATGTTGGCTCACTGGAATGAATTTGAAACTAAATAGAATGAGACCTTCATCAGTTTGATCAATCACACCTGTGTTTACCCTGCAATTACGTGTCAGATTGGATGGTGTGAAAAGGGCATATAAAGAGACTTGGGATGTACCCTGTGTTAGGATTGGAGTCAATCATTTAGCAAGCCAGAAGAGTTTGCGTCGATGCAGTTTGTCAAAATGCCTCTTTTGTCCTCTTCAGCAAGTGGGGGTCCTATCTCCTGGATGTGGCCCATGATGAGGGGGACTCGTGGAATGCTGTTGCTCCTGCTAATTCAGACATTAACAGGATGGACAGGTAAAGTAATTGATGTATCATCAGGTTTAAGCTTAAATTCTTCTTTACATAAAAGCTGCACTAATTGATATTTTATATTCACAATGGATCAAATACTTTCTTGTAATGTGAAGGGAGTTGCAGAGAGTAAGGAAACCAGAGAATTCGTTTTCCGTGGCAGAGCTCTGATCAATCCACTGTACACTACCTGCCCAGCACCAAAGAGCAGACAGAAAAAGTTAGCAATGATGCGCTCTTCTCACGGCAGCCATTTTGACATGTTATTGCAGGGTAAACCCAGGTGCAATTGCTAACATTGATTACGGCCCTGTTTCATTTAGGTGGGCCATGGCCCTGGTATTGTGGATGCTGGCTCACTGGAATGACTGACACACCAAAAATGGGCCCACAATTTCTTTTATTTTGACCCGTGTCAAAATGGCTGCTGTGAAAAGGGCCTATCAGGCTGCATGTCTATGTTGTGTTTACAGCTTGTTCTGCTGCCTCATAGTGGCCCCATAGATAATCTAAGTAAAGTAATGAATGCTTGAAATTGCATGGAACAAGTCAAAGTGAAGAATATTGATGATTATGATATTTATTATTATTTTAGAAAGTAAAATATTTTAAATCTGTATTTTTATGTGAAGATGTAATGCACTGAAAGTCATTTTAATTTTTTAAAAAATCTGTTAATTGGAAAGAATTTCCAGTTCATTACTTAGGACTTCAGCACTTTGTTTTTGTGAGAAATCATTGTATTCCCACTGAAATTAGTCATTTATAGGAATTATTTTTCTGAAACACTGATGGAATTAATATTAATCGATATTTTTCCTCTCACTCCAAGGAGTTTGTTTTACTAATCGAGATAGTAAAGCAGTTTACCTCAAAACAATGGGTACTTTGCCTCAAACCCTCTCTTTTCTGCTAGGGGCGTCATTCAGAATAACTACAAATATTGACTGAATTCCAAACTTTTTCAACTTAAAATTGTCGTTGTTTTTGGCGTGAAATGCACCTACAGGGGCAGAAAGACCAACGGGTACACACACAATTTTGAGTAGGTTTTCCACAATTAGTTTGTTCTATTTCATCACATATTTCTAAAGGTGGTCATACACTACTGAATCGCACATTATCCTGATATCTGGTTTATCACATTTGTATAATATCTATATTTTCACAGTTCCTCAAACATCTGGTGCCACATTGAGTCCTCCAGTGAGACTGGGCAACTCTGACAGCAGCTGCTCTGGCAGAGTGGAGATCTTCCACAACGGCACTTGGGGGACGGTGTGTGACGACGGTTGGAATGTGAATGACGCTCAGGTGGTGTGTCAACAGCTGGGCTGTGGCAGGGCTCTGTCGGCACCAGGAAGTGCACGTTTTGGACAAGGCAGTGGACCAATCTGGCTGGATGACCTTCAGTGTTCAGGAACTGAGTCATCACTAACAGACTGTACACACAGTGGATTAGGAACCCACAACTGTGTTCATTCTGAGGATGCTGGTGTCGTCTGTGAAGGTAACTTTGTACATCTACACATTTCTTTTTTTCTGCACAAATGTAACTGGAGAATTGAAGAACATGTTTATTAATCTCATTCAATCTCACAGACGATACAGTAATATATTTACAATAAAGTGCTCCAGGAATTTGTCCTAAAACCCAGTAATGAGTTGGCATTTCTACATGAATGGAAGTCAATGGGATTTTTGGCTGGGATTTTAGCATTTTGTTCTATGACATAAAATGTCAGTAAATATCCCACTCGTGAAATTTGAAGCTTTTACGTTTCTTAAAAATGATGGTCGCTAACAAGTGCCTAAATGAGACTAATGAACATCATCATGCTGAACTATAGTCTGCCTTTAGCTTAGTGGTGTGAAGTCATGCCACACAGTGGTGTATTTTGTTTGTTTTTAAACGTGATGTCTCTACTTCTGTCGATTGCATCTATGATTTAAAAATCATAAATGTGGTGTTCATTTGTGAAAATGATCTTAGTGAACAAAACCTGTTGGTATCATGAACTGGTTTAGCCACTGAGCTGATTTCCTGCAATAATCCAAAATCCCATTGGCTTTTTGTCGAGGGAACCAGTGAGAGGCTAACTTCTGGGTTGGCCTATAACAATATGTCATCCCTGCAGCACTCTCTAAATATCTCCATCATCCTGACAATAACCTGTGAATCAACTCCCAATGTACCCAGATCCATCTGTCACAGTTCACACCTAGTTGTTTCATTCTTTTCATCTCTTATAGCTTTCGCCCCTAATTTACATCCATTGTATGAAATGTTGCGTGTCATAGAACCCCCACATTTTCCCGATCATTACTCCTCTTTACCGGAGAAGAATCATGTGTGAAGGGAAAGTATGATATGTAAGACTTCATAATAAAGAAGCTAAATGATCACATGAAGTTATATTTAAGAGATGGGGCCTTGGCTCAATATTGCTGTAATTTGCAACCTACAGTTGCCATGTAGGTTGACAGATATTTTGCTTTCACTTCAACCAGATGTGACCACAGTGAGACTGGTCAACTCCAACAGCAGCTGCTCTGGCAGAGTGGAGATCTTCCACAACGGCAATTGGGGGACGGTGTGTGACGACGTTTGGGATGTGAATGACGCTCAGGTGGTGTGTCAACAGCTGGGCTGTGGCAGGGCTCTGTCGGCACCAAGAAGGGCACATTTTGGACGAGGCAGTGGACCAATCTGGCTGGATGACCTTCGGTGTTTAGGAACTGAGTCATCACTAAAAGACTGTACACACAGAGGATTAGGAACCCACAACTGTGGTCATTCTGAGGATGCTGGTGTCGTCTGTGAAGGTAACTTTGTAAATCTACAAAATATAACTGGATAATTTAGAAAAATCATAGTTATGTTTCAATCAATCTCACAAACAATGCAGTAATATAGTTACAATAAAATGCTCCAGGAATTGGTCTTAAAAGTTCTCGACTAATGGAAGTCAATGGGATTTTTGAATGCGTTTTTGGTAAGATGCCTGAAAAGAAGTCTGTGGTTAACACAATCTGAAGAGATTCAAGCATTTTTTTTTTCTATGACATAAAATACGTTAGTAAATATCCCACTCATGAAATTTGAAGCTTTAAAGTTTCTTAAAAAAGATCATTGCTTGCTATAAAGTGCCTGAATGAGACTAATGAACCGCATTCTTTTTATATCAATCCCTTATTACTTTTACCCCTAATTTACATCCATTTTATGAAATATTGCATGTCATAGAACTCTACTTTTTCCAGATAATTTCACATCTTTACCTCAGAAGAATCATGTGTGAAGGGAGATTATGATATGTAAAGAGTTCATAATAATAAAGATGATGAAAATTATCATGATAATAAAGAAGGTGACTTATTGGATAAAGTACAGTTGTATTGAAGAGATGGGACTTTTGGTCAATACTGCTGTTGCCATGTGTGTTGACAGATATTTTGCTTTCACTTCAATCAGATATGACCGCAGTGAGACTGGTCAACTCTAACAGCAGCTGCTCTGGCACAGTGGAGATCTTCCACAACGGCAATTGGGGGACGGTGTGCGACGACATTTGGGACGTGAATGACGCTCAGGTGGTGTGTCAACAGCTGGGCTGTGGCAAGGCTCTGTCGGCACCAAGAAGGGCACATTTTGGACAAGGAAGTGGACCAATCTGGCTGGATAACCTTCGGTGTTTAGGAACTGAGTCATCACTAAAAGACTGTACACACAGAGGATTAGGAACCCACAACTGTGGTCATTCTGAGGATGCTGGTGCCGTCTGTGAAGGTAACTTTGTACATCTACAAAATTATATTTTTTTTCTGCAAAATATAACTGGATAATTTAGAAAAATCATTGTTATGCTTCATTCAATCTCACAAACAATACAGTGATACAGTTACAATAAAGTGCTGCAGGAATTGGTCCTAAAAACCCAGCAATGAGTTAAAGTTCTCGACTAATGGAAGTCAATGGGATTGATGAATATGTTTTTGGTAAAATGCCTGAAATGAGGTCTGTGGTTAACACAATCTGAAGAGATTGACGCATTTTGTTTCATGACATAAAATACGTCAGTAAATATCCCACTCATTATATTTGAAGCCTTAAAGTTTCTTAAAAAAGATGGTTGCTAACAAGTGCCTAAATAAGACTAATGAACATCATTCTTTTTATCCTAATCTCTTATTACTTTTACCCCTAATTTACATCCATGGTATGAAATATTGTGCGTCGTAGAATCCTACATTTTCCAGATAATATCTCATCTTTACATCAGAAGAATCATGTGTGAAGGGAGAGTATGATATGCAAGAGTTAATAATAAAGAAGCCGCATGATCAAGTACAGTTACATTGAAGAGATGCGGCTTTTGCTCAATACTGCTGTTGCCATGCGAGTTGACGGATATTTTGTTTTTACTTCAACCAGATGTGACCACAGTGAGACTGGTCAACTCTAAAAGAAACTGCTCTGGCAGAGTGGAGATCTTCCACAACGGCAATTGGGGGACGGTGTGTGATGACGTTTGGGATGTGAATGACGCTCGGGTGGTGTGTCAACAGCTGGGCTGTGGCAGGGCTCTGGCGGCACCAAGAAGGGCACATTTTGGACGAGGAAGTGGACCAATCTGGCTGGATGACCTTCGGTGTTTAGGAACTGAGTCATCACTAAAAGACTGTACACACAGAGGATTAGGAACCCACGACTGTGGTCATTCTGAGGATGCTGGTGTCGTCTGTGAAGGTAATTTTGTACATCTAGACCTTTTCTTATTTTCTTTTTTTCTGCATCGATAAAACTGGAGAATTACTAAACGCTGTTATTAATTAAAACTTGCAGGTTTGCAGTAGGACATCTGTTAACGCCGACCAATAACCTGTAAGTACGAAATATAACCAGGTATCAGAGCTGACATCTCAGCACAGTGAACTGTTCTGAATTCATAACCATGTTTCTTTTTGTCTTGATCTTTAGGGGAGGACTGACCAAATGCTGTGTGTATATATTTAAATGTATACAAAAATAAAATCAATATTCACACTCGCATTTCATTCCTACTATGCTCAAAATCAACATATTTGGTGTCTTTACTTGATATCTAAGCTGTTTTATCTGTTCTGCACCCGCGTTTCATGTGGGGTACATGGAGACAATACTATCGCACATGCTCGAACTAGCCCTAACTTAGGCGAGAGGGACTAGCACAGGCTAACTAACATACTAAAAATTACACGCATCCTTCAGTAACATTTAACCAACAGATTTAGCATGAAACGACTCATTAAAACCTACCGCTTTTGATGTGCAGGAGCCAGGAAATACTAGGAAATGCTATCTTATTAGTGTATCTAGCACTATACGATCAGTCTTAATACAATACTTGACCACTAAACTACAACATGAAACGCAGTAGTCTTCTCCAAAATGATTGTGTAAATGTTGGTCCCGAAGTTATTCATTTGATGTTTTGTGCACTTTGCATATCAGAAGTTACGAGCAGCTCGAGCCATGCTCATGTTACAGGACTGGGTTTGAAAGTGCCTGTGGACAGATGACCCCAACGCAAGAAAACCGGAAAAATGATGAGACGGGCAAACGTGTGGCTTGTCTTCTCAAGCTATGAGAAGACGCTGCATGCGCACATACAAGTTGTGAGGCAAAACCGCAGTGCCAATTGGGTATTGTGTCGTATGCCTAAAGTTAGCCAGGTTGGATTTGATAGCACTGGCCATCTTATTGACATGCTTTTTAAAACTCATTCAAATCTAGAATATTTAAAATCCGACACCACCGTGAACTTTTCTCCTTAACAAAAACATCAGGTTTTTTTATGTTCAGCTGTAAACATGAATTGCTAAACCAGATGCATGGAGTTAATGGTTGCCGTTAGTTCAATATAAAGAGCATGTGTCATCAACATACATTTGTTTGGCAGACTAAAGGCAGGTAACTGATCTACAAGCTAAACAAAATGGGACCCAGTATTGATCCTTGAGGCACACCATTGTTCCAGTGAAGGAATGCATTCTATTTTCAGTGCCCGGTTATGGCTGCATGCATGCATGCTCATCCACCTGTGGTTGGCCTGACACACACTTTCTCAAAACACCTTTTGTTGCTTGTTTTATACTGCCTACTGACTCCTCACCCCTCACCCACTACTCTTAACCTGCACCGGGTATTCAGGGGTCGCTAGCGCTTACACAGCTGAGTGCATCATTGACCCCCCAGCCCCTACTCTGCGCCCACAGTGGACAGATGAGTTTGTGGTTTGGCTAATAGAATGGAACTACCAGTATACACACTGCTGTATAACTCGTGGCTCTGGGGCTCACTTTTATTGTTTTGGACAGTGTTTGACTGCTAAAAGCTGGAGTAGTTGGTCACGAAATCTGAATTGGAAGTATCAAAAGGTTCATATCTGTGATTCTATTAGTTTGTTACCAGTGGCGGGCCGTGCAATTTATACCTGGGCCTTCACTGCTGAAATACCACCTAATAACATGATGGCGTCGCAGCTAACTAGCTTCACGGGAAAACAATAGCAGCAACACAATCAAGGGCCATTCAGATATTGGATGTAAAAAAAACAAATGCAGTTGACTTACCAAATGCTGATCACATCCTCCTTTGTTGACAAAGAGTTTAATCCCATGGTTAAATCCCAACTCACAAATCCCTTTCTCCAATTTCAGCCATTGAGTGTTAAAAAAACAAAGCTATAGGTAAAAAAATAATCTACACCAAGCAAAATGCAAAAAATGTCATTTCTTCCATATCTTTGAATTTGAACTCTTACTACTCGGACTAAGCCTCTGCTGTAAGTTTCTTTTCACAATAGTCACATGCTCGCCCACTGACTAATCACAGCACCCACTGCACCCCACAGCAGAGCTGCTCCTGAAAACTGAGCTCCACGTAATGCTGACATGCTTATAGGCCAGCTAGCAGGCTCTGACACGTCAAAGAATACGCCCAACATGTCAAACTAAAGATCTGATTGGTTGAACACTATGACAATCAACAATATCGGCCCCATTAATTTAAACGGCACATGGATGCACTTGTGAGTCTGCAGGCCTCGGGCCTCTCTTCTACCGAGAGACACAGAGGTGAAATCTGATTGGATAAAAGCTCTACTTAAAGCAAGCTGCACTGGAAGCAGAGCAACTGAGGAAGACAGTAGCTGTGCAAATAGAAAATAAGATGATGGGAAAAATATTTTTTTAAATTATGATACATGTAGTGTATTTAAGAAAAATTATTAAATTATAAAATAGGTATAACTTTGTGATTCTGTTTAGGCCAGCAGAGAAGGCTTTGCAGGCCCTGACGGCCCGCCACTGTTTCTTACACTGTTACAGAATCAAAAGAAAAGTGGCATCCTTTATAATTTTTAAACAACTTCAGTTTTCTGTTCATTTACCCTTTTTAAGCAGTTAAATTAACTGAGCATTTATTCTGTTTTACATTGTGCCAAATATGCATATTAAAGTTTCAAAGCCACGATTACATTTTTAATGACTGTCCTGACTATAATTCCATACTTCCTGTCTTTTGGCATTGTCTTTATGAATTTTAAATAATGTAATGAGGTTTCGACCAATTGTTGGCCCCTTAGTATGTCCGCATAATAAGACACTGTCCATTAGACAGATAACTGGGATAAGAAGTTAAAAGCATGTAAATGGTAGTTAAAAGAAGGGAAGATCAAGTAGTTGAATTGCTTTATGATTGTAACACCAGCATTCATGATGTTACAAAAAAAAAGCCGTTGGTACACATAGCATCTTGATGCGGCAAAAGCTGCCACCTATGTCATTACCTGTACAAACCGAACAGGTATTTGTTTTGGGGCACACCCATACACTTTCTCTAATAAGTGTCATGCCTGGGCAGATATACACTGCTACTTAATAAAATATCTATCACCTGTTGATGATTTAGTAATCTTCAGATGTCATTGAGAAATACATTTTGCCACACAACATATTTGCATTACACAGAGCCATGGATGCAAAGGAACAGCAACACTGGATGGTTAAACAAACTCTTGCAGAAATTCTTGCCCATGCAGAACAACAGCAGCAGCAGTAGATGCATACAAAGTTGCAGTTGTAATGATTACAAGTACTTGCGCACTGGAACCCAAAAGCACAACACTGAGGCATAGTTACAAGTGTAGTTAAATTTACTATGTTCAGGCAGGGTCAAAACCAGGAAGTCAGTCACACAGGCAAAGAAATCCGAAAAGGGGCAGGCAGAGAATCCAAGGTCGGAACAGGTGGATTAGATATTGGAATGAGGATAACGGAGAGCTTGGCAGTAATACACAAGACAATCTGGCAGGGATCAAGTGCAAGTGAGTGGCCCTAAATGGTGAGGGAATGGGCTGCAGGTGAGATGGGCGTGTAAGACCAGTTGAGAGGAATGAGTGATGATAGGGTGTGAGTGACAGGACCTGAAACGACAGGGGAGTTGGATAAACAGGCACGCAGGATGAAAACGATCTAAGATGAAGTGGAATTTGTGACAGAACCTCCCCCTCTAGGGACGGCTCCTAACGTCCCACTGGGTTGGTCCGGATAAGCCTGGTGGAAGTCTGATCAGGGAGGGATCCAGTATACTGCGAGTAGGGACCCATGAGCGCTCTTCAGGACCATAACCCTCCCAGTCCACTAGGTATTGCACTCCCCTACCCCGTCGCCGAGATTTGAGCAGGCGACGGACCTTGTATAGGCAGGTGCCCCATCAATGAGCTGGGGGGGTGGAGGGGGTCTGGGGAAGGGCTGAAGCGGGCTCTCCTTGACAGGTTTAATCCTGAAGACGTGGAAGGTGGGATGAATTCTCATGGTCCGGTCGGCCGTCCCATCGTAAGCGACTGCGGCTCGGAATCCTACAGGATAATCAATCATTTAGCAACATATTAACCTTCAGAAAAGTATACAAACAATATTTAAGACTGCAGAAGGTTTGCCTTTGAACAAACTCCAGTGTCTTGCAGCTTCCTCTTGGTATTGCAAGTTGAACACAGAGTAGCTTGCGAAAACTGCAGCAAGCCCTGTGATGAAGCTTGGTTGGATGTCTTCACAGACGACGTGGCTTTCAATGCTTATCATCCAGCGTCACCAGCAACTAATGCAGACAACAATTATAGTTAATGTTCTGAAACCATATCAAATATATATATTAACTCAGCTTGTTGATGCAATTGCTGAGAAATTCAATCGGGTGTCTATGAAAATGAAATAACTCTCGCTGGTAACGTGGTTCGACAGAAAAATAACGATATAAAATGTTGTCAATCAAGAGAGTAACGTTAAGCTATGCTAGCTAAAGGTAGCTCGACACGTTAGCATGCATGCTAACAACAAGTCACGTTATCGGCAAAAAATCAATACAATACAATGTAAATTCAACACAAAATGACTGAACACGGTCATGCTAACTTTGATAACATCCAAATTACCTTGTTCAGTGAGCCACAGGGGTAGGATGGACTACGTGTCCGCTGCGGTGTTTGTAGGTGAAGCAGCAGGTGGTGCTCGGTCCACTTCGGTGCTTCGGTCAGAGTCCGTTGAAAATCCTCTTCTCAAATTCCCTCTTATTATTATTCTTCCATCCTGAATAAAATCACCGATCTATGATATCTAAAGCTTTCTGTTCATTTTCTTTAGGTTGACTATGTGCTAACTAAGCAGAGACTTGATGCAATGTGATGTTGAAGAGTAATGGACGGGCTTAGAGTCAACTGAGAAAGGAAAAAATACTGTAGTATACTGCAAAACTTGACAGTAGCTGCTGTTAATATTTTTTTTCTTCCAAGGCCTCACCTTTTGCTGGATTTAACTGTATTCAACTGTATTTACGAAGAACAGTACATTACTGTTGAGAATTTCTTTTATTTTTACAGCAATTTGTTACAGTGTAGCCTATGGTGTCAATTTCAGACAAAACTATGCTGTTTACTCGCTCCGAGCCAGTTGATGGAAACGTGCCTAATTCGCATTTCTTTTATCTGAGTTTGCCTAAAATTAGCTTGACAATTGATTGGAAACAGTGCTGGATTCCCAGATAGCCACTTCAAGGAAAGTAAGGGCACTGGACCTCAACGGTCTTTAAATCTAATAATCTTATATAATTTCTGACCTTGTGAATGGCATGATTTGATAATTCAGTGAATTTGGGTCCATCCCAAGTCTCTTATATGTCCTTTCCTCGCTCCCCGATCCTCGCTTGAACCGCAAGTTGTCCTGATTTGTTTTCTAATTTACCATCTAGTTTAAATATATGTTCATTGTAGGTCTGAAAAAAACAAGGACCACAAACAACTTTCTTCATTTATTAGAAAGAACTCTCTCGTCATGATCTGTTATTTCCTTCAATAACTTTTATTATGGATACAATTAAAGTCAGAGAGAGCTGCGGAGTCTGTCTGTCTGTCAGCAGAAAACTCGTTTTTACATCATTTAATGTAATTTCCATTCAGTCATGTGAGGCTGATCATTGTGTTGGGTTTGATGAGTTATGTCATTTCAATTTCCCCCGAAACATTGAGCAGAATAAATTAATTGCAGTGCTCAAGAGAAGTGAGTGATCAGAAACAGATGTGGCTTCACCTGACGCCACTAAGGAAAGGACGTCTCATTTTTCTTCAACCATATTTCCTCGTTTCCTCTCTCCTCGCATGGTTTCCTTGGGTACATCCCAAGTCTCTTATTTGTCATTTCCTCACTACTCGATCCTCGCTTGAACCGGAAGTTGTTCTGCGCCGGCATATTGACGGCCGTCCCAAAGCTCTTATTTCTGCTGTGAGGAGCGAGGAGGGAGGAGGGAGGAGGGATCTCTGAGGAGCCATGAGCGAGGACGCACGAGAACAGCGGCCGACACGCCCCCTCTTTGTTCTTCAGTTATGTGATTGGACGCTGCAGCTGATCTGACTGACTGACTGGAGTTTCATACCAGAGTGAAGACAGATCACAGATTAAACACAAGCTTTATATTTGATTAGTTTTCTGATTCACCATCTGGTTTAAATAAATGGTCACTGTAGACTGAACAACAAAAGGACCACAAACAACTTTCTTCATTTATTAGAAAGATTTGTCTTTTCATGATCTGATATTTCCCTCAATAACTTGTATTATGGATACAATTGTCAGAGAGAGCTGGAGAGACAAAACACTTTTTACATCATTTATAATTATTTTCGTTCAGTCACGTGAGTGTGTCTGGTTTGATGAGTTATATAATTTAAATTTCCCCCGAAACATGGAGCCTAATTAATTAATTCCAGTGTTCAAGAGAAACCATAATAATATTCTGAGTTATTTAATAATGACGTCACAATCAGAATTTCAATACTTACAGATACATTAATAAATAAGACGGACGCATTCCGTCGGTAGAAATGGGTTCTGCGCTTATAAACAGGACACAGTTTGTTAAAGAGGTAATAGGCTACAGAGAGAAAACACCTCCAATCTGACAGTGATGCTTACTGTGTGTCTTTATTAGTTATTAGTATTAGTAGTTACTATTATAAAGTACAGTGATCATGTGCACAGACACAAACTTCTCAAAAGTCTCTCCAGCTGTTAAAGCCGACTGACAGCTGATCAGAGCCGCCATCAGAAGCAGACGTCGCTTCACGTCACGCAACTGAGGAAAGGAAGTCTCATGTATCTTAAAACATATTTCCTCGCTTCCTCTCTCCTCGCATGGTTTTAAAGGACACAAGTGAGGGAAACGGGGATGCGATTAAGAGCTTTGGGATGTACCCATGGATGCAATAGGCCCTTTTCACCGCCGCCATTTTGACATGTAATTGCAGGGTGAACACAGGTGTGATTAAAAAAAATGGCTCTGTTCCATTTAGGTGGCTGGGGCCCTGGTATTGTGCATGTTGGCTCACTGGAATGAATTTGAAACTAAATAGAATGGGACCTTCATCAGTTTGATCAATCACACCTGTGTTTACCCTGCAATTACGTGTCAGATTGGATGGTGTGAAAAGGGCATATAAAGAGACTTGGGATGTACCCTGTGTTAGGATTGGAGTCAATCATTTAGCAAGCCAGAAGAGTTTGCGTCGATGCAGTTTGTCAAAATGCCTCTTTTGTCCTCTTCAGCAAGTGGGGGTCCTATCTCCTGGATGTGGCCCATGATGAGGGGGACTCGTGGAATGCTGTTGCTCCTGCTAATTCAGACATTAACAGGATGGACAGGTAAAGTAATTGATGTATCATCAGGTTTAAGCTTAAATTCTTCTTTACATAAAAGCTGCACTAATTGATATTTTATATTCACAATGGATCAAATACTTTCTTGTAATGTGAAGGGAGTTGCAGAGAGTAAGGAAACCAGAGAATTCGTTTTCCGTGGCAAAGCTCTGATCAATCCACTGTACACTACCTGCCCAGCACCAAAGAGCAGACAGAAAAAGTTAGCAATGATTCGCTCTTCTCACGGCAGCCATTTTGACATGTTATTGCAGGGTAAACCCAGGTGCAATTGCTAACATTGATTACGGCCCTGTTTCATTTAGGTGGGCCATGGCCCTGGTATTGTGGATGCTGGCTCACTGGAATGACTGACACACCAAAAATGGGCCCACAATTTCTTTTATTTTGACCCGTGTCAAAATGGCTGCTGTGAAAAGGGCCTATCAGGCTGCATGTCTATGTTGTGTTTACAGCTTGTTCTGCTGCCTCATAGTGGCCCCATAGATAATCTAAGTAAAGTAATGACTGCTTGAAATTGCATGGAACAAGTCAAAGTGAAGAATATTGATTATGATATTGATTATTATTTTAGAAAGTAAAATATTTTAAATCTGTATTTTTATGTGAAGATATAATACACTGCAAGTCATTTAAAAAAGATCTGTAAATCAGAAAGAATTTTCAATTTCTTACTTAGAACTTCAGTACTTTGTTTTTGTGAGAAATCATTGTATTCCCACTGAAACTAATCATTTATAGGGATTCATTTTCTGAAACACTGATGGAATTAATATTAACCAATATTTTTCCTCTCACTCCAAGGAGTTTGTTTTACTAATCGAGATAGTAAAGCAGTTTACCTCAAAACAATGGGTACTTTGCCTGAAACCCTCTCTTTTCTGCTGGGGGGCATCGTTCAGAACAACCACAAATGTTGACTGAATTCCAAACTTTTTAAATTTAAAATTGTCGTTGTTGGCGTGAAATGCAACCACAGGGGCGGAAAGACCAACGGGTACACACGTAATTTTGAGTAGGTTTTCCACAATTGGTTTGTTCTATTTCATCACATATTTCTAAAGGTGGTCATACACTACCGAATCACACATTATCCTGAATTAAGTATCCGGTTCATCACATTTGTATAATATCTATATTTTCACAGTTTCTCAAACATCTGGTGCTGCATTGAGTCCTCCAACAAGACTGGTCAACTCTAACAGCAGCTGCTCTGGCAGAGTGGAGATCTTCCACAACGGCACTTGGGGGACGGTGTGTGACAACATTTGGGACGTGAATGACGCTCAGGTGGTGTGTCAACAGCTGGGCTGTGGCAGGGCTCTGTCAGCACCAAGAAGGGCACGTTTTGGACAAGGAAGTGGACCAATCTGGCTGGATGACCTTCAGTGTTTAGGAACTGAGTCATCACTAACGGACTGTACACACAGAGGATTAGGAACCCACAACTGTGATCATTCTGAGGATGCTGGTGTCATCTGTGAAGGTAACTTTCTACATGTACATTTAATTTTTTTTTTCTGCACAAATATAACTGGAGTATTTAGAAAAAACATAGTTACTAATTTCATTCTATTTCACAAACAATACTGCAATAAAGTGCTGCTGGAAAGGTCCTAAAACCCAGCTGTGAGTTGAATTTTTAGACTCATTGATGTCAATGGGATTTTTGACTGGGTTTTTGATAAGATGCCTGAAATAAGGTCTGTGGTTAACACGAGATTTAGAGGTTTTAACATTTTGTTCAATGACATGAAATGCATCAGTAAATATCCCACTTGTGAAATTTGAAGCTTACGTTTTTTAAAAGAGATGGTTGCTAACGAGTGCCTAAATGAGACTATTGAACATCATCATGCTGAACTATAGTCTGCCTTTAGCTCAGTGGTGGTGGCGTGAAGTCTTGAGAAAGTGCTGTAGTTTGTTTAGTCTTGACGCGATGTCTTTGCTTATGTGGATAGCATCTATGATTTAAATAATGAAGTGGTGTTCATTTGGGAAGATGATCTTAATAAACAAAACCTGTTGGTATCATAAACTGGTTTAGCCTCAGACTTGATTTCCTGTAATAATCCAAAATCCCATTGGCTTTTTCATAATCCGAACCATTTATTGCCAAGTATGTTACACATACAAGGAATTTGACTTGGTGAATGGTGCATAACAATGAACGCAGTGCAATAATCAAGACATCATTGATAAATAGAATTTTTTTTTTTTTTAATTTACAATAAAATGTGGTAAAAAGCAAACCGATAACAGTGCTTTAAAACAAGTTAATGTAAAAGTGTATTTTAATGATTTCCTACTGTTACACACTCTTACGCATCATATGTATGTATGTATGTGTGTATGTGTGTGTGTGTGTGTATATATATGTGTGTGTGTGTGTGTGTGTGTGTGTGTGTGTGTGTGTGTATATATATATATATATATATATATATATATATATATATATATATATATATATATATATATATATATATATATATATATATATATATATATATATATATATATATATATATATACACACACACGCGTGTGTATACACATACTGATGGAGGAGCAGAGGATGGACTAAATGATGGCAGTGTAGAAGTGCACCATCATTGTCTTTGGCAGGTTGTACTTCTTCAGCTGCCTCAGGAAGTACATCCTCTGCTGAGCCTTCTTGGTGATGGAACTGATGTTGAGGTCCTGGG
The DNA here is from genome assembly GCA_032191485.1 of Leptoclinus maculatus. NCBI lineage: Eukaryota > Metazoa > Chordata > Actinopteri > Perciformes > Stichaeidae > Leptoclinus > Leptoclinus maculatus. Next base: position 23,021,786 of record JAVDOI010000006.1, read on the forward strand.
TTATGGTGGAGCCCAGGAAGCGGAAGGACTCCACAGCGTCGACGGGGGAGTCACACAGGGTGATGGGGGCAGGTGTGGCTGCGTTCTTGTGGAAATCCATTAACAGATGGTCAGTCTCCCACCTGTAGGCAGACTCATCCCCATCAGAGATGAGTCCAATGAGGTTGGTGTCATCCGCAAGCTTCAGGAGCTTGACGGACTGGTGACTGGAGGTGTAGCTGTTGTTGTACAGGGGAAGAGCGGAGGGTTAAAGAACGCAGCCTTGGGGGGGAACTGGTGCTGATAGACCAAGAGACTGAGACATGTTTTCCCAGCTTCACATGCTGCTTCCTGCCAGACATGAAGTCACTGATCCACTTGCAGGTGGAGACGGGCACGTGCAGCTGAGAGAGCTTGTCATGCAGCAGAGACAGGATGATGGTGTTGAAGGCAGAGCTAGAGTCCACAAACATGATCCTGGCGTAGGTTCCTGAAGAGTCTAGATGCTGAAGGATGAAATGAAGGGCCCTGTTGACAGAGTCTTCTAAAGATCTGTTGGCTCTGTAGGCAAACTGCAGGGGGTCCAGGAGTGGGTCGGTGAGGGTTTTGAGGTGGGACAGGACAAGGCGCTTAAAAGACTTCATGACCACAGAGGTCAGGGCGACGGGCCTGAAGTCATTTAGTCCTGTGAACCTTAGTTTTTTGGCAGACGGGGATGATGGTGGAAGCCTTGAAGCAAGCTGGTACGTGGCATGTCTCCAGGGAGGTGTTGAAGATGTCTGTGAATACCGGAGACAGCTGATCAGCACAATGCTTTAGGGTGGAGGGAGAGACTGTCTGGGCCAGCTGCTTTGCGGGAGTTCTGACATTTAAACAGCCTCATGGCGTCTCTCTTGAATAGTTGTCACTGGTGGGGGGGGGGGGTGATACAGGGGCATGGGCCCCTGCTGAGCTGGGGGAGCGGGACCAGGTGGTCTGTAGCTAGAGGATGGGGTCAAGATTGTCTAAAGCAACAGTGGAGCTTGTTTGCCAGGCGTAGGTCATTCATGGAGTGGGGGCCTTTAGGCTTGTCGTTTGTCTGAGACCTCTTCAGACGGAAGCGGAGTCACTTGCTGAGAGCTGGTGTTGCAGTTTCGCAGAGTACTGTTTCGCGTCTCTCACCGCCATGCTAAACCTGTATTTTGACTCCTTTTGTCGAGGGAACCAGTGAGAGGCTAACTTCCGGTTTGGCCTACGAAAGTGTCATCCTTGCAGCACTCTCTAGATATCTCCATCATCCTGACAATAACCTGTGTATCATTTCAATTTATTTTTGTATCGCCAAATGTCACAAATTTGCCTCAGCAGCTCTCAATGTAACCAGCTCAATCTGTCAGTTTATACCTGGTTTTGTTACATTTTATCTTTTAATCTTACGTTCACCCCTAATTTACATCTATTGCATATCATAGAACCTCACATTTTCCAGATAATTTATCATCGTTGCTTCGGAAGAATCATGTGTGAAGGGAGAGTATGATATGTAATAGTTGATGATAATGAAGCTAAATTATGAAATTATCAATTAAAGTTGCATTGAAGAGATGGGGCCTTTGCTCAATATTGCTGTAATTTGCAACCTACAGATGCCATGTAGGTTGACAGATATTTTGCTTTCAATTCAACCAGATGTGACTACAGTGAGACTGGTCAACTCTAACAGCAGCTGCTCTGGCAGAGTGGAGATCTTCCACAACGGCAATTGGGGGACGGTGTGTGACGACATTTGGGATCTGAATGACGCTCAGGTGGTGTGTCAACAGCTGGGCTGTGGCAGGGCTCTGTCAGCACCAGGAAGTGCACATTTTGGACAAGGAAGTGGACCAATCTGGCTGGATGACCTTCAGTGTTCAGGGAATGAGTCATCACTAACAGACTGTACACACAGAGGATTAGGAACCCACAACTGTGTTCATTCTGAGGATGCTGGTGTCATCTGTGAAGGTAACTTTGTATATTTCCACATTTCTTTTTTTTTCTGAACAAATATAACTGGAGAATTTAGAAAAGACATTCATTTCATTAAATTTCACAAACTATACAGTAATATAGTTACAATAAAGTGCTGCTGGAAATAGTCCTAAAACCAGTTGCGGGCCATGTATTTTATACTTGGGCCATCGGTGCTGTCCTACTACAGTTGAACCACCTCCTAATAACCTCACTATTACCCAGCGTGACGGGATGCTTTGTCATTAACGGTTAATGCATATACCGGTAGTCAAAATCAATGTAATTAAGACAATGATGGGAACAAACTCGCAAGAACCAGTCTCCTATACCTGTATTTATTTGACAACAAAGCAGGTAGAATAACATAAAACCCAAATAACATGATTCAACAGGCCTCTGCACATTCTAGCAAATTAAGTTGCTAAAACACTCATTCCGTTCCACACTCAAGGGCACAGGGCCATTCAAATATTATTCACATCAGAGGGAACAATATTAACCATATCATTAAAACGATGACAAAAAATTAAAACCGTAGTAACGCTACTGAAGATATAAAAAAAGCAATTTACTTATCAAAGCTGCTGTTCACATTTTAAAGACAAAGTCCATCCTCCTTTCTTTGATTACAAAGAGTTCAATGCCACGGTTGTACAGTACATCGGTTCAGTTCCAGCAAGAGGTCCGTCTCGATTCATGGGCGCCAGTGATGACAGTCAAGCCTCCACAGTTTTACTTCTTCATTTACGTTTTAATGCGTTTGAGGACTAAAAGTGTCCGCTCGACAGAGGCAGTAGATATTGGGATTGTCACCGCCAAACATGCCAAAACACAAAAAAATGTAATGTCACGTAAAAATGTCTTGCATATCTTTAACTCTTACCGCTACAAAGTTCTGCTAGCTAGTTTCACAACAGTCACACTAACCCACTGACTAATCAAGCTACATGTTAATGAAGACTGACTTGGCTAGGCCAGCTAGAAGGCTCTAGCATGTCAAACTAAAAATCTGATTTGTTGAAGACTATGACTATCAACAATATTGTCCCAATTTACCTAAACTGCAAAGGGATTTAGTTGTAATTCTGAAGGCGTCCGGGCAGATTATTTTACTTGGAGACAACATGGGGGCAAAATCTGATTGGATAAAAGCTCTACTTAAAACAAGTTGCGCTGGAAGCGACGCAACTGAGGAAACCGGTAGCTATGCAATGAGATAATAAACTAATGGTGAAAAAATATTTAGAATACATGTAGTGTATTTATGAAAACTAATTCAATTATAAAATACCTAACTTTGGGATTCCGTCTAGGCAAGCAGAGAAAGCCTTGCTGGACCTGACTACCCACCACTGCCTAAAACCCAGCTGTGAGTTTAATTTTTACACTCATGGAAGTCGATGGCATTTTTGACTGGGTTTTTGGTAAGACGCCGAAATAAGGTCTGGTTAACACGAGGTTAAGAGATTTTAGCATTTTGTTCTATGACATAAAATATGTCGGTAAATATCCCACTTGTGAAATTTGAAGCTTTTAAGTTTCTTAAAAAAGATGGTATCTAACAAGTGCCTAAATTGGACTATTGAACATCAAACGTCTGCCTTTAGCTTACCGGTGTTGGCGGTGTGAAGTCATGAGACAGTGGTTTAGTTTGTTTGTTGTCTTGATGTTATTTCTTTGATTCTGCCGATTGCATCTATGATTTAAATAATGATAAAAGTAGTGTTCATTTGGGAAGATGTTGGTGTCATGAACTAGTTTAGCCACAGAGCTGATTTCCTGCAATAATCCAAAATCACATTGGCTTTTTCTCGAGGGAACCAGTAAGAGGCTAACTTCCGGGTTGGCCTACAAAAATGTCATCCTCGCAGCACTCTCTAGATATCGCCATCATCCTGACTAATAACCTGTGAATCAACTCCCAATGTACCCAGCTCCATCTGTCAAAGTTTATACTTAGTTTTGTTTCATTCATTTTATCTCAAACTCTTTTACTTTACCACTCATTTACATCCATTGTATGAAATATTGCCTATCATAGAACCCCACATTTTCCAGATAATTTCTCATCTTTACCTCAGAAGAATCCTGTGTGACGGGAGAGTATGATATGTAAGAGTTCATACAAATAATAAAGAAGCTAAATTATTAAATAAATTTCAGTTACATTGAAGAAATGGGGCTTTTGGTCAATACTGCTGTTGCCATATGTTGACAGATATTTTGCTTTCAATTCAACCAGATATGACCTCAGTGAGACTGGTCAACTCTGACAGCAGCTGCTCTGGCAGAGTGGAGATCGTCCACAACGGCACTTGGGGGACGGTGTGTGACGACATTTGGGATTTGAATGATGCTCAGGTGGTGTGTCAACAGCTGGGCTGTGGCAGGGCTCTGTCAGCACCAATAAGTGCACATTTTGGGCAAGGAAGTGGACCAATCTGGCTGGATGACCTTCAGTGTTCAGGGAATGAGTCATCACTAACAGACTGTACACACAGAGGATTAGGAACCCACAACTGTGTTCATTCTGAGGATGCTGGTGTCATCTGTGAAGGTAACTTTGTCCATCTACATTTCATTTTTTTTTTCTGCACAAATATAACTAAAGAATTTAGAAAAAACATGGTTACTAATTTCATTCTATTTCACAAACGATACTGCAATAAAGTGGTGCTGGAACTGGTCCTAAAACCCAGCTGTGAGTTGAATATTTAGACTCATGGATGTCAATGTGATTTTTGACTGGGTTTTTGATAAGATGCTTGAAATAAGGTCTGTGGTTAACATGAGATTAAGAGATTTTAACATTTTGTTCTGTGACATAAAATGCATCAGTAAATATCCCACTCATGAAATTTGAAGCTTTTAAGTTTCTTAAAAGAGATGGTTGCTAACAAGTGCCTAAATGAGACTAATGAACATGATCGTGCTGAACTATAGTATGCCTTTAGCTCAGTGGCGTGAAGTCTTGAGACAGTGCTGTAGTTTGTTTGTTGTCTTAACGTTATCTCTTTAATTATGCCGATTGCATCTATGATTTAAATAATGATAAAACTGGTCATTTGGGAAGATGATTTTAGGAAACAAAATGTGTTTGTACCATAAACTGGTTTAGCCAAAGATTTTATTTTGTCAATAATCCAAAATCACATTGGCTTTTTGTCGAGGGAAACAGTGAGAGGCTAACTTCCGGGTTGGCCTACAAAAATGTCATCCCCGCAGCACTCTATGTGTGTATATATATATATATATATATATATATATATATATATGAATATATATTCGTATATATATATATATATATATATGAATATATATTCGTATATATATATATATGAATATATATTCTCTCATCCTGACTAATAACCTGTGAATCAATTCCCAATGTACCGAGATCCTTCTATCAAAGTTTATACCTAGTTTTGTTTAGTTTTATCTGTTATTACTTTCACACCTAATTTACATCCATTGCATATCATAGAACCACACATTTTCCAGAATTTATCGTTGCCTCAGAAGAATCATGTGTGAAGGGAGAGTATATGTAAGAGATGATAATGATAAAGAAGCTAAATTATAAAGTACAGTTACATTGAAGAGATGGGGCTTTTGGTCAATACTGCTGTTGCCATGTATGTTGACGGATATTTTGCTTTCACTTCAACTAGATATGACAGCAGTGAGACTGGTCAACTCTAACAGCAGCTGCTCTGGCAGAGTGGAGATCTTCCACAACGGCAATTGGGGGACGGTGTGTGACGACATTTGGGATTTGAATGACGCTCAGGTGGTGTGTCAACAGCTGGGCTGTGGCAGGGCTCTGTCAGCACCAGGAAGTGCACATTTTGGACAAGGAAGTGGACCAATCTGGCTGGATGACCTTCAGTGTTCAGGGAATGAGTCATCACTAACAGACTGTACACACAGAAGATTAGGAACCCACAACTGTGTTCATTCTGAGGATGCTGGTGTCATCTGTGAAGGTAACTTTGTAAATCTACACTTTTTTTTTTTTTTATGAACAAATATAACTGGAGAATTTAGAAAAAACATGGTTATTAATTTCATTCAATGTCACAAACGATGCAGTAATAGTTACAATAAAGTGCTGTTGGAAATAGTCCTAAAACCAGTGGCAGGCCATGCATTTTATACTTGGGCCATCAGTGCTGTCCTACTACAGTTGAACCACCTCCTAATAACCTCACCAATACGCCTCATGACGGGATGCTTCGTCATTAACAGGCAATGCATAGAGTGAAAATCAATGTAATTAACACAATGACGAGAACAAACTCTCAAGAACCAGTCTCATACATTTATTTGACAACAAAGCCGGTAGAATAACATAAAACCCAAATAACATGATTCAACAGGCCTCTGCACATTCCAGCAAAATTACGTTGCTAAAACACGCATTCCGTCCCACACTCAAGGGCACAGGGCCATTCAAATATTATTCACATCAGAGAAAACAATATTAACCATTTCATGAAATCGATAAAATAAATAAATCTAAAACAGTAGTAACAATACTGCAGATGTAAAAAAAAAAAGCAGCAGTTCACCTACCAAAGCTGCTATTCACTATTTAATTAAAGACAAAGTCCATCCTCCTCTCTGATTACAAAGAGTTCAATGCCACGGTTGTACAGTAAATCGATGCGGTTCAGTTCCAGCAAGAGGTCCTTCTCTATTCATGGACGCCAGTGATGCCAGTCGAGCCTCCACGGTTTTACTTCTTGAATACGTTATAATGCGTTTGAGGGCTGAAAGTGTCTGCTCGACAGAGGCAGTAGATATTGGGATTGTTGCCGCCAAAACGCTAAAAATGTAATGTCACATAAAAACGTCTTGCATATCTTTAAACTTTAACTCTTACTGCTACAAAGTTCTGCTAGCTAGTTTCACAACAGTCACGCTAGCCCACTGACCAATCAAGCCGCACGTTAATGATGACGTACTTTGGTAGGCCAGCTAGAAGGCTCTGGCATGTCAAAGAATACGCCCAACATGTCAAACTAAAAATCTGATTAGTTGAAGACTATGACAATCAACAATATCGTCCCCATTTACCTAAACTGCAAAGGGATTTAGTTGTAATTCTGAAGGTGTCCGGGCAGATTTTTTTACTTGGAGACAACATAGGGGCGAAATCTGATTGGATAAAAGCTCAACTTAAAACAAGTTGCACTCATGGAAGTCAATGGCTTTTTTGTCTGGGTTTTTGGTAAGATGTCTGAAATAAGGTCTGTGGTTAACACGTGATTTTAACATTTTGTTCTATGACATAAAATTCGTCAGTAAATATCCCACTTGTGAAATTTGAAGCTTTTAAGTTTCTTAAAAGAGATGGTTGCTAACAAGTGCCTAAATGAGACTAATGATCATGCTGAACTATAGTCAGTGGTGGTGTTGGCGGCATGAAGTCATGAGACAGTGGTGTAGTTTGTCTTTGCTTCTGCCGATTGCAAAGTAGTGTTCATTTGGGAAGATGATCTTGGTGAACAAAACATGTCATAAACTGGTTTAGATACCTCTATCATCCTGACCAATAACCTGTGAATAAACTCCCAATGTACCCAGCTCCATCTGTCAAAGTTTATACTTAGTTTTGTTTCATTCTTTTTATCTCAAACTCTTTTACTTTACCCCTAATTTACTTCCGTTGTATGAAATATTTCCTATCATAGAACCCCACATTTTCCAGATAATTTCTCATCTTTACCTCAGAAGAATCATGTGTGAAGGGAGAGTATGATATGCAAGAGTTCATAAAAATAAAGAAGCTAAATGATTAAATAAAGTACAGTTGTATTGAAGAGATGGGGCTTTTGGTAAATACTGCTGTTGCCATATGTTGACAGATATTTTGCTTTCAATTCAACCAGATATGACCGCAGTGAGACTGGTCAACTCTAACAGCAGCTGCTCTGGCAGAGTGGAGATCTTCCACAACGGCAATTGGGGGACGGTGTGTGACGACATTTGGGACGTGAATGACGCTCAGGTGGTGTGTCAACAGCTGGGCTGTGGCAGGGCTCTGTCAGCACCAAGAAGGGCACATTTTGGACAAGGCATTGGACCAATCTGGCTGGATGACCTTCAGTGTACAGGAACTGAGTCATCACTAAAAGACTGTACACACAGAGCATTTGGAACCCACAACTGTGGTCATTCTGAGGATGCTGGTGTCATCTGTGAAGGTAACTTTGTACATCTACAAATTAAAAAAAAAAAAATTCTGCATAAATATAACTGGAAAATAAAAAAAAACATGGTTATTAATTAAACCTCGCAGGTTTGCAGTAGGACATCTGTTAACACCGACCATTGGACCAATAACCTGTGAGTACGAAATATAACCAGGTATCAGAGCTGACATCTCAGCACAGTGAACTGTTCTGAATTCATAACAATGTTTCTTTTCGTCTTGATCTTTAGGGGAGGACTGACCGAATGCTGTGTGTGAAAATGTGTGACAAAAATAAAATCAATATTTCATTCAATCATTTCTACTCTGCTACTATGCTCAAAATCAACATATTTGGTGTCATTACTTGATTTCTAAGCTATTTTAGCAGTTCTGCACCCTTGTAAAATCAACCTTCGTTTCATGTGGGGTACATGGAGACAGGACTATTGCACATGCTCAAACTAGCCCCAACTTGGGTGAGAGGGACTAGCACAGGCTAACTAACATGCTAAAACTTACACACTTCCTTCAGTAACATTTAACCAACAGATTTAGCATGAAACGACTCATTAAAACCTACCGATTTTGATGTGCAGGAGCCAGGAAATGCACTGCTGTGCTATCTTATTAGTGTGTCTAGCACTAAACGATCGGTCTTATTACAATACTCAACCACTAAACTAAACATGAAGTGCATTAATCTTCAAAATGATTGTGTAAATGTTGGTCCCGAAGTTATTAATTTGGAGTTTTGTGCACTTTGCATGTCAGAAGTTATGAGCAGCTCGAGCCATGCTCATGTTACAGGTCTCAGTTTAAAAGTGCTGGCGGACAGATGTCACTAACTCAAGAAAACCGGAAAAATTGAGGGAGGCAAACGTGTGGCTTGTCATTCAAAGTCTTCTCAAGCTATGAGAACTGTCATCAACATACATTTGTATGGCAGACTAAAGGCAGGTCATTGATATACAAGCTAAACGAAATAGTACCCTGTATTGATCCTTGAGGCACACCAATGTTCCAGTGAAGGAATGTTGAGTATTGCCAACACGTCCACTTGGCTTCTTATCTCCGTGTGTGTGTGTTGCAGCAAACTGCATTCTATTTTGAGTGCCAAGTTATGGCTGCATGCATAATCAACCACCTCTCAGTCGGCCTGACTTGCACTTTCTCAAAACATATATATATATATATATATATATATATATATATATACGCACATGCTTGTTTTATACTGACACTTCACTCACTACTCTTAACCTGCCCCGCACATTCAGGGGTCGCTAGTGCTAACACAGCTCAGTGCATCGTAGACCTGATTAATCAGATGAGTAATGGGGCAGACTATGATTTTCTAAAATAGCCTGTCATGTCCATCACTGCTGATTCAGATATTTCTGTTACCCTATGTTGCCAGATAACCACCGATCCACCTGGCTTGCTCTTAACTAAGGTGCTGGAAGTATAAAAGTTCATATGTATGTGATTCTATTAGTTTGTTACACTATGTTAAAAGAGAATCAAAAGGAAAGTGGTATCCTGTTTCATTTTTAAACCACTTCAGTTTTCTGTTAATTTAACCTTTTTAAGCGGTTAATTTACCGGAGCATTTATTCTGTTTTACATACTTTGTGTCATCACTTTATTCTTCCAAATATACATATCAAAGCCAAGATTACATTTGTAATGACTGTCCGTACTATAATTCCATACATGATTTATCTTTATGAATTTTAAATAATGTAATGAGGTTTTGACCAATTGTTGGCCCCTCAGTATGTCTGCATGATAAGACACTGTCCATTAGACATAACTGGGATAAGAAGTTAAAAGCATGTAAATGGTAGTTAAAAGAAGGGAAGATCAAGTAGTTGAATTGCTTTATGATTGTAACACCAGCATTCATGTTACAAAAAAGCCGTTGGTACACATAGCATCTTGATGTGGCAAAAGCTGCCACTTATTTAATTCATTTTTGTACAGCCCAAAATTACAAATTTCCCTCAGAGGGCTTTACAATCTGTACACATACGACATCCTCTGTCCCGGAACACTCATCGGAACAGGAAACTCTCCCAAAAAAAAACTTTAACAGGGAGAAAAGAGGAGAGCAACAGAGGAGGGATTCCTCTCCCGGGATGGACAGAAGTGCAATAGATGTCATGTGTACAGAATGAACAACATAACAGTTACAACACATTCAATGCATATGACAGAACCACGGCAGGAGGCCTGTCCAGGTATAACCAAGATCTACAGAAATCTGCGAGGCGGGAAAGCAGAGACTCCGATGAAGAAGCAAAGCCAGTAATGTGCGTTAATGTTATAGGTAATATGAGTAAAAATTATATTAGCAGTGGGAGTCAGCAGGGCCACGGCAGGAGGGAGGTCCAGGGTCCAGATATAACTACGATCCATGGAACCTGTGAGGAGAGAAAGCACAAAGACTCCGGGGACGACGCAAAGTTAGTAATGAGCATTAATGGGACATGAATTCATACAGAAGGAGATAGAGGAGAGAGAAGCTCAGTGTATCCTAGGAAGTCCCCCAGCAGTCTAGGCCTATAGCAGCTTATCTAGGGGCTGGTCCAAGGCAAACCTGAGCCAGCCCTAACTATAAGCGCCATCAAAAAGGAAAGTTTTAAGCCTAGTCTTAAATCTGGTGAGTGTGTCTGCCCCCCGGACTGAAACGGGAAGCTGGTTCCACAAAAGAGGAGCTTGATAACTGAAGGCTCTGGCTCCCATCTGACTTTTTTGGACACTAGGAACCACAAGTAACCCTGAATTTAGGGAGCGTAGCTCTCTTGTAGGATAATATTGTACTATAAGCTCTTTAACATATGATGGTGTCTGATTAGTTCGGGCTTTGTAGGTAAGTAAAAGGATTTTAAATTCTATTCTAGATTTTACAGGGAGCCAGTGCAGAGAAGCTAATAGAGGAGTAATATGATCTCTTTTCTTAGTTTTTGTTAGTACACGTGCTGCAGCATTCTGAATCAACTGGAGAGCTTTAAGAGACTTGTTAGAGCAGCCAGATAATAAGGAATCAAAGTAATCTAGTCTAGAGGTGACAAATGCATGAACTAATTTCTCTGCATCGCTTTGAGACAGGATGTGCCTGATTTTTTTAAATGTTCCATAGGTGAAAAAAAGGCAGTCCTTGAAGTTTGTTTTATCTGGGTGTTAAAAGACAAATCCTGATCAAAGATAACTCCGAGATTCTTTACGGTGCTGCTGGATGCCAGCGCAATGCCATCTACAGAAACTATATCATTAGATAATTGGTTTCGGAGGTGTTCTGGGCCTCGTAGAATAACTTCAGTTTTGTCCGAGTTTAACATTAGGAAGTTGCAGGTCATCCAGGTTTTTATGTCTTTAAGACATGCTTGCAGTTTAGGGAGCTGGTTGGTTTCATCTGGTTTGATCGATAGATATAATTGAGTATCATCTGCATAACAATGAAAGTTTATAGTGTTTTCTGATAATATTGCCTAAAGGAAGCAATATATAAGGTCAACAAGATTGGTCCAAGCACAGAACCTTGTGGAACACCATGACTAACGTTGGTCTTCATTGAGGTTTCATCGTTTACATATACAAACTGTGATCAATCTGATGAATAGGATTTAAACCAGTTTAGTGCGGTTCCTTTGATGCCAATATAAAGTTCTAGTCTCTGTAACAGGATGTAATGGTGAATGGTGTTGAACGCAGCACTAAGGTCCAACAAGACAAGAACAGAGACAAGTCTATTGTCTGATGCAATTAGGAGGTCATTAGTTTTTTTTACCAGAGCTGTCTCTGTGCTATGATGCTTTCTAAATCCTGACTGAAAATCCTCAAATAAACTATTGTTACGTAGAAAGTCACACAACTGATTCGCAACTGCTTTCTCAAGGATCTTAGAGAGGAAGGGAAGGTTAGAGATCGGTCTATAGTTAGCCAACACCTCTGGATCGAGAGTGGGCTTCTTAAGAAGAGGTTTAATTACAGCTACTTTGAAGGACTGTGGTACATGGCCTGTTAGTAAAGACAGGTTGATGATATCTAGTAAAGACGTGCTAATTAATGATAGCACTTCTTTAAGCAGCCTAGTCGGTATAGGGTTTTAGAGACAGGTAGAAGGTTTAGACGTAGAAATGATTGAAGTCAATTTGTCAAGGTCAATAGGAGTAAATCCATCTAAATATATACCAGCCTCATGTGGGAGTGGACGACGCCATCATCTACCTGCTGCAACGAGCTCAGTTGCACCTGGATGGAACCGGTGGCTCTGTTAGAATCACTTTCTGTGATTTCTCCAGTGCATTCAACACCATCCAACCACTGCTGCTGAGTGAGAAGCTGCGGGTGGTGGGGGTAGACACGTCCACCGTCTCCTGGATCACTGACTACCTCACAGGCAGACCACAGTTTGTCCGACTGGGCCGTTTGCTGTCTGATACGGTGGTCAGTGATACTGGAGCCCCACATGGAACTGTTCTGTCTCCCTTCCTGTTCACCTTGTACACCACTGACTTCCAGTACAACTCATGCCATCTGCAGAAGTTCTCTGATGACTCTGCAGTGGTTGGGTGTATAAGGGATGGACGGGAGGAGGAGTACAGGGCAGTAGTGGATGACTTGGTGGAGTGGGCCGGTAGAAATCACCTGCTTCTGAACGTGGCTAAGACCAGAGAGATGTTGGTCGACTCCACAACCGCTGAGAGTTCTGGGAGAGGACGTGGACATGGTGGAGGAGTACAAGTTCCTGGGTGTCTCCATCGACAACAGACTGAACTGGAAGACCAACATCAACGCTGTGTACAAGAAGGGGATGAGTCAACTCTTTTTCTTGAGTAAACTTCGATCCTTCAACGTGTGCAGCAAGATGTTGGAGATGTTCTACCGGTCTGTTGTGGCCAGTGCACTGTACTTCTCCGTAGTCTGCTGGGGGAGCAGCATTGGAGCCGGAGACACCAACAGACTTAACAAACTGTTTAAGAAGGCCGGCTCCATCATTGGCTGCAAACTGGACAGTCTGGAAAAGGTGGTTGAGAGGAGGACACTGAAGAAATTATTATCCATATTGGATGACCCGGATCACCCTCTCCACCACCTACTGCAGGGACAGCGGAGCACTTTCTCCAACAGACTGATCCAGCTCCGCTGTCACAAGGACAGATACAGGAGATCATTCCTGCCCTCTGCTATAACACTTTATAACAAATCACCTCTGGTCAAATCAATCACACGACTATAACATTGTTACACTGTTGTTGTTTGTTTGGTTTAATCTTTGCACTATTGTTTAGTTAGTTCATTTTAATATTAGTCTATTTCATTGTATATATTGTGCATTTTTATATTCAATATTTTTTACTCTGTTATTGCTTTACCTGTACCATAAATGCTGCTGTAGTGAAGAAATGTCCCCTTGCGGGATTAATGAAGTATCTATCTATCTATCATCAAAGCAAGAGAGAGAGTACCCCCATGTGGACCGACAGGTGTACTGCATGCTTTCAATCTGTCACTGGGTTTCATATCCATATTGCTCCCTGTAGTTAAAGCTACCCTGGGGAGGGTTTTGTTGACAAAGTTGTTACCATCCAGTGTTTCTCCCCAAAACAGCTTCTGTGTATCCCTGAGCCCTTATTAACACACTGAATGTGTTTCCTTCTTCAGAAAACATTTGCAAAGCAAGCAGGTATTTTCTAACACAGCTGCTCATCTTTTGTACGAATGGGAGAGTTTCATGCCCATCCAAGCTTTGGAAGTGCTCCAACTGTCAACCACATAACATGACCAGTGCGGAAACTTAATTTAGAGTTACTGCTGTTTCCCCTTTTACTTTGAACCTAAAACCAACCTTAGCCCTATCCCCAACCAGCTTTCTCTGCAATGCCTAACCATAACATATCCTAAGCTATGATCCCATCACAGCAAAAGGTGTGACAAAATAACTCTATAGCATGGCGTGTGTGTGTGTGTGTGTGTGTGTGTGTGTGTGTGTGTGTGTGTGTGTGTGTGTGTGTGTGTGTGTGTGTGTGTGTGTGTGTGTGTGTGTGTGTGTGTGTGTGTGTGTGTGTGTGTGTGTGTGTGTGTGTGCGTGCGTGTTTGTGTGCGTGTTTGTGTGCGTGCGTGCGTGCGTGCGTGAAACATGATACGACTACCCCCAACTTAAATTCATGAGGGAAAGTTAGAAAGACTATTCAGGTGTTTGAGGAATAACCTGCAATATGTGTTTGAGGAATACACTTTCTTTTAAGTTTCTTACATAGTTACCGTTGATGCAGACTAGTGTTAGCTATCTTTGGACGATAGTAATGTTTGCTAATTTGATAAATAGCTAAAGTGAATGCCATATACTCCCACCTTAAATTCTTTAGGAAAAGATAGAAAGACTGTTTAGGTGTTTGGGGAATAACCTTCAACATCATTTTGAGGAAGTGCAGTTTGTCTTTTAAGCGTGATCTGCATAGCTTAATCCCAGAGGCAGAAAGCTAAGCGGTGGCTGTGTGAGAGTGTAAACTTAATGATTGGTGGTGGAATTGGCTGCGATGCCAAGGGGCATCTGCAGTCTGTAGAATCAGAGTTCTACTGCAGTCTTTCGTAAAAAGACAGATGGAAATGATTATTTATATTACTCAAGTTATCCTCCACAAAGACTGAAAAAGAAGCCTGCCATATAGTCAACTGTTAAGATTAAATCTGAAACCGAGCGAGCCCCATTTGGGGTTCTAGTGGTACTGAGCGGTACCGAGCGGTACCGTAGAAAGCAATTTTCAGAAACAAATATAATAATCCTACAAACATGTTGCATACCGGCTTAACGAAGAACTTCTGATGAACAGAACCATGTATAACATTTTACACACTGAAAACACAATTAAACATGATCTAACATAACCTACAAGAAGAGCTACCAAAATATCATGTTTTTTTCGCCATAACTCGGAGAGATACGCACTCCGAAAAATGCTCCGACCACCAAGCTAGAAGCTACCACGGCCGAAGTTGCTATCAAACAGCATTAGCATTCGACACGCATTCCATCGCTAGATTCAGAATTACTCTCCGTCAAACCGTTCAAAAGATACCAGCAAACAAGTACACAAACCACGCCATACATACAAATTCATAAATCTCACTCACTTTGAGATGAATCATGAAAAAAATAATCCGTTTTCACCGCTAAAATCTACTGCTGCTATCTGTTTCCTGTCTAATTCAACTGTTTCCTGAAGAAAGGGGGGTCAAACAAGGCTGGGGGAGCACATTTCACATTTGGTGAATCCGGTTTTACGCAGGGCTACGCTGTGCGCGTATCTGTTTTTTACGTAAAACGATTCAGTCAATCAAAACCACGTTGCCTCCACTGCATTGGCTAGATCCTAAGGCGTGTTTAGAGGTCTCATGGTATGGGATTGACCAACCACAGGCTGATTTATGGTGCAACGGCTCAGAGAGGCCTTAGAGAGGATTCTAGCTCTCAAAAATGATGCCATACTGCTCTATGTGATAGATTGTGCATGTACAAGGATAAAGGAAGTAGTGATATAGTGATTTAGTATATAAAAGTACAATGGAACAGCTGGAGAAGCTGTTTCCCAAATGACGACCTTTCGTGACCTCTCGTACATTTATCTCTCTAGCTCTGGCCTGCTTCACTCTATCAACTCCAATTCTTTTTTGTATGACTACTGCCATGCTTTGCTATGATGCTGGGTGGTTAATATAGATAATACTATATTAAATTAGGCTGAACAGGGCCTAATTTAATATAGTATTATCAATAGAAGTGCTTTTTCACCAGGGGAACCTGACATTTTCAAAATGGAGCTGTGTTCCATCTTCATTTGCTATTAACCAGTAAATATACACAATATTTACCCCCCTATTTAGCTCACCCCCTTTAGTGTTATTAATCAATTGAAATGATTAAAATAGACCTTGTAGTTAGAGAGTAAGGTCCCTTTGAGTATGGGTATAGTATTTTTGAGCAGAAGCCTAAAAAGGGCCTAGGTTTCAAAAGGTTAAAAATAATGTGTCACTCTGATGGAGAATTTGAGAGACAGGGTCAAATTCATCAGGCATGTGTCCGGTTCTGAGAAAATAAGAAGAATTTTTAAACACGTTTGTCTAAAATTCATGAAAATATCACCATTTAGCACTTGATCCACTTTCTCATTAACAACAGCCTGTTATCTTGACTGCTGTCTTTTCACCTGTTGCTCAGACGGTAAAAGTGTCATCAGAAAACATTGGCATATTCTGTCCAGTGACCCCATTTTGGCAAATATATATTCACTGCTAGGCAATCAAGTAATTTGAGGGACGGACTCATAAAGACATAGCTCTATGTTAGGCTACATTTTTAAAGCTCTCTTTCCCTTGGAAATGTTCTTTGTTTGAACTGTATTAATTGTAATACCCATGCTCAAAGGGAATCCGTTGTTACATCCCCAAATACATTTTTTTAAAGTTAGAATCACATGTAGGACCACACAGGTAATGTACCTCTTAAAATGTCCTATTGGGGTTTTTGCTATGTGGGCAAGACAAAAAGGGAGTAGAGAATCAGGATTACTGTGCATTTAAGGAGCATAAAAAATACAGATGAGGTCTCCTTTAGCCATTTTTTTTCCTGCTGGCCATGGAGTTTGTAGTCTACAGGGTATTAAGGCTTTCAGGCCACTGTTGAGGGGAGGAGATATGAAAGGGAAACTTCTTATTTCCTCCCAAGAGGCCCATTGGATACGCCACTTACAGACCAAGTATACTGGGGGTTTGAAGGTGCAGTGTGTAGGATTTGGCGACATCTAGCGGTGAGATTGCAGACTGCAACCAACTAAAACTTCTCCTGTGTGCCAAGTGTGTAGGAGAATTATAGTGGCCGATGTAAAAACGCGAAAGGGCCTATCTAGAGCCGGAGCAACATGGTGGACCCACTCCATATGTGCATAAGGAAACGAAAACCTGATTCTTATTTTCAGGTTATTATGCACTAAAGAAAAGATACTTATGAATAAAAAAAAATAATTGTCTTAATGTAAGTAACCAACTGGGTAAGTTGGTGATATTTATTGATGTTTCTTTTATCCTATTCACTACCGTGTCTCCCCTTAAAGCTGCGTTTTTATTTTTTTATGATGTGTGGGCATATACTGTATATAAAAAGTAGTTGTAGTCACCCATTGGTTTGTGGACCACTCGTTTGAAGCCTTGAATATGGCGTTTTGTCCGTCGCCATCTTGGTTTTTGGAACCACAAGTGACACGAGAGGCGGAGCTAAGTACAGCCGAACACTGAACAAGCATTTTCATTAACTTTTATGAAATTAAAGTTAAAGTGCTAAAATACAACTTCAAGAACAAACAACGCTTTGGTAGTGACCTGTCAATCACAGTAAGCCCGCCGTAAAGAATACTCTGCTTCATGGTCTGTTTTACTTTAAATGTGACCATAATTTACTAAATGAACATCATGTTGTACTGAAGAAGACTTGAAACTAGAGATTGAGACCATAAACTCATGTTTACTGAGGTAATAAATCAAGAGAGAAGTAGAGTAATTTTGTCATAGACTTTGCAGTTGTCTTTGATGCAATACATTTTTAGTCTTTTGTATTTCATGAAATAAAATGTTATGATTGATGTGAATCTGCAGTTTAAATGTAACCCTTTGTATATGCATCATCGACAAAAATGTACTGATAGTCATAGGAGACTTTACCAGGGGTCCACAACTTCTCCTGCCAAGCTTTATTGGAATTCCAGATCAAAAAATATCAAATGGAAGTCTATTTGGAATTTTAACGAGAAATATTGCGGTACCAACAAAACCAAATAAGTTTAATTTAAAAATACACACCGGACTTATCCTGTAAACCAGGTGCTTTCACAATTCAGAGATGATATTGAAGGAAAATGTAAGTTTTGCACTAATGAATCTGTAATTTATTTTATTTTATGTATTAAATTATTTGGTTAGAAATGGAATATTTCTTTAAGACACTGGTTCAATAATTGATTTAGAACAAGATTGCCAGTTTTTTATTATATTCATTTTAAAACACATTTTTATTTTGAGCCCCTTCATTTTAGATGGAAAATACAATCATCACAAATGTAAATGGACTAAAAAAAGAAACAACACATACAATAGTTCATGTACACGTGTTGTTTATTAAAATAAATATCAGAAACTATATTGACACACAACATGGACTGAAGAATAGTAAAGCAATGAAAACAGTAGAACATGTAAACCCTTAAATATTTTTTGCTAACTACATGGTAACCCTATGTAAACAGTTTTGTCCTGTCCTCTCTTTTTTTCTACGTTTTCTTTTGAAGATGATTGTATAACTTAAACATGACACTATAAAGATTTTTTTTTTTTTTTAATTTTCAAAGATCGAAATTATTTTTGCAACCAGAGAAGTCGCCCCCTGCTGGTCATTTGAAGAATGAATGCAGGTTTAAGGCACTTCCCCATTGGCCTCAGAAACCGGAGATTGCCGCTTGCGTGTAGACGCACAGATACCGAGTGTGCAAGATAAGACAGCAACGTAGTAAAGGCCGAGCCTCGCTGTTTCAATGCCACTTTAATACAGCCAATGCTAACACTGCTCCAGTACGGCAACTTGGAAGGGACATGCACAGGCACTATTCACTGATATTATACACACACAACACAGACAACCTGACAAACACTGACATTTCCCTTGCATCCCCTTCAGTACTATTGACTAATGACAGGGTGCCTTACCTAGGCTAAGTAAAATCAAATGCTTCCTTTTACCCGTTGTGGTTGTCGTTCATTTACAGCCGTATACGTAGTTCCATAATTTCTGACCGCCATGGCCCGAAATAAATACAGACGATTCAGTTCAGTGGGAAAATACCATTAAAAGAAGTCCTCATTTTCTACCAAGCCCAAGGGGACATGAATCCAACGCTGCCTTCAAGGGCTGTAGGACATGTCAAAGCGCAAAATTACCCCTTCAAAGGTGCGAGCTTTAATCACACCCAGAATCTTGAGCAACGCAGTCCAGTGAATACATATTTATTTAGCCCTTAAACATTTTTGCATATGTGTATTGAATATGTAGCGTAAGCCACTGTGGGGTCCAGCTTCTTTTTACTTCGCACTTTTAATTTTAGTTTTTGATTCAAATCATTGCAGGGACTCATATTGTAGATTTTTCATTACCCTATAGCTGCCACCATGGCAGCATCACTGTAATTGGTCGAATGAGTAAGTGGGGTGTGTCAATAACAACTTTTGGAAAGTGGCTTTGTGTTACACGGACGTTATGAATCTGAAGCTCCCCTGCAATACCATGGCAATTTCAGTTTTTTTTGGGGGGGGGGGTTCAAACGTCAGCTCGAGTTCGGATCGATAACAGGGGTTTACGAGCAGCACTTGAAGGAGGCATGATGCTGCGCGCGTAATGGATTTCCCCAGCACTGCTGCACGTCGGGGACCAGGAGCTGCAGCCGCAGCAGCAGTCCGGCCACGTTAAAATCGGCTCCACCGCTGGATGCCGGTGACCTTGGCCAGCGGTGATAACGGCCCTCGCTCTTGTATATTTATTTTTTTGCTTTTCTATTCACCATGGCATCGCTGGACGGGCCGGACGAGGATCGCGTGTTGCAGCGGGGGAGATCTCAGAGTGACCCGAGCAGCATCACCGAGGTCCGCTTGGGTGAAGCGCACAGAGCAGGTAAAGAGGAGAGGAGAGGAGAGGAGGGGGGGTGACCTATGTCATCTGCTCATTAGTTTGTGCCTTTTGGCAGGTGGTGGTTAGATGGGAGACACATCACACGATGTCGGGGGGGGGGGGGGGGGGGGGGGGTATGAAGGCAAATCACTGTCAAAATCCGAGAGCGCAAATGAGATCCATGCGCGCGCGCATTTTACTTTGGCGAGCGCTTTACATCACTCCGCGAGCAAAATTCACTCTCGCGCGAGCAAAATTCACTCTCGCGCGAGCGAAAGTCCCTCGCGAAGCTGAAACCTGCTCGCTCGCGAAACTTTAACCTGCTCGCTCGCGAGTCTTTTTCCTGCTCGCGCTCGAGTTGTTTTTCTTTTTGACAGTAAGTGGGCGGACCCAGTCTCCCTTGTATCTCGACATCTAATTGGTTACAATCCTCGTTTTTGGATAGACCGGATATCACTCTGACACAGACGCTAGGGGGAGATTTTCAGATTGCACTACAGGTCAGGGGCAAATAATGTACATTTTACTGCACGGGTACTTTTACTTTCTGCACTTAAAGTACATTTTGCTGATAATAACATACTTGACTGAGGTTTTGAATGCAGGTATTTTACTCGTAGTGGATTGTTTCATCATGGTATTAGTACGTTTACTGCAGTGAAGGATCTGAATCATTTTTTATCCACTAACTACTTGTCAGTGACTTCAATTTGGAAACTCACTTGGCAAACAGATAATATACAAACAGTGGTCCCTAATCTTGGCTCTAGATCCTTGAGCGGGTCCAAATTGTTGCTCATATTTTACAACTACATTATATCTCCTCTGTAAATACAACAGTATGATTAAATATGATCACATCATGTTTTAATCAATTAAGATCAAAGAGTTTCTTTGAGCTGTTTGTCACAAGAGGTTTGACTATCAAACACACATTGTCTGTAATAGAATGATGGAGTGAATGTAAACCAATCTGAGCAACTTGACTTTAACACATTTTTAATTATTGTATTTAACAACGCTATTAACATAATTAGTATTTCATCAGCCTCTACAGTCTGAAAAGTTTACAAAACCTGTCAGACAAATGTATAACATCCTGAGATGTAGTGGAGTACAGTAGTGTTTAGTGGCGGATTGAAAACCACCTCTAACAGACCTAGCGTCTGTGTCAGATTGATATCAGGTCTATCCAAAGACCAGGATTGTAACCAATTAGATGTCGAGATACAAGGGAGACTGGGTCCGCCCACTTACTGTCAAAAAGAAAAACAACTCGAGCGCGAGCAGGAAAAAGACTCGCGAGCGAGCAGGTTAAAGTTTCGCGAGCGAGCAGGTTTCAGCTTCGCGAGGGACTTTCGCTCGCGCGAGAGTGAATTTTGCTCGCGCGAGAGTGAATTTTGCTCGCGCGTGAGTGAATTTTGCTCGCGGAGTGATGTAAAGCGCTCGCCAAAGTAAAATGCGCGCGCGCATGGATCTCATTTGCGCTCTCGGATTTTGACAGTGATTTGCCTTCATAGGGGGGGCTCGGCCGATCCCACTGAATTCGTATGCAACAGACGTAGGATGTGTGCTGTAAACGTGCGTCATTTACCGTCCCCTAACGTTGCATATTGGCTACTCGCTGCTGCTGCTGAGCTGTGCTGGGCTGTAATGCCTTATATGTAACAATAATGTCAACGAATCAAAGGGATTCGTGTCATGCAACATGACGAGATCGTATCCAACTGGTGTCATACGAGTCCATGTTCATTTGATGGCATTGAATGAATGCATAGGTTTTCTGTTTTTTGGTCTTCTGCAGACCCTAACTGGCAGTGGTAGCTATGTAACCCTGATGTCACCCGTTGCCAAGTTCATTCCTCTCCGTATCATTAAGCTGCGAGTGACAGCCCATAATCAAACATAACTGTTGTGAAATGAAAAACCTTCACATCAAAACTGAATGTCCTCCTTGTATGTTTTATGATCCAGTTTTTTGGATCCAGTCTTTTTTGCAGCATGGAAAGATAGGATGTACAACTTGCCATCACGCATCGGGCCGCAGTATGTTGAGTAGAAGCTGATGAGAGTGCTGGCTGTGTATTTGGTTGTTTCCATGGCTATTCCAAATGATAGAAGGCAGCACTTGGCTCTGCAACTGTGAGCCGACATGGTGTTTGTCTGCTCCACTTACTGATCTTTTCTTCTTCTTTTTTTTTTTGCTTTCCTCAATACACCCCGGTGATGTACAGCAGCCAGCCATTGAAAGCGAAATGCCACTTAGACTGTGAATCGTGTCTCTATTCGCGAGCTGGGATTTCACGTCCCCCCCCCCCCCCCCCCTACTGGGAATCGCTGGGGCAGGCGCTCACCGTTGCTCAGCAGCTACCGATCAGCAGGTGTGAGATTTACTGTTTTTGGAAAGGTATTGAACGGTGGATCGATATACGAAAGCGCCATGAATCACTCATTTTTACTTGCAGGCCCTCGACGGACGCTGTTTGCCAGGAGTCATCATCACTGCACTGGTTACAATGTGTCAGCAGAAAAAAAAGAAAAATTGACGAGTTGAACAGAGGAGTTGATAGTGTAGCTGCTGTATCTTCACAGAATGAGGGGCTCGGTTACTGAGTCATGGTCTGACGTGTGCGGGGGGGGGGGGGTTGCGGTGTGTGAGACAGGAGTCTTGGCTTCATATTGTAGCAACACTATCACTTCCACTTGTGTGTGTGATGTTACAGTCTGTTTGACAAGGGGCCGGCTATCTTTAGATAGGGCCACAGGATCTTCCAGTTCTCTTGCCGTCGGCGAATGTTGTTGCCTCGGATTTAGCATCCAGCGCCTGTCACGTTGACGCCGCCCCCCCTATCCCCTCCACTATGCACTAACCTTTTCGCAGCCCCTACTGCGGCTTGGATCCTAGCACTTGAAGAACCATCTCCAGAAATAAAGGGGAGGGTGGCGTTATCGTGGCACCCGGCTGGGCAGTGTCACAGTGAATCAGCTGCACGGTAGACCGGCCTTCAGATGCAAATGACTCCTTCCTCCGTCGTGATGCTCGGGTAGCGCACGTAGGGAAGAAAAGCAAGCGTTTTTGTTTACGGCACGTGGCCGCAGCCGGAACGGGACAAAAACCCCTCGTCGAGACTCGGGCACTCGCTTTTCTATGCTTTCACATTGTCATGCTGACGTTCTCTGCTGTACCAACCTGACACAGCAGACTTATAACACAACAATGTGCTGTGGATTAAGCATCTCTTCATGTGGACTTCTGGAGTTTCATTTCGAAACGAGCGCTAAGCAGCCACCTTGTTTCAGCACATCCAGGTCACATCACTAGCTCTGTAAGAGATGATGCAGAACTGCAAGTGCAGCCAAAACGCTTGAGCCCCAAGGCGGAGAACTCAGGCTGCATTCAAATGTTGGTATGTAGGCTGGCAGTTGGCAAAACCGGATATGCGTTTCTCTCATCAGGAGAGAGACGGCGGCGACTCTTAACGCGCCTTCAAACAGAACTTGGCGGAGCGACTGCAATTCGGTCCAACTTCTACAGTCGTCTGGCAGTGAAGACGAGTGTGATTTTATTGGAAAATTAAGCCAAGACTGCTGTATCCACATGAGTTTAATGCATCAATTCATCAGGCAATATTAAATAATAACTGTACAATATATTCCCAATTAATTGGTTTGGCTCACATTTGTAATCAATATCTAATATGCAATGTGTCATTTTCAGAAAAGTGTCATATTGCACCTGCTTTGAACTGAACTTAAAAGCTGCAATAATCAATATCTTTGTTTGACTTATAATGCGGAGGCTCTGCAGTCCCCCCGAGCTCAACGAAGTGTTTTTTTTAACGTGTTGATTTGGTTTTGTGGCCCACAACTTGACTGTTTTTTTATTTCAATCTCATTGCTCTCATTGGACCAAACAGAAGGCATGCAGAGTTAGCAACTAGCTGGTGAACTGTTTGTTTACAAGTTATGCTGAATTCACATGGAATCAGGTAGACGGTAGATTGCAAACAGGACTGTAAAATATTGTATATATATAATAAGGGTAGTCTGAATATATATATATATATATATATATATATATATATATATATATATATATATATATATATATATATATAATTGTGATAACAAATAATTAATTATGACAAGTAAAAAAACACACAAAACAAAATGTAGATATACAATTGTTAACATAAGGTAATAGATCCCAAATAATTGTATTTGATATATTATATTTCATTCATAATACAACATCACCATAGCAACATATTGTGCCTGCCATTCCGTTGGACTGATTGTTTCCCCGTGCCGCCCAGAAGGTGTTCTGGTGTCCGTCTGCCTGATTCCACGTGAATGCAACATTAGCAATAGAACCAGACTTAAAGGCTAATTAAGGTTATGATAACAAGCTCTGGGAATGATCTTATAGAAGTCCAAACGAGCAAGATTAGTAGTAAGACGATTAGACCCCCATAAGTCACGCTCATTTGGAATAGAAAACAAAATAGAATGGTGAAATCATTCCCCAAACTTCCTGTTTTAACTTTCACCTGTAGGCTACAACAGTGGTTGTGTGCGCGCGCAAAGTTTTCTGGTGCAATGCGAGACAATGGGCAGCATTTCAGGTGCACTCTGTTTTACATCCAAATAAAGTAATAGATTACAACCTGTATAGTCATCTGACTGCTGGTGTTATTTGACCTGTCAAACTCTGTTGTAGCGACGTCACCTCGTTCCAGATCTTAACAATTAACTTGGAGAGTACGCTGTTGTCGTAATTAACAGAAATGATGGCCAAAACAACAAAAGCAAGACTCAGCAGTTCTAATTAACCTCAATTTTTCTTTAAATGAAATGTAATATTCAAAATGAAAAGCACAGATAGTAGATCTGTTCTTATTGTGCTGATTACAGATACATTATTTCGGCTTCTACAGTGAAATCGTGGCGCTGACTGACATCCCGGTGGTGTCGGAGAACAGAGCAGCAAACTGTGGGTATCTTTCCTGATGCACATTGCCCCCCCCCCCATAATCTCCCTATTTTAGCTGGGGCTGTGCTACTAATCTGACATGCTGCTCTAACATGAAAGGCTTTCTCCCTGGTCCTCAAACCAATGCCCCCTCACCCCCACCGCACCCACACCTCTCAGCTACCGATAGGCCTCCGTTTAGTCCTCTCATTCAGTCAGAGGAGGCAGAGGGGGGCCTGATGGGGAGATTAGGATTCCTTTCATTTGAATCGGGGTGCCTCATGTTTTATTAATCAGGAAGCCTATACACATGAGTCACGTTTGTCTCATTCCGAATTCAGAGCTGTGATCGAACAGAGAGAATGGCAAACCTGGCACCTGGCGGCTGACTCCTCCTACCTGCATGCTCAGCTCAGCATGGAGCATGTGCAAAAAATCCTTCTTCTCTTCTCAGCCACGTGAGTAATTTCACAGCAACTGCAGTTAGAGATGAGATGGGATGAGAGGTGTGCATGGCTGGTAATAGAAAAAATAATAAAGAAATGTCACTTCCATTGCACATGGTGGGCTCTATATGGAATAGTCAGTCTGTAAAGCATTTGTCTATCTTCCGTGTGACAAAGTTTATCCACAGCATAGATGAAGCTCAATGAAAATGTATTCTAGTGTTCTCTATAGTCATTATTCAATAGTAGATCTCAAATTTCGCAAGAAATGCTCTCCAGGGTGACAGGGACTTCAGCCACCAGCAGAGCTACGAGTGTGAGAACAGAGAACAACGAAACCGAGGGGAAACAGACAGAGTGAGAGACATGTGTTGACCAAATGTATTGACCCATTCTCTAGGAAATTGTGTTTTGAAATGTGTTCATTGTAAAGTAATTTTGATGTGTGTGTGTGTGTGTGTGTGTGTGTGTGTGTGTGTGTGTGTGTGTGTGTGTGTGTGTGTGTGTGTGTGTGTATGTGTGTGTGTGTGTGTGTTTGTGTGTGAGAGACATAGAGCAAGACCTGCAGCCTTGTAACTAAGTTTGAAAAATAAAAATAAATTTGTCAATTTGAGTATATAGAGGGAGATTAGAGAGGAAGTATCAAGCCTGACCTTTAATTATTGAAGAGTACTATAATACTCTGGTGTTTTTTCTGTAACTAAGCAACCAATCTACTTCCTGTTAACAGCGGCACCCGCATGCAGTGTAAGTGAATGGTCATGTGATGTTCGTTTTCAGGCGTGCTAGTATCGACGGAAATCACTTTGAAAACGATGCTGAAACGCCCGTGTGGACAGAGATAGTTTTTGTTTTAAAACCCCAGTTTTAAACGGAAACGTATTAGTGTAGATGTAGCCTAAGAGTCTACAGCCACACTCAAGGCCCTGTCAGGCTGTTATTAGGTACAGTGCTTTGAGAGAAGTACTCAATTTAGCATGGTCAAAATGACAACGCTAACATGGTATTAGATTATACCATGGTCACCATCTTACTTAAGCTTACTAGCATGCTAACATTTGCTAAATAGCACAAAAAAGTACCTCTGAGGTTTATGGGCTGCCATTAGCTTTGCAGGTACCACAAATTAAGATTTTGTCCCGATGGTCAGATGAAAAGTCAACATGAGCACTAAAGTCATTGCAATGCATCCTAAGACAGGCAGCAGGACAGGGATGTCTGTACCAAATTCCATGGGAATCCATCCAATAGTTGTCAAGACATTTCACAAAAATGTGAACCTTGTGGTGGCTCTAGAGTAAAAGTCAGGGGATCACCTATAAGCCAGTTGGATTCATCTTTGGGGGAACATGAGTATCCGCATAAAATCTGCATTAAAATGTCATTGCAACCCATCCAATAGTTGACATATTTCAGTCTGGAACAAAGTGGTCGACTTAATTACCTAACAGCAAAAGTATTTATTTTGCACCCAGCACACTAAAAGGAAAGAAGGGGAAGTGCCCAGACATGAGGTCTGCAGGACCCTCTAAAAAATAGCAACCACAGATGATACTGGAGAATTGCTGACAGTCATCTTCATCGCGGGCCGAGCAGGAGAGGTCTAAAAATGCTGCTAATTGGGATCAAGAGCAGTTGAAAGTGAAACAGTATGGTGAAACTGCCACAAGGGGGCTCTACATGGCAGATAGATATATGTTGCATAAATGAGGTAAACTGTCACTGTCACAAGTCCAGTGCCGCAGTCACCGGACCTCTCATGCAGAATAGGGACAAAGGGTCTGTCCAAGGTCGTGCTACATATAGAGCGAGAATGGACAGACACTGACTCGGGATTACTCAGCATTTTGTTGCAAGGTTTAAGATGAGTTGTAATTAGACTTAAGCTTTAAATGAATAGTAACTTTATCAACCCCTCAGGGGTGTGAGACACCGCCAAACACTGCGCAGGAAGCATTAGAATAAGCTTTGAAAATTCAATCAGAGGGGGGGTTGAAACGGAAAAACTCCACATAGAAAACCAAACTTTGCTCAACTTCATGCTCAGTCTGTGGGTATTTTTAGAGCTGATGCAACTCCTCAAGAGTGTTTTTTTTAATCTCATGTCATTTCATTTAAAAAGTGGAACATCTGAAAGCAGTGATGAAGGATTTAGCACAGACAGCACGGTGATAATTATTGCGGAGCATTGGAGAAGTTGTGTGTGACTTTGCTGAGACGGTAGGCTGTTCCATCAGTGAGTTTTATCCTTGAGTCTTTAGTGCAGCATTGATTCTTTTTTTATTTTTATTAGCTGGCCCAGACTCAGTGGTACAGTGGCTAATTCAAAAGCACCTCGGTTTTTTTTATTTTATTTTTTTTATTTTTGTGCCAACTCATCTCTCATGCCATTATGCACTATGCTGAGATGTCCCCGGGTACCACTGACTACAGAGCCCCGGGGTGCAGCACAGAGGCAGTACAAAACATGACATCACCCTCCACCAATGTGATGAAAGGACATAAACACCACTATGTGGGGGACTTTCATGCTGTAGATGCGGAGCAGTAGCAAGAATTCTAGAAATACTGAGGTCACCGAACAGTTAAGCGTCCTGCTTCTCTGTCGCATTAAAACGCAGTAAGCTCACTATCCACACGTCTTCTTCTCTGCTTCAATCGCCATCAGCTGATCTGCTCCAAAGCCATAAACTGTATATAAGAAGTGGACGTAGTAGTCGTGACGTCACCCACTGGTCGGCATTTTGGCCGTCGCCCTCTTGTTTTTTTGCAACCCGTGAACAGAAGTGACCATATTTGGAATGAGGAGGAGTGACGTAGAGATGCCGTATACGGTTCTGATAGCAGCAGCGCGCTGTCAATCACAAGGTAGCCCCGCCCTAAAGCATACCCTGCTTTGTGGTCTATTTTACTTAAAGTGGGACAATAATTTACTAAATGAACATCATGCTGTATTGAGGAAGACTTGAAACTAGCAATTGAGATCATAAACTCATGTTTACAATGTTTACTGAGGTAATAAATCAAGTGAGCAGTAGGGTCATTTTCTCAGAGACTTCTATACAATCAGACAGGAGTCGCCCCCTGTTGGTCAGAAAGAATGCAAGTTTAAGGCACTTCCACATTGGATTTACTTATCAGAACCAGAGGTTGCCCCCTGGTCTGAGTGCACACACTGCCACTCTGTCTGTCTGTCTCTCTCTCTTTCTCTCTGGTGCTCAACCGCACACTCGCTACGCAGACCTGCTGCTCTTATACCAACGACGTAATTTGTGGATTGCACTTAAACCTGGCTACGGCCGTTTTTCACTCGGTAGTAGGCAAAAAATGGGCACAGGGGTGGATCATCGGTGGAGCTGAGGCGGGCCCGGGCGATGCAGCAGAGCAGACAGCTAGCAGCTAACGACCTGACACGGCACCCACCTGTCACTCAAAGTGAGTTATATAAAATTGCACCCCCCGTAGAGTTGTCACAAGCTGGAATATTAGCTATAGAGACTAGTTTTTTGTTACAGGCATTAAACATGTTTATTTCTGCTGTAAAGTTGGGCAATTTAACTTGGGGGTCCATGGGGATTGACTCGCTTTTGGAGCCAGCCTAGTGGCCATTCGAAGAACTGCAGTTTATTGGGCGCGTTAGCTTCATTTCTCAGCACTGGCTTACTAGCAAAACGTCCACAAAATGAGTTGCTATCGTACTTCTTTTTTTTTAGCTTTGGAAGAATTTTGTAGTAAGTCGTCTGAAATCACGGGACGTAATTAGCATCATAGGAATAAACCGTGGTTGTTCTTTCTCAAGGCGGGTTTTTACCCTTTCAGAGAAAAGATTAATATAGATAGTCTTTGTCTTCCATGTATAGACTTGATTGAGCGACAGCACAAAAAGAAATGGGGAACTGTACAACCCCCCCGCCCCCGCTACACACCGCCTCCCCTCCCCCAACAACCAAACAATCTGGGATCTCTAAACAACAAGCCTGCCACGCAGTACAGTAGGACTTAAAAATTGCTGCTCTGGTGTGTTCAAGTTCTCCGCAGTAAATGTCGATTCAAAAAGAGAGTGGCGGTGAAGCCGTGGCCGAACAGATGAATGGCTTGTGGCATGTGTTTACAGCTCTGCATGTTATCCGCAACCAACTAACTATTCTCACCCAACAGACCTTTTACGTCCACAATTTGTACTTGAGCAACACCGCCTTTACGGATTCAAAGGGGGGTCGCTCTGCGTGCCACATATTTGTTGTAACTCCTCGGTGTGTAGCCGAGGCAGAGATCTACCCAGCGACTGGGCTTGGCATGTTTTTTTTTGGGGGGGGGGGGGGCTGCTTGACTTAAGCTGTCAGCCATTTACACATAATGTATCTTTTATGAATGTTTCATGTGCTGACCTAATTCCTTTCAGAGACGAGGAAAAGCAATATGCTGCACACAAGAACACACCAGAGCATCCAGCTGATCCTTTAGACATCCTCATCCCACAGCAAGGGGTTAGGAAGGGCCAGGCGAGTGGAAACAGAGCTGTGATATGATCAATTGGATGCCCTGGAAAAGCAAGAATAAAAAGATCTACACCACCCCAGCTTGGAGTTATTTTCAGGCATTTGTTTTCAATCTCCACTGCATCCCACAGAGACAGGGAATAGAAACAGCCGAGTGAGAGCTTTAGCGCAAAAGGAGATATTTTGCTCTCTGTGGCAGATGTAATTAAAGCAAATGCTTAAGCCCAGAGTAGGAATGGAGAGCCTGATCGCTGACGGACTTAAAATCTCTCAGTCAGCAGTGTAAAAGAAAGGAAGAGGAGGAGGGGTTGGGGGCAGCAGCTGCAAAAATCTGCTGGAGCCGGTTGCTCGATTTGAAGCCCTAAAAATTTAAAATCTACTAATCAGCACCGAGCGGCTGTTCTGATGTGCTCACCCCACGAAACATATGCAATCATAGAGCATTAAACAAGCATTTTACAAATAGATTGCTTATTTGCTAGTTTCCTTCCAACCAGCCTCAATTGTTGTTAAGACTGGAGCTATCACATGTGTGTTCATGAGCCAAGCGTGCTACTTTTGGAAATAGTAGCCCATAATACGATGAATCAATCGACAGAAAATGACCGTGCTCACAAAAGAAAAGATCATATTTGATGTTTGTTCAAATATAATCTAAGTTTACCTGAGAGGCACCTCTAGTCGCCATGTGAATTATGACTATGTGGTCACGAACAAAGCTCATTGGGAGGATTTTGGGTTGGACAGAATTAAGATTGTGATTTTAGCGAACTTTAAACTGAGCAGAGCACCTTTAACGATGACCTGATTGGGAATGCAGCATTAAACTTAGTTGTTCAAAGACAACAGAAAATGAAATAAAGACATTCACAACACAAAACACAAAAATTTCAGCACCTCAAAATGGACAGCTCTTCAAAATGCGGCGCCAAAGCTTATTTTCTTCAAACGTAACCTGCTAGTTACCGATTAATGAGTGTCAGAAAGCAAAATTCCAGCATGGCAGTTGACTCTTGTTTCTAACCTAAACCATGTTCTTTTCCCAAACATAACCAAGTCATTCTGTGCGTGAAGCTTACCAAACCTTAAGCATAGTGGCAGATCAACACGTTTTTGTCCAACGGTCTAAATCATATTGTTACATAAGGATCACATGTGTAACATTTTTTGGAAAGTGTTGCTGAAACATGGCCTCCTGCTGATAGGAAATGTACTCATGGAAGGCAATGAGAAACAGCTGATTTTGTTGTGTTCTTTGGAGGACTGGTTGGAAAACTGATTGCTAAAAATCATGATAATCGATGAATGGTTTAAGTTATGCAAGAGAGACATACTGCAACCTTTCAACGGTGAGGATCGGCTGCCTTATATGATTGTAAACTGAATATCTTTGGGTTTTAGGCGGTTGGTTTTGACAAAACAACCAATCTGGAGACGCAGAATTGTGTGGGGCAATTTCTCAGGATTCTCCAACATTTTATAAACCACAAAGATAAACTGATTTATCAAATCGACAAAGTACCCTTCTGCAACTTTGAGGCTGCGCCAAGTCCGACCCGAGAAACATCCCCTCCAGAGGAATCCCACAGACTATTTTGTTTGCAGCTCACACACTCTACGTGTGTCGTCGTCGTCCCCTATGTATCCGTCACTGTGACATTGCGTTGGCTCGTAGGACGCACAGGCTGTGGCTGTACCCGATGAATGATTCAGCAGTTTTAAAGAGGAACAGCACTGGAGTGGAGCAGCAGCAGCAGGGTTTAATGAACTTTTTAGGAGTTAAATGTCAAACACGTCGTGAAAACACAGTCGCCCTCCCACTTACTGCCTGCGGAGTGGCTCCGAGCCTTACATCCTGGGCTACACTCATTTCAATGTTACCCATCCAGCTGTTGAGGCGCATTTTTAAATAATTTGACATTTCAACATTAATAAATATCTTTTTGGATGCTTTTGACATTGAACTTGTTCCTACATAGTGCGTCTGGTGATGAACGGTTGGCAGGTAGCATGAGCGGCGGTAGCCGCCACGGATGAACAGCCACAGTTCATCAAGAGTGAAAAGTGGCCGTGACGGGGCAGAAACACATGGAGTGACACCTCACAGTGTTTGTGCGCTCCTTTCACATTCATACGGTATTATATAAGTCGAGGTCCGGAGGTGATTCAAGCGTTATATAATTCTAGTACAATGACCTTTAAGAGACTAACTCCATAAACACTCGCGAGTATATTTAGTTGGGTTTATTTTGGATTATTGATGTCTGGAGTTGTGTGCCACCGTTATCCAGCTTTCTAAGGTTGAGCTGGTTACAGAAAAAGACAGTAAAAGAAACAATTGAATAACTGTTGGAAAAGTCTTGCAGGAAGGCAGAACTATATAGAACAACTATCATTGTGTGTATCTGTGTGAGTGTGTGTGCGTGTGTGTGTGTGTGTGTGTGAGTGCGTGTTTGTGTGTGTGTGTGTGTGTGTTTACGTGAGGTCGGTGGTGACACCAAGGTTGCGCCCTTTTCACATATTCCCCATCTTTAAATGCTACTTTATGATTACGTGGCTCCTTTCTTTCCAGACTAATCATTTTTCTTTTTTTTGTCGAGTCGGAACATTATGTCACGCTATCAAAAACTGCCCTCCGATTCAGTTACTTTGTGGCTAATCCGAGCAACACAGAGCCTCTCTCAGCCATCACTGAGAATGTGACTACTTTGCGGTTGAGGGTTTGCAATCAATTGCAAAGTGCTTTGGTGTGAAATTGTCCCACAAATGGACACTCCATAACTGCAGGTTTGAGCCGTTATATCCATTTTCTGTCGTCTCCCTTGTGACTGCACACTTAAATACTCCCCGGTCTCTCTTAACTCAGAACTCACGCGCCCATACGAACACTGAAAGCGTTGTCGGATGCCTATTGTTCCTCCCGCTCATACCGTTCCTGAACAGATCCTTTCCTAATGCAGATCTTCTGTCATTATGTGGAAATATACATTCAAAAGTTCAGCTGATGCTAATAATGTGAATTAATGAATCATTCAGGGCTTAACACTAACTTTCAAAAGTGGGTGCCGGACTGGTTGTCATTATTATTCACCTTTATGTTGAGTAATTAAGATACAATGCAGTTATACGTCCGCTTAATAATGAAAATGTCACATGAACAAATAAAAGCTTTCTTACAACTTTACGTCCAGCTCAAAGATGCCGGGATTACAAATTTCCTTTTTGTTTTCCTTTATCTGATTCTTTGTCAGTTGAGTCAATTTGCACAATAATTTGTGACGTTGACTGGTAGGTCGAAACTTTTTACACCACAGTCAAGCAACTTTATTTGCTTCGCTGTCGTCTCTAAACAAAACGCACATGCAGCAATGTCTGGTTCTTGTTCTGACTCTAACGGCAACATTCAATATCACTAATGCAACGAATATTAAAGAAATATTTACGTTGGGGTCTACATTTTTCTGTTTGCTGTCCCTAATTTCCATATGCCACTGATGTCAATCAAAGGCCAAGAATCGGTTGCCAATTTCCCCAAATGGTTGCCAATGGTTGCCAATGGCAACTTTGCAACGCTTGCTGCCGAGCCCTGCAGAATTCTGTCTTTGTTTTACAATCTAATTTCTAATTTAGCAAATACAAAACTACACACAACTGCCCATAAGCTTGGTAGCTGGTCTGCTTTATGATACTGTGTCTATCTATGGTGCCCTCAAAAATTCATACGGTTGATCGTCTATGGCTTGTACAGTACTTTAAGCTAAAAATCCCACAATGCAATACATTCAAGCAATGTTGGCGAAACGGGAAAAACAGGAAAGCCTCACATTTTTAGGCGTATATATATTATTCCAAGATGGTGACACCTACTGCTAGCATTGTGGTCACATGCTTTTACCTATGTGCACTGCAAATTTCTTCAGATTTCTTCATCTTCAAGTTGGCAAGCTCGAGAGCGTGTGTCAGTTCATTTTTTTTTATTAGGTGATCACAATTTGTGTGCACACCACTTTGGCACGCCCTCCACCATCGGCCGCATTAGAAGAAGGCTTGTAAATATTGAATGAGATTCAGTTCGTAGCCTACACCCCTGTTTACATTCTTTGCTTACTGCTCGCGGGTCCCTGAGGAGAAATCCAGCCCGTTGACATTTACCATCTCTGATGTAGCTCAGCCCTTCCTGCTGTGTGTATGAGTGGCCCTCTAGAAGATCGATCTGAAACCACAAAGGCTTTGTTTACACACCATGTGATGATGTCTGAATAATTAATAATAAGTCTCCTGTGCCAATGGAGTGTATGCAAGTAAATAAAAGACATATATTTAAAAGAAAAACTTTTTTTGTTGAAAAAATAACTAGACAACATTGAACCTAATAAAAGACTAAAAGCAGTGTTCCTGTATTATTGCAAGGTTATTTGTGCTAAATGTGACTGCAGTGAGTCTTATGTTATCACCTGTGGTATTTTTTCGTGTTATCATTTTCTGACCTGAAGTAGCAGCCTGATATTTTTTTATGTTAACTTTGCTGAGATGTTTTTTAGCAAAGTTAGCAGAATGGCTTTACGGATGCCAATATCGATCCGTCCGTCAGTTGGTCGGTCCTCTACTTTGGGAATAACAGAATCACTTAGACAAGAATTATGACCAGGATATGTACTGAGTGGAACGTTTCAGAGTTTTAAAAAAACAACACAAAAAAAACGTGTAAGTGCTCTCTGGGGGACAAACTTTGTAACATATGCTGCTGCAGATATATTTGCAATAAGCTTATATTGACCACAACAATGTATCTGTCTGTAATGCTTATTTACAAACCTACATGTACTCTTGTAAAAGCTTCAGTTTCCAGAAGGCAGGGCCTGGTTTGATCTCTGGGAGGTATCGTGAACAAGTGCTTGAAGAGGACATGAAAGCTGTATGGTCTGTGATAATGCAATTATCTATTTCAAATTAAATTGTTCTTCCTTCTACATATCATTCACATGCGCTCATATCGAGCTATGCCAATGTATTGTATGTGTCTGTCAGAGGCTCTAAAGCTTTGTTTAGACTTGTGCTTGGCGCCATATAGCGCGAGCCTCCGCTGACGGCGCGCAAGCTCCGTGTATGAACGGAGGCGTTTACACTCTATGCGTCGCATTATTCTCTGAAAACGCCAGAGGGCGTACGGACAAAATATTCTGTGGATAAGCAAGAAGTCAGCAAATATTACCAGAAGGACGTTACCGGAAAAAGATCATTATCCGACACGGCGACACGCACTGCAATGCAGCTCCTCATGGCTGAGGAAGAACTGCTCTGCTTACTGCTGACGCCAGAGGAGATGGTATGTTCCTCCCATTACACGCAAAGAGACGTCTCGATGGCGAATACAGCCGTATTGTGAGGCCGATGCGTGTTTACTTCCGCATGTCTGCTCCCCGTGTTGACGAGCAGGTTGAACGGTTGGTTAGAGGGTTAGATGGAGGTATCTTCTCGAGATTCTCGAGATTTCATAGTTAATACTAATGGCTCCATACATACCAGTTTTGTGGTGCACTGGGTTTCGTCATTTATGCAGTTTAGACAGTCTTGATTAATAACTGATGATGTGCATTTTGTCCAGAGCAATTGTTTTCACATTACTATTACAAATGTAATGTTTGCGGTAGTCATACATTTAATGAAATCTCGCGTTGCAGATGCTGGGCCCCCGGATAGTCTTGGCTTAGCCTCGGACCTTGTTAACTCGTAGACACGGCCCTGCACGGAGGGCAGTCTACTAACACCTCTCTGTGTGTGCAGCTCAACGGCTCCAGCAACCACATACAAATGCTTCAGAAATGACTCTCCTTTTTATTTGTGCAGTCTTTTAACCGTATCCGCCGTTAACCCTTTGTGTGTAACCTACTGTAGGCATCTGTAACAGTATGTTTTGCAGTGATGAGTGTGTGCCAGTTTATTTGCCCTCCTCCTCCCGTCCTCAGAGGGGCGGGGTCCACATGGCACACCAACAGTAGCCGCAGTAACCCGGTGGCTCACACTTGGTCACTCGGACCGCTCCCGTCGCCGTTGAACTAGTATTTTACACCTTTTAAAAAAATAAAATAACAAGTACTGTCACGTAAAGTCTTTTTTAGTCATTCGTTCATTTCATAGAATAGACCGCCGCTCCGAGAGCGTCCAGGTCTCCGCTCGGTCTGAGCCCGTGGGCTGAACACTATGATGTGAACACCGAGAGCTGGAGGAGGACTGGGAAGCTGCGTATCATATGATATGTATGTATGTGTTATTTGACTCAATATTACACTCGTTTATGGTCAATTTGTAGCTAAGCGTCCCACGTATTTACCCCAAACATAATAACGTTGGTGTAATGTGCCTGTTGGGACTTGTAGTGTTTTTGAGTACGAACGCTACTAAGCGGTGCTATGTCGATGTCCTCCCGTGATATCACTGTAACAGTCACGTGTGGCGTTCAACAGCGACTTTGTAGTGAAGAATACTTGAATGATATTCATTTTTTAATTTTTTAAAAAGCGGCGATATCACTGTGATACCTCATATTAAAACGTGACTTCTTTTTCCTGGTGATGTAAAGTGTTTTATTCGCTAAACTCCCGATAACAAGTAGTACGAGATGTGAGTGATGAGGATGCTGGGACATGTGCAGGCGCTCTGTGTTCCTCAGTGAGGCTCTCTGTCTGCAGCAGTAGACCTCTGCTTCCGGCTACAGTAAAGTACGCTGTGTGGTCTGTTTTCCTGCTTATAAAGGGGGTTCTTTTCCCTGCGTTTGCAGCAAAGACACACCGACGTTCGCTCAAACCCAGAAAACCTGAATAAATATTTCAACACAACTTGCAAAATCAAAAAGAAAATCCAGTTGCTCCCAGTTACATACTTACATTATGCATCGCTGCATGCCGGGCCGTGATTGGCTGCAGCTCCCCCATCTCTGTGTGTGTGTGGCAACAGCCTTTCGCCCCGTCCACTCAGCAACTCCCTATTCCTCATGCCGTGGTGATTCTCTGCCTCCGAGGGGCCTTCTTCTCTCTGCAGCATCCAGCGTGGTAACCGTGGCAACGGCAGCCTGACCCCGGGCGTGCCGCCGCAGCTACCACGAGCTTGACCTGGATTCGTCACACATGACTTGGGCGACTGACCTGCTTCTTCTTCACTTGTCGGTCGAGCGGCTTTGAGTGTCGGTGGAACGCCAAGGCGTCATTAAGCTGCTGGTCCTGGATCAGCAATGATTGGCCTAGTGTTGCTGCGGTTGTGCTGTGTCCTCTCATGCAGGAGAGGTCTCTTCTATCGCATTCGTAAACGCAGTGAGGATGATGTGTAGGTGGAAATAAGCTGTAGCTTCTGTAGCTGGATGAGACAGCTGGAACTTCCAGTTTGCTGGTTTCCATAAACAGCAGAGTTCAAGTATATATGCCACAACAACAAAAAACAGTTGTTAGCTTCTCCAGTGTGAGGATGTACTGCTGTTCTTTGTTTTATGTGCAAGTACATTTAATTTCTTTGGGTTTTAGATTGTTGGTCTGACAAAATAATCATCACTTTGGGCGTCAGGACATTATTATGGCTATTTCATTGGTTAAACAATGAATGAATTCATTTTGAAAATAATTGGCAGGTTAGTTAATATTGAAAATAATCCCTAGTTGCAGCCCTAGCCCCTCCCCCGCTCCCTGGGAACTTTTTGATGTCGATACGCGAATGACTCGTGGCATGTGTCTGTGCTGGACGTCCCGTGTGAACGTACCACCTATGGGAAACGTTGTTGCATCCCAGCGGCTGCTCCCTGCATCACTTTGTAGAACCGGAGAATGTTTTTCTTGATACATGAATACGTGCGATTTTGTTCTACGTTGTTCTTAATGTCGCACCGTGACAACGTGTTGCACTTTTCCTGACGTTTGGCCACCTCCCACCAAACGAATCTCACGGCCAAATCCCGTCCCTCACCTGTGGAACAATCTCGGCCTGAATTGCATCGCTATCATTGCAGCGACTGAGGGTTTTGGTGAAAAGTGTATGTAATTTGTTCCTTGAGGGATATTAATGAGCAGATGTTGTGGATTTAGACGCAGGAAAATGTGAGTGTTTCGTGGAGCTGCACGGCCCACGGCTCAGCTGCACGCTCCCCGAGGTGTCAGCTTGTTGTCGGAGCCAGACTGTGTAGGAGTTCCTATTTCTGTCCTTTCTCCTAGGATCTCTCTCTCTCTCTCTCTCTCTCTCTCTCTCTCTCTCTCTCTCTCTCTCTCTCTCTCTCTCAGCCTCTGAGCTCTTCTGTGTGTCTGTCATCGTGATCCCTCCTCTACAGCTTAGACTGCAGACGTGAGAGTGCTTCAAGAAGTCCAGCTAAGAGGAATAGCCGTCGATTGACTTGACTTCATCTGTGAAGAGCAATCAAAGCTTCTGCGCGCTGTTAGCCAAGTCATCGTTAAGTCGACGTTAATTCATCGGTTTGAGTCGTTTTTCGAGCAACAATGACAAACGTTCTCTTGATTCCTGCTTCTCAGATGTGTTTTTTTAGTTTTTGTTTCTTTGTCTTGTATGATAGTTAACAGAATATATTTGAGTTTTAGACAAAATAAGCTATTCGATTATGTCGCCTTTAGCTCTAGGAAACTATGATTTGTCACTAGGGCTTTAATTAATTAGTCAGTTATTTTTTTACTATTAATTGATTACTTCGCTAATTATCCCAGAGTCCAAGGTGGCATCATCTGACAATAAAACTGTTGTTTGTTTGTGTTAATGATTCAACAAAACACTTTAAATATTAAGCATTATGTAAAAGTGCTACAACCATGTGCATGGCATGTAGGGGGATTTATTGGCCCTTAAAACACAACACACACTCTGGAATATATTCTTGCCGGTACCCACACAAAATAAAAAACTACAGGAGGACAAAACACAGCACAAGTAAACAATCGGAGCATAGAGACGCAGCAGGACGCTCCGTGTTGTTCTGTCACCACTGCATGATGTCAGTAGCTTCCTGTGTACTCCGCCAAGATAAGGACGGAGCCCGGAGTAGTGTAAGAACCAGCGGGGCCTGCATGCTGTCTGCACTGACCTTAGACAACATGTATTCATTCCCTGCGTGTCTTCTTAAAAGCGTCCTATTGTCCGTGTGTGTTCGGGGGCCAGGAAGGTCTGGCTGCCCTGAAACCATGTGAGTCACTCACAAACAATGCAATTCTCTGTCTCCCCCCCCGGCGCTCGCTGCTCCTCAGAAACTAGGCTGGAATCAATAAGGCATTTACAGCCAGTGACCCGCATCTGCTGCTCTCACATGACGATGGGCTCGTCAGCAGTGTTCAGCCCATCGTGTTGGAAGGTGGTTTAAAGGAATGCCTGACCCTTATTTTAAGACCGTGTGCTTTGTGTCGTAGACGTGATGGACCAGCAGAGGGCGCTACACTCGGGTTGCCTGGTCTCGGGGGTCCGAACGCCTCCCGTCCGCCGCAACAGCAAGCTGGCCAGCCTGGGACGCATCTTCAAGCCCTGGAAATGGAGGAAAAAGAAAAACGAGAAGCTGAAGCCCCCTGCCGGTGAGTGAGACGTACCGTAATGCTCCTTCTCGTGTCACATGTGTGTTTTTTTTTTTTTCCGGTTGTCCGTGCAGTCGGTGCATCAGTGTCATTAAATGTTTGCTTTGTTTAGCCGTGGAGAAGAAGGCAGCTGCGCGACAGAAGAGAGATGACCTCGTCAGGAGGAACCCCGGGGAGACGGAGACAGGTGCAGAATGAGACACACACAAAACACGCACATGCACGCACGCATGTGACTCCGGGCTGATCACAGTTCACTTGTTCGGCCACATGATGCCCAACTGTGCGGACTCATTCCTGTCCTCTTCCGCTGTGCACTGTACGCAGGGTCGGATCTGGCTTGCGGGGGCAACGGTGAGGATCCGGACACCCCGACTCAGTCTGACGCCGAGGACAGAGACGAGGAGCCCGTGGCCCCTCTGGCCAGCACCAGCGAAGACCTGGGCAGCGATTTAGAGGCCTCGACAGGTAGAGTACAGTGCGGTGGTGCGAGAGGACAGGACACGTTCAGGAAGATGTACAAGTACACGACACACAGCACTCCTTGATGTTTTTTATGTTCAAAGGCCTTTACACACCGGGGGCGCTTTTTTTTTCTTTCTTTCATGCAATCAATTTACTTTATAGTATAGTATAGTAGTTTTAATTTTCTACGAGGAAAGGAATCAACCAATCACGTTAAGTAAAACAAGTTGAGTTGCATTCATAATATTGAAAAAGCAACACATAGGTTCCATATTCCAAAACCAGTACTGAAAACTTTATTACTCCTTTGAACTTTGACAAAGTCAACGCAGACCAGAAACACTCTTTCCGTTCTTACCTTTCACAATAAAAGCCCTAGACATAAAATTCTCATTCGACTATTTTGAAGGTTCTTGTCATTTATTTGTCACACCCCCGGCGATTAAAGGCCTTAAAGGTTAAAGCTGCATTGGGCAATTACACATCCCTGCAGTACAAAGAAGCAGAAAAAGAGAACTGTTCAACTTAAAGCTAATCGATATGTATCTACACTATAAAACGGATAAGTGACTCTGTAATAAGAAAGGTTGAATCTCAACAGAATTGTCACGTGACTCTGCCGTTCCCCTCGGCCCTTTGACATCTTTAAGCTCATTGTTTTGGTTTTAACGGTGCACAGCGTTATTGTTTTGTTTTATTCTCACAGCTCACACATCTCATCAACCCTGTTTCCAGGTCAGTTTGTAATGAAAAGTATAAACCCACTGTACACTAACTGCCCAGCACCGTTAAATGACCTGTTCAGTTTGTATCCTCGTCACAATTTGAAATTAAAATAAATCTAAGGTATCCATATCAAGATGTTTGTTTATGTTATGTGCTTGTGTAAAAATATAAAAAACAAACTATAGTGTAGTGTACCTCCGAAGCTCAATGAGAGGGGAAAAAAGGTCAATTCATACAAAGTCCCTTATCTTTTTGTTTCAATTTCCTCTCAGTGATCACATCTAGTTTTGTAATTTCTACAACTTTATTTATTCAATTTTTTGTATGTAGATTATCTATTGTATGTACCCACAAAAACACAATCAATGGAACTGTTTTAAAAACAACAAAAAGGAAAATGAATAAAATAAGTAAAATATGAATCTCAAGTAAAGCAACAAAATTGGTTGATACAAAAAAAGACAGATATTGGTGGTGCACAGCATTAAACATGACTGTTGTGAATCAAGAGAGGATACTCTTCTATATGTTTGCTCCTGCTAGTGATTTAAGGTGATCAAAATATAGATTATTGGATAAAAAGGATGAAACCTAAACTGGTGCAGCCATGATGGTGAAAGCTTCAATCTGAAACACTGTGTGTCCTGTCCACTGTCCACTAGGTGGAGACAGAGACCTCCTGAACAAGCCAAACCTTTGCATCACACCATTGCTGATGTCTCGTTTCAGTGCAAGATGTGACCGAGGATTCAAAGA
The DNA here is from genome assembly GCA_032191485.1 of Leptoclinus maculatus. Taxonomy (NCBI): domain Eukaryota; kingdom Metazoa; phylum Chordata; class Actinopteri; order Perciformes; family Stichaeidae; genus Leptoclinus; species Leptoclinus maculatus. The sequence goes on from JAVDOI010000006.1 coordinate 23,063,078, forward strand.
CGGCGGGAGATCCCAGCCAGAGTGAAGACGGAGAAGACGAGAGCACCTCGCTGAGCGACCGCAGCGACGAGCGGCCGGCGGGGAAGGCGGAGGCCGTCGAAGGGAAGCGGGAGGCGACGGCGGCCCCGCCCGGACGAGCCACCACCTCTCCTCCACCCAAAGCGCTGGTCAAACTGGTCACCAGACTGGGCAGCCTAGACTGTGAGTGAACCATGAGGACCCCCGATGCAAAACGCCCGCTGGTTTTGCAGCAGCGTTCTCACGTTGATGGCGTTTTCCTTCCCAGGTGCTCCTTCAGTTCCAGTAAAGAAGTCCCCAGCCACCTTACCCAGGAACTTCACTCTTCCCAAAGACTCCCACGGCTCCCTGTTGAGAGGCAGGTTCCTCACGCCCACCGGGTCCCCCCACCTCGGGGTGCTGCACTCCCAGCTTCCCCCTAGCTGCATCATCGAGGAACTGCACCGCGCCCTGGCCACCAAACACAGACAGGACAGGTCAGACTTTCTCACACATGAACTTGAAATATTAAGTTCAATTTGTTCGTATAGTTTCTATTCCTGTAGAAAAACAAATCATTAATAAATGATCTGGTATAATCCCATAGAATATTCAAAGGCCCTGTTCGCAGAAAACAATAATCCGTAGTGCAGTGACAGTAGTGCAAGTGTCAAAGACACTCAGTCCTCCTCCTGGGGACTGAGGTAACATTTTACTCACTGTATAACGTTATGACAATAAGTAACTATTCAAACACTGCTGTATTACACTGAACAAACACTTCCACAGAAGGTCACAATAGGCTATAAAACTGAAAAACAACATGTATTATTCTATGAAATTGGAAACACTAAATACGTGGAATAATTGTTCTGGTTCAGTATGATTACATGAACCGTTGCAGCCCTGTAATCGACACCTTCTAGCCAATCACAACTGAGAATTCTCATGATAAAGTTGTAATTGACAGACTTGTCTTGTGATGTGTGAGCTCAGTTTCCAGACGAAGGAGGCGCGCTCCTCTCTGAAACGCCGGCTGGACGGCCGGCTGTCCCGCACGTCCAGCACGGAGAGGGAGAACGCCGGGGAGTCGGAGAGCAGGAAGGAGTCGGACGAGAACAAAGAGAACTGGCGTCTGGACGAATACTTGAGCGACCCGGACAGCTGGAACGACTCCGTCATCTCCGGTGGGTCTGCTGACAGGAGACAGTAATTTGCCATCAATCTGCCGCTTTCAGTGCGCGAAAGCCAACAAAATCTGGGCGAGCCTGTCGTCGGATAATGAGGCGGCATAACCTCCGCCGATGTTTGTTTACAGTGAGGGCATGACAGGGAGATTTAACGGCGATGACGAACGGCGGGTTTACCGGTGTTAGGTTTCGGGCTGGCCCTCAACATCTGCTCCGGTGGCCTAATTTTCGGCCATTCATCCGGGTCGGTGGTGCACAGCCACCTGCGGTTTAACATGTCTGTGACCCTGGAGGGAAAAGAAAATATGTGACAGACGAGGCACGCCACCAGCATGAGCGTGAGGTGGAGGAGATGGCAGCAGGAAAATATACATCACCAAATGAATAAACATCTTTTGAATTGACAGGATTTAAGCTCAGATAAAGAATGTATCCTCTTTATTTATCAGTTATGGTACCAGGCTAATTCAATTGTAATCAATTGTAACCTATCCACACAGACTCAAGGCTGTGACCTTCTCCAAAATACGGACTTGAGTTTTTAATTTTTATTTATATCAGTTTTTAACATTAGAATTTTTTGCTTGTCTGATTGTTTAATTAATATAATTAAGCTACAAACATAACACTCTGTGCATACCGTTCTTGAAACAAGTATGCATCCAGGTATTTCATTAATAAGGTGTTAGGTCTTATGAGAATAAGCCCAAAAGCCCACCGTGTGGCGATTGGCATCAGTTCAGCGGGGTTTAGCTGGAGAGCCACTGCAGCGCCACTGACCTTAATCTCGTGCTCCTCCCCCGCGACAGGGACCCTCCCGCGCAGGATGAGGAAGGAGCTGCTGGCCGTGAAGCTTCGGAACCGGCCCAGTAAGCAGGAGCTGGAGGACCGCAACATCTTCCCCGTGCGCAGCGACCAGGAGCGGCAGGAAATCCGGCAGCAGATAGAGACCAAGCTGGCCAAGTGAGTCGCTCTGTGCGGACCCCAGATCAGCCATCAGCCCCCCCCCCCCAACACCCACCCTCCTCCGCCCATGTATGTCCCTTTCATCACTCAACATCACTGTTGTCTACACTTTCACCATCCCCTAACAAACGCTCATTCCTTCCATATCACAAATGCTTTCACTGCAGAAGTTTTGGAATATTATATAAACTCATGTTCACAATGTTTACTGAGGTAATAAATCAAGAGAAGTAGAGTCATCTTCTCATAGACTTCTATACAATCTGACTTCTTTTTGCAAACGAAAGAGTCGCCCCCTGATGGCCATTAGAGAGAATGCAGGTTTAAGGCACTTAAGCATTGGCTTCACTTTTCAGACCCTCCTGGTCATAGTTCGGTAATAAAAATCTAGGAAGCCGTCTGCTGCTGCTGAGCTGTTCGCTACACCGAGTCCAGTGCGATCCATGTCAACAGCCGAAGCAGTTCCTCTACGAGGGGGTGCCCGTTTTGTTTGTCTTGTGCACACGCATGAGGACACACGTCTGTGAAGCAATACATAATGATGTCACGCCCAGATATGCTGCAACGCGCTAACAGAGAAAAAAATGAACAATGAATGTTTCAAACTTTTTTGAGAAATCCGCTTTCGCAAATGTTTTATTAGGAGGGAAATTAATTCAATACGTCAGGGATACACACAATGCATTTTAGTGAGAACCAGTGAACGTAAACACAATTTCCTTTCTTTTCCGTTTACAAGAAAACTCCACGGGGCACCTCAGAATCAATGCAGAGGTGAGGCTGTATGCTGTCATGCTGTTGAAATGTATTATATTATATTGTTGCAGGATACATATTGGCACACCTAATCACAGTACATTGCAGGAAGCCGTCACAATGATGGTAGGTTATGTGAGAATAAGAGAAAGGGAACAAATCAATGCATTGTATCCATTATATCAGCCTCTGTCTCTCACACTCATCGGGCCGTCTTTAACTCCTCAATGACCTTGCTTTCTCTCCGACTAACATTTCGATGCATGTTATCTAAAATGCGATCACCCGTTAACTGCAGCCAAGAGTAATAAGTGGTGAATAGCAGAAAAAGTTATCTTGAATCAGTTTTATTAGAGATAACAAAGGTTCCTCTCCGCAGCTTTTCTGGTGTAAAGTGGTCTGATTTTTGGAGTGTGGAACAGGATTTTCTGAAAGGCAGAGGAGGAATGCTACAGAGAACATAATCGTATTTGTCGTGTTACGTAAAAAGCCATAGGCTGGTATTATGGTGACTTTAATAGGATTAACAGTCAAAACAGGTTTGTTTTTAGGGAATAATACAGTAGCAGGGTGTGCTGGGGGGCTAATGCAATGCTTCACTCACTTTTGGTACCAGTACTTTTTTCTATTTTATATTCCACTGCGGAACCTCAACCAAAGTGGTATTAAAGAAAGCACCAGGTATCAGGTACTATTCTCCATATAACTCTTGCTAATGGAAAACCAAAAAAGATCAGCAGAAGATCAGCTCTTTTCGATCAATCAATCAAATCAAAGTTGATTTATTCAAACAGGTTAATGCAGTTCAAAGGGCTTCACAGGTGACTGACGGTATAAGTGTGGGCCATGAAAACAACAGAAAAGACAATGCACAGGAGACAATAACAATGTAACGAAATAGAGTTAATAGCTCTAATAACAGTAATTAACAGCATTAAATAAAAACTAGATTAATACAATGTAATTAAATTATACAACTTAAATAGAACAAAATTACGGCGAAATAAAAATAAAATCTAACTTAAAAAGATTTGATTAAAAAAACAAAATCAACTTAAATCTAATAAAATAAGTGAATAAAAAAATAAAAGAAATCTAATAAAAATTATAAGATGTCAATAATGTCAAATAAAATGGTCTACAAACCATTCTTAAATAGGCATGTTTTTACGTTAACGTTCAAAGACTTCAACACTCCCAGCAGCTCTCAGATCCTAAGGCAGATTGTTCCAGCTGCTCGGATCATAGTAGCTAAAAGCTGATGCCCCAGATGTTTTAGTCCTGCACTGTGGAACATTTAACAGACTCGAGCCAGAGGACCGGAGGGGCCGTACCGGTTCATACACTTTACCCATGAGAGACCATGAAGTGCCTTAAGTACAAGTAAAATAATTGTAAAATCCATACGGAAGCTGACATCTTGTCAGTGAATTGACTGTTTGGACTCAGGGAGTGTGCTTTTGTAGCTGTCTGCACTCTCTCCTCTGTAGACGACAAACACATTTTGTTGTTTTTCATACCTTTGTTAAAAACGGGCAGCTATGATAGTAGCCTGTTAGCGAAATGTTAACACTTCACTGTGTGCCGAATGCCGCCGAGGGCTTTAATCTGAGGTTGACTCAGAACAGGCTGGTAGAACATTATAAACACATTATAACTGCATCTGAAACGGTTAGCCACAAATCCGGAATGATGAGCCCATTATGATATATTTGTGTATTTGTGATAATGACTTAGCAGTGCAACATATGCATTTATATGTTCTAATTAGACTGCTGAAATAAGATGTTGGTGGAGCTGATTTCATTTCTGAGATTAACAGATTACATCAAATTCACGATGCATTACAGCATGTTTTGACATGTCTTGGTATGTATGTCCTCCTTTTTGTATGTTCTACACGTCATGGCTACTATTTTGCTCCAATAGTTCGTAGATGTCGCAAACTCCACATTGACAGCCACTTACTTTGTTGTTGGATGTTCTGTCATTATGCTTGTTGCTGGACACTATTTGATACAATTCAACGCTATCACCACTTCTTATTGCAATGATTGTAATATTCAAATTATTGATGCAGGTGGTATTTCTTCTTCTCTGATTATTTATCAACTCACTATGTGTGATGTGAAAAGTGGTGTCAAAGTGATGAAGGCACGGAAAATGATCGCAACTCGTGTGTGGGATTTTTCTGCTGAAGCCAACTGTTTCTCTCAGGAGTTGGTGGAGACCAAAGCAGAGCGATAAGCAGAAGTATTGGACTTACGTTCGCCATGTGGCCTGATACCCCCCCCCCCCCCAAATTATGACATCAAATTGATTGAAAACAACAAGCAGGCTGCTACAGCATTACTTGTCTACAGTATGTAAGCATTAGCATTAGCTTTAGTGGTTTTTCAGTAGAGGCTAGCTAGCTAACTTTTCAGGTGTTGTCATCGAATGTGTCTTTTTGGAGGAACATCAGGTGCATTCATGTTTGCCTCAGGTTGTTGTCTTCCCTTGAGTTTAAGAGGAATCCACCAAATGCTCAGATAAGAGATGGAGAAAATGGCGGTTAATAACCTCCCTTGTGTCTTTTGTTTTTCTCACCTTCTGGCACGGGTCCAAAAATTGCTTCTTTTTTTTCAGCACGAGTGTATTTATTGATTGTTCATTTACAGCTGCATGGTGGACAGGTTGTAGTTAGTATAGAAATGCTCGCCGCGTATATTATATTCTTAATAATACACAGGTGAAGAATCATATTTTAAAAAAATGTGCAGTGCATCTTGTGAAAACAAACATTTTGAGACATTCCTGAAAATATCGACATGTCCACTTTGTAGATCACTTGATGTTCACTTTCTCATGGGTCCACGTTTTCATCCATTTGAACTGATCCCAGGTCTGTTTTCACTGCTCAGGACCCGACCGGGCTCACTACTGTACGAATGTCATCACTCCGGGGCATAAGGGAAATACTTTATGCTGCTGTTTACAATAGAGAAAAGAGACTTTGTAGTGGATACCCATGTGATTGAGTGTGCCACAGAGGTGTCAGAGTGGTCACTGAGAAATCTAAGTCATTTCAATAATTATATAAGCTATAGTCAGTTTGTCTTTCATCAGCCATGGAGCAGCTCCAGAACGTGACATAACATCACAGATGGTTTCACTGGGTCGTTCATGCTCACACGTATTTATTTTACTCTCAAGCTGAATTCAGATTGTCTGTAGAGCTGTTTGAGTAAAAGGTACAGTATGCACCTCTGGAATGTAATGGAGTGGGAATATAAAGTATGACGTAGCCGAAAATGGAAATATTCATGTGAAGTACAAGTAACTCAAAACTGTACTTAAGCACAGTACTGTAGTACAGTTAATGTAGTATCTTCAAGATATGAGGCTCTAAAGTTGTAAAGATTTGATTTATAAATTGTTTAATGATTCCTCAGTTATGCCACAAAAGAAGTTACTTCAATATAAAGTAATCATTTAATGACAAAATATGGAAATAAAAAATTGGCAAATTTACAATGAATTGTAGTGCGTCAAATGTCATTTATCTATTTATTCATTTATTATACTTAAACACTGTAAAACGGAATATTCTAGGGCTGTGTATATTCGATATATTGTGATATTTTGCGATACTGTTAAGAAGGCGATATATATATCGTGATTAAAAACACTCCAATCTAAGTAAAACTGTCCTAGATTAAACAACATGTGTAAAATCCTAGTAAAACAAACATATAACATCTTTATTCATCTCTACAATTGTATTTGTTGCCTTTTCCTTCTGTAGAATGGTTCAGAAGTAGAGGATGAGAATCAGAATGATTACATCATTTGTGCAGTATGAAGGTCACCAGCGGAGTCAATGAACTCAGGGAGGTCGGTACCCCCGTGTGTGCTGGGTGTGGCTTCGTTACATACCCAGTGCCATCACGGGTCACAGCGGCTAATTAGAGGGATGAAGACTTTGAACTGAGAGGGAAAGAGAGCTGGTTTCCCATTCCTGTCCGACCACACAGAGAGCGGGAAGTGAGTGTTTGATGCGGGGCCTAATTAATTTCCAGCTAAGCCGCTCGCTCCCCACTTTGCAACGACACCGTGAGAGATGAGTAAGGCTGGGTGACATTCAGACTGGGCTAAATAAACCTTCCTGTGAGCGTTATTTTTCGGGCCTGGCATCGCGCTTCTCCATGTGTGCCGTTTTCCTACGCCCTCACCCGAGGCCTTTCACAGCTGCTTGTCAATCTGGATAGCCGGAGTATAGCTCCACGTGCGTCTGATGTATGTGACGTTATCAGGAAACCAAAGCTGTCTCCGAACACGCCTCGTTCCACGGGAGCTTCTCCGTGCGCATATTGGACAAATTCCAGCGGGTGGACGCGGATTAGCAAAAGGCGTTATGCAGCATGGAGTTCATTACCGAACGTCTGTACATACCAGAGGGGATGCTGGAGGCGCCGCAGTCTGCAGAGGGGCGTGAGAGTGGGACAGAGCTACATCCCAAACACTACATACTGCTTATGTAAACTGATTACCCTTATATAATGAAAACGGGAAGTGATCAATGATGGGTGGGGGAGTGTGACAGTGGAACGCAGGGTCCGGGCCCGTATGCACACAGTGCTGGTTAAGCACAGAGGTCAGAGCAGAGCGCCTGTTGCTCAGAGCCAAGCTCCCTGCTGCTCGTACAGTTGGCTCAATGTGTCACATTACTGCAGTGATCACTCCTCTGACCGAAGCACTTCAGTAAAGAGACGCCAATTAGAAATGTATTGCGTTATTTATTGAGATAGACGCACAATATATATTCATATATTCTTCTTCTTGTCGACAAATCCCATGAAAAGAGATTTGTTGAGAAAAGGGGCCTGGGATCAGTTCATGTCTCATGAAAAGACCGAAGCCAACACTCGATGTGTCCCACTGACGGGCGATGTCTGATACATTTCATTCTTTAAAACACATCAATGAGCCACACTTCCACTGGGCGACCTCACAATTACCATGAACACACACACACTGTAGTTCTGTTTTCATTTAATCACACACCTGCTGCCTTTAATATCTCCTACTGCACAACATGGGTATTAATCCGCTGCGGAAAATAGTCCCCAACAACTATGCTAATAACTACAGTGCCCATCTTTTTAGGGAAGTTACTGAGCCTGTTGTTTAAAATAAATAAAATAAACAATGAAACATTGAAAAGTGCTGATCGACGGACTAAAACGTTGTTTTTTTATATATTTTAGTTTTATTGTTGTAGCAGGGTCAATGCACAATACCTCTGTTGTAGCAGATAGAGGTAAAAGTTAATTATCTGGGGTTGCGCACGTTACAGAGATGAAAGATCTGTTGTATCAAAACCTTACACATACTAAAGAAACATACACAATACAACACCAATCACAAACTAAGAAACAAAACTGAACAACTTTTAATGAGAATTGTTGACAATAATAAAAAAGAATAGAATATCGGTAGCCTTGGAATCTCTTCCTCTTATCTTCTTAGTCCTTTTTAACAGCAGTTGTCACAGTAAAAGCACAGGTGTTGCCAATAACATTAACGATGGATGTGTCCCAGCAGGCCCCTTTTTCACAGCAGCCATTGTGACAGGTCATAGCAGCGATAACACAGGTGTGATTAATACAATTCATTATGGGCCCATTCTATTCAGTTGGTCAATGTCAATCCAGTGAGCCAGCAGTGGGCCACAATACCAGGGCCCTGGCCCACCTGAATGAACCAGGGCCATAATTAATGTTAATTAATTACACCTGTGTAATAATGACAAATGTCAAAAAGGGCCGAAGAAGCCGTGACAGTGAGGGGGGGGCAGGTTCTGGCTCGGTCCGTGACTGACGGCAGCAGCAGCACCGGCTGGCCAACAAGAGTCGCCGAGGTGAACTGACTCAGAGCTGTGGACAGCTGAGGCATGCCATTGTTTTTGTGGTGACGGCACCGCATGCTCGTCTGTCAGCGGCCTCCGTCCCGCCGAGCGCATGGTCCCGCCAGAGGACATGACGAGCCCCCCTCGTGCAGCCAACGAGACAAAGCTGAGGGGACACTCTCTACCTCCCCTGCCCGCTCTCTAAACATCCATCCAGCACCAGCGACTGTTTACACGCCGAATGAATCATACCGAATGTTTCGCGTTGAGTGAGTCGTGCTGAATGGAACAGAGCGGCGTCTGTGGAGGTGGCTGTCACGCTGTGTCCTTTTCTGAAGCAGTGTTTGAGTGCTGCGAGGGGCCTTGGGCAAGCGCAGCCGTTTGTACAACATCAGGAACAGAACGAGCTCCATCACGGACAGAGAACAATCAGTCACTCTCACCTTGACTCCTGTGCTGGGCCGCAGCAATCGTATCAGGCGACATGACGCCAAAGCATTTATGTTAGTTGGCTGTTTTGCAGAGTCAACAGCGGAGGGAAAACATGATATTATGAGGCAGAAACTCTTGGCTTTTTTCCGTTTTGAAGTTTGTTGCTGGCGCAGCTGACAACGGCACAGAACAGAAAAGAGGTGTCGCCGTCGGTTAAAACTGGTCTGCATTGCTTTAGAAAAAGATTTTGTATATTACAACCATTATCTCTTCCAGACGTAAGCCTGTGGGGAGATCATGCTTTCGGTTGTGTGTGTGTGTGTGTGTTTGTGTGTGTCTGTCCGCTTCAGTAGCAGAAGGTACTTCGGGTAATCGGCAAGGCTGAAAACGAGCCTTAACCCAGTCTGTTGCAGGCCGGATTTTTGCCTTTTTTTCGTGGCTCAAAATCTGACATCCAAAGAAAAGTTTGGTCTCACCTTGAACCGCAGCATCTGTAGATTTATTCCATACCCAATATGTTATGATCAGGCAATTGTATAGAAGTCTATGAGAAAATTACTCTACTTCTCTCTTGATTTGTTACCTCAGTAAACATGAGTTTATGGTCTCAATCTCTAGTTTCAACTCTTCTTCAATACAGCATGATGTTCATTTAGTAAATTATGGTCCATTTAGAGTCAAATAGACCATAAAGCAGAGTATGTTTTAGGGCGTGGCTACCTTGTGATTGACAGGTAGATTTAACCCTTTCACAGTGTTTTTTGAGTTCATGAAAGTTAATTGTTTTGTTTTAGTTGCCTCAAAACGTCTTGTTCAGCGTTCGGTTGTACTTAGCCTCACCTTCTGGTTGCAAAAAAACAACATGGCGACTGCCAAAATGACAAACTTGAGGCTTCCAAACTGTAGTCCACAAACAAACCAAAGTGTATCGCCTCAGTGACTACGTCCACTTCTTATGTACAGTCTATGGTTAATAAATCCCCTTTTTTGTCATCGTCTCTGCCATCTTGACTGTAAGGGTGCCAAGAGGGACAATTGAAGACACGCCTGACAGAGATCTGCACTCCACTGAGTGCACTTTTCTAGTTTTAATGGCATATGATGACCCCGGTTTCAACATGTAAACGGTTCTACAGGACCTGCTGGACGGACTTCTTGGCAAAGGCACTTAAAAAGTGAAACCCTTTACCTACGTATATTAAAATGTTATACTTTTTTGTTCTCCCTAAGGTTTCTTCTTTTTTTTCTCCCTGTTAAAGGGTTTTTCCTGTACCGATGTGAGGGTCCCGGGACAGAGGATGTCGTATGTGTACAGATTGTAAAGCCCTCTGAGGCAAATCTGTGATTTTGGGTTATACAAAATACATTTAATTGAATTGATTATACGCTGGTGCTTTCATCCCTTTTTTTTTTTTTTAAAGTATGGTGGAGAAAAAAACAGACATGACAATGTAACATTTGCTACACGCACAGACCTTGCATGAACCTCAGTGCTCACCTTTGTCTTGGAATCTTCGGTTTGCATTGCTATTAAAGTACCATTGTCATGATTTGCAGAAGCTCTTCTACAGAGCCTCACTTAGTGTACGTGTCCGCACTGCTGCACTGCAGTGACGTTCTTTGGATGATCTGGAATACGCACACTGTCTTCCTAAAGTACATTTGACACAATGGTACAAAAAGAGACAGTGACTTTGACCTTGTGAAATAATCATTTTAATCATCACATCCAAGTTATACATTTAGAAAACTCTATTTTCAGTTTTTCTTACATGTACGTCAATACACTCGAATGTTACAAAATTGTGCATCAAAAGACCCCAAACTGAACAAAGGTCTGTTTGTTTGTTTTTACAGTCGGTACATGTGACCATCATTGTGTTGTGCTCTTTTCGTTTGTGCTGTGATGCAACACGTCCCCACATGTGTTGCATGTCATGTTGCATTGATTTGCATTACTTTAGCGCGGCACTCTGCAGCAGCAGAATGCAGAGCAGCGGGCCGGCCCCGGGATGGCAGGAGGGAACCCTCTGTTTCTAAATATAGCTCGCATTGGCGAAATGCTGCAGCAGCAGCCATAATCAATGGGCTATGTACGTCACAGCCCAGAGTGCCTTCCCTGTGCCCCGGCCCCCGCCGATGGAGAGATTACATTCTCTCTCCCCAGCTCCCCTCTGATTGGACCCTCCCCTCTCCCCTGCGGCGCTCTTTTGGAGAGCCGGACACTGCAATGATCTACATCTCCATCGCTGTTGCATGCTTTTATGCAGGCACCTTCAGCTCGTACCCCTCAGCTGAGGACGTTGTTAATAACAATGACAATGTGAAGATTTTACTGCAGACTGCCAGTTCCTCTGGGAAGTTGTGAGAGGGTAGTGATCATGCTTCTGATGACTTAGTAAAAATCCCTGAAGCATCAATGCCCTGAACATGTGGCTGCTATTTTTAGACGGGCATTTTTTATTCCTTTTTATCTATCATGTGATGGCCAGTAAATAAAAGGAGGATAAGCAGATCTTTTTTATGTATTCTTTAAAGCTTGGGTCGGTAACATTGGAGAAACCAGCAAGAGTACGCTAGATAAAAAAATAAGATTAAAGATCCAACCAAGAAACCCCGCCCAGTGTTGCCAACTCTTTTCCAAACAATGTAGCTAGTAGCGCTAGCTCCAAAAGACGCGCAATGAGTCGGAACATTTGAGTTATTAACGTAAAGAGGTAAAGAGAATTTCAACAAATCTAACAAAAATGTTTTCTAAAATCCGTTACCCACCCTAACTTTAATAGCATGGCTGTGCAGATTGTTCTCATGACAGATTAGTCAATAACCACTTTTTACAACCACGCTAATAATAATTAGACTAGCATTCTTATGGAGACAGAGCATAATTACATCCCACCTACACAGCAAGGAAAAACAATTCATCGCTCTCCATTGACTTTGTATTGCGTGAATGTGCCTCCTTGTCACTATCGTCAGCTAGCAAACAACAGTGTGGGATCTGTTTGTGTGCAGCAAGTGTTTAGTCTTTCTCTCTATTTTCTGCTTACTGTTCTGTTTACTCATTTGTCAGTTTAAATGCTGTTGTGACCAGGCCTTAAGGCAGCACAATGGGCTGTCTAACGTATGATTAAATTGGTGAAGAGCAAAATAGGTAAAGCCATCCCTGATGCAGCCTGTGAACGAACTGAGAACACTCTTCTTCCTTCGTACCATCTTTAAACCCACTGTCTTCTTCTCTCTGCTTACTGCTACCTTCCACACACCAGGCGCCAAATATTGTGCAACCGTCGTGGTTTCCGTAAATGATCTGTCATGTCGGATAATTGCCGTTACCGACCTCTATGTCTGAATTGCAAAAAATCCATCACTGTAAAAGAATACTCCACCGTTTAACAATGAACTATATTATATGTTATACTCATGATGGACAGTTTTTTTGTTTTAAATGGCAATTCCTCAGACTTCACACAGCTCCCTCCGGAGCAGTAGTTTTCACATATGCAGTAGTAAACAGACTTTGATGTGTAAAGTCGGTGGAGCTCCCCTTTTTCAGTAAGATGAAGCCAACAATGTTACCTATTCCATGTCTGATAAGAGTTTATGAGACGACTGAGTGTAGCGTAGTCTTCAAACATGACGACCACTTATAGAACAAAAGGCCAACAAACCATGTTTTGGACACTATCTTGTGATCCAGCTCTCAGGATAAAGATTGCAAGATGCTGTTTAAATGGAACAATACACACATATTTTACGAGACTTCACACAAAAACCACTGTGTTATAGAAATCATTGAAGCCAACAGTGAATGTCAAAGTTCAGTCCGGAAGCTATCAACGTAAGCTATTTAAAGTAGCTGACTGATAAAACAAGATCATGTTCATCAGTACGACTCATACCATTGCTACGATTATGTTTTGTCTCATTTTCTACTACAGCTCTTTGCAAAAAAAAAAATGCTGTTGGCTAAGTTAAACCTCTTTGCCCATGCTCATTGAGGTGTAACTCTGTACAACTAAAACTGCAGTCAGCAGATAGTGACAGGAGCATTGGTCAAGAAGGTGAAGCGATGGTGGGGGGATGTCAGGAAAATACTCAGTGTTTGCCCCAGTCCTATGAGCCATGGATAATAATTGGATATTTTTGGCACATGGACCAATTTGAGCTGACAGCACAACTCAGTGTGCGAAGCGAGACAGAGCGACTAACCACAGCTGCCGTCCAGGGCCGCTATAAATACCTCAGCCACACAGCAGCTGACTGCAAGAAAGCAACATTAGCTTTTAGAGCTGGATTTGAAACCGCATGCTATGCTAGCAGTACGTACAGATTTGGCCAAAATGTAGCACGTAGTATGCAAAAATATACAGTGTGCCAAAAACACCCGGATGTCACACTGATGTATGCATCGGACCAGTCTACCTCGCCTACCGTATCCCACAATGCAAAGCGCTGCAGCGGCACAGTCTACGGTCACAAAAAACAGTGGTCGAAAAGGACAAATTTTATACAATTTCCATATGCTGTTACATCACTAAATGCATTCCTGAGAATTCTTGAGGCGAAAAAAATCAACTTTGTAGATTTCAAATATTGGCAGTTTTTATAAAAATTGATGGCCGAATTCAAGATTTGAGTTGAAAAGCGCCACAAACCTGCCTGCGGGGGCCAATAGCAGGCCAGCCGGCCTGTCACGCTAACAGACCCGCTGTGAGCTGGCTGGAGTTCCCTCAAGAGACCGGTCTGGTAGACGAGAGGCTTTTATTGCCCTGCTGAGGGTTGTTTAAATATCATAACACAAATGTCCTTTTATAGAACGAACTGCGGTTATCTGCCTTTTTGGAGTTGAAAAGCTCCACAAGCGCCCGCTGGCGTAGCTGGAGGAACACTTGTTGAGGCAACGTGACCCTTTTCGATATGAGTTTTCAACATACTAAGACTAACTCTCTAATATTTGTGGGAATAGCATCCCACTGTTTGGTTGCTGTACATGAAACAGCAGTTTCAGCACATTTTGTTCTATATTTACAGTGTCCCCTCATGTATTTCCCCCTGACCTGTTAGAATGTTTGAGGGCTTGGGGACTTTAACCATGCAGTATCTGATAAAGTAAAGAAACAAAAGAAAATGTCAAAAGCTCAATAAGTTGTATGTTTTTGATAATATTGCAATAGTGGTAAAGTCATCTGCTGCATACTACTGATGAACGCAGTACGTAGTATGTACTGTATACTGCCTTCCTAGTATGTAGTAGGTTGTTTCCAATACAGCAGGTCTTTAAGTCTGACTTATTGGAGTCACTCTTAACTCTGAATAATTAGATTCTGTAGGACATTTTTTTTTTTTCCTGAGACATGTTTTCGGCTCCACAAAGGCCAGAACGAAACATAAGTGTCAAAGCCCCGGGAGCTGTATTGATCATTTCATGAAGGAATCGTCTCCCTACGTGTCGTTGATCTTTAATCCCTTCTGAAATCACTTTCCTTTAAAATGATGTTTCTATGAGCGGTTCTCAACACAGTGGTCGTTTCCAGGCAACCAAGGCTGTCAGATGGCGGCCGGCTGTTCTTCCTTGTTGAACTGCAGAGAATATTTTCTGTTTCATAACCCCTTTCACCTGCGATGAAATATGAATGCATGCTCTGCGTGTGTTTTCCTCCACTTTTCCGCTAGGTCAATGATCGCTTTGATAAAATCCAGAAATGTCTAGAGCTCAGCTTTTGCGACGGTGAAGAGCAGTCATGTCTGACACAATAAAAGACTCGGCCTGCTTGGACCATAAAATTGAATAAATGAAAGCGTACGGCGTTACAGTTTTTATTTTATTTTTTGTGTACAAAATTATTCTGTTTTCAGAAAAAACGTTTCCTGTGATAACAACAAATGACTTTATCTTGTCCACTCACAACACTTTATCTTTAATACATGAAATCAAAGCATCTTGTTAAAACAAGAAACTTTTCCCAGTTAAGTTTTTAGTTTATTTAGTTTATTTTATTTTGCACAGTTTAAAAAATAGAGAAAACATAACAGAGATAAATAATATCACAGTGCAGGAAGAGGCAGAAAGCCCACTGGGCTTATTTGAAGCCTCCACCTGTATAATATTAAAATCTCACAATATCATAGAGAACATAAAATGAATATGCATAAGATATGACTACGTAGTGTTATTGAAAAGATATTTTTACAAGATATGAATTTAATAACAATATCGATACATTATGAACAACAAAAAAGAAAGAGAATTGGATTGTGTAGTCATTAGAACGTCATAACTCATTAAAACAAGAAACCTTTCTAGTAAACACCATGTTTACGATTACAAAACAATACATTGTGCAGCCCTAATGAACATCTTATTATAACTAAATTAAATATAGTATATGTTTTAAGCTAGTCGCTTGCTTAATTTAGTTAGCAAAGCCCTTTTTGTTGCTTATTAATTACAATTTAAATATGTCAAAGGAAAATATAAAAAAGATATGTATATAATGACGACACCGTCACAAAATGGTAGTCTGCAAGTCTAAACTGCTGCTACTATTTCTTCGCTTTCTTATGTACTTTAGTCTGATATAGTAGTGATTGTGGTTGAGAGTTATGGAACAGGTCCAAACAGCTCCCAGTCTGTTTATGAGTGAGTCACAAGCTATATATTGTAGCACGTAGATGTTTTATCATTTGTGTGCCTGTGTGTGTGTGCAAAGAGTATTTTACACAGTGGGGTGCTGTTCTTGGTTACAAATTTTCTTTTTGTACTGTTCTTTTTCTTTCTCCTTTTTGAAACAAAGACCAGTGTTCAATATCGCTGAATACTTGTTGCAAACCCTCCGACTCCCCCGCTTCCACCCACTGGGTGTGACAACACGTCTGTAGTCAGCTGAGGGTTAAAATAGGGTCGGTAGCGTGTACTTTATGTCTCTGTGGTTTCCCATGAGGACCGTTTCTCCCAGGAAGTGTCTCTCCGGTTTTCTATTTGTGCCTTTTATAGCGAGCAGCATCACGGGCGGGCATCAATCCAATTACAGGACTGGAGTTGGCAGATATTATAAAGCAGTTGGGGAGACGTAAGCACCGGATGACACAGCCTGCACATACTGAGTATGGCAGTGAAGTGAAATCCTCAAATTACATGTTGTCACCGCTATAGACCATCCCTGTCCCACATGCAGTAATTAACGTTATACAATGGGTTTTTTTTCGAGGGATCTAGCTGCAAGAACCCTCTAATTGAAATGTCAAAAGTCTCAAAGCCTCAGCACCCACTCTATGAAAAGTGGTTGTTTTCACCCTCCTTTCTAACCCCATGCCAAGTTAGGGTTCCATCGTCACTGCTCAGGAGACGTGACCCGTGTCATGTGTGGTTAGATTAGTTTGCTTGTCACCCACTGCTACGTTTCTCAGGCTTTAAATAAACGGATACAGTAGGGTGTACATTTGTTCTCCCAGTCCAGCACTGATTCTGGCCTCCCAGCTGACTGAAAGAGGGTTTATTATGCAAACAAAATCAGTAATTGCTTTCTAAATAGGTTACATCTGCCATGTTGGCTAATGGATTTCCATTGTTTAAGGAAATCAATGTTTGCTCAGTCGGTTCGGGACAGTTAGTGTACTTTGGACGGGGGTGGCAGTGTTGGCCCGTTGGTCCGCCCATTAAATTTGGCGCAGACATTCGTGGTCCCCAGACGATGAATCCTGATGACTTTGGTCACTTTTCAACTATAGCGCCATCATGACATTCAAATTTTAAGGTTTTGCGTGAAATGTCTCCACAACTATTGGATGGGTTGCCAGGAAATTTGGACATTCATGTTCACCTTAGGATACATTTTCATCTCGTTGGGTGATCCTCTAGCGCCGTTAGCGGGTCAAAATGTATTTTTGTCCACCAAGACCACGTGTCTCGTTGACTAATTGTATTCCCATCAACCTCAGCTGCACATTGGGATGTGTGCAAAACATTCTCACACCAGTGCGTCAAATAACGAAGCTCGGTTTAGGCAACAAAACAACTTCGGTTAAGGTTGACATTAACTTTCTCTCTATGAACAGATTCTGCATTCATATGCAGAATCTGAAGGCAACAATATTCTTTTAGTATTGTAGTATTGACCAATCACGTTTGAGCAGTCTTTGGTTGAATGCAGGTAAACAGTTCGCGTAGACAGCAAGAACGCCTTGGCCGAAATGCAATCTTGGAGCCCACTGGCTATCGTCTGAGCATGATTTAGCTTATTAATGGTTTGAAATTAGCTTGTAAACTGGCTACTTTTGAAACAACTTCAGTCTCAGATCTCAAGTCGTGAATCGGACTGTAAACAATGAGCAGAGTACGGAAAAGGAAGTCTTGGTCCGCATATCTGCTGGCTTCTCAGGAACCCAAGAAATATCCATCTGACATTGACGTCAACTTGCGACTTGTGAGTGCAGGATGAGTCCTCAAACAATTGAAACCATATATGTGACACAGGATTAAAACTGGGAAAATACATTTTTCATTTCACTGGGTCTTTAAAATCGGCACATTAGCATCGTCATTGTGAAACAGGTCGCGATGCCGACGTTAGCACTTACCTCAAAGCGTCTCGGTGCCTAAATGCAGCCTCACAGAGCTGCCGGCGCGGCTGTAGCCTCTTAGTCTTGTTTCACTATTGGCAGACTTCAATTTAAACCCCTGCGCGTCATGGCGCTTTAGCTTACGGAGCCACTTGAAGTTCCTTCGCAGTGAAAGTTCACGGCCTATGTGCAGCAACCTGCGTACGGGTCATGCTATTTGAAGTTGCCTCCTCCACACTGTGCTCCCAGCGGGACGCTCAAGGGCCAGACACCATCGGCCGCTTGATCTGTGAAAACCTGCGCTACGGGGCGACGCCTCGGAGACAAACGACTGGCTAGATGAAGAATTGATTCTTGGTTTCATGTCTGAGTCTTTGAATGTGTCCCTATTCATCTATCATCAATAGCACAGCCAGCCTTTGAACGGAGGGAAGTTTTAAAGGGCAGTTGGAAGGCTCTCGAGTGGTTGGTTTACTGTGTTTTTTACAACTTGAAATTTAGCAATGGGTGCAGTAGTGTTAGCGGGAAATATATATCCAAGCAGCATTTTCCAGCAAAAGCCGCAGTCTTTGATATTCATGTGACCCGGTAACAGTGGGAGACATCCAGGTCAACGCTTAAACACACCCAAGTCCTGGACCACGTTAGATAAACGTCGAGCTTCTGGTAGGCTGAGACTAAAGAGGGTTGCTTTAATTATTCCTGGCAACTACCCCCCCCTCGACTCCACATCCGAGCACGGCTCTCCTGTCCTCGGGCTCTGTCACTAAGGGGAAAGAGGCGCGGGATTAGGCCACACCTCAGTGGGCAGTAGGCAGGCTCGCTACCCGGCCCGTGGCGCCTGACTCATCCCATTCTCCTCCACTTTTCATGGGCTGACATTCCCATCAGCACCTGCTCTTACAGGCAGCTCATTGCTTTGACGTGCCGGGGAGTTCTCCGACAAACGAGGAACTTTTTACCTCTGACCTCACTCTAGCTTTTAAGGTATTCGGATTTAGTTGTGTTTTTTGCGTTTTAACCACAGCACCTAAATTGTCTGATGTAAAACACACAAGAGTATGGCTGCAGCAGCAGATTTGATTCTCTCTTTGAACTGAGGCAATCGCTATTGACCTGAAATGTTTTCCGCTGCAGACCACACATCCTACTACGGCTCTGCTCCATTTAGCACGTTCTCCCCTCTCAGCCTCCAATGTTGCCGTGTCTGTGGTCCTGTTTTGTAAGCCCTCAGTGGTCCCAGTTACAGCGGAAGCTATCACAGTACAGGGGGTTTATTATAGATGTGCACACTCTAGGTGTCATTATTTACAGGGCCGTGGACAAAATGTTGCGGCTTGTAAAAGGTTTTCCATTGTTTTTGGCGTCGTCATTGAATATCTGCTGATGGATGAATGATGGGACACTTATATTTACCTAAAAGACACAGCTGCCCAGTGCACACTCAAATTACAACCTGAAAAAGATACAGCTGAATTCATCTGGAAAGAATCTTTTTTTTCATTGAATATGTATGTGGCACATTGAAATAACAGGTGTAAAAGAATACAGCTGGCGCCTTTGTTATGATATGAATGGAAGTTGAACTGGGAGAATGGGGAAACACCGTGCAGATGTGTTACAGAGCGGAGCTTCCTCCCTCACAAATGATCTTTGGGCACACAACAGACACACAAACCTGACAACAGACTCATTTATTTTTGTCCCACAGAACTAGCATTAACTAGTGACAGTGCTGGTGCTTTCCCTCCATTTAGTTTGTCCCGTGTATCCGTGCGAGCAGGCCAGGCTTCAGGTTGTTCTGCCAACCGACAGTTGAGAGCGGTATGTCCCAAGTAATTTAGCAACGTTGTTTCCAAGAAAGCTTGATATTCTTTGATATTCATGTTTTTATTAACCTTGGCCATGATGTTAACCTTAACCATACCTTAACGTTGGCTTTGGACATTAAAAAAAAGTCACTTGACATTATCTGTGGTTTTGCCAAATAGTCCAATATTTTTATCTCGCAATAGAGTATTGATGCATATAATGAACCAAAATATTACAAAAATCGAATAAAACATTGAAAATAGCCAGAAAAATGCTTAATTGTTTTGTCATAAGTGTTTTTGTGGCTTAAAAGATTACCCTTAATTATCCAGTCCACGGAGAGTAATTCTAAAGCGTGGATGGTGACTGTCACATTTATTCTTACTAGACTTGGGAAGAGCAATTGCACGGGACAGTAAGTACTTTTGGGATCTTTTTTTTTTTGACAATTTAAAGATGATGCTAGTTTGCCCTGCTGTGAACACACACTCACGTCTGTCCACCTAATCATTTGAAAGATGGGAGGGGTGGGGATGGGGGTTGTCCTGCTCCGAAAAAGACACCGTGTTCCCAGTTAATGTGATGTCCCTTTATCTGTCAGCACTTTAAGCTCATTTTCTGCCACTGCTGGTGTGAATCACAGTTTCACCAACTCCCAACAGTTAAAGAGTGTGAATACATTGTGGTCCGACCCTTTTTCCCGGTTGATTAGAAAAGTGGATTTTATTACACGCTCGCGCCAATTTTCAAAGGGAGTGGTGATTGGTTATCTTTATCTAACCTCTGTTTATTCAGGGAGTGGTTGTTCTGTGCACTCGTACTGCGTTCAGTAACACTGTACATGGGCACATCTGGGGGCTCCCCTGTAAAGCTACCTTCCTTTTTTCTTCCTTTGGGCAAATGGACAGCTTGTGATTAATTCTGACCTACCGAGGCAAAACCCAAACAGTTTCAAGTTGCCAGGCAGGCTGGTAAACTGCATTCAGATGGAACACTGTAATGCCTTCAATTTAAGCCTTTTTGGAATGATTTATTTTCCCATTTTAATTATATTGTAGTAGAAAAACATACCTTTTAGTTTGATAAGTATTTACAGTCCGGAGCTGACTTAAATGAGGAATTAATTGTGACTACTGAGATCAGCTAAGCTAGTTAGCTTGAGCAGTTTAGCTGTTTTTCTTTTTCATTACAATTCAATTTACAACAGCTACTGCTTTGTTAAGTTATGCAGAATAAATGAATGTGTTACCAAGAGGTCAGTTCATCAAAATGATGTTTTTTTATTTTCATTTAACAACCAAGGAAAAAAGCAGTTATTTAGTTTTAGCTTTAGAAGGCTAGCTTGCCAGCTAGCTTTAACTCGATATAGCTCCTTTGCTGTAGCATTGCGATGCTATGTCGCACAGCGGAGTCCAGTTACTGTGCTGTGGCCTATAGTTTTTAAGATAGTTGCTGCAAATGAAAATGCAAATTAACAACCAAGGAAAAAGCAGTGATTTAGTTTTAGCTTTAGAAGGCTAGCTTACCAGCTAGCTTTAACTCGATATAGCTGTTGTTTGAGCCCAGTTATTGCACTTTGGCTATATGTTGTTTTAGCAAGTTGCTGCCAATAATACAAGAAGTCAGATTCAGGTCAACTTTGACTCAGGGGTTTAGCATGACTTTGCCTGCTCATATTTCCCTAGTTTAGAGATTTAAACCGTTCTAAATCATCACTATCAGCTTTGTCCATATCACTCATATAACCCCAGGATCAAGGAAGTTTTTTTTTGTTTGTTTCTTATAAATGACATGGAGCCTTTTGGGGTAAAATTGAAACATAAAGCTCAATTTCCTGTGAGGAAAAGAGTTTTCCTTTTTGGAATCCGGCGCTGTCTCGACAGCTGCGAGGCAAATGTGGTGTCAGTGGGTGTGTTGGGGGTGGGGTGTAGATTTATCTTGGAAGGTCATGCGAGGAATCCTAAAAATCCAAGTGCTGTGGAACGCTGACCACCAAACCATCCTATCTTGTTAAACAGGGAGGCTGCGTGGCGTAAATACAAGTAGCTGGTGTCAGCAGCCTTGTCTCTGTTTGTTTTCATTTCATCTGTGACCACATGACTGCATCACCATAACACGTCATTAGTGCTGATATGACTTTTGCTGGTTGAAGGGTTTTCAAATGTGAAGATGTTTTTCTCTGCGTTATGTCATTCAATTTTTTATATATTTGGATATTTGAAGATATCAACTCGTGTTCTGGGAAATTGTGATTGGTGTATTTTGTTTTCACCAATTTCTGACATTTAGGCTGTAGACTGAACAATTAAAAAGAAGATAATAACCGACGCAAGGATAATGAAAATGATCAATTGCAGAGTACAGTGCAGCCGTTAAATATTTAGTTTATCCCGCTCATCATGATCTGATGCGTTATCTGTTTTTCAATAACAGATATTGCATTTGCTTTATATTAGTTTTATCTTTAGTTCAACATAACCTGATACATAACATCCAACACTGTATGTGCGTTATAAAGAGTGATAACGTGGGGAAGAGTTAGATTAGATGGGGTTTCCTTCACTTCAATCATATAATTACCTTTACTTGTTTTCTAATAAAGCTCTCCTACCACAATATTGCACAACTCCCTTTGCTGCGGTTGGTGTGTGTGTGTGTGTGTGTGTGTGTGTGTGTGTGTGTGTGTGTGTGTGTGTGTGTGTGTGTGTGTGTGTGTGTGTGTGTGTGTGTGTGTGTGTGTGTGTGTGTGTGCGCGCGCGCGCGTGCGTGGGGAATCTCCTTCTCAGTCCCTCCCCTTCACATGAGTTTTGTGCATGTGGTAAAACAAAAAAAAAGAACAGGAGGCAGGCTGTGCTGGCTGCAGTCCTCGCTCCACTCACAGCGCTCAGCATCCTCCACACCGCCGCCGGGACTACAACCAACGCTCCTCTCGCTAAACTTCCCATCTCGCATACACCAAAGCCGATCTTTGAGGAAAAGTCTCCCTTCTTTTTTCCTCCTCACCGAACTGGCTCTGACGCGTGACACTCAGCGCGCAGCCTGACCTTTTCTTTCCCCGATGTGGAGCCTTAAATGTTACAATAGAACAAGCCGCGTTTTGGACTCGAGGTGGGACGCGGTGTTCGCGTTTTGGATGTGCGGATCTTGGCGCACGGCGCACCGGCTCAAGCATCCAAAGTGCTAGTGTTGGTGGAAGTAGTGAAGAGACCAAAAAAGACTTTGTTGTCAAGCAAACCCCCCTCCAGCGGCGCGAGGGGGCAAAAGATGGTCCAGAACGTAATTCTGGTGTTTTTCCGCAGGAGGCTGAGCCAGAGGCCGGCGGTGGAGGAGCTGGAGAGTCGGAACATCTTAAAGCGTAAGTTCAAGCGGCGATAGAGGCCAACAATCATTATGATGATGTGTATCTCTGATGACTAAACCAGCACACCTTTCTGTTCGTGGATACATCTCTCTATAGGACGGCCTCACACTTTCATTTTACAAACTTGTTAATTAAGTTGAATTGAGTTTATGTTGACTTCCCGGTTTTGGCCTCCATGTTTTAAAAACATTTCTAAAGGCCATCTTTAATATCTCTACCGACTAATTGTGATGTGACTTAGAGGTTTTTCGAAATAAGACGTTCACACTATGTTTTATTACTTGTTCTTTTTTACTGTTTTTAAAATTATAAGTTTAAGTAATGAGTCTACGATATTGTATTTTTTACTATTTCATTTGGTTGATGACAGAAAAATATCAACTATGTTAATAATCTCTTTATAGTTTGGGTCATTTTTTTAAAGTCAAAAGTCGAAATATTCGCTTCTCAAATGTGTCCCTGCTTTGTTCTGTTTGATATCGTTGGAAAGTCAATACCTTTGAGGTTGGGACTGTATCGACAAAACAAGTCAAATGGAGACATGACCTCTGGCTTTGGAAAACTAAACGGTTGTTTGTTTGTTTGTTTGATTTTTGCTGTTTTTTTAATTTCAGACATTAGAAATAAATTGAGAGAATAAACGGCATTATGGATTACTATAACCCAATTTTTTTATTTTTTATATTTGCAGGAAGAATTTTCAAACGTCGACTATTATCATATTATCAAATATATTTGTGACCATAAAACCCCCAGACTAAATGTGATATTCCCTGAGAGACTAGGTAGCTAGATGGTTAGTTGAAGTCCAAGTCGCATGTTCTTGCATCTTCCTCTTGGTGATTTGAATTCATATTTGAATCCTTGAAACAACTTGAGCTCCTTGGGCGAAGCGACGACACTGTTTAATTCACAAGAATAGCTTTTTTAGGGAGAAGGCGTCAGATCGTAGCACTCGCAGCAAACTGTGAAACTAGTGGTGCAGAACGATTATGAAGCATTATGAGGAATGAAGTCCCACGTTGGTGGTGGACCGCATCTCCCTAGTGGAGACGGGCCACCTGTGGTCTCTGAGCAGCTGTCGGTCTCATCACTGCCCCCCCCTCTCCGCACGAGAACATGTGTTCGAGCCAAACCCAACCCCGCTTAACACACTCACTGACCCAATCTCCTAACCGCAAACTAAATGCCTTCAGTGAAAATGCACATAACTTGTTCCTGTTGAAATGCGCTCAGACCGTGAAGGGTGTCGGCCTCACTTTAAAGCTGCCGAACTAGTTCAACGACTCAACATTTTCCTTTTGAGGGATTCAAAATAAATGAAGTGACGTCTAGTGATCTTTCTGCTGTATCTGATGAAGATAAATCCTATCAGGGGACTCTAATCCGCCCGTTGTGTCGCTCTCTAACTCACTTTCGGCACTGATCCACAGTTGATGTGAGTCCCGTGCTCGGCACATTTGCAGACCGGCTCACTAAGGAGTATTGATCGTGAGGAGGATCCCACACATTAGCTCCGTTAATCGCAGACTTTATCACCTGTCCAGTCCCATGAAATAATCAGAGGCCTGGTATTTACTTAATGATTGCTACAGTGACTGAGCATCTCCAAACAAGCCTAAATATTTAGTGGAATCATAGTCAGTGTAAATGAATGATTTTGACCTGTTTGTTCTTTTTGTGTCAACAGAAAGAAATGACCAGACCGAACAGGAGGAGAGGAGGGAAATCAAACAGCGGCTGAACAGAAAGGTAGGCGGCTGCAGTGATCTGACCAGTTTGCTAAAACATTTTCAAATCAAATCCCACATTTGGGCAACACCCCCCCCCCCCCTCACAGCCGACCATCAACCAGTCAAAACAGAACCGTAATCCCCGGCCTGCTGCGCTTTTTAATATTTAGTTTTGTATCAACAATCTCTTTGGCGATTGAATGCATCGATACGCTGGCGAGAGCTGACTTTTCTTTTCCGTTCTCCAGCTGAACCAGCGGCCGACGGTGGACGAGCTGCGGGACAGAAAGATCCTCATTCGCTTCAGTGACTATGTGGAAGTGGCCAAAGCTCAGGACTACGACAGGCGGGCTGACAAGCCCTGGACCCGACTGTCAGCTGCTGACAAGGTAACTAGATAAACCGGACAGCACCGCTGACCTTTTCAGATATTAGAAGTAGTATAACATTTCTATAAAGTGTCCATATTCTGCCCCTCTCCGGGGTTTCTGCCGGTCTTGGAAAGTCTTAAAAGGGTTTCCTCGAAAAGGCATTAGGAAGTATTAAAAACTCTGAAATTGAATTTACGAAAATGGTTTTGTATTCAACTGTGGACTGTAAGTTTTCAAGTTTCCATCAGCATCATCAAACCTGTAGCAAACACTGTCAATAGCTACAGTACAGTAGCTATGTAGCTCATCGTCTCATTATGGGCAAGTGTCACTGTAACACTTAAATGACTGACACATTCTCCATTGGTTAATCCAGGTTCAGTCATTTATCTGGGTTCAGGTCGAATTCATTTAATTTGAGTATATCCTTAGGAATTATTGTTACATCCTGCCTAGAAGCAAAGATGATATAATAATAATAAACAATTTTAGGCCGTATTGTCCCTTCTGGTGTTTCATCACACGCCATGAAACAGGAAGTAAGCTGCGGTCTATGTGCATTTATCTTGGTGAACCATGAAGACGTCTAATATAACCCTTCTGGTTACTTCGATATTTGCAGTGATCGACATCATCATCTCCCCACCACCTTTTCTTTGACACAGTGAAGCTTGCATAATCTGCACCTAGACAGCAGATGGTTCTCCAGTTTCAAAACATCCGTGGATTGTGTTGAGGGGACACGCCTGGGCTCACGCTTCGTTGCGCTTCTTGTTTCCCCGCAGGCGGCGATACGGAAGGAGCTGAACGAGTTCAAAAGCAACGAGATGGAAGTTCACACTTCGAGCAAGCACCTGACGAGGTCAGTTTGAAATGTCTAATCGAATAAAATGACAAAGTGATGTCATTTTGGACAAACGCACGTAAACTGCAACTCTACTGGTTGCCTGCAGCCCGTGCTTGTTGCTCTTTTTGTCCGAGAGAGTCAGCGTGACATTGTGCAAAGACCCAAAGTCGCATTATCTGCCAGTTTTACACCAATGAGTGCACCCCTGCAGCATAGGGCTTAAATTTAGCTGAAAGCAGGCCCCTTGGGATGAGAGAGTCTCACCCTTTTGCACCACCTCTCCACTATAATGAATGGCCGTATATATTTAGCTTACGTTTTGCTTGTGTCAAGATTCTCTGTAGCTAAAAAAAAACCCGAATTGGCCAGGGTTGCGAGACCCTGTTTTTGAGGAGAGGCCATTGGCTGCTTTTAAACGCACTGACCGTGGGGCTATTAATAGGCCTTTTGATTGATGAAACCCCAGTGTGTGTGTGAATATTTTAGCCCGCACTCATCACTTTCCCCTCCCTTCTCCCCCTTTTGCAGGTTCCACCGGCCATAGCGAGGTTTCTTCTGTGAAGAGATGCCGATATCCGGTTCTGTCCGTGAAGACCCTTTGCACGGAGTCTTCCAGCGCCCCGGCCCACAGTTAGTGGGTGCTCTGGTACTCGTGTCCAGCGAAACCTTGGAGGCTATGTCTCTAGAAAGGGGAGTTGGCGGTAGACGGCGTGGACGCATGCAGCGGAGCTCCACTTCTGCTCGGAGGAACGGCTCCTCAACCCCTCACTTCACCTCGTCAGAGGAGCAGGGGAGGAGTCAAGGCCGCATTGGAGACTTTCATTTTGTAAACAGACTCTTTTTGAAAGACGTCCTTTTTTCGATGCCACGGGACAGGAGGGGGAGGGGGGGCATGTGCATTCGACCGAGTCGACCAGTCCCACTCCAGTATCAGTAGTCACATCCCCAACCCCCCCCCCCCAGCTGTGTCTGAGTCTCACCAATTCAGTTGATGCGTTTCATATCGACGGTGTAAACAGAAACCTCGTCTGTGTAAAAGACAGAATTCCCTTTGTAAGCACTATTTATTGTCTGCACAATACAGGTTTTCCATTTGTATCAAACTTTGTCTCGTTTTTTTTTGGGTGTTTTTCCAAAAACATTTCAGCATCAGGGCGTAGCAGCAGTGTGTGACATTCTGAAATCGTTCTCACGAAGGTCAGAATTAGGGCGATAACCGCTGACTAAGCATCATAAATGGGTTGTAATCCGCTCAGATTTATCTCAGCGTTTTAGTGCTCTGGTAAGCGGATAATAACATTGTAGTGAAGTTCACCTCAGATCAAGCGGCAATTAGTTTGCAAGTGAAGTCTGGTGACCTGTTTCATGTCATGGCGCTGCGTATCATCCTCTGATGAAGGAGGACGGGCATCAGGAAAACAAGTGCACCTGACTGACTTCCTCCAATTTGGAGCGAGACGTTGATCTGATAGCTGTTTGCGCTGCTGCATATTACTGGCAGAGGAACAAGAATGAAAGAAACAAGTCATTAGTTCTGACCCACTGCAAATCCTTTAATATAATAGGAACTGTAGGTGCATTTGAGGCCGTTGAAAAGCCTCTTTCAGACGGTAGAAACCTTTTACCTGATATTAAATGTGGGGGAAAAATAGAAGCAACCCTGTTACGTTCAGATTGGCATTTTTTTTTTTGCTTCTTTTCTGACATCGACATGCACGTTAGGTGATTCACAGCCTCCGTCCCAGCACTGGGGGAGGAACAGATGGCGGCTCCAGTTTAAATTGCGCTGCACTCCGGGACCGCTCGCCGTCTGGAGTAACGAAAACGAGCATCTACTGGCCGAGAGCTGCGGCGGCCCGACGGGCCCCAGAAAAGCCCCGGTTACCTGTGGAGCTGCGTGGGAGGAACGAGGGATGCTCTCATGGGCGTGAGGGGGATATCCTGACTTCAGGGTGTACCCTCAGATAGGTGGGGGCCAACGGTAAACACACACACACACTCTGAACATATGTTCTGCTGTTATTTAGCCAACTGTAAGCGTGATGACCTTCTGGTTCAAAATCAGGCTTTAGATGATAAATCACGTAATTTCCTTTTTTCCATATATTCCTGGAAAAACATTTGCCAGTAAATGATCCTGCGTTGCATAAGAACAATACACAACGTCACTGTTTCTCACGAACACTGAGCACCCAGAGCTGTTTTTTTCAACCACACATTAGCTTTATATTAACTCTAATCCTGCCAACCGGGGCAGACCCCACAGGAATGTCGTCGTATTCTTTATTCCATCGTTCCGATTTTAATGACTTTGTCAATCAATTTTGATAATGACTTCCTATCATTTTCTGTTTTTAAAAAGAAAAATACCACTGTATTGGGGTTCAGTTAACATTTTGCTAGAATTTTCTTACAGTAGTTTATTCCTCAGATCTGCTTGGGAGTCGGTAGTCCTATTGATGTTAAATAATAACTATGTTAAATATGTTGCTATGATGATGTTTTACAATATGTTGCTACTACAAATTAATATTCATGTGATGAAATCAGTCATGCACTTGAGACTAACTGCACAAAGATTACAAAGTGACACAGTTCTTCTACAGGCCATAATGGTGATTTAAAGATGTAACACATGATCATAATAATGATGCATCAGTTTGGTTTTTTTACATTTCAATCCCAGCCAGTCCCCCGGAGCAAACGTCACTATTGAGCATCATGATGCCTCCTAATATGGTGGGTGGCCTTATATAACTACCGGCAACCAGCACAAGACGACGGCCCCCCCAAATAAAGGCTCAGCGCTGCGGGGCAGCGTGGATGTGTGCCCCCGAACGGGCACGCTGGCATGACAGCTAAGACCGTTAGTGAAGAACATCGATACTAACGAGCAACGAAACCCCCGGGGCGGTCCCGAGCTACTGAGGGGATGTTTGGTTGGGCTTCTTTTTCTGGTGCAAGGTTTGGGAGGAACAGGGATTTCATTCCAAGTGCGGAGGAAGCACTAAAAAGCCTCGCGGCACTAAGACCATTTGTGGTTGTGGCTGCGCTGCACTTTGCAAATTATTGCCACGCACATTTATCCACTGAGCCTCTCAGTCACTGCTACGCTGGAATAAGTCATCGTCATGTGAATTCAGTAATTACAAGCAACCTACAGAGGCCAAGTGCAAGAGACAGCAACATAGAGTTATGAGTGCCCGCTGAATACAATGCACCTTTCTGTAGAATTTTGTGTATTTCTTTTCTAAAGAGATTGATGACAAATGTTTCTAAAGGTTACAGCACTCTGTTACGCTCTCAGCAATAAGGGATGGGAGAATGAGGCTAAAGCAGCCGTCATTACATCCACAACCAAATGTACAGTAGTAGTTTTATTATAGGAGATGGTGCTGTCACTTTAAGTCCCACACTGCTGTTAGTAGTGAATTAAGACAGCTCAACAAAGGGACTGATATTTACACTGTGCTTTTATTAGGTTTGAAATAAATGTATTTGGTTTTCACAATCTTCCCCTTTTCTCAACTACATCCAGAGGTCAATACTTTACATGTCTTTACATGTGAAAACGTTTACTTTTGATCTAGATTTTGAATGTAGGTATTCCACCCGTAATAAGAATGTATTTCACTTCATTGCATGGTTGCTTTTACTAAAGTATATGATCTGGAATACTCCCTCCACTACTGGGAAAAAGAAATAAAAAGTCAGAACACACGTTGACATTCACTGCATTTTAAATGGACCGTGTAGGGTTTTACATTTAAGCAACGGGGCCATCTAGTGTCCCATGACTGCCGGTGCTGCTGCAGAGGAGCACTTCAATCACCAGTGTGCTCTTACATTTCTAACAAATCATGGGAAAATATGGTCACAATCATTCTAAATATTTAAATCTACTTTTTTTTGTTTTGTTTCTCAGCAGATCAAAGTTGAAAATACTGTAAGGGCCTGTGTTACTATTATTACTGATGGAAACAAATCAGTATTATTATTATTATAATCATTTAGTTTAGTTGTATTTAAAGAGCTGTCTACCAGTCAAAGAGTTGATTTTGTTGCTTTTGTTCACAGACTGTGCCTTCAATGAGCAATCCCTTTGTTTTCCTTCTCTTTAAAGTTTTTATTTATTTTACTGCAGGTAATTGAATTACACGTTATCTGTTTTGTCACTTGCATCATTAATCCTGCCATATATATCATATATTAGTATTAGTATAATAAGTATCAGTTTTCTCTGGTTGATGGATCATTTTTAAAAGGCTTGACATGCTCAGTAATGTTTTGGGTGTTCAGATAGCTCATGATCGTAGATCATGTGTACAGCGTGGCTCATCGTACGACATTCTTCCGTCTGCTTCAGTCGCTGCAGCTGTACAATTCGGCAAACGTTGCCGCCTGCCAGAAAGTTCCCTGTGTGGAATCCGGCCTCTGGTATCAGTGGAAACCTTTTGGCGAAAAGGTCAGTGCTGTTGGAGATCTAAAGGGGGCGGGGTCACAGTGCAACAGGGGAGCTAACAGGGCTCCCTGTAGTCCTCCTTACGATAAAAACAAAACAAGCTCCAGAAGAATGGGGTCGAGCCCTGTCGGTCACAGCAGAGTGACACAGTCACACCCAACAGGCTGCCAACAGGTCATTAAGCCCTCTCCATTCGTTACATCAGCAGAGACTGGGGGATTTTGGTTTTGATTTCAAATTCTGTGTTGCGATACGACAATGGTGTTCGTGTAACTCACCCTGTCGATCATTAAATTGGGTCACCAGATTCGCTGAAGTGCAAAGAGAGCAGATTCTCAAAAGGTGGCCGGGA
Organism: Leptoclinus maculatus; assembly: GCA_032191485.1. NCBI lineage: Eukaryota > Metazoa > Chordata > Actinopteri > Perciformes > Stichaeidae > Leptoclinus > Leptoclinus maculatus. The sequence goes on from JAVDOI010000006.1 coordinate 23,093,809, forward strand.
TTCAATCCAAACAGAAGCCCAGCAGGTGCACAGGACCTGCTGGGTCCATGACTCAGACCACAATGCATGTTATTATAGGACTCCGGCTTGTGATTCAATAATGTAATCAGAGAGCTAGAATTATAAACCAGAGGTGCTGGTGGTGGTGTGCTTTTGAGCGGCATTGTGGGAAATGTAGGATCCAGTGCTTTTTGGAGCTGGACCCCTAATATAAGGACTAAAAGTCAGGATGTCTCATCCTCCGCAGCGGATTTTGGCCCTCCTTTTCTTTTCATGGGCCTCATGTGAGTCCCCCAACGGTGTGGATGTGCGTTACTAAATTGATGGCGTACCCATTTAAGGGTGAACTATAAATCTGTGGGGAAGCTGACTATCTCAAATTTCACAATATCCCTTCATGACTCTGGGTAACTGCCTCTTCTCTTAGACACATCCAGCACAATCATCTAGTCACCCCAGACAGTAGTACCTGTTCACCCCTTTAAACTACATTATTGGCCCCCTCTAGTGTTTCCCAAATCTTTGAGCATGTTGGTATTTATAGGATTTCTCTGGAGCTATGTGTATATTACAGATAGCAGCTTCTACTCTGAGGTGGAGGATGTATTCAGATCCTTTACTTCAGTGAAAGTAATAATACCACACTGTAATACTTAATTACAAAAATGTTATTGAAGTAAAAGTGCAGAAGTATTATCCGCTAAATTTATTTGAGGTGTCAAAACTTCATGGACACTCAGGTAAAGTGCAGCATGCTGTCCTCACACTCCCTCGGCACAGTCACCTTGTAGCTGTGGCACGACAGTTTGTAATTAAGTCCGCTGTTGTTGTCCCAATGATGGCATCCTTTCACGCGGTAGCAGATGGCAAATTCCAAAATGGCTCCTGGCTGCAGAAGGAAGGGAGGAACGGGCAGACGGAATCTGAAGACGTCCGTCTCCCCGCGGGGCCCGCTGGACACCCAGGACGCTGCGGTTTCCGTGTGCGTTCTCCAGTTGGTGAAAGAGTAGTGCACCGTGACTTCTTTCTCGTAAGCCGAGTTGAGTACTTGGATGGTGCCCGTTATCCCCTGCTCTGAACACAGGACCTGCTCCAGACACACGCTCTGAGCGCAGAGACGCTTCAGGAAGTCCGGCTGAGCCCCGATACTCTCAGGGAAACAAGGTTTGAAGTAAGGCAGGGACAGCTCCAATGACTTGCCGAAAGCCAGCTCAGAGCTCATAAGTAGCCTGAACATAACATGCTGGGGTATCAGGGGGTGCTCCTGAACTTTGAAGACCTTGACGTCCTCTAACTCGAGGCCCAGCGAGTCCACGAAGCGTACCTGCAGGCTCCTGAGTTCTTTTTTTCTCTCCGCAGACGAGGGAAGAGACTGAGTTCGTCTCCTCACGATCGTCTTGGTCGGAGGGTCGCTGGGCGAGCCTTGCTTTAGGTTGAGCTCCTTTACTGAGGGGGTCCTTGGACCCGGAGGGCGGATCCGGACCGGGGGAGGGTGAGGCTTGGGGTCATAAATATCCCGGAGACGGATGGTAGTGGGTCTAGTGGCGCTCGCGTTATTGGAGCCACCGATGAACTGAGGCGGGGTCCCGCTCTTTTCACCAGAAGCGGCCATGTTGGTCACTTTAAACACACCTGGAGAAACAAACGAGTCGATGTATGACTCATTTCATTTAACAAAAATGTCCTGTTAACAGTCACCAGTTTTCTCAAACAAAACAACAAGAATGCAGTCACATTTCTAAAACTTAAACAATGCAAATGTGGCTACATGCTTGAACAAGGACCGAACCTCTGCAGCAGAGATTTCTTGTGTCCTGTTGTTGGGCATTGCTTCCTGCATTGACCTTGTTTACTGCCTGCTAGTAAAGTTGCTTCGAACCCGACTGCCACCAGATGACAGACGAGAGCTTGCGTCTGCCAGCAAATGGTATTAATCCTCAACAGGAGCAAAAACTAATGCTGAGCAAAAGAAAATAATGAAGCTATTGCAAGCCAGGGACAGTAAATGTTCTAATGAGTAGACTGAATAAACAAAACCGTCAGTGACTGCAATGAGAACACGAAGACCAAACTGTACCCTTTGAGCTCAGCCCTTGACATATAACATGAGACCTTAGCTGGGGATGGGAGGTGTATAGTGCATATTAATAGCAGGTAGTGGGCTTGTCTCATTTGTCTAAATGTGTTTCATAATATCAACTTATAAATGTCTTCACTTTGTATCTCATAATTTCACTGATTATCCCTGACTATTTTATCATGTTTATCATGGTAGCCTTGTAAAGAAAAAATCTTTGTTTAATTTAATTTAATTATTGTGTTTATCTCAGTGTATTTGGTAACTGATGCAGTTAGAAAGAGTCCCTGTTAGATTATTTCCAAATATTCTAACTAGAAAAGAGCTTGTACTGACAGGAATATGCCATGTCTGTCCATCCATGTCTTCTTCCCTCTGACTCTCTCTGTGAGGTGGGTGAGCTGGTGGTGGGTGGGTTTGGCAGTCACAGTGACCTAATGCAGTCTAAAAAAGTGACCTTTCCCCATGCATGGGAACAAATTAACATGACTTGACAGTGAGGTACAGATGTTGGGAAAAGTCATACAATAGCATGTCTAAAAAAGTCATATTATAGTATGTGAAATTACATCAGTTTGTCAAAAAGTAATTAAAAGGTCATTGTACAGTAGGTAGAAAAAATGAATATATGCAAAACAAAATCCCAGAGCCAGACTTTTATATGCTGCCTAAGATCCACAAGGACCCTGATAGGTGGAGCAAACCACACAAAGTCCCTCCATGTAGACCCATTGTGTCTGACTGCAGCAGTGAAACATCACACTGCACAATACCTGGACTTCTTTCTCAATCCTCTCTCGACCACACACCCTAGTTCATTCAGGGGTCGGAGAGCCGCATGTGGCGGCTCCCTCAGGCTTTAACAAAAAATAACATGGAAATAAATAACAGTTATTTTATTTTTTGCAGAGCAGACAATCTTTCAAAGGGAACACCTCTTATCTTGGAGTTTGAGGTGATACTGTGTCACTGAAAATAAAAAAACTTTCATTATTTTGTCAACTAAAATGTGCATCACATACTATTACGTCGTTGTGAGGTGCCTTTCCCTGCAGGTGGCTGATCATGATTTGCAGACCCCCGCCCTCGGTGTAATGAAAACCCTCTGTACAAGCATTGGTGGACTGTTTCAAGATAATAAGAGACACACACTAAGGGTTGAATGTTTTATTGTGGTTCTGATACGTTCTCAGGTATAGTTGAAGGTCAGGGTCCTATTCCTCGTACGTTGCTCAACTAAGTCGATCAAATGTCCAATTATCCAGCTTAAATTACCGAGATGATTGAAGGCAGGCTATCTCGGTTCCTCAAAGGCTGATCAGCGCTCAAACAGTCTTGTTAATTCGAACAAGACCTCAGTCATCAGGATAATTGGGCGTGCCCGTTTTACGTCAAAAGGGGGAAGCGTCGATCACTGAAACCATGATTTTCTAACAGTATGGCGAATAAAGTAAAAGAAAGACCGTCTTTTTTTCTCCGCTGGCGAGCAGGAGATGATCATGACAGTTTATGAGGAAGTCAAGACCATAATCATGGCTAAATCTAACACCACCACCGCTGCGAAATATATATATATATAATATAAAATATCGCAGACAAGTTAAATGCGCAAGTGTTGGGGAAATGTATAGGCTAATTTGAAGTGCCTCATCACCCCAATCAATCAGATTATATTTCTTTAAATGTGCGGCAGTAGGCTTAATGGAATGCATCATCGAATGAGATCTTATAGCGAAAATAATGATCTCAACTCTTTCGGAATAAGTAGATAAATCAAGCCCGAAGAGTATCCAAGTACTGTATGCGCTTATGTACCATATATATATATATATATATATATATATATATATATATATATATATATATATATATATATATATATATATATACACACATGCATGTGTAGATTACCATATGGAACTAGGAGTTTGAATATGTGTGCGAATCTGTGTATGGGCGGATCAGTATGTATATTATTCATAATCAGAAAATCAATCAATTGAAGCAGTGAAAAGAAATTGTGTGTGATTCTCTCTATTCTACAGCACGGCATGCAGCGGCATCGCCCACACTGTACAATAATGTACCACTCGCAAAAAAGCGCAAGGCTATGCATACAGTCTGTGAGACAGTCAATGCTCGGCTGCGGCAATGTATGACTCGAGAAGGTCTTGTAAATAAATGATTCCTTGTCGGCAGAATCGATAGCGCTTGTATAGGAAGTCATGATGCGATAACGGATCTTGGCGATGTTGGTCCGTGTACGTTTTAGTCATCTGTTTTACCATTAAAATACAGACGTTTCCGTTTCATCGAATGAACGGTAAAAAAGAACTCTCTCCCTATAAAACGCTAATCTAACTAATATTGCTCCTTCATCAATGGGATGAGGAAGGGAGCTGACATTTTTTCCCAGGGGAGTGGCAAGCTTATCCAGCTTCCTTAAGTGAACCTGCGCTGGAGCAGGTTCAAGGCCCAGGCCTGGAGACACAAACATATTAGAAGGTTTGGTTATCTTTACCAAAAGGATTGAATATAAACTGTTGGTTAATAGTGCTGTCACATAACATGCATATTCAAATCACTTACCTCTGCTGTGTCTTTCGGCCTGAAAGAGGTCCAAAGGTACATGAGCGCCATTTTATAGTTCCGGGAGGTACCATGTGTTAATTAGTAGAGGGGTGGTAGCGAAATTGAATTCCCTGTTCAGGCCGTATATGATCTTTATTGTGATGTGTAACCACAATAGAGATCATACAGATAATTGACATTAGGATGTTAGGGATCCATTTTAATGTAATTGTGATAGTTTAGGTAATTGCGTTGTCAGGTAAGGGGCATAGTTACCTATCTTGTAGTGTGGTTGAGGTCCTCGTTAGTGGCAGGCTATATAAGGCTGCCATATTAAAACCTCTTCAACTCAGCGAGGACGTTGTGAGGAATTTAAGTTTTAAAGCGCTCCAAATTATGGATATTATGTGTTACAGTGTATTTACTTGTAGGAGTCTGGTCATTTCATGCATTAAGTGTCTGTGTGATCAGGTTGAGGAATGTGCTGGAGCGGGGGTTAGAAGAAGTGGCTGGCTGAGGTGTTGGAATGGAACAATGGGTCAACAGCCAGGAGGGGCTTACTGTACTTCAGCCAATCAGGGAGCTGATCGATGACCTGAGGAATGTAACTTTGGAGGGACAAAGGATCTTTCGAATTGGGAGAGGAACCTCAGTCCTTCTCCTGACCATGAGGCAGACAACAGTCTGTCGTGTGGCCCGGACGGGGCCTCACTTTATATATATATATATATGATTAATAGTTTGATTCGGTTTGTAACTGTTTGTAACTGCATTTGCTTTTGTTAGTATATTAAATTCCTTTTGATTTAAACTTCGACCAGCTGATTCGGCCCTGCTTGCTGATGGAAGAGGGAGAGCAAGGGGGGCGCTGCTTCTTCTCCTATGTGGGCCTCTTCTCCCCTCTTTGAGAAATTTTTGAACATAACAACGTCTAGAGGAGACTTCAGGCTTTCTAACGATGTATTGCATATGCAAATTGAGCTTTCCTGGGGACGTATACATTCCCGCGTAACATACGAGCCACTTGCATCCTCCGCCATGCGCTTTTATGCACAGCAAGTTTGCTACTCACAGAGACCACGTCTTCGACTGTAGATACTTAGTTTTTGCAATTTGCAATGGCTAAAATTACAAAGAAAACAAAGTATTCCGTCAAAGAAGCACTGCAAAAGATTTTTCAGGATTCCTCCGACAGCGACCAGGATTATGCCACGGACGAGGAGGATTTGTGTGTGGGATTGATCCGGTCATAAACGAGTAAGATTATTAATTTCACGTCAACAATTATTTTTATTGGAAGTTGTATAAAATCTTGTTTATTCTTTTTCTCAGTGTCGATGATGTTGGGGCAAAGTATAAACAGGAGCCGCTAACGCTGGACTGGTTTGTTGACTAGTTACTGCGCATGTGCGCCAAAAATAAGTTCGCTGAATTCAGGTTTCAAAATAAAACATGTATTTAATAACAAATGCAATCTGAATTAACTATCGATAGTAAAATGCTCTCGAGAACAGCTTTCACACACACTCCAAACAGGAAGCTTGTTACCTGAAGGACGAAATGTAAGGAAGAGACTGAAATAATCATTTGAATCTCCTTTCATAGTCCGTAAAATATCTGTCTCAAATTCTATTGGCCTAAATCCAGCTGACTCCTCCTAGCCTTAGTCAGCTGACTCCCTCGTCGTCTCCTATTGGTCTCCGTCTGTAGCTCCTCCTTCTTGGGTTCCTCTTGGGTCCTCGCTCTAATCCTGGTGTCCTCTGTTAAAGCCCAATTTAAAATCCTGTCTATCCCTATCGACTATTCTTACAGATTAATACATTTATTAATAATACATCCAATAATTGTCTCTTATGGTTCAACACTCCTATAGTAAACATATTGTAAACACACTCTACACTAGATAAGTATTCTGGTACTTCCTGATACTTTGACACTTTTTACAAGCATATGTGCGGCATTTCCACGATGCTTCCTATACTCATTCTAAACATATTACATCTCATAGATAAATATATTGCAACTCTTTAACCCATGGTAACATTCTTATTATTTTGACACTTCTATTCACCATAAGAGGTGCTAATCATCATACTAAACTAATTCTAATACTAAAATCCCACTAATTCTATCTTTAATACTGAAATCCTCCACAAATCCCCCCTAACACACTCTTCAGAGTGTGTTACCTTTATGGTCTAAGAGTGAGTTTCCCCAACTAAACAGTCATATCAACAGTTGTTAAAATTCATCCTCATCATCTATACCTAACCAATTTCCCTACATCTTTGTCTCACTAAGCACAGTATCAATTAACCCCTGTAAAAGTCTACGAATGCAACGGCATCCACAGAGGACAAGGATTGTAGCTGATGTGAGCGGCTCTTGTCGGGATGCTGGTTGGTCCAGGTGGTAGGCGCATATGGTAGAGGACTGCTTCAGGTTTCATCCTGTACAATGAGGAATAGAAAGAAGAATTTCTGAGAAGCTTTGTCTGCTCCTTTTTTACTTAACAAAAATGTAAATCCCAATTTTACCCTATAAAAACAAAAAATCCCAAAACAAATTGACAAAACAATCTCTCAAGAGTCAATTTTCCAAAATTTCAATATCTCACCGGATGTTGTCAGAAGTCCATCTGGACTCAATCAGGTCCTTCAGAATCCCAGTGAAGATGATCAGGAACTGTGTTGTTCGGAATGAAAATACCACAAGCAAATCCAAACATTTTGCACACTCTGCTAAAATCATATTTAATGCCATTCTGTTCTGCAAGGCCATTAAACTAGTCTTATCTACCGGCTCATGAAGTCCCACTATGGCATCACGAGTGACGTTTATAAAATGCTGCTGGTTACAGTAAATGTAATTAATCCAATCCACATCTTTATTGATTGTCGACCATCAAAAAAAATGCTGATTCGAAACCGGCTCCTACTTGATTTCTAGCTTTAAATTCATTAGGCACCCCCCTTGGTACCCCTATGTCATCTATGTAAACTTCTCTAAAATGGATCTCTCATGGTCCAATCCAACTTGTTGGCACCTATGGACCTCATCCACAGCCAGCTACCTGGTAATACAACAGGAGACTGCTTTCTCCTGTCAGCAGCTGCCTCTATGTTCATCACCTGTGAAAATAAAACTTAAATCATGTTAGTTAACGTCTTTGTATCTCTTATTGGTCAGCACCAAACAATCGAAAGTCTAAATGTTAAATCAAAATTAATTAAAATTGTGAACTAAAGTTAAAATAAAAAATTACAAATGTCGGATCAGAATCAACTATGCCAGTTAAAATATTGAATCAAAATAAACAACTGTAGGATACCAATTGAATTAAAACTGGAGGTTAAAATATTGGATCAAACTAAACTTACTAAACTAAAGTTGAACTGTTGAATTGGAACCAAAATGAATAATTTAAGTTACAATTAATATTATCAATGGCTATTAAAATACTGAATCAAAACTAAGAGCAACAATCTAAGTAAATGCAAATTAAAATATAGAGTCCAAAACAATGATATCACAAGTTTATCACCAAAAACTCACCTTATTGTAATTTATCTATCAATCTACTGGATGACTAAGTATTTGGTAGTCCTAAAGTAATTACTCCTTCAAATAATAGGTGGTGAAACGTTCTGTAGTTCTATAATTATTTCACCTCTGGGTTTTCTGGGTAGTGGAGTTTACTGTAATTATCATGCAATTACACCTCCAACCGCTAGATGTCGAAGTTATCTTCTTCTTCTTCTATGGTGTTTTCCTCAAAAAACTGGCGCGAAAACGAACAAAGAAGCTAATGCTATTAGCGGCTATTGTTTTTAGCTTGAGCTACACGGTCAAAACGTATCTTCAGCACACACAAAGCACCGTAGTCTCAACTCTTACAATATGCCACATTCACACACCTTCTCAAACTAGTCCGGGCCGTGGCTTCTCACCACCATACCGGATATTATAATCAATAGTCTCCTCTTTCACGATCTAAGGTAGCACCAGAACTGCAATCAGTCTCCAGCTTACCATATCATTCACACAACACAATGCTATCTTAGCACTGCAACCCAATGCTATCTTAGCACTGCACAATGCAACGACTAAATACACAGTTTCATGTATTATTTCCCCTTTAGGTTTTATCATAACGTAGCAGCCAGTCTCTTCGATTTAAGTAGTTTAACGCCTGTTCACTAGACCCAAAAAACGAGCAAAACCTCGCAGTTCGCCAAGCTCACACAGGGCCCACGAAGTCTTAACTACGCTTTCCAGTTCGCCATAGCTTACAAACTCTCTGCTACTCTTCTAAGAGCTCAACCCCACGTTAGCCACCCCTAATTGTCTAAGATACACAGTTAGTACCATGCACTATTTCCCATCATTACAATTAACTTAACGCAGCGGCCAGCCTCTGCAGCAGTTTAAGCGTATGTTCACTGGACCCGAACCACGTGTAAGAATCCGGTTCGCCCTATTCACATAAGACCCTTCCTCTATACAGCATAATTCAGTTCTGCCCAGATCCTTCACCCTGTTCAACCCGAGATCTTGGCCCTCGAAACTATAATTTATTCCCTCCCACTTAAGAGTCATCAGTTCCCCAGACCCGAAACTGCCAATGCAAGACCTGAGGGGACCGTCGCCTTGTCCTCACGTTACCCTGCCTCTTAACTTCAGTTTGCCCGAAAAACCAAAGCCCAGAACTTCGACCGCTCTCACGCTTCTTTCTAGCTGCTTAGTTCCAATAGCTAATACTTCATAACGTAATCAATGCTACTTCATATTCATATAAGTCAACATCCCCCTCTCTCGGGGTTACCTGCACATCAGGCCTCACCGGTAGGATTTCACAACAAAGAACAACGTGTAATCAAAGCACACATATGTTCCTAATTCAGCTTGCAGATGCTATTCATACAGAGTTACAACCACTTTAAAGTTAAATCAATACAGTTACCAGTTGGCTGCGGTCTCCTCTCCTCTGTCCAGCTTCCAGTAACGCCAATCATGCAGACACTTTCGCCTAAGGTTTCCTATAGTCTACCTAAACAGATTTCTATTAAAACGGCTCTGCTCACCTTATGTTTGTGAGATCTCCGAAAGTGTCTACCCATCTCACGTCATGTCAGCCTTCTCAGAGTCGAAATATTCAAATCCCTTTGTCCCATTGTCCCTTCGTGGTCGCCAAATTGTTGGGGCAAAGTATAAACAGGAGCCGCTAACGCTGGACTGGTTTGTTGACTAGTTACTGCGCATGTGCGCCAAAAATAAGTTCGCTGAATTCAGGTTTCAAAATAAAACATGTATTTAATAACAAATGCAATCTGAATTAACTATCGATAGTAAAATGCTCTCGAGAACAGCTTTCACACACACTCCAAACAGGAAGCTTGTTACCTGAAGGACGAAATGTAAGGAAGAGACTGAAATAATCATTTGAATCTCCTTTCATAGTCCGTAAAATATCTGTCTCAAATTCTATTGGCCTAAATCCAGCTGACTCCTCCTAGCCTTAGTCAGCTGACTCCCTCGTCGTCTCCTATTGGTCTCCGTCTGTAGCTCCTCCTTCTTGGGTTCCTCTTGGGTCCTCGCTCTAATCCTGGTGTCCTCTGTTAAAGCCCAACTTAAAATCCTGTCTATCCCTATCGACTATTCTTACAGATTAATACATTTATTAATAATACATCCAATAATTGTCTCTTATGGTTCAACACTCCTATAGTAAACATATTGTAAACACACTCTACACTAGATAAGTATTCTGGTACTTCCTGATACTTTGACACTTTTTACAAGCATATGTGCGGCATTTCCACGATGCTTCCTATACTCATTCTAAACATATTACATCTCATAGATAAATATATTGCAACTCTTTAACCCATGGTAACATTCTTATTATTTTGACACTTCTATTCACCATAAGAGGTGCTAATCATCATACTAAACTAATTCTAATACTAAAATCCCACTAATTCTATCTTTAATACTGAAATCCTCCACAATGAGGAAGATGATTATGAGGACTGGGAGCCTCCACAGGTCTCTCCTGCTGCCACCCAACCGAGAAAAAAAAGAAAGTCACGGTATGTGTTTCATCTGTGACTAGAAGTATTTTGCATGATATTATTGTACTGTTATTCTACTGTATTGTCCCATGGAGTTTTTATATTTGCATGGAGCTACACATTGGTGAATAGAATTATTATTACAGTAGTGATACCAACTCATTCTAAAACAGTCTGGATGAGGAGGACACAGATGAACCACCTGGGCTCAGTCAACAACCAGGGCCATCATCGTCAGTCCCTCCCCCACTACCATCCAGGACAAACGGAAGACCTGCACCTCCAGCACCCACCCCGAAGCTCACACGTTTGACCACACCCGCACTGAGCACAGGTCGGAGAAGTGTGTCAACGACCCCATCCAGCTCAACATCAGCACAGCCTGCACAGACCCCCACTACACAAAGGAGGGGTGAAGAGGAAGTGGAGGAGACTGTAAAATGGCTTGAGACAGATAACTCTGACACGCAGCCTCTCCCACACAACTTTCACCCTCATCATCCAATTGGCCCCACTGTCAGCCGAGAAGCAAGGTGGTCACCCTTCCAACTGTTCAAGCTTTTTTTCAACCTCACTGTGGTACGTACTATCGTTACAAATGTTGGGGCAAAGTATAAACAGGAGCCACTAACGCTGGACTGGTTTGTTGACTAGTTACTGCGCATGTGCGCCAAAAATAAGTTCGCTGAATTCAGGTTTCAAAATAAAACATGTATTTAATAACAAATGCAATCTGAATTAACTATCGATAGTAAAATGCTCTCGAGAACAGCTTTCACACACACTCCAAACAGGAAGCTTGTTACCTGAAGGACGAAATGTGATGAAGAGACTGAAATAAACATTTGAATCTCCTTTCATAGTCCGTAAAATATCTGTCTCAAATACTATTGGCTAAATCCAGCTGACTCCTCCTAGCCTTAGTCAGCTGACTCCCTCGTCGTCTCCTATTGGTCTCCGTCTGTAGCTCCTCCTTCTTGGGGTCCCCTTGGGTCCTCGCTCTATTCTTGGTGTCCTCTGTTAAAGCCCAACTTAAAATCCTGTCTATCCCTATCGACTATTCTTACAGATTAATACATTCATTAATAATACATCCAATAATTGTCTCTTATGGTTCAACACTCCTATAGTAAACATATTGTAAACACACTCTACACTAGATAAGTATTCTGGTACTTCCTGATACTTTCACACTTTTTACAAGCATATGTGCGGCATTTCCACGATGCTTCCTAAACTCATTCTAAACATATTACATCTCATAGATAAATATATTGCAACACTTTAACCCATCGTAACATTCTTATTATTTTGACACTTCTATTCACCACAAGAGGTGCTAATCATCATACTAAACTAATTCTAATACTAAAATCCCACTAATTCTATACTTAATACTGAAATCCTCCACAAATCCCCCCTAACACACTCTTCAGAGTGTGTTACCTTTATGGTCTAAGAGTGAGTTTCCCCAACTAAACAGTCATATCATCAGTCGTTAAAATTCATCCTCATCATCTATACCTAACCAATTTCCCTACATCTTTGTCTCACTAAGCACAGTATCAATTAACCCCTGTAACAGTCTACGAATACAACGGCATCAACAGAGGACAAGGACTGTAGCTGATGTGAGCGGCTCTTGTCGTGATGCTGGTTGGTCCAGGTAGAGGACATCTTCAGGATTCATCCTGTACAATGAGGAATAGAAAGAACAATTTCTGAGAAGCTTTGTCTGCTCCTTAACAAAAATGTAAATCCCAATTTTACCCTATAAAAACAAAAAATCCCAAAACAAACTGACAAAACAATATACAGTCAATTTTCCAAAATTTCAATATCTCACCGGATGTTTTCAGAAGTCCATCTGGACTCAATCAGGTCTTCCAGAATCCCAGTGTAGATGATCAGGAACTGTGTTGTTCGGAATGAAAGTACTACAAGCAAATCCAAACATTTTGCACACTCTGCTAAAATCATATTTAATGCCATTCTGTTCTGCAAGGCCATTAAACTAGTCTTATCTACCAGCTCATGAAGTCCCACTATGGCATCACGAGTGAAGTTTATAAAATGCTGCTGGTTACAGTAAATGTAATTAATCCAATCCACATCTTTATTGATTGTCGACCATCAAAAAAAATGCTGATTCGAAACCGGCTCCTACTTGATTTCTAGCTGTAAATTCATTAAGCACCCCCCTTGGTACCCTTATGTCATCTATGTAAACTTCTCTAAAATGGATCTCTCATGGTCCAATCCAACTTGTTGGCCCCTATGGACCTCATCCACAGCCAGCTACCTGGTAATACAATAGGAGACTGCTTTCTCCTGTCAGCAGCTGCCTCTATGTTCATCACCTGTGAAAATAAAACTTAAAACATGTTAGTTAACGTCTTTGTATCTCAAATGAGTGTTATTGTGCTCTGTGTTTCTAATGTTGTCCTGAGAGTGGGGGTGTCTTCTTCTGGATCTTCTTGGCCTCTTCAGTACTGATCTTGGTACCATGGTTCTGGCAGCATGGGCATCTGTTGCTGTTGTGGTGGCACACTGAACTGCTTTCCTCCTCTGCAGTTTCTTGCCCAGTGACCTCTTTGCCCACATCTGTAGCATTCATCTTCACTTCCGGGTCTTCCATACCCCCCTTGCTGGAATCCTCTCCCTTTGCTGTATCCACGTCCTCTGCCTCTGTACTGTGGTGGAGGTGGGTAATTCACCACTGTAGGGGCTGGTTCTGCTGGATACGGTTGATCTGGTATCGGGGGTGCAGCTGGATGTTGGGGCTGATGAGAGGCTTGAGCCTCGGCTACTGCTCTCTGTTTCTTGGCATGATGTGCCTTAGATACTTCCCTGTCAGCCGCTGCTATTTGGATTTTCAACAGCCGCTTCATCAATGTCTTCAGATCTTCTTCTCCTTTACCTTCTCTTTCCTTTATCTGCAGTTGCAGATCTTTCCTAGTGCGTTCTAGTTCTCTCAATTCACCCTTTAGTTCTCCTACCTCTTTCCTATCTCTTACTTCCTTTTTCTGTCTATACACTTCCTGTCTTTGTCCTTCCAACACCCATGCTGCTGAAGTTAATGTAAACATCATGCAGACTAGGAGTGTTCACTAATCCCTCAACTCTGTCTATCCTATAAGGTTCTACTCTAACCGCAGCTCTGAAATTCAAAAAACTATTCGCAAATCTTGGTAAAATGCTGAACCAAAATTAATCAATACTGCATATACCAAGAAGTCTTGAATTAAAAAATCACAGAAATGTAAACTTTCAAATCAAACAATCAATATCTAAATCAAAATTAACTTCAAATAGAACTAAAATGAATCTAAACTAAATCAAACTAATCGAAATGAATCAAAATGTTGAATCAAATCATAAATGATTAATGGAAATGTAACTGCTGACCTAAAATTGCAATCAATAATGGAAATCAAAACATTGGATCAAAACATAAACTTTCACAACTGTAGTGGAAACGTTGAACTGAAACTACACCTAACAATCAAAGAAGTTGTAATGTAAATCAAAAGTAAACAAACAATTGAAAGTCTAAATGTTAAATCAAAATTAATTAAAATTGTGAACTAAAATTAAAATAAAAAATTACAAATGTCGGATCAGAATCAAAATCAACTATTTCAGTTAAAACACTGAATCAAAATAAACAACTGTAGGACACCAATTGACTTAAAACTGGAGGTTAAAATATTGGATCAAACTAAACTTACTAAACTAAAGTTGAACTGTTGAATTGAAACTAAAATGAATAATTTAGGTTACAATTAATATTACCAATGACTATTAAAATACTGAATCAAAACTAAGAGCAACAATCTAAGTATAATGCAAATTAAAATATAGAGTCCAAAACAATGATATCACAAGTTTATCACCAAAAACTCACCTTATTGTAATTTATCTATCAATCCACTAGATGACTAAGTATTTGGTAGTCCTAAAGTAATTACTCCTTCAAATAATAGGTGGTGAAACGTTCTGTAGTTCTATAATTATTTCACCTCTAGGTTTTCTGGGTAGTGGAGTTTACTGTAATTATCATGCAATTACACCTCCAAACCGCTAGATGTCGAAGTTATCTTCTTCTTCTTCTATGGTGTTTTCCTCAAAAAACTGGCGCGAAAACGAACAAAGAAGCTAATGCTATTAGCGGCTATTGTTATTAGCTTGAGCTACACGGTCAAAACGTATCTTCAGCACACACAAAGCACCGTAGTCTCAACTCTTACAATATGCCACATTCACACACCTTCTCAAACTAGTCCTGGCCGTGGCTTCTCACCACCATACCGGATATTATAATCAATAGTCTCCTCTTCTCGATCTAAGGTAGCACCAGAACTGCAATCAGTCTCCAGCTTACCATATCATTCACACAACACAATGCTATCTCAGCACTGCAACCCAATGCTATCTTAGCACTGCACAATGCTATCTTAGCACTGCAACACAATGCAACGACTAAATACACAGTTTCATGTATTATTTCCCCTTTAGGTTTTATCATAACGTAGCAGCCAGTCTCTTCGATTTAAGTAGTTTAACGCCTGTTCACTAGACCCAAAAAACGAGCAAAACTTCGCAGTTCGCCTAGCTCAACACTAAACCCACGAAGTCTTAACTACGCCTTCCAGTTCGCCATAGCTTACAAACTCTCTGCTACTCTTCTAAGAGATCAACCCCACGTTAGCCACCCCTAATTGTCTAAGATACACAGTTAGTACCATGCTCTATTTCCCATCATTACAATTAACTTACCGTAGCGGCCAGTCTCTGCAGCAGTTTAAGCGCATGTTCACCGGACCCGAACCTCATGCACGTCCATGCATCATAAATTCAGTATCGCCCAATTACACACCCTGTTCAACCCGAGATCTTAGCCCCACAAATCTATAATTTATTCCCTCCCACTTAAGAGTCATCAGTTCTTTAAGCCTAAACCTACCCAGCAAATCACGAGGGGACCGTCGCCTTGTCCTCATGTACCTCTGAAACACAAATTTAGTCTGCCTGAAGAACCAAAGCCCAGAACTTCGACCGCTCTCACGCTTCTTTCTAGCTGCTTAGTTCCAATAGCTAATACTATAGCGTGATCAATGCTAATTCAACATCCCCCTCTCCCGGGGTTACCTGCAAATCAGGCCTCACCGGTAGGATTTCACAACAAAGAACAACGTGTAATCAAAGCACACATATGTTCCTAATTCAGCTTGCAGATGCTATTCATACAGAGTTACAACCACTTTAAAGTTAAATCAATACAGTTACCAGTTGTCTGCGGTCTCCTCTCCTCTGTCCAGCTTCCAGTAACGTAAATCATGCAAACACTTCCTCCTAAGATTTCCTATTCTACCTAAACAGATTTCTATTAAAACGGCTCTGCTCACCTTATAGTCGTGCGCACTCCGAAAGTGTCTACTGATCTCACGTCATGTCAGCCTTCTCAGAGTCGAATATTCAAAGCCCCTAATGTCCCTTTGTCCCTTCGTGGTCGCCAAATTGTTGGGGCAAAGTATAAACAGGAGCCACTAACGCTGGACTGGTTTGTTGACTAGTTACTGCGCATGTGCGCCAAAAATAAGTTCGCTGAATTCAGGTTTCAAAATAAAACATGTATTTAATAACAAATGCAATCTGAATTAACTATCGATAGTAAAATGCTCTCGAGAACAGCTTTCACACACACTCCAAACAGGAAGCTTGTTACCTGAAGGACGAAATGTGATGAAGAGACTGAAATAAACATTTGAATCTCCTTTCATAGTCCGTAAAATATCTGTCTCAAATACTATTGGCTAAATCCAGCTGACTCCTCCTAGCCTTAGTCAGCTGACTCCCTCGTCGTCTCCTATTGGTCTCCGTCTGTAGCTCCTCCTTCTTGGGGTCCCCTTGGGTCCTCGCTCTATTCTTGGTGTCCTCTGTTAAAGCCCAACTTAAAATCCTGTCTATCCCTATCGACTATTCTTACAGATTAATACATTCATTAATAATACATCCAATAATTGTCTCTTATGGTTCAACACTCCTATAGTAAACATATTGTAAACACACTCTACACTAGATAAGTATTCTGGTACTTCCTGATACTTTCACACTTTTTACAAGCATATGTGCGGCATTTCCACGATGCTTCCTAAACTCATTCTAAACATATTACATCTCATAGATAAATATATTGCAACACTTTAACCCATCGTAACATTCTTATTATTTTGACACTTCTATTCACCACAAGAGGTGCTAATCATCATACTAAACTAATTCTAATACTAAAATCCCACTAATTCTATACTTAATACTGAAATCCTCCACACAAACACGAATAAGATGGCACAGAAACTGAAGGCGGCAGGAAAAAAATTCAGATGGAAACCCATAACAAAGGATGAGTTTTTCACATTTTTGGCTGTCGTCATTTTCTGTGGACTGGTGAGGTGCCCTACAAAAGATGACTACTGGAGGAAAGTACCGCCGTACAATTTCCGCTTTCCAGCGTCAGCCATGAGCCGAAATCGGTTCAATGCCATCTTCTGGTGTCTCCACCTCAGTGACCCTAATGAGGATGACAACAATTAAGAGAAAAGGGGAACTCCACAGCATGACCGGCTTTTCAAAGTCAAGCCACTTTATAATGACATAATGGTAGCCTGTAAAGCATCCTATCATCCTGACCAGAGGCAGGCCATAGATGAGAGGATGGTAGCCACAAAAGGAAGGCTTTTTCAAGTTTCAAACAGTATTTGCCACTAAAACCAACAAAGTGGGGAATAAAACTGTTTGTGCTTGCAGACATGAATGACTACACGTGGATTTTTTTCATTTATGAGGGGAAGACAGCAGTACAGTTGACCGATGGGCTGGGCCACTCTGCTGTGATGAGGCTTCTGGAAATTCCACTGTTGGGAACAGGATACCAGGTATACGTATGTGGACAATTTCTACACCAGTCCCAAGCTTCTGACTGATTTGGACCAAAAAAAGATAATGGCTTGTAGGACTCTGCGTGAGAACCGTAGGGGTTTCCCTGCCACCAAAGACAATAAACTGGGGAAGAGGGCCAAGCGGGGAGACATCAGATGGCTACGAGTGGAGAAGTTGATGTTTGTCCAGTGGATGGACACCAAACTGGTGACTGTGGCATCTAACTTCCACCAAGCTTTCAGTGGTCTCAGTGCCACTAGGAGGCTGAGAGATGATGGTGGAGTTGTCTGCAGAACTGATGTCCCCATTCCAGATGCAGATCATTGATGCATATAGTCAGAGTGGTTCAGAAGCTACAGCCATTCTAATTTGGGTAATTTTAGGCGTTTTTGCTCCAAAATAGGGGGGGAGTGGAAGAGGTTAAAGCTAGTCTGTGGCTGCCAGGACCACATGCTGCCCGTGGTCCAACATGTAAAGAGCTGTGCCATGTCTTTGATGTTTTTGTCGGTGAAATAAACACCTGGTTGGTTTGCACATAATCTCTGTCAGTCCTCCTGCTTCTAAAGTCCAGCCGCTGCGTGGCCAGCCTAACACTCGGTAAACTATCAATGGATAAATCCCCAAAAAAGAAAAGTCACGGAGGAAAATGGAGTTTAATTCCGCGTGGACGTATTCCTTTGCTTTCACTGCCAACGACGCTGGCTTACCTGTATGCTTGATATGTGGCGAGAAATTTGCAAATAACAAAAAATGTAATGTTGAAAGACACTTCCAGAACACAGCATTTGCTGAAAAGTATCACGCTGGAGATGAGCGAAAAAGAGCGATTTCTCAACTGCTGCAGCAAAGTAAATATACTTTCACGAAGTGGATCAAGTCTCCAAATTCAACTACTGCTGCTAGTTTTGTGGCAGCTCATGAGATAGTAAGACGTGGAAAGCCGTTCACAGACGGAGAATACATGAGAGAATCATTGCTGTGTGTATTTGTGTATATTCTGCTGTGTGAATTTTCTAAGTTTGCATACTTGTGTTGATAACTTTTCATAATTTTGTCAATGTGATTAGGATAATTTTGGAGAAGATGTGCCTGCAGGGGAAGGTGAGTCCCTTGCAGGCAAAAAAAAATGGGACAACCTCAAGAAGTATAAAGTATGTGCATATGTGTTACTACAAGTTAATTAACGTTTACCAACATTAATTTCGCTGCTGTTTTTGTTAACTGTCTTGATTGTCATTGCAAGTAGGAGGAGGAGGAAAATAATAATTTAAACAAAATACAATATGACCTGTGTCATTTCAGTCTGTTAAAATTGAACAAAACAAAAAATGATGGGGTGCTACAACAAAGACCCCGGTGTAATGATATCCTCTGGGTGGTCTCCAGAGTGTTTGGTCTCCATCTCCACTGTCCACCGCATCGTATCGCAACTGGGTTTGCAGGGCTGGCTCATCGACGGCTGCCATGTCACTAAGATTTATTTTCAGAAATAAGGAAGTATAAAATACTCTGCATAAAAAATACTTCATGTTTATTTTGAAAGAATCAGTCCTAACACAAATGTTTCAACAGTGCTACAAAAACAATTTTAGTAATTAGGTATCACAGCTTTAAAATTAGTATACTTGCCACCACCTCACTACAAACTCTGTGGACGATGCGGTAGACAGTGGATCGAGGAATCCCAAACACTCTGGAGACCACCCTGTAGGAGGCCCCACACGCCAGCCAGAATAAAAAGACCAGGGTCTCAATAGTGGCACCCCATCCATGTCTCCGATCCTGGTGGAGGAGGTCCAGCAGCACAACCAGGGCCTCCCTGCTCAGCCTAAAATCAGGCCTTGTGTCCTGGTCATTAAAAAATCTGTCCAGGACAGGAACGCTCAAGTTCATCCTGCAGTACAGGGGTCTGGGCTGGTTTAGGGAAAGGAGGAAAAGAAGAACTGTTAAATAAAGAACAATATTAAATGAGGGGAGCATAGGTAGAATAGGCTTATATCTACATAGTATATCTATCTATCTGTCTAGTTATCTGTCTGTCTGTCCATCCAACCTGTTTCAGCTGAAAAATGTATGTATGAATGATTTTTTTTAGATTACAGTAAAACCATTTTAAATATGAAATTATAGAAGTTGTAATGACATTAGCCATACAAACTACGTTAGCTAGCTGAAGTTAACATTACTTTTAGATACAAGTACATGGATTAACCAATTTAAATTTAATTAAAATTTAAAATGACCTGAAACTGGTCCTCTCTGAGCCTGAAATAGACAATTCGGCGGTGGTAAATCATTTCTTCAAACACGATTTGGTAGATCAGGAACAGCAGAAGCACCATGTCTGTCTCCATTTTCGTACGTTTTTAGCGCCAAGCTGGGCGACGGGTACAGCAAAGGAAAAGATGGCTTCCTGTTTGGTGACGGAAACAGGAAGTCCTCTGTAGTGTAGGCCGTTTCATTTCAGAGACCGCTCGGTCCAGCCTTCGCGGTCATTAAAGGACGCGGCCCACGTAGACCGCGAAGGCTGGGTCCTCCGAAGGATGCAGACCCTGAATTGGGACATAGCTAATCGGTCTAAAAATGCAGCATCTGAAGGATGCGGCTGCGTGTATCTCACTCAAGCTCGGAATACACACATTTGATTGGCTGAGTAGCATCACATGAGATGATTTACAATGCATGTAATTGGTCGGTGTGTTTCCTGGACCGCTGAATGAGTGCCGTAAAGGCTAGAAAAGCTGTGAAGGTTAAAATAGAAGTGCTCCGTCAAAATTTCAAATTCCCAATTATCTATCGGTTATAGGTCCAGGGTCCAGATACAACCGGCGTCTGGGTCCGCATATTCGTGACCCCTGGTTTAGTCATAAAAATGTCATAGTTTATTAGTATGTCGAAATAAGTGATAAAAAAGTCAAAATTCATAGTATTGTATGAAAAAAAATTAAACAAGAAGTCATAGTTTAGTATGTCAAAAAAGTAATAGTAGAGTAAGTTCAAAAAGCGCTCATGTTACCCGCCTAGAACAGCTTGATCTCGGCAAGTCTCTTTAAAACTTGCTGGTATTGACGTCTCCGTTGTACGGTTAAACATGAGCTATAATTCGGTTTGGTTGAATCTAACGAACAATCTTTTGGTCTCAATAGTCTATTGTTCGTTTACAGGTAACGTTGAATCAGTTTGGCTGAGGGCAAAGTTAAGATTCATAACTTAATATTTTAATTTAACTTTAACGTTGAACTAGAGCGCTGTCTTTTAACTTTTGACCGACTTGTTAGCTCGTCTCTATCCATATTATACTGACTGGTTATGCTGTCTATCATTGTGCATTATAACTAACATTTAAGCAATATTTTAATTAAGGGACAACTAAGGAAACCCGGACTCTTATTGAATGGCGGGCGGCCAACGAGAGCCTTTTTACAGGCCGGCGCTACTCCTGCAAGACTGGATGGGAGTGAATATTGATTTTGAATGCTTTTATCATTGTGTGTATGTCTAGGGAAGGGTCTGAGCCTTGTGCAGTCTCAATCTGAAATATTTAATATCTTATTGAAGTGGGTTAGGGTTAGACCTGTGTCACTGTGGTTTAATGTTTTGCCCAGGGACTTTGTTACCACGGCAGGCCTGACGGTAACGGTCAAACAGGCCAGGAAGAAATGGAATCATTTAAAGGACAAATACAAGGTAATCTCTGCTTTGTATTATATACTGAGATATACTTAATATGATTCCCCGAAAAGAGTAATTTGCCAGGCCAATTGTGAAACCTAACACAGACAACAGGGATGCAGTGGGTGTTCTTTGGGACTGTGAATACATTCAAACAGTCAGCTTCACAGTGTAGTAAATAATACTATTCTTTCAGGAGCTTAGGGACCCTCCAACAGGCAGAGGGGTGGAGGCCGGTAGTGTGACTGCTGCCACCTGGCAGTGGTACAGTGTTATGGATGCTGCATTCCAGGGGCAGCATTCAATTAGTCCGCCCCTGGTCGTTGCAGCTAACCTGAAGTGTCAGTGCACTGACCTGCCCCTTCTGAGGAAGAAGCAAGAAGCCAGCCCACCAGGAAGAGGACCAGGGATAGAGAGGGTCTCCTGGAGTATTTGAAAGAGCAGGCAGAGAGGAACGAGGAGAGGGAAAGAGAGGCAGTGGCGAGAGAAGTCTTCTTATCAAAATGTTGATAATTACAAAGGGGTTAGACCCAAATATATTCTTTTGATAAACAGCTTAGGCTAGAATATGTAGAAAAGAGCATTCATTATGGTACCCTTTTCTAAATCAAGTTATATTGAAGAACTTTAATAAAAGTTTGATAGTATTGAGTGTTGATCAGAACTTTTCAGCATTATTGCTCAGTTTGATACAATAAATAATGAAAAAGTACGCACAACATGCCTTGTTAAATTCACTCCCTCCCCCATTCAATCTGTATTTAGCAGTGTATTTACAATGTGAAATGGGCTTAAAAAATGTTTTATAGGCAACAGCTACAGTCCACAAAGCCAAATGCATTAGCAACACCTATCACACGCATACATTAAAGTCTGGGAGAATGTTTAGGTTTATTTTCTATCCATGCCGCAGCACGCAACAAGCTAGCTAGCATGCTAGAACAAACAGCCTAACCCATATCGTGTGGGCAGCATAAAGTAAAACAAATGATTATAATTTCAGGTTTGCTTTATTAAAATAGTCAACATACTTACAAAGTATGTGTAGCGTGAAGCCTTGGGTTCCTGGCGCTCTGGCTCCGCTAATAAGTCTCGTCTGTTCTCTGGCGGTGCAGTCGAAGCTCCAGACTCTAGCTTGTAAGGACTTGTGCATGCCGTTTACAGCTGTAAGCAAAATTTCATATTTAAAAGTAATGTATGAAACTGCCAGAATTACGATGTCCTGGAAGTGTATTGTGGCAGCAAACAGTCTATATAGTTCTATATTTCCGACATTTTATATGAAACATCACAAGCGTTGAAATTACGTCTTGGTGTAGACCACAGTTCGCCGCCCAGTTCAATACTTTATATGAAAATCTTCATGATAATATCAACTCTCTTTCAACCTTACGTTATAACAACAAATCATCAACAAATTTGTGTTTTGTGACACGTTGATATTGTAACCGCAATTTCGCAAAAATAGAATTTCAACCCGTTTTCAACAAGAAATCAACGTTGAATACCCGGTTGGTGCTCACTGGGTACACTTACACGGAAAACATACTAGAAATAGGGGATAGGTTGTTGTTTTTTCGTTCCCAGCAGGATTTGAAATACTAAAATTTTTCATCCTCAACATTGTGCTAATATTAGTATATCTGAATTTTAGAGGTTTACAAAGATACCACGTCCACATTTCTTGGGCCCTATACGATTTTTGGACTAATTTTCGAAAATATTGTACACATACGCAAAGGGCCCTGCACTCCAACTACAAGGTCTATGTGAACCATTGCAAAGAATTATTAACACTAAGAAGGGTTTGCTCATATGATGTGAGTAAATAGGTTCTATAAATTACTGGTTAATGGCTGCTGAAGATGGAACACAGCCCTATGTCAAATTTTTCAAATTCGTATGGTGAGAAAGCACTATTATTCATAATACTATATTAAATTAGGCAGAGGAATGCCTAAAACCCACCCACCATCATAGGAAATGATGGCAGTAGTCACCCACAAAAGAATTTGAGTGAATAGAGTGAAGTAGGCCAGAGCAAGAGACATAAACGTGTACGAGAGGTCACGAGAGGTCGTCATGTGAGAAACAGCCTCTCCAGCTGTTCCATTGTACTTTTAGAAGCTAAATAACTATATATTTAACTTCCTTTATCCTTCTACATGCACAATCTATCACATACAGCAGTTAGAAATCATTTTGGAGAGCTGGAACGGTCTCCAAAGCTCTCCAGGCCGGCGAGCTACGGGAGGATTGCGCAATAGCTGGTGTGTATTGGGCCGTTGTAGAGCCCCTGGTTGGTCGATTTTCGTTTTTTTTCGCTCTGTGCACGTGGCTGGATGTGGCCAATCGAATGGCGTTCGAAAAAAATCCGATCTTAACCGAAGAGCCGGCGCGTAAACAGCCTGGGGGGGGACAAAACTTGTCCCCCCGCGTGTGTGACTCCCCTTCCTTTGTTTCACAGCGTTTTTTACAACGGAAATGGACAGCAGGAGCCGTTTCTGCGGTCAAAAAGGAGTATAAGGACACTGTTTGATGATTTTGCTTCAAAACTGTGAGTACCAGCCCATAATTATTTGGCTGAGTTATCGTTGCTGGGGGCTGCTGTCCCCCCGGTCAACTTTGAAGGGTTTCCCAGAGAGGGAATTGGAGTTGTAGGTTCGACGTGTGCTTGAATGCTACGGCTGCTAACTACATAGCATTCGGCCGGCCGGTTGATTCGCGTCTTTTGAGGGACTATTTCGGGTGCGTGTTTCGGCCAAATGAACGCGAAAAAGTGACGATATTTAGCACGAGGCTAGGAATGTTGTCGTAGATCGTGTTTTATTGTGTTTTGAGTGTGTAAAGTGTTACACATGCTTCGGTTCATGAGAAATTCTTCGTTCAAACGTTATGCTACATGGTTGTGGAAATATTATATTTGCTACCGAAAATAGCTTTCTTCGGTACCGGCTCGGTTCTGTTCGGCCCACTGAACGACCAATTGGTCGTTGCTCGGGCCCAGAAGGTTAAAGGCCAATATTGCAAATCCAGTTGAAATATGGTCTAAACGTGAACGTTTAATAAACGTCTTCAAATAGTCGGTGAAAAAACTTTCACTTTTGAACATCACCGTATTTTAAACGTCGAAATGCTCACAGTAAAATATGGAACAAATAAATACGTAGTCGTAGTAACACATCAACACTTTCCACATACATGACAAAGAAGACCATGTGACACAAGCAAAAATGTATTTGTATTAATTCATTTATTATTAGATTATGTATTATTTATAATTCATCCAGTTCAATTTGAAATCTAACAATAAATATTGTTGAGATATTATTCAAGTGAACTTTGCCAGCAGTTGTTGACAACATACAGACGTTAATACAATTATTACTTAATTCATTATACAGTATATGGGACTAAATCATAACGCCAGTTATGTCACGGTTAGGCTGTTTCCTGTGTCTCTGTGTGCTTTAGGCGTGGCTCTGCCCTGGTCTCCCTCCTGATTACATTCATTCACCTCACCTGCCCGGTCCACCTAGCTGCCTTCCATCTATCTACTCATCACTCAACAGTATAGGTGTGTCTCAATGCAGGGGCTGCATCCTTCGGAGGACCCAGCCTTCGCGGTCTATGTCGGCCGTGTCCTTTGAGGACCACGAAGGCCTAGCAACCAGCTTTGCACTAAAAACGTGCAAAAATGGAGCCAGAGATGTTACTGCTGTTCCTCGTCTTCCAAATCATGTTGGAAGACATGATTCACCGCCGCCGAATGATATATTTCAGGCTCAGAGAGAACCATTTTCAGGTAATTTTAAATTGAAATTAAATTAAAATTGGTTAATCCATGTACTTTTATCTAAAAGTAACTTCAGCTAGCTTAACGTAGTTTAAATGGCGTTACTGTAATCTAAAAAAAAACATTTTTCAGCTGAAACAGGTTGGATGGATGGACGGATAGACAGACAGACAGATAACTAGATAGATAGATAACTAGACCTATAGATAGATAGATGGATATATATAATATAAAGATTAGTGCTGGGCAAAGATTAACATTTTTTAATCGCATGGATTTTTGCGTTTAATTGCAAAAAATCCATGCGATGAAAAAATGTTAATCTCATTATCATGGCAAAGTTCAATAATGAATTCAAAAGTAGTGTATTGCGCACTTTTATTTTAAAAGTACTGCTATATGAACAAAAAGGGCAATAACATTTGGTTTGCAAAAACTTATTAAACCAAATCAGGTTCTTTTTAACAGCAGTATTCCCTTTACACAGTAGCAATCATATTTCTTTCTGTGCTCAGTGTGCTGACTGTATTTGAAACGTTCCACTGCTGTGCAACATGAATAAAATGTTTCAGCAAAAATGTCTGTGCATGCAGAATGTGAATGCAGCTCTACTGTTCATCAATATAATGCTGTAACTCCGAGGTAATTATGGTTACCCAGCAATCAAAGAATAAAGACACTTTACGCACAATTTAGGTGTATTTAACTCACGAGATGCAGGTAGCATGTTTTATACTAAATGTGAATATAATTCATACTTTGTTGGCATCTTATTCTGAAAACCGGATGTTCATCTGAAGAAACCGAATGTTGTCTCAGGTTAATCTTTCCGCTAACTTTCTTAGCTCATTCTTGAGGCTCATACGTGCCGTCATTCGTTGATCCTAAAAGTGCGTTCACATCAAACGCGACGCGAACGCACCTTGAGAACATTCCTCAGACCGACATCTTCCACAATACTAACCGGCTGCAGTTTGTATCCACTTCTCTGTAGCATTTGTTAGCTTGTCTTGCTTTTGTTTATCTATATTTCTCCCACTCGCTGCATCCACGTAGTCTGAAGACTTCCTCCACTGCTGCCAGTGAGCAACGGACTTTAAAAATAAAAAAAATGCGTTAACGCGCGATAAAATAATTGTCAGCATTAATTAATTAATGCGTTAATGCGATAATAACGCGTTAACTTGCCCAGCACTAATAAAGCTATAAGCCTATTCTACCTAAGCTCCCCACATTTAATATTGTTCTTTATTTAACAGTTTTTCTTTTCCTCCTTTCCCTAAACCAGCCCAGACCCCCTGTATTGCAGGATAAACCTGAGCGTGCCTGTCCTGGACAGGTTTTTCAATGATCAGGACACAAGGCCTGACTTTCGGCAAAGCAGGGAGGCCCTGGCACAGCTGCTGGACTTCCTCCACCAGGATTCGGAGGCATGGATGGGGTGCCACAATTGAGACCCTGGTGTTTTTATTCTGGCTGGCGTGTAGGGCCTCCTACACTCCAGAGTGTTTGCGATGCCTTGATCCACTGTCCACCGCATCGTCCACAGAGTCACTGAGGAGGTGGTGGCCATTCGCCACCAGGTCATCCACCTCCCGAGTACCCCAGAAGACCTGGAGGCAGTGTCTCGTGGGTTTGCAGGACTGGCAAGACTTTAGGAAAGCTGCTGGAGCCATTGACGGCTGCCATGTCCGGATCAAGCCACCAAGCGGCCCTACTGCTACAAGAACAGGAAACCGTTTTCTTCGGTTTTGCTGCAGGCTGTTTGTGACCATCAGGGCCGCTTCATCGACATCTACGTGGGCTGGCCTGGGTCAGTCCACGACTCTAGAGTGCTGCGCCACAGCCCGCTATACCGGCGTCCACTCTACCCTCCAGGGCACTTCATCCTTGCAGACGGAGGGTACCCGTGCCTCCAACACCCACTCCCTCCAACACCCACTCACCCATCACTCCTTACAAGAGGCCCTTACAAGGTGTGTAAGCCTAGCGCTTCAACGGCCATCATTCCAGGGAAAGAGCAGGTTCCGGGCCATCTTCTTACAAGCGCTGGAGGTGCACCTCACGTAAGTAACAACAATACTTTTTAGGATACTGAAGAACAGTAGATCACATCATATATATATATATATATATATATATATATATATATATATTTGCCATTTCAGGTCATAACAGCATGTGCCGTCCTCCATAATATCTGCCTCAGGGCTGGTGACATCATGGCCCCAGAGGATGAGCCTGTGGAGGACGTGGCACAGGATGAGGGGGAGAATGGTTTGGAGGCAACTGGTGCTCTTTGGCGGGACCAGGTGTCTGCAGAGGTTTCTGCCCTGGAGGAGGTACCCGGTGACCACGATTATTGTTAGGCAAGTATAGCAACCTAATTACTAAAAATGTTTGGTAGCACTGTTGAAACATTTTGTGTTAGGACTGATTCTTTCAAAATAAGCGTGTGCATGAAGTATTTTGTATGCAGTCTTTTATATTTATGAAAAAAATTCTTAGTGACATGGCAGACGTCGATGAGCCAGTCCTGCAAACCCAGTTGGGAGACGATGCTGTGGACAGTGGAGATGGAGACCAAACACTCTAGAGACCACCCAGATGATATCATTACACCGGGGTCTTTGTTATGGCACCCCATCATTTATTTGTTCAGTTCAATTATATATATATACTGTTCATAATGTTCCATTATACCGTATTTTCCGCACTATAGGGCGCACTGGATTATAAGGCGCACTGTCAATGAATGGTCTATTTTCGATCTTTTTTCATATATAAAGCGCACCAGACTATAAGGCGCGGGCGCTCTGAAGAAATCTGTAGATTCTCCACTTCCGTGTCCGTATTCTCACGAGATAGTACGAGACTCACACAGCGAGATGTGATGCATATGACGAGTTTATGACGAGCTTACAGTTCATCATGTGACGATCTGGGGGACGGACTGTTTACATCGTGTAGTGTAGCTTGTTAGCTCGTTAGTTAGCACGTCTGCTAACGGCAGCGTTCTGAGACAGCTGTAGCTTTATGATTACAGACATGTAAACACACAGAATAAATAATGGCCATCAGTGAGAAACTGAGTTGTGTTGTGAGAACAAGTGAACAGCTGGGCAGGTGTCTTGAGAGATAGAGGCAGATTACCCCTAGCTTGTTAGCTCGTTAGTTAGCACGTCTGCTAACGGCAGCGTTCTGAGACAGCTGTAGCTTTATGATTACAGACATGTAAACACACAGTTAGTGGAGTCTGCGTGACTCACACAGCGAGCTATGATACTTATGCATGCTTATGCTTACACCTCGTCCAGAACTACCGGTGAGACTCCTGACTACGGTAGCCGTAATGCTGCAAGCGGTGCGGCTTTGTAGTTTACCAAAGTCGTACTAAAACATTTTGACAGAGCGCCGTGTACCACACAAAATCGCTTCGAGGTCAGTAAACACAACCAGAATTAATCCATATATAAGGCGCTCCGGATTATAAGGCGCACTGTCGTTTTTTGAGAAAATTAAAGGCTTTTAAGTGCGCCTTATAGTGCGGAAAATACGGTAGTTATTTTTCTTAATTCATATTGTTTTTTCTAAATGAATCAGTTATTAAATCAGTTAATATGTATATAATAAATAAAATAAACAATGTATTTAACAAAAAACTTCGTTTGATTAAATTTACATGTACATTCATTTGTCAACCATTCTCTCCAGTAGAGAAAAGAGCCTCTCCCTGCTCTCCTGTGCTCTTCTCTCCTCTGCAACCTCATATCTTCTCTAATCAGCTCCATCAGCTCATCCTTTTTCTCTCACTTTCTCTTTCTTGGCCCTGGCTTAATGAAAACATTTTATAAATTCAGGCTTTGTCTGTCTAAGCAAGCCACTTTAAAATAGTTTTTCTGAACTCCGACAATACTCAAAATAACGTAATCTTAATAAGGCATAGATACGGCAGCCATGGTTTTTTTTTATACACATATCCACATACTATGTAACTTATTATGTAAACTCACCAGCATTTAAGATGTTTATTATTCATGATAGCAGCTGTGCAGTCATATCAATAAAAAACTACTTATATTAGCACCTACAGTATCTTCAATATAACTCAGTTAAATTGATTGTTTTTCTGTGCTGCAGATATCTTGCTACTGGTGACTCATTTAGGACCATTGCAAACAGCTTCCGTGTTGGGGTCTCCACTGTCTCCAGTGTTGTACCAGATGTTGCCACAGCTATCCGCGTGTAACGGGTTCTGCGCGTAACGGGTTCCTTGTGTAACGGGTTCCGCGCGTAACGGATTCCTTGTGTAACGGGTTCCGCACGTAACGTGTTCCGTGTGTAACGGGTTCTAGCGGATTCCTTGCGTAACGGGTTCTGCGCATAACGGATTCCTTGCGTAACGGGTTCCACGCGTAACGGATTCCTTGCGTAACAGATTCCTCGCGTAACAGATTCCTTGCGTAACAGGTTCCGCGCCTAACGGATTCCTTGCGTAACGGGTTCCGCGCGTAACAGATTCCTTGCGTAACGGGTTCCGCGCGTAACGGGTTCCGCGCGTAACGGGTTCCGCGTGTAACGGGTTCCGCGGATTCCTTTCGTAACAGGTTCTGCGCATAATGGATTCCTTGCGTAACGGGTTCCGCGCGTAACGGATTCCTTGCGTAACGGGTTCCGCGCGTAACGGATTCCTTGCGTAACAGGTTCCGCGCGTAACGGATTCCTTGCGTAACGGATTCCTTGCGTAACGGATTCCTTGCGTGTAGAGGATTCCTTGCGTAACGGGTTCCGCGCGTAACAGATTCCTTGCGTAACGGGTTCCGCGCGTGAAGGATTCCTTGCGTAACGGGTTCCGCGCGTAACGGATTCCTTGCGTAACGGGTTCTGCGCATAACGGATTCCTTGCGTAACGGGTTCCACGCGTAACGGATTCCTTGCGTAACGGGTTCCGCGCGTAACGGATTCCTTGCGTAACGGGTTCCGCGCGTAACGGATTCCTTGCGTAACGGATTCCTCGCGTAACGGATTCCTTGCGGAACAGGATCCGCGCCTAACGGATTCCTTGCGTAACAGGTTCTGCGCGTAACGGGTTCTGCGCGAAACGGATTCCTTGCGTAACGGGTTCCACGCGTAACAGGTTCCACGCGTAACGGGTTCCGCGTGTAACGGGTTCTGCGCGTAACGGGTTCCTTGTGTAACGGGTTCCGCGCGTAACGGATTCCTTGTGTAACGGGTTCCGCACGTAACGTGTTCCGCGTGTAACGGGTTCTAGCGGATTCCTTGCGTAACGGGTTCCGCGCGTAACGGATTCCTTGCGTAACGGGTTCCGCGCGTAACGGGTTCCGCATGTAACGGGTTCCGCGGATTCCTTTCGTAACAGGTTCCGCGCATAACGGATTCCTTGCGTAACGGGTTCCGCGTGTAACGGATTCCTTGCGTAACGGGTTCTGCGCGTAACGGATTCCTTGCGTAACAGGTTCCGCGCGTAACGGATTCCTTGCGTAACGGATTCCTTGCGTAACGGATTCCTTGCGTAACGGATTCCTCGCGTAACAGATTCCTTGCGTAACAGGATCCGCGCCTAACGGATTCCTTGCGTAACGGGTTCCGCGCGTAACGGGTTCTGCGCGTAACGGATTCCTTGCGAAACGGGTTCCACGCGTAACGGGTTCCGCGTGTAACGGATTCCTTGTGTAACGGGTTCCGCACGTAACGTGTTCCGTGTGTAACGGGTTCTAGCGGATTCCTTGCGTAACGGGTTCTGCGCATAACGGATTCCTTGCGTAACGGGTTCCACGCGTAACGGATTCCTTGCGTAACGGGTTCCGCGTGTAACGGGTTCCGCGTGTAACGGGTTCCGCACGTAACGTGTTCCGCGTGTAACGGGTTCTAGCGGATTCCTTGCGTAACGGGTTCCGCGCCTAACGGATTCCTTGCGTAACGGGTTCCGCGCGTAACGGGTTCCGCATGTAACGGGTTCCGCGGATTCCTTTCGTAACAGGTTCCGCGCATAACAGATTCCTTGCGTAACGGGTTCCGCGTGTAACGGATTCCTTGCGTAACGGGTTCCGCGCGTAACGGATTCCTTGCGTAACAGGTTCCGCGCGTAACGGATTCCTTGTGTAACGGATTCCTTGCGTAACGGATTCCTGGCGTAACGGGTTCCGCGTGTAAAGGATTCCTTGCGTAACGGGTTCCGCGCGTAACAGATTCCTTGCGTAACGGGTTCCGCGTGTAAAGGATTCCTTGCGTAACGGGTTCCGAGCGTAACGGATTCCTTGCGTAACGGGTTCTGCGTGTAAAGGATTCCTTGTGTAACGGGTTCCGCACGTAACGTGTTCCGTGTGTAACGGGTTCTAGCGGATTCCTTGCGTAACGGGTTCTGCGCATAACGGATTCCTTGCGTAACGGGTTCCACGCGTAACGGATTCCTTGCGTAACAGATTCCTCGCGTAACAGATTCCTCGCGTAACAGATTCCTTGCGTAACAGGTTCCGCGCCTAACGGATTCCTTGCGTAACGGGTTCCGCGCGTAACAGGTTCCGCGCGTAACAGATTCCTTGCGTAACGGGTTCCGCGCGTAACGGGTTCCGCGTGTAACGGGTTCCGCGGATTCCTTTCGTAACAGGTTCTGCGCATAATGGATTCCTTGCGTAACGGGTTCCGCGTGTAACGGATTCCTTGCGTAACGGGTTCCGCGCGTAACGGATTCCTTGCGTAACAGGTTCCACGCGTAACGGATTCCTTGCGTAACGGATTCCTTGCGTAACGGGTTCCGCGTGTAGAGGATTCCTTGCGTAACGGGTTCCGCGCGTAACGGATTCCTTGCGTAACGGGTTCCGCGTGTAAAGGATTCCTTGCGTAACGGGTTCCGCGCGTAACGGATTCCTTGCGTAACGGGTTCTGTGCGTAACGGATTCCTTGCGTAACGGGTTCCACGCGTAACGGATTCCTTGCGTAACGGGTTCCGCGCGTAACGGATTCCTCGCGTAACAGATTCCTTGCGGAACAGGATCCGCGCCTAACGGATTCCTTGCGTAACGGGTTCCGCGCGTAACGGATTCCTTGCGTAACGGGTTCCACGCGTAACGGGTTCCACGCGTAACGGATTCCTTGCGTAACGGGTTCCGCGTGTAAAGGATTCCTTGCGTAACGGGTTCCACGCGTAACAGATTCCTTGCGTAACGGGTTCTGCGTGTAAAGGATTCCTTGCGTAACGGGTTCCGCGCGTAACGGATTCCTTGCGTAACGGGTTCTGCGCGTAACGGATTCCTCGCGTAACAGATTCCTTGCGTAACAGGTTCCGCGCCTAACGGATTCCTTGCGTAACAGGTTCTGCGCATAATGGATTCCTTGCGTAACGGGTTCCGCGTGTAACGGATTCCTTGCGTAACGGGTTCCGCGCGTAACGGATTCCTTGCGTAACAGATTCCTCGCGTAACAGATTCCTTGCGTAACAGGTTCCGCGCCTAACGGATTCCTTGCGTAACAGGTTCTGCGCATAATGGATTCCTTGCGTAACGGGTTCCGCGTGTAACGGATTCCTTGCGTAACGGGTTCCGCGCGTAACGGATTCCTTGCGTAACAGGTTCCACGCGTAACGGATTCCTTGCGTAACGGATTCCTTGCGTAACGGATTCCTTGCGTAACGGGTTCCGCGTGTAGAGGATTCCTTGCGTAACGGGTTCCGCGCGTAACAGATTCCTTGCGTAACGGGTTCCGCGTGTAAAGGATTCCTTGCGTAACGGGTTCCGCGCGTAACGGATTCCTTGCGTAACGGATTCTGTGCGTAACGGATTCCTTGCGTAACGGGTTCCACGCGTAACGGATTCCTTGCGTAACGGGTTCCGCGCGTAACGGATTCCTTGCGTAACGGATTCCTCGCGTAACGGATTCCTTGCGGAACAGGATCCGCGCCTAACGGATTCCTTGCGTAACGGGTTCCGCGCGTAACGGGTTCTGCGCGAAACGGATTCCTTGCGTAACGGGTTCCACGCGTAACGGGTTCCACGCGTAACGGATTCCTTGCGTAACGGGTTACGCGTGTAAAGGATTCCTTGCGTAACGGGTTCCGCGCGTAACAGATTCCTTGCGTAACGGGTTCTGCGTGTAAAGGATTCCTTGCGTAACGGGTTCCGCGCGTAACGGATTCCTTGCGTAACGGGTTCTGCGCGTAACGGATTCCTTGCGTAACGGGTTCCACGCGTAACGGGTTCCGCGTGTAACGGATTCCTTGCGTAACGGGTTCCGCGCGTAACGGGTTCCGCGCGTAACGGATTCCTTGCGTAACGGATTCCTTGAGTAACGGGTTCCTGCGTGTAAAGGATTCCTTGCGTAACGGGTTCCGCGCGTAATGGATTCCTTGCGTAACGGGTTCTGCGCGTAACGGATTCCTTGCGTAACGGGTTCCACGCGTAACGGATTCCTTGCGTAACGGGTTCCGCGTGTAACGGGTTCTGCGCGTAACGGGTTCCTTGTGTAACGGGTTCCGCGCGTAACAGATTCCTTGTGTAACGGGTTCCGCACGTAACGTGTTCCGCGTGTAACGGGTTCTAGCGGATTCCTTGCGTAACGGGTTCCGCGGATTCCTTTCGTAACAGGTTCCGCGCATAACGGATTCCTTGCGTAACGGGTTCCGCGTGTAACGGATTCCTTGCGTAACGGGTTCTGCGCGTAACGGATTCCTTGCGTAACAGGTTCCGCGCGTAACGGATTCCTTGCGTAACGGATTCCTTGCGTAACGGATTCCTTGCGTAACGGATTCCTCGCGTAACAGATTCCTTGCGTAACGGGTTCCGCGCGTAACGGGTTCCGCATGTAACGGGTTCCGCGGATTCCTTTCGTAACAGGTTCCGCGCATAACGGATTCCTTGCGTAACGGGTTCCGCGTGTAACGGATTCCTTGCGTAACGGGTTCTGCGCGTAACGGATTCCTTGCGTAACAGGTTCCGCGCGTAACGGATTCCTTGCGTAACGGATTCCTTGCGTAACGGATTCCTCGCGTAACAGATTCCTTGCGTAACAGGATCCGCGCCTAACGGATTCCTTGCGTAACGGGTTCCGCGCGTAACGGGTTCTGCGCGTAACGGATTCCTTGCGTAACGGGTTCCACGCGTAACGGGTTCCACGCGTAACGGATTCCTTGCGTAACGGGTTCCGCGTGTAACGGGTTCTGCGCGTAACGGGTTCCTTGTGTAACGGGTTCCGCGCGTAACGGATTCCTTGTGTAACGGGTTCCGCACGTAACGTGTTCCGCGTGTAACGGGTTCCGCGGATTCCTTTCGTAACAGGTTCCGCGCATAACGGATTCCTTGCGTAACGGGTTCCGCGTGTAACGGATTCCTTGCGTAACGGGTTCCGCGCGTAACGGATTCCTTGCGTAACAGGTTCCGCGCGTGAAGGATTCCTTGCGTAACGGGTTCCGCGCGTAACGGATTCCTTGCGTAACGGGTTCTGCGCATAACGGATTCCTTGCGTAACGGGTTCCACGCGTAACGGATTCCTTGCGTAACGGGTTCCGCGCGTAACGGATTCCTTGCGTAACGGGTTCCGCGCGTAACGGATTCCTTGCGTAACGGATTCCTCGCGTAACGGATTCCTTGCGGAACAGGATCCGCGCCTAACGGATTCCTTGCGGAACAGGTTCTGCGCGTAACGGGTTCTGCGCGAAACGGATTCCTTGCGTAACGGGTTCCACGCGTAACAGGTTCCACGCGTAACGGGTTCCGCGTGTAACGGGTTCTGCGCGTAACGGGTTCCTTGTGTAACGGGTTCCGCGCGTAACGGATTCCTTGTGTAACGGGTTCCGCACGTAACGTGTTCCGCGTGTAACGGGTTCTAGCGGATTCCTTGCGTAACGGGTTCCGCGCGTAACGGATTCCTTGCGTAACGGGTTCCGCGCGTAACGGGTTCCGCATGTAACGGGTTCCGCGGATTCCTTTCGTAACAGGTTCCGCGCATAACGGATTCCTTGCGTAACGGGTTCCGCGTGTAACGGATTCCTTGCGTAACAGGTTCCGCGCGTAACGGATTCCTTGCGTAACGGATTCCTTGCGTAACGGGTTCCGCGTGTAAAGGATTCCTTGCGTAACGGGTTCCGCGCGTAACAGATTCCTTGCGTAACGGGTTCCGCGTGTAAAGGATTCCTTGCGTAACAGGTTCCGCGCGTAACGGATTCCTTGCGTAACGGATTCCTTGCGTAACGGATTCCTTGCGTAACGGGTTCCGCGTGTAAAGGATTCCTTGCGTAACGGGTTCCGCGCGTAACAGATTCCTTGCGTAACGGGTTCCGCGTGTAAAGGATTCCTTGCGTAACCGGTTCCGCGCGTAACGGATTCCTTGCGTAACGGGTTCTGCGTGTAACGGATTCCTTGCGTAACGGGTTCCGCGCGTAACGGATTCCTTGCGTAACGGGTTCCGCACGTAACGGATTCCTTGCGTAACGGATTCCTCGCGTAACAGATTCCTTGCGTAACAGGTTCCGCGCCTAACGGATTCCTTGCGTAACGGGTTCCGCGTGTAACGGATTCCTTGCGTAACGGGTTCCGCGCGTAACGGGTTCTGCGTGTAACGGGTTCCGCGGATTCCTTTCGTAACGGGTTCCGCGCATAACGGATTCCTTGCGTAACGGATTCCTTGCGTAACGGATTCCTTGCGTAACGGGTTCCGCGCCTAACGGATTCCTTGCGTAACGGGTTCCGCGCGTAACGGATTCCTTGCGTAACGGGTTACGCGCGTAACGGGTTCTGCGTGTAACGGGTTCCGCGGATTCCTTGCGTAACGGGTTCCGCGCGTAACGGGTTCCGCGCGTAACGGGTTCCGCGCGTAACGGGTTCCGCGCGTAACGGGTTCCGCGCGTAACGGGTTCCGCGCGTAACGGGTTCCGCGCGTAACAGATTCCTTGCGTAACAGGATCCGCGCCTAACGGATTCCTTGCGTAACGGGTTCCGCGCGTAACGGGTTCTGCGCGTAACGGATTCCTTGCGTAACGGGTTCCACGCGTAACGGGTTCCACGCGTAACGGATTCCTTGCGTAACGGGTTCCCTTTGACCTCTTCTGTTTAACCATTCAATTCAGGATTTAAGTGTGACAATTAAATCAATGAGGTAGATAAATTAGGCTTAATGTTCAATAAGAATAAACCAAACTTCTTTATTTTTTCAATTTTCATTATTTATTGCCTCGTGATAAACACATGCTCACTCTTCCATGTAGGTATGTTGAGTTCTTAAATGACACAAATATAACAAGTAAATACATGATGTATACAACTCATGTAAATTAACCATAAACATAAAATATCAGATGAAATAATCAACATTAAATGAATCTGTATCAATAATTAGCAAAGGCACAGGTAAATATGTATAATTCTATAGTTTAAATACACTTATACTGCCACCTAGTGGTAGAAAGGTGAACACTTACTTTGCGTGTCCTAAAATATGATAAAATAATCCTTTATTAGTCCCGCAGTGGGGAAATTTACAGGCTACACTCTGCGTTCACTAAATCAACAGCACAATACAGTGGACAAACAAATAGCAGTGCCAACAGCAATACAGTTCGTAATATATTTTAATCAAAGTCATTTTTGTGTTCACAGAAATGACTTTGATTAAACTATATTACGAACTGTATTGCATCAAACAATGCACCGATTAATCGAGAAGTTGATTATTGCTGTGTACATTGATAAATGAATATTAAACAGCATGTAGTCAACTACTGATGCTAAGGGGCCGTCCAGAGTTTTCAACATTTTCACGGTCGTACAAAGCGTATGACGGGGGGGTTGTCACTCATGTACGACTTTAAAGTTTCGTAAAATGTCGATATTTTTCGGTGAACGGAACTTGCATTTTGTAACGCCTAGCGAGCGGCATCTCGTGCAAACACTCTCTAATGCTGCGGATTGAGTCGAATCGAGTTTCTTTGCGACGTCCACGCCGTTTCCCAAAAATGTAACGGCCGCGCGAGAGCCTGTCAGACGCTGAAAGAGCTGCAACAAAGCGCTGCAGGAACGCCCGAGCCGGTGGGGGGGGGTCTCCGAGCACCTTGCTTGTGCATGGAGGAAAGCGAGGCAAGGACGATAACAACAACAACATTGGGGGGAAATTGCACCAGTGCCCGGTGTGCAGGGAGCTGTTCCCGACTCGCTATCAACTTCTGAAACATCAGAAACTGACTTCTACTTCATGCCTCACTAAGATGTTCCTAAATCTGACCCTATCTGTCCCTTTAATACTTATTCTCTTACAGTGTTTAATACTTCAGTGTTTAATACTTTTATGGCTTAATACATTCAATGTGTCAATATACTGTAACATATAATATCCTCTATCTGTAAACCTCCTGAGAATAGATTCCATAGATAAATATATTGCAACTCTAACCCATGGTAATATTCTTATTATTGTGACACTTCTATTCACCACAAGAGGTGCTAATAATCATACTAAACTAATTCTTAATACTTAAATTCTTCACAGCGTCATAGAGGAAAACAGATTTGGGGAGAAAAGGGGAATTATTTTTAACCTAAAAATAAAAGTGATGAAATAATTATATTTTCTTAAATGATTTCACAATTATTATTATTTTTCAGATATATTTTGCACAATTTCTCCTTTAAGTTTATTCATAACTATTTTTGGGCAAGGAAGGCAGAACGGAAGGAACTTAAATCAAAAGGTAATTCACACTTTCTTTCTTGTAATGCCTAATCCACCACTTAAGGTTGAGCTGCAGTGAATCCTCATTGACATTGAATCTGTAGTTTCTACGGTGTTTGGATCTATTTTACACAGTCTGGTTTGGACGGAGGCCAATACAAGCATTATATGAAAAGTATTGAGGTTCAGGAATTAGTAGAGGCTTTTAGGGTTGCCTCACTATCTGTGCTGGCCTGAGTTCACAGGGGGGGGGGGGCTCTTGAAGAAGATTATTCACGTTAAGTGATTTGACTCCTTAATTTTGTATAGAAAACCCATAAACCTCCAGTTACTACTCAATCTGTTGCTTCACAATTCAAACTACAGCCAGGAGTCAGAAGGGGGTGCTGCAGTGAGTGGAGCACCCGTTCCCAGTCATGTCTCAAGGACACTTTTCAGCTGAGTCACTGTCCTTGTGTGTGCGTGTGTGAGGACATGGTCTCAATAAGTATTCTGCGCAGGCTTATGTGACATCATATCGTGAGAACAAATGAATACGGTGAAGCCAAAGACATGTTTGAACTTATTTTATTTCTGTCTATCGCTTACACCTATAGCAGAATAGGCTATTAGTTTTCATTCCTGTGCCGGAACTTGGCAAATAGGAAAGACAAAAACAAACAAATGAGTGACGTATTGAACTCGGACAGACTGAAGAAGTCCATCGGCCGACAGTTAGTGGCAGAGAGAGCGTTTCAAGGGTGATAAACTGTGTCCTTTCCAGGCAGCAGCAGCACCACGTGCTGGTGACAGGTGCAGCACCTGCTGCTGCTCAGAGTGCGTCACCCACTTACAGTGAGGACATTGCGAGCGGGGGAAAGGAGGAGCTATCAAAGAGATGGAGAGCACAACCGCATTCTCCTCTGAACTGATCCCAAAAAAAAAGAAACGCGGAGAAAGAGGGGAAACTGTATGAGGACTCTTCTTTCTTCAGTCTGGCCACCTTGCTTGCACACAAACACACGTCTCCAGCATCGTCTCACACACTGTCCTCTGTCTTGTCCCCCCCTCCACCACGGTGCACCGTCACGACTCATCTCGCCATCTGGAATTAGAGGGGAGCCCTGGCAACCTTGGCGACAGTCACCGTGTCTCTCCTGACAAGCCTTTGACATCACACTGTCCACTGGCGTTCCCTCAGCACAGCTGGCCCCGACCCGGACCAACGGTCAAAATGAGGAAGGGGTTCCAGAGTGGTGAAGCTCACACGGGGCATCAGCCCGGCGGCGAGGAGAGAGGGAGGGAGGTGTGCGGGGAGAGGGGGGAGAAGGAGCAGCGGCACAGGAGGGCCGAGAAGAAGCTGCTGGCATTCTGGATGTCCTTGTCCAACAGGACCTGGACACTCTTCAGGCCCCGCGAGAGACCGGGCTTCCAGCGCTCCGCCTCGGCCGCCCGGCTGCTGAAGAGTGAGGCATGAGGAGGGAAAGTGTGTGTGTAAATGTGTGTGTGTATGTGTGTCTGTGTGTGTGGAGGTCTGTCAGTAGCAGAGTGTCAGAAGAGGCCTCACAGACCTGCTGTCAAGTGGACCCGTGTATGTGTGTCTGTCTTAATATGTGTGTGATCCATTTAAGTGGAGGAGAGCAGCTTCCTCCACCTATTCCACCATTTATGTTGCTGCCCCGCCAGAGCTGGAGTCACAGGTGAAGGGCAAAACAAGCTTGTCGTCACATTTATTAAGCAAAACTTCAGTTTTCAGCAAAGAACCACCAGCTGTGAAGAATCTTCCTCTCCGCCTCGATAGTGTTCCCTCTGTCCAAATGGATTGACTATCTCAAATCAGCTTGATGGATTCAACAAAAACAAAGGCCTGGGGGCTGATTTTGGTGGCGGGGATGGGTTAACAGCTGCGTTTCCAAGGGAAGAGGCTGAGGGGCTTCACGTGCAGACTGACCCGCTCGGCCCACGGCTTACTGCCAGACAGCTCGTGGGTCATTGCAGCCCAGATCCTGCTGCCGCACCTGGTGTCCGGCCTGGGCATGGTGGAGGCTGGGATAGTCATGGATGCAGTGCAAGTATGTGGGGAGAAAAGAAAAGTGTGTCTGTGCGTGTGAGTTTACATGGTTGTACCAACATTAGTTTTCTTTTTGAGTCTTTCGTTGTTCGATGCAAGACCGGTATATTTGATTCTAAACAATGAATATGATAGGTGTTGTTTTATGATCACCCCTTCCCATAGGTCTTTAATTTACCCTTCAGGCGGAGGCAGACGAAGGGTGAATGGGATGCTTATGTGATGAATGTGTTGTCTAATAGTTATGGAAGATTCTTACCAAAAAAATACAAAACAAGCACTTGAGAAATGAAAGAGAAATCACAAAAGTACGGATATAAAGATGAGAGGATTTGTATCTATCGAGTTTCCTAGCCTTTGGCTAAAAACTATGAAATTGAAGTCTGATCATATCTGGCCGTTTCATTCACAGAGAAGACATGACTGAAACAACAGAGCCTACAGGACGCAGCCGGGCACACAGCAGTATCAGAAAGAGAGTCGGACAGATCAGATAGATCAGAGCCACCTCATAGCTCTCTCCCCGTTTAACCTCTTGTAAATACCTCACCAGCTTGACATGACTGACACTGAATTATGCAGCGGGTCAGCCAGTCGCTAGTCAAAGCATAGAGAGCTGTCAGCTCGAGTTCCATGGGTGGAAATACGGGCACTTATCAAATCAATCAGCACGCACGTGGTCAAACAATGTAGAAATGATCTGCCTCATGTGAGAAGCAGCGTGAAACGTGATTAGCCATTTGGAGCATGTTTCAATTCATAGGCACCTACTATATATAATATTAATGCTGTCATTTCTCATTAATAAGCAATAATCAAAGTTTTGAAAATATAACAACCGTAGCTGTTATTTATTCATGTGATTGAGCAAACTCAAGCAAACAAGCGCTGTCGTTACAATTTGATTTAAATGTTGCTAAATGTCTGCTGGTGGAGGGAGGTAAACAAATTACAATGTTACAATGTTTTTTTCTTATTTTTGTAAAGTCAGTAGCAAAGTATAACTAAATGATGTGCTTATTGTTCATAAACTATAAAGAATATAAATAAACTATAAAAAAAAGTTCTAATAAATGAATAATTTCTTATTTTCTTTGGTATTGTTGTCATATACAGATATGCAATGATGATTGCTGGATAATATGTATGTTGATGTTGGCCAATGTCACGTGAAGAGACAATATGACATATGGTAGCTAGCCCTGATAGCTATCTACCCAATACAATAGCCCAAGGAACTCATTCAACTGTAAAATCCAATCCAATATATATATACTTTTTTTTTGTGTTGGATTTTACATACGGTATATATATTTGCCCCAATGTGTGTGTGTGTGTGTGTGTGTTTGTGTCTGGGAACAGAAGGTGCATTAAAAGACCGCTGTGGTGTCTTTCAGCACTGGGAGGTGTTCAAGGAGATCTCAGAGGTGATTATCTTGGTGCCGGCCCTGGTGGGGCTGAAGGGGAATCTGGAGATGACATTGGCATCCAGACTGTCAACAGCAGTGAGTGGAAACTCACGCACACATGTACAGAACACACACTCACACTCACACACATGTACAGAACACACACACTCACACACGTACAGAACACACACTCACACACATGTACAGAACACACACACTCACACGTACAGAACACACACACTCACACACATGTACAGAACACACACATGTACAAACACACACACTCACACACATGTACAGAACACACACTCACACACATGTACAAACACACACTCACACACATGTACAGAACACACACTCACACACATGTACAGAACACACACTCACACACATGTACAAACACACACACTCACACACATGTACAGAACACACACTCACACACATGTACAAACACACACTCACACACATGTACAGAACACACACTCACACACACACCAGCAGGCAGAAAATATATTGAATATTGAACTGAGTCACTGAGTGAATGTTTACTAAAGTGGCAGCCAGTCAGAATCCCTTTTTTATTTTTCGCTAAATTCCACTTCTCAGTAAATTATGAAAATATAATAATTTTGCTTACATTTAGTCTGCATTTCTTTTTTTATTTAAATTATTATTTTTTTTAGCCTAGAACAAGGTGTCCCAGCTGTCCCTACCCACTGTCCTAACCGTCCTAGGTAGGCCGACGTTTTTGCACACAAAGCAAAATTGTGCCTTTTACGTTAGGGTTTTGCTCCCAGCCAACTCCACTCGCAATTAGTGACTCGTCCTTAATAATGCGGTGCTACCATTCTGTCTCCCAGATTTTAAAGCCAGTTCCACACAAAACACAGAGAACCATAAGCTTAACGAAGCAAGAGAGTGATGTAACTTCAGCATCCATCGATAATGATTCATTATCGGTAGCACAGCGAGCAACCTCCTGACTGCAGCCTGAGTGGTAATTGCTCATTAGCTGTGCACCCTGTCGACCAATCAGGTTACTCTGATGTGATGTTGACAAGCGGTGGGAAATAAATTTGCACAGGGACACTTGAAAACAACTACCACGTGATTGAGAAATGTGATTATGTGAACCCGTTTCCGTCCACAGGCCAACACGGGCCAGATGGATGAGGCTCAGCAGCTGTGGAGGATGGTGCTCTGTAATCTGGCTCTGATTCAGGTGACTCTCCATCCTGTTGATAACACACTCCATCACGGCTTCAAGACAATTCAATTAAATCCAAGAAGCTTTGCTGGCGTGATAAGATCGTCCTCTCACTTCATTAATGCATCTCAGCCAATTAAACACACTAGATGACAGTTGGAGATGGTGTCCAAATGGTAGCTATGATAAGTTAGTGGAGCACAAAGAAAAAACATAATTAGGCCGATTCTTCCATTGCCAGCTAGACTTTCCTTTTTATTACTTAACTACCAGTTGTACATGCAGCAGGGTACATATTTCCTGTGTTTTACTTTTAAGACATTTCACCAATATCCTGTGAGGTTTTCAAATCAGTAGGCTATTATCTGT
The DNA here is from genome assembly GCA_032191485.1 of Leptoclinus maculatus. Taxonomy (NCBI): domain Eukaryota; kingdom Metazoa; phylum Chordata; class Actinopteri; order Perciformes; family Stichaeidae; genus Leptoclinus; species Leptoclinus maculatus. The sequence goes on from JAVDOI010000006.1 coordinate 23,136,651, forward strand.
CTATATTTTTTGGTTCTGTAGGTGCAGGGCCATTTTGATATAAAAATCTATAGTGCAATAAACAGAGAGAGAGCGCAACACGCCATACTGTGAAAAGCTGAAGCTAGCTATCCGGTAGCTATTTAAAAACATCAGATTTCATCATGTTAAAGGAATGATTAGTTTAGCATTAGCACTCTCTTTACCACGGGTGCAGCTGATATCTAAAATGATGACGGGATAGGACAAGTTAGCTGTTAGCGAGCTAATGTTAGCTATGTGTCAGCAAATTACTGTAGTTAGCTAAAACACATGCAAACATAATAGCCAACTGCGTAACATTCTGATATATAAACCACTATAACACATGTTGCATACTGTCAAAACGCTTTAGTTAAGAAATAAAGTTAGCTTAAAACGGACATTTGGACCAAATGCTTGCTGTATTGTTAAGCATATTAGGTGTCTGTATTCCACCCCCCCCCCAGTTTTCACATTCCTCCTGCCTGTAGCCTCAGTTTTTATGGGTTCAGCAGCTTATTTCTTATTTCTGGGTTCTTTACCCTGTTGGTTGTGCATCCCACCACACAACAGCTTTTAGGCACCTTTCTGTTGTCTGCTAGCAGACAAAAGTGACAAGGAGGCACCTTCAAGCAATACAAAGTCACTGGAGAGTGACGAATTGTTTGGGCAGGACTTAATTTCACTTTGTCTTTATGATAGCCAATAAAATTCTGTTATTATGAAAATTAATCAGCATTTCATAATACAGACTTTGGTCTTGAAGGAACAGTGTGTAGGATTTTAGGGGGATTTATTAGCAGAAATTGAATATAATAATTATAAAAATGTTTTCATCAGCCCTGCAGTAGTCCTACAGTAGCGACCTGTTCAGGGTGTACCCTGCCTTCACCCAATTGTCCGCCATGTTGCATCGCCATGTTTCTACAGTAGCCCAGAACAGACAAACCAAACACTGGCTCTAGAGAGGGACATTCACGTTTTTACTTTGACTGAAGGCAGCTGTAGTTCTTCTACACACTTGGAAAGAGAGGGTGAGCGGAGGGTTATTCAGTTGGATGCAACCTTCAACTTCACCACAAGATGCCACAAAATCCTACACACTGCTCCTTTAAAAATGTCTTAAATAATATGACATTTTGTTGATTTGGTTTGATTTCATATCGAGCACATATTGTTTTTCCATTTTCCACTCCTCTCTTTTATCATCTTACTCCAAAATTGGTATCCACTTGTTTTCTGTTCCCTCTGGGACAGACAAAGAGATAGAAGTATGAACAGATACAGCAGAAATATAATGAGATGTATACTATGGATAGAAGAATGAGACTCACCTGACTCATCATTTCTGTCCTTGGTCCCCAGGTCCAGGCTACAGTTGTGGGCTTCCTGGCAGCTGTTGCAGCGGTGGGCCTTGGGGGTCTGACCAGGGGTAGAGTGGATGTTATCCAGGCGTCTGTCCTCTGTGCCAGCAGCGTCACCACCGCTTTCATCGCTGCACTGTCTCTAGGTCAGACAAAGGCACAAACATCAGCTGATACACAGAGTACAACGTAGAGAACGGTAGAGTTTGTGAGCTCAGTGTGTTGTTCAACTTCTTTGTCAGGTCTGGTGATGGTGGCGGTGATTATTGGATCCAGGAAAGTGGGCATTAACCCAGATAATGTGGCCACTCCAATCGCTGCCAGCCTCGGAGACCTCATCACTCTGTCTCTGCTGGCTGGTGTGAGCAGCCTCTTCTTCTGTTACAGAGGTCACACATTACATCAAGAGAGCCCCTCAAGGAGGGTGCAACCAAATCAAGTCAGATTCTGTGATGCAAAATGGTCTTTAAAACAGATAAAGAGCAAAAGATGATCAACATTTTTGCAACTGCAAAGCAACAGTACCGTTGTGGTTAAGGAGTATTAACGGGTATTCGGCCAGATGAGGGCAGCACAGTCCACCTTTGATTCTGGCAAAAGTCTGCCAGCAGACTGCAGCAGGAAATCTCTTAAGACTTTCATCATCTCTGTCATGGAATCTCTTATTCACTGTTTGGCCCAAAACATTCAAACTATCCAAACACCAATTTCTAAATCATATGGAAAGTGCAATCAAAGATTTTTATAGATGTATTTTGGGCTACGATGCTCTTCAGACACGTGGTACCTGCCTCCTGCGGTGTGCGGATTCTTCCTGCTCCTTATCCCAGCGTGGGTCATTATTGCCCGTCGCTCTCCGCCAATCAATGAGGTCCTAAAGTCCGGCTGGCAACCAGTCATATTGGCCATGTCCATCAGCAGGTGAGTCTATACGGACGCTACCATAAGAGGGTCCAGCAATGTCAGAACAGTTCTTCCTCGGATCACAAGTGTTTTGAAATATAGAAATACATGTGCATTTAATTTAAAAAAATCAGTAAGGTAGGTTAGAGCAGAGGTCCCCAACCTTTTTTGCACCACGGACCGGTTTCATGTAAGACAATATTTTCACGGACCGGCCTTCAAGGTGTGGCTGATAAACGCGACGAATTAAAATGATACGATCGGCATGAAAACAAATATAAAATGCATAAAAAATACAACTCACAATAACGCTGAATCAGTGGGAGCCCTGAGCTTGTTTCTCTGCAACGAGATGGTCCCATCTGGGGATAATGGGAGACAATGACACCCGAAGTGTGTTCCTTATGTCCAGTCTACTTCGTTTTGTTTTGATTGATGTCACTGCAGAAAATCCCGCTTCACAAAGAGGATGTTGGAAATGGAAGCAGGGTTTTCACTGCTTTTGTGGCGATCTCAGGATACTCAGCCTACTAGTACTTTTAGTTTAGTAGTATTTTTTTCTGATAATACTTTTTTGATTTTTACTTGAATACTATTTTAAATGCAGGACTTTTACTTGTTATTGTATTTTTTTGTAATAGTATTTTTAAATTGTGATATTACTATTTATACCTGCATGTGCTTAAGTACTCAGTTGAGAACTTTCTCAGACATGATCCTTATTTTAGAGGCCTCGAGTGATGAAATTAGGACGATAGCTCTGATTAATTTTACCTCAAGTAAATATTATTGTGGAAATAATCCCCTTAATTGAAGGGGAAACAATTTGTGAAATTTCTTCTGCATGCTTTGAGCAAAGAAATTAACGCTGACATGTTTTCCTGAAGGAGTAAGCAGAGCTGGGATTTGGGGTTATGGTTTCAACAGCCTTAATCTTTTGAAGAATGACATTTAAGCTTCATAATTAGCTTAATTATTATCAGTAATGTCAACTGGAAATTGTCGGAGCATGCGGACGCCCAGCAGCTAATCCCATTAGTATTTAAAAGGGCCTCAATTTGAGCTATTAATCAATCATGAGGTATTAAAGTGCTGCTGAAGTTAAGCAGCCCCCCCCCCCCCCCCATCCCCTGTCAGAGGAAGAGAAGGCGTATAGGGCCAGATCTTTACAGACAGAAGTTAGCTGCCCACAAAGCAGCATACTAAGCAGAGAGCAATAACAATGGTCTTTACATAAACCACAAGCCTGATCAGAATGCCAACTATGCATTCACTGGCTCCCGTTGCATCTCTGCCAGCCCCAGTTCTACCAAACACTCCTGCATGGATTTGCCACCCCGGTACAGGAAGTGCATTTGCATTCCAATTCAGCGCTCTTCCCTCTTGGCCTGTTGACCAGAAACCAGGAAGAAGAATTCAGATCCTTTGCCTAAGTAAAAGTAGAAGAAACATAGTCTAAAAATACTCCCTTACAAGTATGACAATACATGTTTACTGTATTTACTCAGAATGTCTTCTTTCAGTGCGTTATATTGTTATAGTACGTTATATTATGCCGTTCTTATGACGAACAAATACATAGCATTTTAGTGTTGTAGTTCGTCAATCGGGAGCCATTTTTACATACCTGATATACTACTGGGTAGATTGTAGTATGGCATCATATCATGTAAGTGTATCATATGTTTTTCTTTATATAAAATGTTAATCAGCAAAGTGACTTATTAGCTCCAGCTGCCGGATAAATGTAGTACAGTAAAAAGTACACTATTTCCCTCTGAAATGTAGTTGTGTAGATGTATAAAGTAGCAGAACGTGGGAATGCTAAAGTAAATTGCTTCAGTTAATTTCTACTGTAGTACAATACTTAAGTAAATGTACTTTCCTGCACTGCTAGAAGCACTGGTTTTGTCTAAATGATCCATGTGCTTCAAGTTTCTGCGAGCCAAGAGGTTTTGTTCTGCTCCTAATGAAACCAGCCTGAGGGGCGAGCAGTGTTGCAATGAATAGCACAACATCCAGACTGCTTTTTCCAAGCTTTCAGAGGAAAAAAAGAAATGTCCCCTGAGACGCTGTGATCAGGGATAACTGCTGAATAGATATCAAGCTAAAAAAAACCTTTTCCAAGAGTGTTTATCCTGATATTCTAAAGTGACTTCTCAGCCTCTTGTATGACTGTAAGATGACACATCAGCAAATACAAAAAACAAAAATAATAAACATGTTATTAGCTGGAACATATTTAGATTTTTTTTGTCTTGGACAACAACGCCACTTACTCCACCCTCCACACTGCCATGTTCAGTTCAATCTTCCCAGCTCTATTAAATGTTTATTATGGAGTTGATCAGTGCTACACTTTTCCATGTCCGTGCAGGTGTAGGGGGAAATCTGGTGGCCATCCAGGCCAGCAGGATGTCCACCTGCCTCCACTACTGGAGTGTTCCTGGAGCTCTTCCATTTATAATGAGTGAGAACTGTCCTGGACCCTGTGCTACCCTCTGCTCCTCAGGTAAGACAAAGAAAACAAAACACGTAAAGGTGCAGTGTGCAGGTGTAGCCCTTCACCGGGAATTTGGAATCAAGAAACAAGTCAAGCGTGTGACAGTATTATTAATGCCACATGAATCAATATTTTTTATATTAATGAATGAAATGAAAGCTGCAACACTGTCTGCAGGTCTCCTGGGCTTTTTAGTCAGTTTTAGCTAATTGTTTTGTTTCCAGCAGCAAACTTTAGCAAACTAGCTCCACAATAAACAACTATATGCTACATGCCCAGCACCAGACAACAGCTACATAAAGCTAACGGCTAGCTGGTGAATAATGTAGCTTAACATTTAGCAGCTAACAGTATTTCTCCCAAGGAGTTGGTGGAGACCAAAATAGAGCTAAACAGAGAATGAACAGGATCAGGAGGCCCGAGTGGCCAAAATAAAAAAAATATATATATTTATAGCCTACTGCTTTAATGGAACGTACAGACAACTGTCAGGAAAACTAGCAGCCATCTTTAACCTGTGTGTTTGACCTGGTGTGCCCTCAGGTTTGAGTTGTAGAGAATCTCCTAGATTGGTAATGACATAAAATAGGAGAATGTGGATCCTCTGTAAATGAAAATAGAGCTGAAGCTGTCAGAGTGTCTAGCAATAACAGATGGTGGAAGGAGTAAAAGGAAGAAAACAATAGTACTTCCTAATCATATAATCTCTTCAGTAAAGCCGAGGAGAAAAGACTTTAAAGGAATAGTTTGACATTTTGGGAAATGCGCTTATTCGCTCGAGAGATACGTGAGAAGATCGATACCACTCTCATGTCTTTGCGGTAAATACTACGCTACAGCCAGTAACCGCTTAGCTTAGCATAAAGACAGGAAACAGGGGGAAGCTAGCTAGCCTGGCTCTGTCCAAGTGCAGTTTGTTAGTTTGTTTAATTTGTTCAAAAACCGAAGTATAAAACAATATATAACGTGTGAACTTAAAAGACACTGGTAGACAGATTTTGTTAAAAGCTAGCAGATCACAATTCATTTGAAAAAAGGCATTAGCAATGCTACACATACTCTTTCTATGTTTATGTGGATATGAACTCCAAATCAGCCAGAGTCCTGATCCTTCTCGTGGTCCCGGGTCACCTCCTCTTCCTGTACATTATCCACTTCCTGCAGGGAGGCAATACTGCCACCTTCATCGTCTGCTACCTGTCTGCAGCTCTGCTTCAGGTCAGATGAACCGATAAAGGTTTTGTTGCTCATTCTGCCAGAAAAAAGTTTTTGTTTCAAGTTTTACACCAATCTCAGATTACGCTCATTGGAAACACATCCATCCTTTGTCACTATCCAGGTGTTGATTTTGCTTTACGTGGCCAGCCTGATGGTGCGATGGCTGTGGCGAAGGGGACTGGATCCAGACAACTTCTCCATCCCCTACCTCACAGCTCTGGGTGACCTGCTGGGGACTGGTTTCTTGGCACTGAGTTTCAGACTGATTATGACGGTCAGTTCTACTGGGACTGGAGTTTGACACAGACACGCGGTGCTGCCCACCCTGACTGTACTGTTCCCTATATGCAAGTGGCTGAAACACACTTGCAAAGCTCATTGGATATAAGAAGGAAAGTGAGGGTTAATGAACACATGAGGCGTATGGCGTTATATTTGTGCCTCAACACTGAGCGTCCAAATGGGACAGAAACCAATTTTTTTATTAGCACATACATTTTATTTTGTTGACGGATTAATGCACAAAGAATAATGTAATTTGACCAAACAAAGATCTATTCTGTGCAACAGTATAAGGGCACAGTGTATAGCCTCTCACTCATTCCCCGCTCTGTGTCCTCTCAAACCCCTTGGACACCTGCTGTGTCTCTCCCAACATCTCTGCTGAAGGTAGCCTCAACCGCACAGAGCGTTACTGTGTGTGTGTCCCAACAGCAGGTAAAGGCAAATTCAGCTGTACTTTAGCTAGCTAGCTAGCTAGCTAAAGTACAGTTTGGACATATAGTGCTGCACGGATGATGTATTTTTGTAGGCTAACCCGGAAGTTAGCATCGTGCCGGTTCCCTCCACAAAAAGCCAATGAGATTTTTCCATTAGATTTGTGATTATTGCAGGAAATAGGCTCTGTGGCTAACACAGTTTATGATACTAACACGTTTTGTTCAGCAAGATAATCTTCATGAATGAACACCACTTTTATGGTTTCTGAAGCATGAATGCAAATGCCAGAAGTAAAGAACTAATGTTAGGCTACAAACAACCTACACGTATGCATGACTTCACCTCATAACCACTAGGCACTAGTTTGAACATTTATAAAATTCTGCTCGTATGCTAGTCTACCTAGCTATCTTAATAGGTTAATAAGCTGGCTGACAGATGGATGGCAGCTAAGCAGTCGCTAACTAAGTTATCTGCCTAACTTCTTATTTGCCAGCTACTTGCAAAGGCATTATAATCAATGTTTCTTTTATTTTTTGAAAAAGTGCTCTTAAATGTTTAGACTTAGCAACACAACTGCATGTACAAGATGTAAGGGTAAACACCTGAGTTGAGAGTAATAGCTAGCTGACATGCTAATTACTATAAACCAGCTGATAGCATGCCATTCAAATGAGATAAGGCACACTGACAGTCAAAAGTCATACATTAGATTTTTTTTATTTAAAAGGTACAGAAGTTTATTGCAGAGGAAATTAGTAAAACAGGTAAACTTTGTTCTCAGATTTTTTTGTCTGAAAATAATTTTTCTGCAAAATACAATTTATGTGTTTGAAAAAAACAAACATTTTTCTCTGCTCAAAATATCCCTTCGTGCTCAGGATTTAGACACAAATCTAACAGCGTACTGTAGATGTGGGAATGAACAAAGAGAAGTGGAAACAACGGCTCAAAATAGAAAGAGTTGGACTTATTTTGCACTCACACAGCTCCCAGTGGTCTGTAGTTGTACTGATCATTGGGGTTGCACTGGTCTCAATACCACGCATCATGACTCTGTAGACACAACACCCACCTAATATAGATACAAGTGGGAACACCATAGAACCACTGTAGTGTTAACTGTTGACACATCTGTACACCTATTGTCAGCTCTTAATGTTAGATGGCAAATGATTGTATTAGGCAATAATTATATATAACTGAGTTTAAATGTATATGAACACAAATGAAATGCTGCACCGTCTTGATGAATGGTAGATTTTATCTTGTTTATTTAGGTTTGTGCCTTTAGACCGTGATAAGCCTTCAGTTTGCCGTTGCCAAATTTCTACTGGTATTTATTTGTTTGTGCAGCACAGTGCCACTGAATATAGCCTGTTACTTAACTGTCTCCATGTTAGTATGTGTTACAGGTATTGACAATATTTCTTTGTGCTCTTTTTGTGAACAAGTGATTTAGTATGCATCTCTCTGTATGGGGCATTTTCAATTGTTTGATATGCACTTTTAGAAAAACGATTGTCTTTTCTGATCATGAAATAGCATCCAAAGATGGTAACAATTCCATTTTCGCAGCGACATCAAGCTTAACTGGACATTTGTAAGAACTTCTAGATGACAGCTTTGCAGCTATGATTTGTAAATGAAATAAAAGACTGACATTTAAGTCTCAATTGCTGTATTCTGAAGGATATCTGTACAGAGTGTCAAGTATCAGGAAAGCTGCCTTCAAAACGTATCACCGCTCCAATATTCAAACCAATAAACAAACTCTCGCTGAAATGCATTTATTTGAAAATTGTGAGAGAAACTATGGATCTATTTTGGTTTGTCTGACTTTGCGGAGTCAGCAATAACAGAATAAATAAAGACAATGTCATTGTTACACAAAAATCTCTTCCTACAGCACAAAAAAAAAATAAACATAGTCACAGTTTACAAAAGTTGTCCTCGTCTGCTGAGGTCGAAAATAAGGCCCACGATCAGAGGCACGTACGTTGGGAGACATCCGCTGTCTGAACACGATGTTAATACTTTCATTCAGCTACTGCAGATTACATTTGTCATGTGAAGTACACTTTTGAAACAGCAGATGGCGAAATTAAATTAAACGGTATTTCACACTTTCAAAGGCAGTGACCTACTTCCGCTGGATCACCATTTACAGTCAAATATAATTTGCCTTCTTTTGGCAACAAGTGTCACTTTGTGATGAAATGTCCTCTCCTGTTTGTATCTTCTGCAGAAGTCTGTAAAAATCGATTTACTTTGGAGCTCTGAGCAGTATACATCTTCAACAGTATCAGTAATAAGGCCCGCACAGAGAAACAGCTCAAAAACTGTACTTTTAGAAGTCCAGGCTCCACATGTTCAAGTCCAGTCTGTGGATGAGCGATGTCCCAGCCTCATCTAAACGTGAGGTAGGCTGGTATTGAGTAGTTGAAGAGCAGGAAGTCCATGCGATAGAGGTTGTACAGCTTCTTCTGGTAGAAGGGGCTGATGTTGTGGAAGAACTGGGCCGCCATTTCTCCGGTAGTCCTGGTGCTCTTGGATGAGGCGGGGAAGCTGACCTGGTCCTCCACCCCGGCCAGCTGTAGCACGTAGCGGGAGTCCTGCTCCAGCGTCTCGTATTTACCCACCACGTCGTAGTGGATGAGGCAGGGGTGGCACAGCGAGTGCACCCGCTCCCAGTGCTCGTTGAAGGGCTCCTCACGCTGGGTCGCCGGGTCCACGAGGTAATACACAAACTCCTCGAAGGAGACGTCGTTCCCTCTCTCCAGAGCCTCCGGCTGTGGGTCCGGCCTGTGCCGCCGCACAATCTTTGTGCCGTATCGTTTATGAAAGGCGGTATTGTAGCTCCGCGTGAATTTGTTGCGGTACGCGGACACCAGCCGCTCGAAGGGCTCGCGCACGAAGACGAACTTCAGGTAGGAGCGCAGCCGCTGGTTGATCTGTGAGGTGGAGTACTCCGACAGGGTGCGCAGGTTTCCCGGGATGTGGGCCTCGTTGGCGGGGATCGCCAGTGGGTCTCGGAGGGACCCGGTGACCCCCGTCAGAACCATGAGCACCCGCTTCCAGTTGGTGCAGGCCACTTTGGGCACGTAGCAGTACAGCAAGCCGTGCTGGTCGTCCACGATGACGTGCTTCAGGTCCTCGGGGATGAGGACTCTGCGTTTGCGGGTGTAGGAGCGGCAGGCTTCTTCTAACACCTCCCGTCGGCCCTGATGGATCGCCTGTACTGCTGACTCCACCTACAGGGAAAAAGAACATAAGAATTAAAGAGGAAGTAGTAATTATCAGTAACAAAACCTGAATCACTAGTCTACTTTTAAAAGGAAAATTCCTTAAACTTGCATTCTCTCTAATGACCAGCAGGGGGCGACTCCTCTGGTTGCAAAAATATGAGAAAATTACTCTACTTCTCTCTTGATTTATTACCTCAGTAAACATTGTAAGTTTATGGTCTTAATCACTAGTTTCAAGTCTTCTTCAATACAGCATGATGTTCATTTAGTAAATTATGGTCCATTTAGAGTCAAATAGACCATAAAGCAGGCTATGCTTTAGGGCGGGGCTACCTTGTGATTGAATGGTCGCTGCTGCTACCAGAGCCGTGTACGGCGTGTCTACATCACTCCTTTGCAGTCCAAATATAATAACTTGATAAGATATATGATAATAATCACTGGTTGCAACAAACCAAGATGGCGACGGGCAAAAATCAAAGACAGCGATGGCCAAAATGCCCAACTCAAGGCTTCAAAACAACAGTCCACAAACCAATGGGTGACGTCATGACGGCTTTGTCCACTTCTTAAATACAGACTTTGAGTATATCTCAGGCTTGGAACACAGGGAGTTGTAGTCTGGCCTCTCTTAAAAGTGCTACACCTACTTAGCATTGCACCATTGTCTTTTTTATTCCACATTTTATTCTTGCGGCCTACATCAACTGTAATGCAACTGAACTGCTGACAGTTCGATCGGAGATCCTAGTGTGTTGTGCTGGTAGCGGCTAATGTAGCCTGGAGTCGCTAGCTTCAAGCAGAGATGAGGAGCATGCTACAGAGGTCTGGTAATCTCACGTCTATTTAACTCCACACCCCAAAATCTTTTGTAGTCTCACGCCCGAACCAACGCTGACTTAAGTAACATCACTTGAGGCAATTCATCTGACTTCACACACCATCCTATGGAGACACTAAGGGCTTTATACGACTTTTTCACATATGCAGTAGTACTCCCCAAGACGTGTAAACAGACTTTGATCAAACTCTGTGGATTTTAAGCAGTTGCGACAAGAGAAAAGCTCATGTAAGTTAAGTCAGCCTTTAAAAGTTAGCCAAGTGGAGCAGACACCCTGCATATTGCCAAGAACCTACTAAGTTCCCAGAGTAATTATATTGACAGATACTTCTCCTCTAGGAGGTCTTAATCACGGTCCATACCCTGACGGACCGTGAGATCCTGCCTCGATAAAATCACGGGTCAGCCGGTTCAGCTTGGCCTCCTCGTGGCACAAACGCCTTATTTACTCCTTTCATTTACTCAGCCTGGCTCACCACTGCAGCGGTCGGAGCCCTGAGTCTTTCCGTTTGACTCGGTGCCCTACACTATGTGTGGCTCTGTGTTTAGAGGCAGACATTGGATCATCAAGGATACACCGGGACCGGGCCAAAGACTGGAGTGCCAACAGTGACCCCTCTCGCAAGCAGCTGGCTATACGTTTACAACACTCTCGGAACTTTAATCCCTTCATGTGAGCAATATGCAGGATTCTGTGCGGTTTTTCCGAGGATATTAAAAAAGCCTCCAGGATGCACCACAAGACAAAACATGCCATTCAAAGAGAATGCCAAAGCCTTCTTGAGAATGTTGAGCACATGCACATGGGTCAAATGTAGTGAAAAGCTGCACTTGAGCCATGATTCACAGGGAAATAAAATCCATATGTCCTGTTTGCCCTGGAGAATATTCTGTGCAAGATCCTTTGAAAGCAGTGTAAAGAAAAAAAGAATCAGGTAGAATGTTTCGATTTTAAATGAGGTTAAAGAGCACTCAAATCATACAAGGTGTTTTGCTGCACAAAATGTGAGTTTTATTTGTCTGTTTTGGCCCAAACCTTTCCATTTTAAATTCACTTACATTGTTCTCATCAACATAGTTTTCAGCTGCAGCAGCTGTAATAAATCCACTGTACACGACCAGCCCAGCACCAAACGGCACACAGACTAGTGAACACAGCGGAGCATTTAACAGCTGAAGAGACAAATATGATATTCTAAGGAGAAAAAGCTGAAAGAAGAGTGGATATTGGACTTCATTTCATCAGGTGCTCAGCAACATGACTCCAAATAATGAATGCTACTTCCTGTTGTTTTGCTGACATAACCAATGAGATTATACGGTGATAACATGGTCACTTTTTTTATCTACAGCGTGTTACGCTGTCCCAAAGTAGCCAAAAACAAATAAATGAAGCTTAAAATTCAATATCAGTGAAGCAACTGAGATGCGAGATTGGAATCTGAAGGGATACATATCGTTTTAAAAAGTATATATATTTTTTAAAAGAAACACATGTTATATTTAGCTGGGGATCCAGCCAATCCAAAAGTTTTCATTAATTAAAACCATTGACTGGTCAAAAGATTTAATCAATAATACTGAATTAATTTTGTTCACTAAATCACGTGCACATCAGGAACAAAATGCAACATGCATGAGCATAGGAACACAAATGCTTTCACATACTGCGTTTAAATATCTAAATACACAAATTGATCTTGCATAAATACAAATTCTGCTGCACGTTTTCCCATCCTGACAGCTTGGCAGCGTCCTCCCGTCTGGGGGGTGGGTTAAGTGGAAAGTAACAGAGAAGATATCACAAGCAATTAAAAAGTAAATGATGCCTGCTGGAGCTGGTTTGTTTGCTGGCGTGCACACCTTCCTCCTCCTCCTCACAGGGAGATTTAACTGGGAGCAGCTGTTGTAGCCTTGCAGCTCTGTGCTCTGCGGGTTTACAGATGGAGGGATAAAGTGACTATTTGGAGCCCCACCCAGGGGCGTTTTTGTCAGGGACCATCTTTAAACCCTCTAATTTTCAAAAGCTAACAGTCATTTTGCGCGGACAAGAAAGGCAACTCAAAACATTTGTTGATGTTGAGGAGTAACAAATGTGCAATTCCATCTGTTTTCCCCTTTTCCCGTCTCTGCCAACTCGTGACAGACGTGGATGTACTGTATTAACATGATGGCGGCTGATCGGACTTCTATAGGAGTCCAGAGGCTTGTATAAAGTCAGTAGTGGTATATAAAATCTATACTTTTCTCATAACTTTCACTCCCAGTGAAACTGTATCTTTAATGGTCACCTTGTGCTCTTTAAGAGGAGCAATTAGACCAATAAACCCTCACCTTTCAACATTCCTGCCTCTGCCTCTCCAGTCAAATCTGTTTCTCTCTCCCTCCCTGATACCGACACCCCAACGTCCAATTTTATTATAAACAACCCTCTCAACTCCTTGCATATATTGGCTGCACTATAGGACAGTAGAAATCAGCAAAACAAGGCTAAAGGCGCAAGTATACTCTCCATAGAACTGTCTGTCAGTTAGTCTGATCATCCCTCTCGTAGCTTCCACAGATTTACACTGTATGCTGTACTGTACAATACTGAGGTCACTTGGTAATCCATTCTTTATGTGCCCACAACTGCTCATGTCATTGTTTTTTATGTTATCTATACGTGAAACAAATGCTTCTCTTGCTCACATCAAAGGCAGCTCTTAAATCACGCAGCTCTTAACTGTCTAAAGTCAGACGGTGCCTGTTCAAACCATTAAATCTTCCTCAATAAATGTCAGCAGAGTAATTCAACAAAGATGGCTGACCTTTTTTTTTTCTTTTCTTTCTGCCAGATGAATCAGAGCAACTGTACTTGACATGGAAAATATCACAAGGATGAAGACATCGCAAAGATTAGGGACGGTTTGTGTATCAGACACTTAATTATTAATACATGTTTTTGAAATGAGTGCTAACGTTAGCTTAACACCCACCATGCACTGTACACTTACTAATAGTTCATAGTACAGCTTAAATGAATGAAAACAACTTACCCCAAATCTCAAATACTGCACTAATTAGCCACCAGGTGTGCTGTTTTCTTTTCAGCTCATGGTAACTACGGTTGGTAAGGTCATACTGCTCTGCGTATCCAGAAAAAGTCACAACGATGAGAAAAAAAATGCAAATAATGTCGGGGACTCTTCCGTTCAGAGTTTAAATTTGTTTCATCTCGAGATGTTCAGCGCTGCAAAACGCTTCACTCTCATTGAAAACAATTACAATTGCTAAAACGCGCTCTGTCTAATCAGGGCCTGAGAGCGCACAGCCATGCTAGCATCTCTGCGAGGCTGCACGTACACAGTGCTCTCATCGGCCTGCTAGCATGCTCTCAATATGTTTGGTAAGTATATTTTTTGGACCATCTTAGTTTAGTTAGCACTTAGCACAAAGTACAGCTGAGGCTGCTGGGAATGTCACCTGACCAGCTGATGGTGGCGCTTGATGAAAAGTCAGGGGATCAGTGTTTTTACAAATTATCCTCTGGGGACCATGAATGTGTGACCAGAGGAGCAGTCGGGGGGATCGCCAAAGTCCTTCACATACATCCATGGGAAACAAAAGTTGGTGCCAATCCATGTTGAGATATATGTACATGTTGAGTGAAAACTTCAGGTTAGGGCCTCACCAATGTCAGAAGGATTCATCCTCCCCGGACCACCAGATCACACCAAAGCAGATTGATGGTGTGCAACACCAAAAGCTAACCCTAACCCTAACATGACACTGTAGGAACATGTTTTCTACCCACGTGCTGCACGTGGATCCTTGACTGTTTGTAAATGGGAAACCTGTCTTTAGTTGAGACATATTTTAGCTTTAAATCACAGTTTATTCATATGGCTCCAGCTTCCTGCAGCAGTAGCATGTTACACCTGCACATGATATCACACATTTTAGCAACACAGTTCCCATCTATTGTCTAGGCAGATCTTAAAATTAAATAAAAAATTCAAAAGGTGATTCAAATTCACTTGCTCAAAACTCCAAATACTCCAAATACTCGTCTGTCTTAGATGCAATGCAGGAAGAAATAAAACAATCTTCAAACCTACTGTACTTAACATTTAGCCAGACTTGCTGGTGGTTAAGGCTGTCCTCCAGTTATTGTTTGGGCCTTTCCAGGCTCTGTCCTTACACACCAGGAACACACATGGAATCAGTATCACACATTGTCCATCCTTCATTACCTTTGCTGTTGCTCGTCTGAATTTATTAATCAGAGCTTAAATTGAGTTTATCATTCTATCATTCTAAAATGATAAAGCCATGAGAAAATAGGTATGAATAAAACTTTGGAGAATGATTTCAGGCCTGGGCGTAATAATGAGTTGTACTGCAGACTGTTTGTGGTTAGACAGGACTGACCTGGTCTCCATCATACAGCGTCTGTAGAGGGCTCCTCCGAGACTTCTGCCCACTGCTTCTTTCGCCGACCGGCTCCGAGGCTGAGGAACCAGAACACATCTGTCATGAAATCGCACTGAAAGAGCTTCCAAAGCAAATTCCTGTTACCTTAAAGCCACAATCAAATCAATCAAACTTAACATAACGTAATGGCCCATAATAGCGCATTATGGAATGATAGCACTTACTGTTTATTCAACTTAACAATGCGGTCTACAAAGAAGAAAAACACAAGTTAAAGAATAGGAGAGAAGATGGAAGACAAGAAAATAAATAAAAAATGCAAATATGCACAAACCATTGACTATCAGGCAAAATATTGTTTTTTGAGTTAAAAAAGAAAAAGAAAAGACGTGATCTTAACAAGATATATAAATGCAGGTCATTGTTGGAATCCATGTAACATGAATCCAAATTGACCACAACCTCTGTTCTCTGTGAAGGACAACACGTCCACCTGTCAAGTCTATAGGCAACAAAGATAGATAATGCGTGGTGTACCACTTTAATACTAGAAAAGGGTTCATATTAAACAGTAGGAACATATAGAGAGCAAACTGCATAACACCAAGAGTAAAACATCTAGCATAGATTTGTATTGGTTTGTTATTTCCACAGTTTTATTCTGCTACAGTGCTTTTGAGCACTTCCCTACCTGAACCTATAAGCACATTTGAAAAAACACAGGGTGACACAATGTGGGACTGCAGCTTAGAAGTGAAAGCAGCGGAAACTTCACTCCAGCTCAAACCTTAATTGTAGCTTGAAACTAAATGGGACGTGACCTCTCCGAAAGGTCGGCGTCTACCAACCGCTTCTTAAATTGCTTTCCATGTCACGAAGGGTTGTTCTGTTTGCTGCCACACAATGGAACAGGGAAGAGAAGAACTTACTTCTGTGTATCAATTTATATTGAAAGGAATAATTTGGGATATGCACTTATTTGCCTCCTCACCAAGAGTTAGATGTGAAGATCGATATGACTCTTATATCTGCACATTAAATAATTACTAAATGCCTACCAGCACCTCTAAAGCTCACTAGTTATCACTAACTAAACATTTCTTTGTTAAGCTAAGCTAAGCACAAACCAGCTAATGGCTGTACTGTTGCATCACATATCGAGCGGTCAGACACAGGACTGGTATCAATCCTTTCATCTGGCTCGTGACAGGAAACTGAATACCCGCATTTCCCAAAAATGTGGAAGTGGTCTTTAGACAAAAGCCTTGTTCAAAGTGCCAGCCCCTGCCAGTGGTTTCACATCTTCATTAAAACAATACTTTCACAATGATGAAGTGATGAAACACTTATTCAGGAAATTGCCAAAGTATGTCCTTCAGGTGTATTGCAGCAATTTACGAAACATTTAATACGACTCATTTTCCGATACACCCCAAGCCAATCCTCCACCCTCCACCAAGATGACTCTTGAATGGACAACATATTTGGTTCTGGGCCTGAGGCACAATTCATAGACGGTAAACACACACAAGTTCCAGAGCATGCCTTGCCAATGCTTACACAATATAATTGAAGAGATACCTGCAAAACAAGGACCTGAAGCTGCAAGTTGGGAATATGCAACGTTTCAACTGCTCAGTTCACAGATCTTTTGACGGTGATTCTGCAGTGTCATCATTCAAACTAATGTAAAAGTCCCATTAACTTCAGAATGTTTTCAATGCTTTCAAGTAGCCTCATTAAAAAATCCATATCCACGCTGCACTTTATGCAGACATTTAGTTCCAGAATTGCTGCGGCAGCAATAACATTTGTCATCTCTATGCAACTGAATTTACAAGTACATGGGACTTAATGCTAATTAGAGACATTCATTCAGGGGCCCAATAACGACAAGAGAGGGGTGTCACAATATTGAGCCTACAGGACGACTCAGCTGAGTGACCATGTCTGTGGGTGTGTGTGTGTGTGTGTGTGTGTGTGTGTGTGTGTGTGTGTGTGCTTCTTTTCACACTAAGGTGGGATCGGGCCAGTCATGTGTGCCAAGCAGCTTATGAGCTGTAAACCCACTGACACACTCACGGTGGAGACAGCCAATGAAACAGTATTGAATGTGCAGTTTATGACCAAATTACTGAGGAATAAATGAGTATATGAGGGAAACAAAGTAGATCTTATAAGTGAAATTTCTCGCTGAGTTAGTGCCACTCAAAATTACTGCCAACTGCTTTCTATTCATCACAGTGGACAACTTAGTCTAAGTGGACACTACCTCACTACGGGGACGTAGTGTCTATAATGACTCTACTTCTCTCTTGATTTATTCCCTCAGTAAACATTGTAAACATGAGTTTATGGTCTCAATCTCTAGTTTCAAGTCTTCTTCAATACAACATGATGTTCATTTAGTAAATTACAGTCCATTTAGAGTCAAATAGACCATAAAGAGGAGTATGCTTTAGGGCGGGCTTACCGTGATTGACAGGTCGCTGCCACTATTAGAGACGTATCTCTCTACGTCACTCCTCCACATTCCAAATATGGTAACTCTGTTTATCGGTTGCAAAAAAAAACAAGGTGGCGACAGCTGCGAAATTGCCGTTACTCGAGGCTTCATAACGGCACTCCACAAACCAATGGGTGACGTCATGATGACTATGTACACTTCTTATATACAGTCCATCTTCTAAACTTACAATGTTGGTGGGTGCCGCTGTAGCTAGCAAGCTGCTAACATGCTAAATATAGCCGAGCTAATGCTAGTCATGTAAAATTCCTTGTATGTGCAACATACCTTGGCAATAAATGGTTCTGATTCTGATTCTCTCTCGGCCTCTTCTTGGAAAGTTACACCATGTTATTCAATACAAATGTTTTGAAAATGGAAAATACTGTAAAGCTCTCCAAGCTAATAAGCTTGCCAACAGTCAGTTAGCAAACAGGTTACCTCATTATCTTAGCTTGGTCACTAACGGAACGCTTAGTTCACACGTTTATTCAGGTAGTTGGACCGTCTGCAAACCTGTGCTCTATTAGGGTCTATTAGGAGAAATACATAGGCTCAGCCTTGGTCATGGACAAATCATCCAAAATATCCCTCACAGTTTTTGGCCCTAAAACATTCATTGTGATCATCTCAGCTTTTGTTCTTTCTCATTGCATTTGAGTCATGAAACATGACTCAAACATGCATTTCTGTGGAAGCATGCTGAGTGAGGCACACGTCACACTAACGCCTCGCCAGAAGGGCCTAAACCGCGGAACCATTGTTTTCCTAGTTTTCTTATGGTACGGCGTGCCTACCGAATGCTCCTCTCTTGCGGCATGCGCTGCATTTTTTAAGTGTTTTTTAAGCACACATTAAGGGTAAAATATTCTCAACTTTCATTGCCAAGCGCTGAGTTGCACCACTCGTCAATGTCACACTTTGCCCAGGCAGCCAATTAAATTCTACTTTACCATCGCCTTTCTGTTTCGATGCCGGTAGATTTTAGTAAGAACAGATTATATTTGTCATGTTGAGCATGCACCCCCCTTCTACAGGCTGATCAGCTGTTTTGCCCGATGCGGTTTGCCATGGAGACTGGAAATTGAAGCAGACGCGACTGTTGCACTGCTTCTTGGTGTGATCTGTGCCTGAGGTCATTCTCACCTCCGTGGCCAATTAAGCATTCCCGACGGCATAAAGTAAGGAAGGCTTTCGTCGAGTCACTGCTGACGGGTTTAACCGTCCTCAACACCTTTAATCTGCACACACCCCCAAGAGTACCACCTCTGGATTACACCTGGCTTCAGCTGCGGCGCGGCCACCTGATCTAATCACAGTCACTCCAGACGATGCCTGTGATGCCACTAGACTCGCCGCAGCGTGTTCCAGAAGTCAAAAATAGAGGCCTGCAGCGAAAGCTCGACCGTAGAGGCCAGGAACACAGCAATCCAACGATAAAGATCAAAGTAGGCACTCTGCTACTAGTACTACTACTACTGTCAGCTTCATCGACGAGTATCTTCTCAAGTAAAATGTGTAATAAAAATGATTTATTAACCAGTGGGAATATTTCCTCACCACGGCATCCCTATTAAGTAGCAGTTCATACTTTGCACATATCTACATCGTTCCCACAAGAAAATCCACTAATCGCTGCGATGGCAATTTCACCATTTGAAATTCTGTTGTGTCCGGATCTTGATGTGTGTGAATGAGGTCGCCAAACGACGCCTTAAGACCGGACTGAACAGAGTCAGAGATGCTGCTACCAAAGTGAGGGGAGCATTCTGCTACAGTACATTGCTTTATTGACCTGTTTTTCGGAAGACATTACCACTTCCTATTGGAAACTACCAGCTATTCAGGAAAACATTTCCAACACGACCACTCCCAAAGCCATCTCTTCTGCCCCTCTCAAATTAATCGCCAGTCAGCAGAGGTATGTCTGACATTACTTTGAAACTGTCAAATACCTGGCAACAAGCCGCAACAAGCTGAGATGGCACATCGGCTGGCCTGAAAGAGTGCATTATGTGTCGTCACTCCCCCTGCTCATGAGGCATTACTCGGCCAAGAGAGGAAATTTATAATCCCCAATTTTCTTATTAGGTATTTAACAATGAGCCAGATGGAAATACCAGGGAATTGAACGGATTCAATTGTGAAAGCTGAACAGCTGGATATCGGGCAAAGCAGAGAACGGGACAGCGCGCATTGTTAAGACTTTGGAGGGGAAAAAGGTAGGCCTGTATTTTTGACGCTTGCAGAAGAAATGAAGTGCCTCCACAAGTGAAGAAAAATGTCTTTGTAGACAACTTCTAAAGCTATGGGCTCAAATCATGAGCTATTCTAGCCGAACACTGTCTCAGCTGTTAGCTCGAATTCCTCCACTGAGGAGATTCACCAACCCCACCTACGGCCTATTCAAAGGAAGGAGCAGTCCTGTTGGTTTAACCCAGTCTAGACCCAAAACCCTGCAGCATTCCTCCTGGTTCTCACAGAACCGAGGCCTTCGGAAATGTAAAAGATAGAAAGGCCGATGTGTGTTCCTCCTGTCCGGGCCATAAACGGAGCTCTGTGTTTAGGTCCCACTGAGGAAAACTGACCCCTCCCCCCCCTCCCTGCTTGGCCTCTCCTGCCAAAGAGCAGCTTTACTGAGAGACGCACTGTACAAGAGGAAAGCCTGATCCTTTTAGGCCACAAATGTGTGTGTAAAGGGTGTAAAGGCAGAGTCGTGTGGGTGGTGTAGTGTTCGTTTATTGACTCTTTGATGAATGCATGCAGATGTGATATATGAGCCTTCCTGATCCTGATCAGAGACAGTGGGAATGTTAGTGGGCTTGTTTTAGTATCCAGTTGCATATTCCGGTACACCTGCAATCAAAAAGTCGCAAGTGCAAAAATATCTCTGCAAACTAACATGGTGACGATAAAAAGAAAAACTGACATATACAGCTGTAAGATAAGCAGAAGTGGTGTCCTCTGCTCTTTCTGGATCCTTTCCAATGTTTAAATAATTAACTGGAGAGTTGATTGCATGCCAAACTCTGCTCTACTCTCTGTCAAGTGCCAAACATGTGCCATGAATCCCAGTCCCACTTTAAAAGCCCCTTTACCATCTGACAAAAAGAAAAAAAAAAAACATCTGGCTTTTGTCTTCAGTGAGAAAAGCTGACAAGCGGTATTCATCACCCAGGATAAATGACTGTGCAGTAGTCACGGGTATTCATCGGCTCCAGCTCGAATCAGCAGTGATGGAAACATGATACCCGGGCGGTCACGCTTATTTTCGCCTCTATTCTGCTGCGATGCCATGTGACGTGCCTTGTGGATTTGGACAATTTATATGAAGTATTAACTGACAAAATATACATTTATCTGCTCTCCTAAAAGCCACGAGACAACAGTGATTTCACCACGCTGATCATCGACAACACACTTCATTCATACTTGACAGATGCCATATAAAACTAATTTTTCCAACGTTCCAACAATCACCAACTCTGGTTTGAGAGTTTGAAAGAGAGGCCGAATAAGTAACAGATATTAAAAAAAGAAGTAAACACCAGCAGCACTAATCCTGCTTCCGTTCCCGGCCAACCGCGACGTTGAACATGACACAACCGAAAAAAAACAAAAAAAGAAAGGCCACTGAAGTGCAAAGGGAAAGGAGTCTATCTCTTCTCTTAAGTGTGTTTTACCTGTGTTTAAAAAAAAACGTGCATACTCACACTCATTTTGGTGGGAAAAGGGTATAAGGGTTTAGCAGCCCTGTGAGGAAGCACTTAGGCACAGCGGTACTTTTAGCTAAATGCTAACGTCAGCGTGCTAAAATGCTTGCGACGTTGTTAACACATTGATGTTTGTTGACCACCTCAGTTTATGTTGCATTCACACTCTGCCAACACATAATTGTAATCAGTTGTTGATCAGATTTGGGAGCCATTATTACAAGAAGGTAACCCCCCCACTGTTAACCTTCTCGTCACTCCATTTAAACTGCTTTAAATGGGGCGACCGTGGCTCACTGGGTAGAGAGGGTTCGTCCGGTAACCGCAAGGTCAGCGGTTCGATCCTTGGCTGCTACGTGTCCTGTGGCGAAGTGTCCCTGAGCAAGACACTGAACCCCTAACTGCTCCCCGGGCGACTGTCATGGGCAGCCCACTGCTCCCTATATATACTAGGGATGGGTTAAATGCAGAGAACAAATTTCCCCACTGCGGGACTAATAAGGGATTCTTTAATCTTTAATCTTCCACTAGCTTTATTTGTTGAGTTACGTGTTGGTAGCGTCTCGTTAACAAGTGAAACCATATGAAAGAGTGTATTGCTCATTTTCAAATCTTATAATGTATTAGCACCACATTTTTCCTAATGTGGAAGATATTGGGGACTTCCAACTCTTCCAACTCGGAATTACAACAAGGAGGATGACGTAAACTGTGGTTGTTATCGAGAAGCCACAGCTGCCCTTTGTACTAAACTGTGTACACACACAAGTACAGCTGAGGCTGATGGGTATGTGTTTAGTTTTGCAGGTATTTGGTCATAAACCAAAGTATTGGACCAACTGAAATTCTAACTTGACGGTGATGTGTGCAAATCAATCAAGCCCATATTTTACTGGATAACTGAATACTCTGATCAAACGGTGGTGCTCGGGAGAGTCAGAGGATCTCCAAAGTCATTAGGGTTCCTCCTCTGGGGAACTTGAACAATATTAACAGTGAAAAAGTCAAAATCACTTGAGGATTTTGGCTCTGAAAGCAGATGGTGTCCGTGAAAACAAAACAAAAAACTCCAGGGGTACTTGCTGGAATCATCAGCTCCCGCCGCTCTGTGTCATGAATATGCAGCTGCCCCCACGATAGCTGAGGATCTGACAGCAGTCTGGACACTGGACGGATTTCAACTGGCAACAGCAGGATCTGAAGATCAGGTCACACTGTTCTTTTGTGGGTGTTTAGCTTTGTTTTTAATTGGAACAAAAGTCACGTCCACAAGTCTTCATGAGACTTCAGGGACGGGGACTGATGCCATGTTCAAATTACTTCCTAAGAAGCCCTGGAGCTAATCTGGTTAGTGCGCTGCAGGTGCTTCAACGAAGCCGGAGTGCTGATTTGTAAGGCTCGTTTAGGGCCTCGAGTCAAGCCCAGACAAGGAAGGTATGAGGTGTGGTTACCTCTGCAGTACAGTAGCTCCAAGGAACAATATGTTCTGCTTGTAATTATATAGCTGGAACTAGCTGCCAGATAACCATCAACTCACATCTGTATTTGTAAATGTTACTGGCAACATGTACAGCAGTGCTCCTGGGTTATATTCCCAAGGCGGCGCAGGAGAAGGTCCTGACAATGCAATAAAACATACCACATTCCAGACTGTGTTGCCCCATGCTCCCTCCTCAGTCCTTGTGTCTGAGTAAACTTTTATAGAGGAAACACAACTGCCCTCGTAGTTAGGAAGCTCCACATTGGAAGAAACGCTCATCTTGATGATGAGTCATGTCTTCTGGGACAGAAGAAAAGTCAGAAATCCTTTCTCAATTCTCAAACGGTGACAAAAATCTCGCAATACGGTGCATCACTCTGTAAAAATCAAAGATGAGTCAAGATAATGACTCCCTGTATTGGAAACAAGGGAAATGACGTCAGACCAACGGGCAGATTTTGCACTTGAGAGGTAAAAAAAAAACAGATGTCACGACTGGTCAAAGAGGTCGTTTTTGGCATTGTAGGAGGCGCCTCATTTTCTGTAAAAGTACTATTTGCATCCTCAGTGTCCATGACAGTGCAGCATACACGACATGTAAAGTCAACCCACTCTGCAACTATGCAATTATCCTAAATTTAGATTTGCACTGCGAATGCTGTGTGCAAAAAGAGTACTAATTAAAAGACATTAATCTATATATATAATTATATATATGTATATAGTATATGGGTAATATATATATACAATATATATATATATATATATATATATACACACACACACACACACACACACACACACACACATATATATATATATATGTGTGTGTGTGTGTGTGTGTGTATGTATGTACATAGTAATATTATCACTGCTATTATTTTGTCATGTGCCTTGTTTTTTGAGGTCGTATGTCAGGGAGTGTTCTATTTTGTTAGAAATGTAAAAAAAAAAAGACATGACATGACAAATTGACACTGTTGACTCTGACCTGGCGGCGCATTCCTTTGTTATGTGGCTGCTCACTTGCAGCTTAAATATAGTCTTTGAACAAACAATACGACCTTTAGCCCAGATGGAGCGAGAGAGGGGAGGTGGAGGTGTTCTAAATGCAAATAGGACAGAGCAGCTGCATATCTGAAACTAATTTAAACTGATTTAAAGCTTTAATGGCTGAAACATGAGATACATTTGAGCCGCTCGACAGTCCCAGAGGCAACCTCTTAAATGCTAAATAATCACCTTCAGATGTTTCATCATTCTCTTGTTTAGCACCGATATACCTGCTTTTATTTACGTGTGTGTGCCCACGATGGCTAACCCACATATCCTCACAGCACAGCCCCTTGTCTTGTTGCATGCATTGGTAAAAAGAGAGTAAAATACTTGTCTTAATCAGGGCCTGAACATCCAAGAATAGAATAGAATTTAAGTTAACTTCAACATGAGAATTCGCTCCATCGACCAACTATTGATCACCTCCACAGTGCTGACCTTTGAGGGAAGTCCAAAATGGAGGAAGCTGTAATATTAGCTGTGTCAACCCAGCATCTACAGCGATTGTGTGTTGGACTCTGAGCGTGGAGGAGCCACACAGTAAAGTTGTTGTGTTACCAAGCTTTCAGCGCTGTTTATTTTGCGAGGACATTCAAATGAATGCACTCCCTCTTTCTGGTGGGAAAGTTCTGGTGTGTCAAACACTTTTGCCGCCTTCAAATAGATCCCGTGAGTTTGTGGTTATGACAATTGAAGTCGTGTACACGACGTGGTTGCCGTTCGAGTGGTTAAGTCACGAGAAGACTGCTGCTTGGCAACGGCAACATGGACGCTGAAAGACTCCCCGCTGTTCTCTTGTTGCTAACAATTTAGGTTCTGCCATTTCTGACAACTTCACCAAACAGGCGCAACCAGGCAGCAACCTCCGGTTCTGCCTCGTGAAGCCGATGCGGAAGTGTTTTAAACCTGCATTCTGACCAGCAGGGGGGGGACTACTCTGGTTGCAAAAAGAAGTCAGATTGTTTTGTGTTTATTAGAAAATGACTCTACTTCTCACTTGATTTATTCCCTCAGTAAACATTGTAAACATGAGTTTATGGTCTCAATCTCTAGTTTCAAGTCTTCTTCAATACAGCATGATGTTCATTTAGTAAATTATGGTCCATTTAGAGTCAAATAGACCATAAAGCAGAGTATGCTTTAGGGCCGGCTTACTGTGATTGACAGGTCTCTGCCGCTACCAGAGCGTCTATATACGGCGTCTACGTCACTCCTCCGCATTTCAAATATGGTAACTTCTGTTCATCGGTCACGAAAAAAACAACATTACGAATGCCATAATCCAAGATGGCGACGGAAAAATTGCAGAACTCAAGGCTTCAAAACGGCAGTCCACAAACCAGTGGGCGACGTCACGATGACTAAGTCACAACTTGTGAACTCGGATATTGCAGGAAGTTTACCACAAATGGGACTGTTGTGGCGAACGCTGTAAACACGACCCCATTAGAAGGCACCATTTGACTTGTCATAGCAGGAAAAGCACATGTGCGACTAGACACCAGTGAGCCAGGGCCTGAATGCAAGGCAGCCATTGATAACGCCATTAATTACACCGGTATTTTTCCTGCTATTACATGTAAATATGTCTTTAAAAAGGCCTTTTCTTATTGACTACAATGAATGGGCAAAATAAAAACAGCTCAGGTACAATAGAGTTTAAATAAAGGAACGTTAAATTGTGATCTAAAACTTTTAAATGGCTCTCTATCGGAGAGAAAGTGGTGTGTTCAAGGACCATTTAAAACAGAGGACAATAAAAGGGGGGCACATGGAACTGGCGAAGCATCAGCACACAAAAACTCCTGGAATGCATCGAGCATGGCGGACTGATGAACAGTGCACAACCATCCCGAGGGATTTGTTATTTAACCGTGAATGCTTTCCATAGCCCCCAAAAATGTACTTATGTGGTTTAACAGCACATTTCAAGCGAATCCTTTTTCCGCGGTATGATGGGATGGAATCTGCCTCCACATGAGGCTGGTCTTTCATAGATTCCTAATAGCCCTAAACAGTCTCACATCACACGTATATCCAGCACTTACTGACCTCTCTCTTAAAAAAAAAAAAAAACGCTCCACACAGTATGGGCTATATGAGCTCTTTTTTTGGCCCTTGGTATTGGCATGTCTGAATGAGGCCATTGTATGTGGCGGAGAGAGGGGGGACCCTGGAAGAGGTTGGAAACAGATCTCGGCGAGGGCCGACCGACTCCCGATGCCAGCCAGCTGCAACCTCTCCGAGCCTTCCTCCACGGAGCAGAGGAAACACTCCACTAATCAGTTTGGTGATGAAATTGTTCCCCAAACCGAGGTCTGTGGATCTCTGTAAAATCCAGTACACCCGGGTGGGAGTGTGGAAAGGACGAACGTGATTGGAGGGGAGGGGGGGACGTACTGTACTGGGATTCAATAAAGATACACAGAGACAGGGATCCCTTGTTTATGATGTGAATTGACTTAAAATGCAGCAGTTCTCACACTTTCTCCATTCAAGCACACACAAATCTGATTATTGCTGTAGTACATAACATTAATAAAAACATATATATAATAACACAATGACAACTTTTTCTAATGGCCAAAGCAATGCAATTTTTACAAATATTTGTATAAGTTTAGTTCAGCTGGGATATGTCTGGTATTCGTACATGCCTGTGTTTCTACATCCTGAAATAGATCTCAGCAGTAACTCTTGCTGTATTCAGTTGTAAATAGATGGGAACACTTGGACTTTAATACTTGTTGGCAGAGGGCTGGTGATAAACTAATGGAATCAACTGTAATATTTAAACTTCTTGACTGTATTTTGGGTGGAGGTCTTTCCTTCTCTATTTCCTACTACTGAGGCATCTGTGTTGATTTATTTCAGAAGAAGAAAATCAGATGTGTTAAACAATAGTTGTTCTAGTGAATATAGAATAAAGTGTGCTCACCTGGCTTCAGGCTGCTGTTAAAGTAGAGGAGGACCATAATGAAACACCCCAGACTCAAGGCGAAACCCACCCGGGTGACTTTGGGTTTCCTCATCCTGACTCTTGGGGGACGACCGAGGAGCCGAGCCGGATCCTGCCAGCTGGGTTCATGCGAAAAACAAGCAGGTTTTTTGGGGGGGCTTAATCACTGATAAGAGCGTCGATCCGGCTCGCTGACCATTCCCGCTCCTTATCTCGCTGTACATCCTCGGTTGTCCAGCCTGGCGGAGGGAAGAGAGCACGCGAGCCTCGCTGCAGGACTTCACCGGTCTGCCGTGTTTTTATTATGTTGTATCTTTTAGTTACTGTAACGTGACTGTGCGCCGGCTCGGAGAAACTGGAACAGGCTGCATATTGCTGTCAGTGTAGTCTGAGCAGAGGCCGCCGCTCTGTTTGTGTAAGGGGGGGGTAACGTTTGGTTCTCTTGTTAACCCCTTTCTCCCCAAACACTACTTGCAGCGCTGCAAAGAGTCACTATTTAAAAAGAGAGAGTTCCGGTTGGACCTTTCAAGGTAAAACTCTCATAGGTTATATATATATATATATATATATATATATATATAGTAGGGGGAACATGTCTACTAAGTCAGTATTTTTATTTTGCAAGTGCACACAAATTCCTGTAGATTTTTAGCCTTTTTTAATGTAGAAATAAAGACCGTGGTCTAGAGGTAAATATTAAAGAAAATTCAACTGAACAGGTAATAAATGAAAGCCCATTTCCGCCACTGTGATGAAAAACATTAAGAAACTGTCATTATCCTGTCTAAGTCATTATGATGAGAAACCTTCTCAAGTATCTCATAATTATGAAATAGTAAGTCATATTTATGAGATACTAAGTCATAATTATGAGATAGTATGTCATATTTATGAGATAATATGTCATATTTATTAGATAGTTTCTCGTTATGACTTACAGGATCTTTATTTTTTTCATCACAGTGGCAGAAATGGGCTTCCATATAAAATAAATGAATACAAAAAAAGAAGGTCCTGAGAATGAAGGCGATGTCACGCTTTTATTTTGAAAGCCGAAATCAAAGGATATCCGTTGCTATCCCGTTCGTCTCTGGTTGTCTTTCCACAGCTTCAGTGTTGCAAGCAGCCACATGTGTTAGTCCAGCACGAGACACTCTCTGATGGATGGGTCTGTAGTGACGTCATCTGCTGTGGATTTCTCCCCTCATCTTCTCCACGTCACTTCGTTCTTCACTTTTAAAGCTCCGTCTCAGATTCTGGATTGGATGGATTTTCCAGCAGACTGTGATAGCACAAGGGCCATCCCACCACACTCCAACACAAAGAAACAGTCAAAGACAAGGGTCAGGTCACTGTGCCCCCGTTATAAAGCACAGCAGGGCTACATGCTGACAGAAATACTAAGAATTGCAACATTCCTGCAGTATTTTTATGTTTAGGTTGTTATATTCAGACGTTTCGGTGATTCCCCAGACAAATAAAGTCATAAATCTGATTACACTCCTACACTACTTCTGGTGCATTTTAAAGCAACATTTTTTGCCAAGTTATCTGCGTAATATTTCTTTTATCTTGGGCTGAATATGAAGCCACGGTGACCTGAACAAATCAATCGAGAATAATACCGGAAATTCTAGTCTGATGGAACCACATTTCAACCCAAACCCCTAATTTCTTGATCCACTTTGGAACTCGCGTGGTGTCTCGAGCATCAATAAATAAGAGACTAGAATACAGAGTGACTTGTAGAATGACTCATAGAATACAGGAATGTATTTCCCCTCCACAGGGGAGAGAGCACCTGACCGCGGCCTTCAGAGTTCATCTTTAATCCGACAGCTCCCATCCAGGGTGCTGAACCGGACGGCGTCTTGCTGGGCCAAGCGTCGCAGGGGCAGTAAGTCATGTTTAGCTTATTGGAGCAGGGAGGACTTCCTGCACCGCTGCTTTTGACCTCTGACCTTTTTTTTTTTCTTTCCACATTCCTCATGTCCATCTTCCCAGGCATCGTGGATCAGATCCCTGAAGTGAAGTGAGTCAGGATGGGTTAGGAGCCACGTGACTGATCAAACCACTAGGCCCGATGGCGGGGCGGTGTGAAGACCTGTCAGGGTTTACTGTGGAGTGGGATGATGGGTCTGAGGGCAGGGAGTTGTTAAGGCCGGTCAGGAGTCAGCGCACGGACAAGAGTTGAAAAACTGCTGAGACATGCTGTTTGGCCTAGTGATTGATTAATAGGATATTATCTGTCTTTATCTGAAACGGAGTCATGTGGTCTGGTTACGTCATTTCCTGTAAGAGTCAGGAAAAAAGTGGATGGAAGCTGGAGGCTTTTAAATCACAGGACAAGACAATTACAGGAGAAATTAAAGCTTTGTAAAGCAGGGTGCCCCACTGTTCAATTCTTGGATCCACTAAGCCTTTAAACAAATAATTATGTTAAGCATTATTGATTAAATGAATAATTAAAATGTTCGTGAGACTTCCCTCATGTCATATACCTTTCAAGGTAAAACTCCGATAGGTTTGATATATATATACATATAGACATGTTCCCCCAACTAACGGTGCCCCATGGCAACACAAGGTTGTTGTTTTTTCATCAAAATTATATATAATTTTGATGAAAAAAACAACAACCTGTATATATATATATAACATGTCTGCTATGTCAGTATTTAAAAATAAATTGTATTCCTGTAGAAATCAAGATATATATAAATATCTTCAAATAAATATCTTTTAAAATATGAACATGATCAATGCAACAAGTTGCTTTATATACATGAGTCAGTAAAGATATATATATAAATATTAAAATCATCAATGTAACACGTTGCTCTATATAAATGAGACACAATATATATACAGTATATATATATAAAATATGACAATAATCAATGTAACATGTTACTTATTGTGGCTTTATTGGCATGAAAGTTTCAAAGAAACATTGTTGACAAAGTATCGAAATACAAAAGTACACAACAATATGTGACTGGTGCTCCTGTGTGAATGAGGACACTCTTCTCTTCTCCTCTCTCTTCTCCTCTCCTCTCCTCTCCTCTCCTCTCCTCTCCTCTCCTCTCCTCTCCTCTCCTCCTCTCCTCTCCTCTCCTCTCCTCTCCTCTCCTCTCCTCTCTCTTATCCTTCTATAAAACCTGCCCTGAAGACTCATGCTGCTGAAAACAGCAGAAAGGATTCTTCTGTGGTTAGGAGCGTCACATTTAGACGAGGTAATGAACTGGGGGAAATTACTGTGTAACGTCTATCATGTTGCAATAAAACATACTTTCCAGTGTGGGGGCAATGTATCATGTTGTTCTTTAGATATAACTTGTATCGCTGAACCCTGAACAAATGCAGACGAGGCCATCGAACTCACCAAACCCAAATAATAAATGTTATCCTATCCAAGGGGTTTCATGTCTGACTTGCTGTGGGGTCGTCCTGATCTCACTTAACCCTCTTCCAGAGACAGCAGCACATACCAAGGCTGGTGGAGGCCTCGGTGGACAGAGGAGGAGGACGCCTGGAAAGGGGGGGGGGAGATAATGTGCACATATACTCTTTTAAACCTTTTTCTCGTGGTTAGACCTCTGAACCATCCGTGGGGAAAGAGCTCTATCCATTTAGCTGAATTATTCTAAGTGTAATAAAATACTTAAAATAATTTGAGAGTTGTCTCATCACGGTTATTTCTCATTACATTACATTACATTACAGTCATTTAGCAGACGCTTTTATCCAAAGCGACTTACAGTAAGTGTATTCAACATAGGTATTCAAGAGAACTACTAATCACCAGAAGTCATAAGTACATCACCTTTTCCAAACAAGCATCTAAGAGCATAAACCAGAGCAAATTTCCAGTGCAGAAACAAACAAATGTAATAAGTGCAACAAACTAATATGAATACAATAAGTGCTAAGTGGAAGGCTCAGGGTAGTACTTCTTGAAGAGATAAGTTTTCAGCCTGCGCCGAAAGATGGGCAGCGACTCCGCTGTCCTGACGTCAGTGGGGAGTTCATTCCACCACTGTGGGGCCAGGACAGAAAACAGCAGTGACCGGGTCGATCGGCCGTAGGGACCTCTGAGCGACGGGGCAACCAATCGCCCCGAGGCAGCAGAGCGAAGTGGTCGGGCGGGGGTGTAGGGCTTGATCAGAGCTTGGAGATAGGAAGGAGCTGTTCCTTTCACTGCCCTGTAGGCTAGCACCAGCGTCTTAAACTGGATGTGAGCTCTTACAGGTAGCCAGTGTAGAGAACGGAGAAGGGAAGTTGTGTGGGAGAACTTGGGGCGATTGAACACCAGGCGAGCTGCAGCGAATTGCAGTAGTCCAGGCGGGAGATGACAAGAGCCTGGATGAGCACCTGCGCCGTCTCCTCAGTGAGGAAGGGGCGAATCCTCCTGATGTAGAGCAGGAATCTGCAGGAGCGTGTAACCGATGAAATGTTTGCTGAGAATGACAGTTGGTCATCCAGGGTCACACCCAGGTTCCTCACAGTCCGAGTTGGCGTCACCACGGTATTGTCAATGGTGATGGACAGGTCTCGGTGCGGGCAACCCTTCCCCGGGAGGAACAGTAGCTCGGTTTTGCCCAGGTTCAGCTTCAGGTGGTGTGTCGTCATCCACTTTGAGATGTCAGCCAAGCACGCAGCGATGCGTGTCTTCACTTGAGTGTCACCGGGGGGAAATGACAAGACCAGCTGGGTGTCATCGGCATAACAATGGTAGGAGAAGTCATGCGAGCGAATAACAGAACCCAGAGATGTTGTGTAGAGCGAGAAGAGTAGGGGGCCCAGGACTGAACCTTGTGGAACCCCCGTAGTCAGCATACGTGATTCCGACACGGCCCCCCTCCATGTCACCTGGTAGGACCGACCTGTCAGGTAGGATGCAAACAGGGAGAGTGCAGAGCCTGAGACGCCCATCCCCTCGAGGGTGGAGAGGAGGATCTGGTGGTTCACTGTGTCAAACGCCGCAGACAGGTCCAGGAGAATCAGGACAGAGGAGAGAGAGTTAGCTCTCGCGGTGTGAAGCGACTCCGTCACCGCAAGGAGGGCTGTCTCAGTCGAGTGACCCACTTTGAACCCGGACTGGTGGGGGTCCAAGAGGCTGTTCCGATGGAGATAGGAAGACAGTTGGTTAAAGACAGCAAGATTAATTTCCACCACATTCAGCCCAGAGAGAAAAAATGGTCCTCACACTGATCACAGGTCCAGAAGAAACCTCAGTGAGACTGTGCTGCCCTCTAGAGGCCAGAGACTGTAAGTAACAGAGTGTACAAAACGCTGTAGAGAAGTTATTTTGGTCAGGACAAGACCAAAGCATCATGTAAATCTACCGGAAGCTAAAGATCACTGACATCTGTCACAAGAGGAATCTAAATATGGATATATGTTCTGGATTATTTCAGTTTAAATGAACCAAGTGTACCATCTTTACTTGTTCAAGGGTTGCTCTCCATGTCTGACCCAAATTTGTTCTCAATGCCACCGCACATCATAATAAAGTGTCTTAATGTGAAATGATTATAATATAACTAAATGCCACTTTCAGAGGATCATATAAGAACATTTGTTTTTGCTATATTCTAATTCTTCATTTAATCAATAATGTTTAAGGTAATTAAGGATCAATGGATGCCAGAATTTCAGATTTAAAAAAAGATAATATTTTTATTAATCAATAGCCATGTTAGACAGCAGGTCATCCAATGAGAACTGATGTATTTGAACCTCACAGACTGATTTGAAGTTCTCCCATTTCTCCTTATTTCATGTAGGTTAATCATTTCCAGCGAACACGACACAAAGGAATTTCCCGGTCAATATGTTACGTCCACGGCTGTAATACATGGAGGCTTTCACCAGTAGCTCAATGATAAGAGTGTTGTGAAATATAGCAAGTCATTGTGAGACAGGGATAACTTTAGACTTCTCAGTAATTGCACTCCGTAGCGTCAGCGAAGGCTTCAGTTTCCTTCTGGCAACTTCCAGCTTCTCCAGAACACTCAACCCTGCACTACATGCTGCTGTCTGCTTTCAAATGAGGGCTATACTGATGTAGATGTAAAACATAATTACAAAGGTCTTAATGATATTGTCCATAATACAGGTGATTTAAGTAACATGAGAGAGGATGAGGCCAGACTGAAGTCCACTAGGGTTTGTTCTTGTTCCAACAGTACAGCTCTTTCAAATATCTCTTTATTGGAGGGTCGTTGAGTAAAAGGATTTCGTTTTTGCAGCAGCTGGTAGCGCGTTGCAAAATCATCTGAATACTGTGAAAACTTACTGGCAAAGAAACTGAGAAATGTGTGTACTCTGTTGTTAAGATTTTGATAATCTATTCTCTAATATATACATCTTCAAAAAGCGTATTGTGTATATTCGGTGGACATTTGGTAACAGAAAATGTTGCAAAATCACTACAAAGAGACAGAAAATGGCCACAAAGAGATGCAAGGCAAACAGACAGACACCAAACGACCAGAAAGAGACAAAAAGACCACAAAGGGACACAATATGACTACAAACACACAAAACAACCTCAGCCACAAAACAACCACAAACAGACAAAAATCACACACAAAGAGACAAGAAATTACCAAAAAGGGGCAGAGAAACAACTACAAAGACACAAAAATATCTTACTCTGATGCAGCTTCTCCTCCTCTGTAAATACCACCTGTGTATATTTGTGTACGTCATTTGTCTATACACTAAAAACCTGTTAAAGAACAACACATTAAAAGGGACCCTGATTTATTTTATGCCAACACCCAATATTAGAAATGCACTATGAATGCCAGCGGGTGACAGTGAGATCTCATGTTGTTCTTCTTGATTACACAAGAGTTGCAACGGGAGCGAATGACAAGAGAACTGTGGTGTATGAATTTAAGTCACGTGGACTCACAATCAGCTGTTTATGGACGATCAACTTCTCAACACAGGTGAGAGACACATGAATGTGTTTTTCAAAGACCGGACCATCCTGATCAGTTGGACAGATACTGGGTCTGTAGCAGGCTCGGCCCCTCATTCCTCATTCCTCTGCTTGTGGATGTAAATAAACGAAACAGAGGGAGTTGGCTGAGCATCACAGGCAGCAGGAGCTCGGCTTTGAACCAAGCCATTTAATAAAACCAAAAACCAACACCAGTGAATCAATTAGCTCGATTGTCCTCAATCAAAATGGGTACCATCCAAAATGAAACCTCATCAAAGCCCGAGTCGTCATGGCAGCGCATGCAGGTGACAGTGTTCTCAGATGTGAGCCTGACAAAGGCTTCACACCAGCTCAGACGCTATTGATGAGGACTGCTGGAGGCTGAATAGTCCCAGAGAGGAAATGATGCCATTCTATTCTCCACAGCTCTGTGAAGTGGATGAATGGGCTCCACTGGACCAGTTTGATGAGCAGCACTCGTCCTGTTGTTAGTTAAGCGGTGCCATTGTGCTATTTTAAGACACGAGGGCTGTGAACCCAAATATATAATGAAAATGACATCATGGAAAAAACGGTGTGAAAAATACTTAACCAATTCATTCTGAAATAATTTAAGTCTTATCAAATATCAAATAATTTTGATAATTTCTGAACAGAGGAGCTACGTTTTATTTCATGAAAGAAATGTTAACAATGCCCCGTTTAGTCGTCCGTTTTAAAGAAACCTTCATTCTGTCACATTTGATGTTTCATGGTTAGCAGACGCTAATGGGCATGTGATTGGCTGAGAGGTGAGAGGGCGGGAAACACCACTGACATAAAAAGTGACATTTAGAGATAAAATGTGACATGGAACAAAAGTGTCATAAAATAACATCACAGGGCATTTTGATTTAGTTATGAAAATAAGAATGAACATTTTGTCATGGTAAATTCAGTTTCAATAATTGGACAATATATTGATTCATTTTTATATTTAGCTCAATGTAATCATTTGAGATGCATTCCTTAATGTCTTGTGTATTTAGCATTGAGCACTTTAATACAGGTCTCTCTACAGCCCAACAGAGACCTGGGCCCTATTCCTCGTACGTCGCTAACTGAGTTCGCCGGATAATTTTGAGGATGAGATTACACCAGTCAGGCTTTTCGGTTCCACCAAACAAGTTTGGCAAAATCACCATAGCAACACATCCAAAAACTTGAACCTGCTCCAGCGCAGGCTCAAACTGGATAAGCTTGAGCCTACGCTGGAAAAAAATGTCAGCTCCCTTCCTCATTCCATTGATGAAGGAGCGATTAGTTAGATTAGCGTTTTATAGGGAGAGAGTTCTTCGAGATCGGTCCGTGTACGTTTTGATCATCTGTTTTACCGTTCATTCGATGAAACGAAAATACGGAAATTTCCGTATTTTAACGTACCGAGATCGCCAAGATCCGTTATCACATCATGATGACTTCCTATACGAGCGTTATCGATTCTGCCGACAAGGAATCATTTATTTACAAGACCTTCTCGAGTCATACATTGCGAACACCACACGCCGCACGTATCAATCGCATCAATTAGATACTCTTTGGGCTTGATTTATCTACTTATTCTGAAAGAGTTGAGATAATTATTTTCGCTATAAGATCTCATTCAATGATGCATTCCATTAAGCCTACTGCCGCACATTTAAATAAATATAATCTGATTGATTGGGGTGATGAGGCACTTCAAATTAGCCTATACATTTTCCCAACACTTACGCATTTAACTTGTCTGCGATATTTTGCCATGCTTCTTGTCTAGCCCTCGCAGCGGTGGCGGTGTTAGATTTTGCCATGATTATGGTCTGGAATTCCTCATATGCGTTCATGATCATCTCCTGCTCGTCAGCAGAGAAAAAAGACGCTCTTTATTTGAGTTTATTTGCCATTGTACTGTTAGAAAATCATGGTTTCGGTGATCGACGCTTCCCCCTTTTGAAGTAGGACGGGCACGCGCAATTATCCTGATGACTGAGGACTGGTTTGAATTAACGAGATTGTTTGAGCGCTGATCAGCCTTTGAGAAACCAAGACAGGCCAAATCCCAATGTTCCCCTTTACGGACTCACGGACTTTGAGGCGCGCTCCCGCGAAGTCCGTGAGGGTTTAGGGATGTCCCACTGTCAAATCGTCAAGTGTTTGAGGGCTCTCTCGCAGACATGTTGAGCCCTTTATGAACCCTTTCCGTAAGTCAGCATGGTATGCTGATTTAGCCTAAGGGAATTACCCACAAATCATTGCAATGTGACGTTAAACACGGGGTAACCAGTGGACGCATGGAGACGTAAAAAAAAGGTAAACAAAGAGGACGGCTCACGTGTGTTCAGCCTGGAGTATTAAATGTACTCAGAAACATTAAGGGTTAAACATGGAACAAAAAATAAAGATGAAATCAGAAGATATTTATTTATTCGTCAAATATTTGATTTTGTCATTGAAGCTGTTTTGACAAAAACGAGTAAATAGATTATATAAAATTACTTATCTTGTGAGGAAAGAGCCTGGAAAACGTTCAAATCAGGGAGTACAAAGTATAAAATAAATACCCACAATTATTCATCATATTTGTTGTCGTTTTCATGGTAACTTGATATGTTGCAGCAAAGTGCTGTCCCATTCCTATTTATACCATTTCAAGCCCTCACACTCAACCACTTACCAGGTGACGTCAATTAAGTCCTTGAGGGTTCAGGGTTTAGGGTTTAGGGTTTAGGGGGGACATTGGGATTTGGCCATAGCCTGCCTTCAATCATCGGGTTAATTTAAGCTGGCTAATAGGACATTTGATCGACTTAGTTGAACCACGTACGAGGAACGGGGCCCTGGTCTGATCGTTAAAGTGTAAATATTTGTAACTAAAAAACATGATCATAACTTCAGGTAACAATAAAACTCACTTATATAAACTGTTGGTTCATTCCAGAGAAGATGCAAATGTCAGACATGTCTTCATGTAAATATTACAAACTATTAAGGGATCTAAAAAAAAAAAGTTTTTATAATATATACACACACTAGATAACTAAGAACTAAAAGGTTTTGTTTGATTAAGACTGGCCTATTTCCTACTATTATTACTACATTTATCTTAATTATTCATCTTTAAATTGCTTCTTTGATATAGTGAATGGTTAACTCTTTTTCCAGTTTTGGACTGCCGTTGAAACAAATACAAGAAAATAAGTTAATATTCAGGAAGACGAGTGCTCTGCGGGTAAAATAAGTGAAAAAACACTGAAGGTAAATTCATCCTTTATTAAATCTTGACAGAGCAGTAATCTACAGTGGTTTCACACCAACAAGTCATTTGTACAGAAGACCAGAATGAGCCCCTTTAGACGATTGAATATATCTTTCACATACACATAGAGCAGAAGGCGAACAGGCGAGAGCCAACAAACAGGCATTAAATTAATTTAGTAAAAATGTCTTCTCTTTTTCTTCCTAAACAACATTCAGCACAATTCAGGTTGTATTTTTCATTCAACTTTATCTGGAAGAGGTTTGAAAGGATCAGCTCGGCTCTTGATCTCTCAGCAGAACTGTTTAAATACTTCAGAGGGAGATAAAGGGAGTTCCCCTTAAGGCAGACAAACCCTGCTGTCTGCTCGCAGCAGAGACAGCTCCATGTATGGAAGAGCAATGATGGAGGATCGAAAGAAGAAACCATATTTAAGACACACACAGAGACCCGGTTAAACATCATCAGCTGCACCAGAGTTCAGAGCCGTGCGTCCCTTCAAACCCTGGCTGTGTGCCAGTTTTAATCTGTCCTAATAAAGCAAATGTCAGTGTGTATACTGGGGCTGAATGACAAGTGTTTGAAGTTGGGGGATTGGACGAAGGGGTTTCGGGTCCGCCATCAGGCGCTCCTGCAGAGGGACATCGATCCTCGCCCACCTCAGTAATTTCAGGTTACGGGCCAGGACGTCACAAACAGCCCAAACACACACACACACGAATACGTATGTGTGTGTTTGGTGCTCCTCAACAAGGACACACTGGTGGAGCCCAGTGGGGGGGGGGGGGGGGGGGGGGGGGATATCAGCAGAGTAACCCCGCTGTTCAGCAGTGCTGCACTCACATCAAAACTACCTCAGCCTCCGTCAGTCACCTCTAAAGCTCCCGCGGTGTCGGGGTTTGTCCTGAGAACGGAGCTAAAAGGTGGACCGCCGGCTGAGACCAGAGAGTCCTAATGTGAGAGCAGCCCCGCTAAACGAGCAGGGTTTAACCTCAGCAGCCGCCCTGGTTGATGTCTCCGCCGGAGCTCTTGGTCACCTCCAGCGTGGTGAAGATCTGAAACGACAAGGAGAAACACACTTTTATTATAGAGCTTGTTTTCAGGAGCACACATTGGGCATTTTTTTTTATAAAAGGCTAACTGGAATTAAATAATTCACAACTCATTGGTCGAACGGAGACGCGTTCTTTTGTTCGTGAAAGCACAAGATGTTCCATTAACGGCGTCCCACTCGGCTGAGCTGTAACGTTAGCTAGCTCGCTGGCGCTAGGTGAGCTAGCTGTAGGCTTCTGTGCGGTGATACGGTTAGAAGGTGTAGTTCGGTAGAGAGAAAATAGTTCCGACGTGAAATTGCTCACAACAAATTCTGTGGATTATCTTGAGTAACCGAGTCAGAATTTCTGGAAAGTGATTTTAATAATAAACCGCTTAAAGCACCACAAGCCGAGTGGTATCTAGTTCCATATTATTAGAGAGAAGGCAGACATCTCTACAGCCGATACCTCCAACACTCACACCAAAACCATCCACACTGATAAAGAGCACCACAGGTAAGAGGACAAATAGGTATTTTGGATTTTCGGGGTGAACTGTCCCTTTTAAACTATAGTGCCATGAAAGAATAATAAACGTGGACATGGGCACAACATGAGGAAGTTCACAGTGTGGATGGAAATGAGAGTAATGTAAAACATCAAACAGCTGAGCGGCTAAACGTGCTGCAATTATCACCGTCCTCCATTAACATGAACGTGTTATGCTGAGATCTGCAATTAAGTTAATTGATGCACATTATGCATCACAGCGGACAGACAACTGAAATATTCATCCGGTTTACAAAGAATTGGAGTAGATTAGATTAAAAAACGCTCTTTAAGTGGGGCCTCTACAAACAGACATGGTGATACTTTAAGTCGTCGCCCCGTTCTACGTGTTCTAACTGAATGTGTGCTCTGGCACAACGCCATCATTCACACAGATGTCGAGGGAACAACTAGCCGAAGTGAGGGAGCACGACGTCTTCAATCAAAATCAAAGAGCAGAGGTTTGTTTCCCCACATGTACAGGACCAACGTGCAATCTTACAGCACAGCTTTCTGTTGGAGTTCAACATGTTTGTTATGTAAAAAAAAAAAAGGCCTTTTGGCTCTGCGGCAGCTCAGTATTTCCCGTTTACTGATTGGTCAACAGAACGCTGTGAAAAGCAGCAATGTTTATCACGTACAGTTCCACAAAGATATCTTAGACTGGGTTTTTAGTGTTGGTCTTCAGTTGGCTCTCGACTAAACATTTGCTGTGGCACATCACTAATGCAGCCAGTTGTTCATTCTGCTAATACAAGTGAGACAGTTTCAAACTGACTTGGGTGAAGCCTAAAGACGCGTTGGCTTCCAGGCTAACTCTGAGATAAGATCCATGCTTGGCAGCAGTCAGTGAGTGCGTTTCACGTGCACTGGTTTTGAGTCATGGGTGTGACGAGTAACCAAGACAATGTCTTTGTTTGGACTACGCAGCCTGTGTGTTGTTTTATAATCCTCGTAAATAAAAAGGCACTCCTTGGTTACACTGTAGTGAACGTTTTCAACACAGGGTTGGTTGATGCCTTTAACTGCAGTGCAAAAGCTCAGCTTAAAAATAAATAAAATAAAACTCATGACATTTTGAATCTGTTAGCAGCAATGTGACCAAAGCCAACACAGTGAACCGTACAACAACAAATAACAAATAAAACGCTGATATCTATAATGACCAGAGTCGACTTCTACCTCGGCACAGGTCGGGTGGATGCCGATGGTGCCGTCCAGCTGCTCCTTGGTGACGCCGCATTTCATGGCTATGCCATAGCCCTGCGTCACCTCCCCGGCATTCGGCCCCAGGTAGTGGAACCCGATGACTCGGTCCTACGGTGGGACAGCAACAACAAAACACAGTCAGTGGTGTGGCGAGAGAAGGGGGCGCTAAAGGCCCACATCTGATTGGACTGTGCAGAAGCAGCGGTAACCTTACGTTGTCCAGTTTGTTGCAGATGATCTTGCCGTAGCACCGGTTGTTGTCTCTGCCGGCCACAGTGAACTCCAGGGGCCAAAACTGACTGTGGTACACCTGAAGACCACAAACACAGCGGTGGTTTGTTACAGTGTGAGCAGCATCATAGGAACAATGAATAACAGCAATCCCATTAAATATATTTTTTTAATGCTTGTCCAATAAGATAAATCCACCATGTCTGCAGTTAAACCTTAGAGACACGAGACAAGATTCAAATTAAAGAGACATACTGCAAATATGTGTGGAGACAAATCTACTCATGGAAGAGTACTACATGGATTTTAGGAACACAAACTACAAAGTCTTAGAGATGGACTTTACTCCAGCAGGACACAAGGTTCACTGTCAGGTGAACCAGACAGATAATTATTCAGGTGACAGAGTGCGTGTGTGTGTGTGTGTGTGTGTGTGTGTGTGTTACCTCGAGGTTGTCCTGCCCGTAGAGCTCCGTGGCCCTCTCCTCTGACAGACCACAGGAGCCGTACTCCAGTGGGGTGAAGACCGTGGTGGGAACGTTGACATAGTCACACTGCACCGACACAGAGAAAACGTTTGTTAGGGAGATAAAGCCTCTTGTTGGCACGCGCCACGCCATGTTCCGGTGATTATTGAAGAGAGTTTGCGTGTGTCGAGGTCCCGAATGGTGATGAAAGACATCAGCCTCCACATTAAATTAAACAACAGAGGGATTTACTTCCTCTATCCTCTATTATTTACAGATTGGGTGTTCTGCTGTTTATACAGGTCATCATTGTGATGGTGTGTGTGTGTGTGTGTGTGTGTGTAAGTGTGTGTGTGTGTGTGTGTCGTACCTTCAACGTGGAGCCCTTGTAGAGGCGTCGTGCCAGCAGCTTGCCGGCCTGGATGGCTACAGGCGTCAGCTCCCACTTGTCCTCCAGGATGTCTCCGATGGCGTAGACGTGGGGCACATTGGTCTGCTCCTCATCGTTCACTGGGATCTTCCCGGTCCTGCACGGTGGGACACCAAGCAGTCACATTTTTAAATCGGGCCCAATTCTGAAGAACGATCTGTGCTCATGTACTCGTAAAACTACTCCTGATACAACAGCTCATCTTTTATATTATATATTTCTAAACGTCCATACTGCAGAGAGCTACACTCTGTTTGTGTCCAGTAAGATGGGTCACAGTGACAACACAGTGGCTCCTGTTTCTCCGTTGCTCAACTTGTGACACGCTCATAATGATTTAGATTATTAGATAAACAACATTATTCAAAAAAGTTTTTGGCCTTCCTTCCTTTTTTTTTGTTACATTTTAGTAGAGCAGTTAAAACCTTTTATCTTCAAATTCTGATTGCCAAAAACAGAAACACCTTTTCAGACATATTAACACTACATCACAGTACACGCTGTGGTCTATTTACATTGTTTCCATCAGTTAGCGCTGTGTCACATGTTGTGTCCAGACACAGAGATGCCTCTCGGGAATCAAAAATGAGCCGAGAGCTTCTGGACTGATTCACATTCGGTCCGGTGATGTCATGCAACAACACGACAGCTAATTTAAAAGGCAGCAGAGGAACGTCTATCCATCACAAGGCAGAAATGGAATGAAGCGAGCCTGAGAAACAGAACTGTAGTAGTATTCTGATAAGCCCTCTGGCTCCATCAGAGTACTACTGAGGTCATAAGACTGGGTCCATGTGACCCACGAGCGCTCTTCTGAGCTGGTCTCATGCCGTCTTAATCCCTGTTGGTCTCTGACGCTGAACCAGTCGTTCATTCACAAAAAGTAGAGAGACTACATCCTCAAAGAAAAGGCTTCATTCCCCATGTTTCTAACATCGCAAATAATTATAGAGTGCAAAAGTTACGACTTCAAAAGACTGTTTTAACTTTAACTCTAGTTTTCTAATTCCTAAAAAAACAACAACAGTGATGTATTGATTAAAGACATCAACAAAAAGTGAGTCTAATAATATATGTACCTAAGTTCAGACAATGCAACATAAGGACACCAGCATGAAAAGCTCTTAGATAATTCCTTTCATGATTAAAAAGCAGCTGACACACTGGACGGGGAGGGACACACCCCTACGAATCCCCAAACAACCCCACCCCTGCAGGGAGCTGCAAGAATTGCTGAGTCACCGTGACTGTACAACGAGTCTTAAAGGCACAGGCCGCCCCATGTAATGCGATGGACGTATGGAGGAGGAAAAGAGAAGACACACAATGAGATAATAAACTCACTTGGGGTTGACTTTGACCCCTATCTTGTCCAGGCCGACCTTGTCGGTGCATGCGTCTCGGCCCACTGCTATCAGCACCTGGAGGACAGAAAAACGGCTCGTGGTTTAAAAAAGGCCAAATAAATAAAATGCTTTGTTAGAGCATTTTATTTATTGATTGCTGTCGGGAAGAGAATTTCAACAAATTTAACAAAAAAATGCTTATTAAATACATTACCCACCTTAGCTTTTATTCATACAACTATGCATTTATTAAATATTGCACAATTCAGGATTCCCTATAAAAATGTCCCAAAAGGAACCTCACACAGAACGTTCCACTGTGTTCTCCAACAGCAACAGCAGGAACAGATGGATCCGTACATACCGTGTTGTACTCCCCCTCGATGACCTCATCGGTCTCTGTGGACTTGGCCGTCACCTTCAGCCTGCCGGGAGAGCCTGCCTCCAGCTCCTCTACCTGAGAGAGAGAGAGAGACAGAGAGAGAGAGAGACACAGACAGAGAGAGAGAGAGACAGAGAGAGAGAGAGAGACACAGACAGAGAGAGAGAGAGACACAGACAGACAGTCAGTCAATCTTTGTGCGACTGTCAAATGTCCCGCTGAGCAGTTAAAACTTATGGTGCAAGATGGTACGACAATAAATCTTCTGATGCTGCGCAATTTCACGGTTCAAAGTCTGCAGACTACCAGATGCCTTTAAGTGAGATGACATCGTCAAATTAGTTAATAAATTAAATACATGACTTAAAGCACGTGCTTTTATTTTGATGGGTTGCTTCACTTTTCTGCGAGTGATAGTGCTGCCTCAGCTAAAACACTGTCGCTCACCTTCACGGGGACGTATTGGCGGAGGAACTTGACGCCGTGCTCCTCCATGTGCTCCCCGGCACGGTTGGCCATGTCCTGGTCGAAGCCCCTCAGCAGGATGGAGCGGACCATGACGGTGACGTCGAGACCCAGGCCGGCCAGGAAGCCGCCGCACTCCAGCGCCACGTACGACGCCCCGATCACCAGGGTCTTACCCGGGCAGTGGGGCAACGAGAAGAGGTCGTCGCTGGTGGACAAAGCGCAGACGGACACGGAGGACGTCAAAGGCTAAAAATAACTTCCCAAATGTCCATTTGATTTCTGGTTAAAAGACTGTACTATGAGAAGGAAACATTGTCCAGGATGGGGTTGTGTCTTGTGTCACACAACAACAGGTTTTTGTGGGACTAAGTGAGCAGCACGAGGCCATGTGTAGGTTGCCAAAACACCAAAGACACCCGAGGATAACCTTATATAACATTTACACCGCTGGGAGATTAATGAGCGCCCTGAAGAGAACGCAAGCAGCCAGA
Organism: Leptoclinus maculatus; assembly: GCA_032191485.1. Classification (NCBI taxonomy): domain Eukaryota; kingdom Metazoa; phylum Chordata; class Actinopteri; order Perciformes; family Stichaeidae; genus Leptoclinus; species Leptoclinus maculatus. Next base: position 23,180,417 of record JAVDOI010000006.1, read on the forward strand.
TCATTCAAAGCGTTTTCAGAGATCACACACTTCAGACTTCTGCTGAACCCTTTCTGGTCCTAAATGTGAGCTCTGGGATGGGGCTTGTCATTAGACACAGCCACCATTGTGACCGGCCCGGCACTCTCACCTGGTGATGCAGTACTCCTTGTCTCCAGGGACGCCCAGGTAGCGCGGCCTCTCGCCTGTAGCCAAGACAAACCTAGCCGCTGTGTGAAGAGTCTCCTTCCCTCGTTTGCTGGTCGCCTGTCACAAAACACAAACAGAAACTCTGTTGACAGCCACAATGACTCAGTGAAGGGCAGGGTGGTTTGTATTTAAATATTTGCTTTGGGTGCAGCTGGAGATGTGATCGCAAGTATGAGAGCCAACAACAACAAGGCTGAAATGATTAGCAAAGCCTGTTCAAGACAAACAAAAACAACATCGGTTGCTGTAACAGGCTAGACAACATTTCAAAAGTAGACGGCTTATCAAGATTTGTTGCATATTGTGGTTTTGGAAAATGCCATTTGTCAAGTCTACTAAGACTGGAACCAAGCAAGTAAAGCAGTTAAAGGGATAGTTTGGATGTTTCGAGGTGGGGTTGTATGAGCTACGTATCCATAGTCAGTAGTGTACCTAGAGTGATCAGTGGTTTGGAGAAACAGACAGGAGTACCAGCACGAGAGCAAAGCAATGTAACTCTGTGGACAGCTGCAGCAGCAAACCACCATCAATATCACTTTGAATAATTATCCTCAAAAAGCACAAGACTCTATTGAGAAAAACAGTAACTTTACCTTGCAGAACACAGGAGTTGCTGGTCTAGCGCTGCCTTGATTGGTTAGTTGTTATTGGGTGACTGAACTAACCACCAATGTCACACAATAACAGACTAACTAACCGATCGAAGCAACAACTGCTGTGTTCTGCGAGGTAAAAAGGAGTCTGGTGACAAATATTCTAAATACATTAGACACTTAAACTGATAGATTCTTTTATGTGTCTAGAATGTGTTTTGCTGCTGCCCCCGTCCACAGCTGTACATTGCTTTGCTCCCGTGCTGGTGCTCCAGCCTGTGTCTCCATCATCTACTGTAGATAATACACAGACTATGGATAAGTGCGGCATACACTTAAATCTAAACGTCCATAAAAGTACATTCAAGGTTCCTATAACAGAGGCACTTACCTTGATTTTGTGTGGTTCGATGAACTCTGCATAGGCGTTGACATAGTTGACGTCCTTGTCCCTCAGAGCCACCCTGTAGCCCCAGTTCAGAGAGCCGATGTAGTTGTTCACCGCCGTCTTCATCGTGTCCCAGTTGTGCGTCACTGAGTGCAGACAGACGGACGTTAGTAGATATCAGTGGGATGCTAACAAGTGACTGCTGACCGGGCTCGCCTCTGATTTACCGGGGCAAACCGGCGTGATGTCCCCCCTCCGTGACCTCCGGGGTCGGCGCTCTGAGCCCTCACCTGTCTCGCTGAACTCCCAGCCGAACTTGCGCGCGTCCTGCATGGCGGTGCCCAGCATGGCCGTGTGGTGCATCAGCTTCTTGGGAATGCAGCCCACGTTCACGCAGGTCCCGCCGAGACCTGAACGGCCACAGCGGTTACGCATTAGCAACTTAAATATATACAGTGCATCACAAGTATCTTACCAAGTATCCTGACGCGTCTTACCCCAGGTGGTTCCTTTTGGTGTGGGCACGACATAGTCCAGTACCATGACCTTCTTTCCCAACATAGCAGCTTCCTGTTGTCAACAGAGCCAGAGTTACTGCCACGTTAGGTAAAATCTGTCATTTCCTAACACCCTTCTGTGGAAAGTGAAAAACGGTTAAAGGCGAAAGTAACCCCGTGTGTCACCTTTGAGCAGGCCAGGCCTCCAGATCCTCCTCCGATGACGATCAGGTCGTACTCGTAAGCTTCGTTGTCTCCGCTCAGCAGCTGCTTCAGGCTGCCGTCTTCATGAGCCTGACGGAAACATTAACACAACGTTGCGTCAATACACCACCCATGTGCGTCGTGTAGGTAAGCCTACGGTCACATGTAGCGACCGTAGGCTATGAAGCTAATTTCAAATACAGCTAGAAAGACACGGTGTCTATGAACAAGTCACTTGATGCACAACAAACAAGAAAATCCCCTCAAGACAGTCAACCAGCTGCACACTGGTGCTCCTCACCTGCATCATTTTGTCACAGCCGCCGACGTGCATCTTGTTGATGAAGACGTTGGGAACGCTTTTCTGCCCCGTCATCTCGAGCAGCATCTCCTGGTAGTTGGTTCCATCCTCTGGACGGACGGTTAATGTGTTGTCAGTGCAAAGTGAATACTGTTACTTCATACTAGTAACCACTCCTTCAACACGTCTACTTGTCATATGGCAATCAGCACGACTAATGCACAAAGAAAGGGCAAAAATAACAAAAAAGGGGAAGCATGACATGGCACAAAATGTGTCATAATTTTCTGTCTCTCTCTGTGTGCTCACACTAGTTCACACCCCGGCTACTTCACTACAAGCACAAACAGGACTACTTCTGTAGCCAGTTTAACCTTCGGTTGGGCCGGTCAGAGTGGACCAACAGCACAAAGCAGCTCTGTTGCTATGTTGGCCTGCAGTTTAATATCCACACTAATCTAGACCGGAAGTCAGCTTGATCACATTGCAACATATCGACAGGCAATTCCACGAGCTGAAGTCACATCGGCTTGTAATATATTCTGATCAATCATATGCTTGAGTGGCGATTAAGCTCGTCAATCATTCCCCGATTAATCGTCAGCATCCCTTTGAACTTCCCTCAGCATGCAGCCCACAGCGGGACATAAGTACCTCCACGAGACTGAGCGGAGAGGTTAGAGTTTACTGAGATATGGCACGAGGCCAGAGTATCTTCAGAGAGTGACTCAGCATGTTTTGAGCTGCTGCACAGGCCGAGGAAACAACATCCCCACTTCATCACGGAAGAGGACTTTACACAAAGTTTGGAGAAAACAGTGGATTCAAACTCCACCACGAAAAATGCATTTTATATTTACATCACAATAAATTACTTAAGATAACACTGGTAGCGTATTAGGCATTCATAAGCATTATGTCAACTCTTGTTTTAAATGGTTTATAACACTAAAACGTGTTATGTGTGTGAGCAGACATTTGAAAACGGTTTATTTAATGTACAGTAACATCTCCATCTTACCTATGAGATCCAACTCCACCACGTTACACTCCACGTTCAACTCTTTGAACAAGGCTTTCACCTACAAGAAGACACAAATGTGAAAAATTATATATCAGTTTCCTCATAGCAGCCAAAAACACCGTTTCATATCAGTAAACGGCCCCAGGCCCATGAAATACTCTTTGGTGCTGTTAATTGTTAGCTAACCCCTCTGTGCGTCAAGTACAGAGAGGGTTAGGCGGAAGACATTTAGCTAACTTAACGTTACAAGAAACTACATGTTAAATAGCTGCAACTTCAGAGATACACGCGCTAACGTTGCTTTGTAAACTGCGGAATAGACAGTGCGTCTCACACTTCACGTTATAACTTAACGTTAGCGATGAACTCTTAATTATGTCACTAACTTTTCTAAGAAGTGCGACCACATTCAGATAACAGATGATATTGTAGTCACCAAATAACGAGCCGAGGTGAATTCTGTTAAACGGTTCGACGTTAATTTTACTTTTATGTGATTTACAGTTAGAACCCGCATTCGGCTTCCAACAAAGCGAAGTCGCTGGTAGCTTTAACGTGACAAGGAAAAGCCAGCAATTAGACAGAGCCCGTGCACTTCGTGGGAGAAGATGGAAGTTTCCGACCGGCGAGGTCTCCCTCTTCGACATAAAACCACTGCCTTACCTTGACACAGTACGGACAGTAGCTTTTACTGAACACCATCACTTGATTGGAGTCGATAAGCTGCTGTATCCGAGACTTGAGTTCATTCTTCCCGGTGTCGGTGTCGATGGGAGGCATTGTCGAGCTGTTTCCGTCTGCCTGCGCAGAGCAAGCTTCGATAGACGGCCGAGGAGAGAATACGGGAAAACCTGAAACTAAACCACACTGAGTCTCTCTTAGTAAATGTACAAATGTCTCTCAACACAGCTGAACCGCGAGGTTGACCTCGGTTCTTCTCCCTCCGCTGTCAGCTGCTAGTCTACCAACCCCGCCAAACGTCTTTTACCATTTCTTGTCTTGCTACTTTGGGTGCGCTCGATCTGCGTCACCTTGGTCGTCGCAAATACTCGTTGCTCATCGTTGTCAGAGGAGGAACTCCACCCACGCGGGCAACGCTGAGCACCAAAACGTGCGAACCCACACCAACGTCACATGGGTTGCCTATTTACATGCCGTAAAAGCACAGGAACTATTATCCCGGGAAATATTCTTATTGATTGAAACCCAAAGTATTTAATTAGGCGCGTGTTTAGATCGAAAAACGACACCTCCGCGCGGTTGGGACGACGATGATAAAAATAAACGGGCCAACAGGAGCCTCTGGAAGACAGCTAATCCTAAATTAAGGGGAAAAAGTGAAGCGAAGAAGAGCATGGAGCATTGCAGTTTATTATCGATAGCAAACGAATGTAAGTCGATGATTGATAATGTGGGAGCTCAGAGCATTCCAGATGTATATCCCTACATTACGTTATGAGTGGTGGCCCAACAGCAATTAGTTGGTTATCTAGCGCCATCTGCCAGTGAAATGAGTCCATGACAAGTAACAGGTGCATTGTGTATCACATATATAGGTTTACGCTTCTGACGTCTACTCAATGTGTCTCCTCTTTTTCTCCCCGACAGACACGGTATATTAATGTGTCATCATAGACTATCCCCATTATAATTTCAGTGTTCACTAACTTAAACCAGATTTGCAGTCGGAGCCAACTATACTAAAGACCTAATGTGATCTGAATAGATCTTAACCTGAGGTGATTCAGACCACTTATCAAATGTACTTTATGTAATAGTGATGGGGAAATTATGAATCATAAAGACTTACTCATACTAAGTCTGTACAAAACTACAACTGCTCTTTCAGTTTAATTTACATACACGTTTTTTTTGTTCAACTCCTTTCATCATGATTTTTCTATATCGGTTTAATTTGTATTCAGATGCATAGTACACATTTTAATAATTTATAAATATATTTATATATATATATTGTACATATTTTTGATAGTATTTTTATTGTTATTTTCTGCAATTCTATATTCCTGTTTCTTGATTTTTGTGCTTACTTTTATTTTTTATTTAATTTTCTTTATGTTTATGTCACGCACCAATACACCTTGTACGTGAAACCTACTTGGCAATCAACTGGATTCTGATTTGAGTCAGTAATTATTCCAGAAAAAGGGCTCTCCAGCATTAGCATTGCAGTTTTATAATGAGGCACTCACAAGAAACAGGTGTTAACTGATGGAATCATCAGTATCAAACTACTACTACTTTTACTCTAAAAAATGTGTATAAAATAAACACATAATTGTACTGATGTGTGGATAATGTAGGGCTGTAGCCCGGAGATGAGTACTAAGAGTCCATATCACCCTAGAACCACTACGTCACCCTAAGAAAATTATGACTGACCACAGAACAAATCTGTATTTTTTTTCTTGTCATGTAAATGTTTTAACATTGTATTTCATATTACTGGATTTGTTCATTTCACTTTTCAGTTGTATTTTCTGTAGATTGTATCTCCCTACATACATCTGCTCCCCAGGCCTTCCCAGAAACAGAATGGAGGACAATGGTTAATGCCATTGGAACAAATGGGGATAGGCCTTTACAGGCATGGACAGATTACGAGACAATGGGCCTCTGATCACAGAAAAGTAAGAGATCCTCCACCCTTGGTAGAAAGTAAGACACCCAGATTACAACTACAAGCGGGATGTAATTGTGTCTCTTTGTGTTTTTTTGCAGTCAAGTTTTAGCTCTTTGTGGTTGTTTAAGACCTTTATGTAGTCATATTGTTTCTCTTTGTGGTTTATTGTGTAGCTTTTATGGTTGCTTTGTCTCTTTGTTGTCGTGTTGTGTCTCTTTGTTGTTCTGTGTATTTTTGTAGTCACGTTGTGTCTCTTTGTGGTTGTTTTTTGTCTTTTTGTAGTCATGTTGTGTCTCTCTGTGGTTGTTTTGTGTCTTTTTGTTGTCATGTTGTGTCTCTTTGTAGCCTTTTTGTAGTTGTTTTGTGTCTTTATATAGAAATCTGTATATATATATATATATATATATATATATATATACAGATATATATCTGTATATATTAATATAATTAATTATATTAATTGATAACATTTACATGATCAAATATATATATATATATATATATATTTGATCATGTAAATGTTTTTACATTGTATTTCACAATTTGTTAATTTAACTTTTCAGTTATATTTTCTGTAAATTGTATCTCCCTACATACATCTCCTCCCCAGGCCTTCCTGGAAACAGAATGGAGGACAATGGTTAATGCCATTGAAATCAATAGAGATGGGCCTTTACAGACATGGACAGATTACTAGACAATAGGCCTCTGGGCACAGACAAGTAAGAGGTCCTTCTCCTATCCTAGATAGTAAGACACCCAGATGACAACTACAAGCAGGTTGTGACTATTTGTAGTAATGTTGTGTCTCTTTGTTGTTTTGTATCTTTTTGCAGTCATGTTGCGTCTCTTTGTGGTTGTTTTGTGTCTTTTTGTAGTCTCATTGTGTCTGCTTGTTGTTGTTTTGTGTCTTTTTGTAGTCATGTGTTGCCTCTTTGTTGTTGTTTTATATCTTTTTGTAGTCATGTTGTGTCTCTTTTGCTTTTCCATGCACAATTCAACTTTTTTTTGTCAACATAACAACATAATTGTGTCAGGAGGATGGGGAGCTAAGGTTTAATGACACAAGTAACTTCTATGTTACTGACAACAAATCAATGAAATAATGTTAGTTACTCAGTGTTAAGTAGGCCACATTGTGTTGGGACATATATGTTAGTCATATCACTATTGTGGGAAGCGGAAGTGTCAACAATGGCCAACTCAGCAAACAGTACAGCTTACTTCACCAACGAGCTGATGAGAAATCAGAGATATGAAATCGACATATAAATCAATATCAGCCAGGCTGCTGTGACAGCGCGTGCGTCTCAAATGTCATTTTAATACAACGTTTTTTTCCGTACAAAGCCTTGTGCAATACTTTATTTCCGATCTGTGAACTCCAAAACCCCCCCAAAAACATGAACGTTTGAGGCGCATTTGAAGGCAGCTGATCCGCGGCTCCCCTGTTTACGTCACATCGCTGAATCATCAGGTATACGCATCATCGCTGTGAATGCAATCTACTCACATAATTTACAGGTGAGTGTCGTTGGATGACTTCCACCTTCCACCCGACGGGGAGCGGAGTGCAGTTTTGCAACAGTGTTACGCGATGTTTGTTCGACAGGCCGGGACGTGCAGAAAGAGTTCCCGGTAACTCTCGACGAGCTTGAACAAGAGCAGACTCCCTCTAGCAGCTGATGGTGTAAAGAACTTCATTCCTCGGTTTACCACCGCCTGTTTGTGTGTGTGTGTGCGTGCGTGTCCCTGAGTCTTGACACTTGCATTGTTGCTCCACCTCCGTCGCCGCCTTGAATTTAAGTCGCTTGCAAAGCTGCTGCGAGGCAGTTTCTCAAGAGGAAGCAGAAGAGTGGGAGGTGGACTACTTTTAGTGAGGAAAAAGAGAGAAAGAAAGGAAAAAAGTTCACGATGGCAGAGAATAAGATGGGCCCGAACCTCCAGGCCGGAGCCGGATTCCTCGCCAAACGGGTCCAGAAGTCTTTGAATCGAGCCCAGGAGAAGGTGAGCCAGAGCACTCAAGTATTGTTAAGTTCCAGTTTGACTTTAGAACTGCACACCAGAAACACTGTCATTAGTTAGGCGAGCTGTGAGATGACTTCTTAAAGCTTGTTTTTGTCACCCAGCCTCATCCTGCTGTGGTGGTAACTCACTAGATGCCCTGCTGTAACAGCTCACAGACTTTTCTTCAAAGGGTTTTAAAGGTATCAGAATGTGAGGCATGTCTGAGGGGAGGTTTAGTTTCCAGCAGTAGATTTACAACAAACGGGGGGACAAGCTGCTCATTCAGAGAGGATTACTTCAACACATGCGGCTTGTATGTGCTTTAGTAGAAATATGGCCAATGAGTAAGTGATAACTTGTGAAACGCGTTACTCTCCCAGGCTACAGTCCCGTTATCTAGCTCCGTACCGAGATGTAGCTGAAAAGGCAACGCACCCAAGTGAGAGGATACAAATAATGTAACAAAGTGTAAGAACCTGTGATACTGAGCGTGAGAGAAAAAAGAAGAAAAAGAAAAACCTGTCTACTCAGGGAGGGAACTGCATGTTTTGTTTTCAACAGTCTACATTTGGATGATCGGCGCTTTTTTTAAATTTATAAACTAGCAGCTTAGACTTTCCCTGTCTGTCTGAGCGTCTAGTGTTGTTCGCCGCTGCACAAAAAGCTACCACTTCCTGACTCTGCACTTCCTCTCTCGCTGGCTGAGCCTTTTTCTCACTAAAGTTTGCGGTCGACTCGTTTGATTTCACTGCTCCACCTTCCAAACAGCAGCTACAGTTTGCATGCACTCCGGCGTCTGCAGGAACGAAGCCCGTATTTTTGAGGATTCAGTGAATTTCTGCTCTGTAATCCTGAAAAACAATGGGAGCATATTAACATAATGAGAGCCTATTTGTGGCAGAGTCAGAGTTGAAGGTCATGCGATGTGTGGCATTCTGCCTCTAGCAGCTGCATGCACAGTGGACTGTGAAGGACAATGTAATAGTTTCAGGGAGGCATAGGAGTATGTGGTACTGTATGTGGACCATGAACCTGTAATGGTTAATAGTGCTAGACCGCTGACTCCTGTTGGCCTATACATCCTGATGCATGCCGATAATGGTGACCCTAAATCTATTTAGGCAATTCTATCCCGCATCTTCCTATTGGCTGACATTTACACTGATACCGATGTATCTGCAATTTGCTGATACGGCTGATTAAAGAGTATGCACTCCTTTAACACTGTCATGAAAAAAAAAGTATCAAAATCGATGCAGCAGAACCGGAGATGTCGTCTTTTTTTTTAAGGTCCAAGCATTATTTCTAAAACCTGGTGCCTACATTACCCACAATGCAGTTGGACTACCAGCAGTTTGGCCAGAGATTCGGGCACGTTATGGCTAATGGAGCCTCTCGCCTAACCTTTTCCACATAATGCAGTAGTTTGCATTCATGCTAGGAACCTGTGTCTATCGAATGTTGAAACTAACTCTGCCGTCCTCCCCTCTAGGTCCTTCAAAAACTGGGCAAAACCATGGAGACCAAGGACGAGCAGTTTGAGATGCGTTTCCAGAGCCTTAACAAACAACAGGTACACAGACACGTCTAACGTGAGGTGGTCTCTCTACGTGGCGGCCCCCCTGCCGTTCACTGCGGGACTCGAACAAAGGTCAAGCAGAGTGCTTCGCTTCATTCCTACTTTTCTAGTTAAACAGCTTCTTTCCCCCCCGATGCCCCCGTACCAAAATGCCTCCAGTTAAACGGGGCACTGCCGAGTCTTCAGAAACAAGGGCGGTGTTTGGTTCCCGCTGCTGAGATGCCAACCCACAAGATCACGACAGTCGGCTCAGCCTTGACAACAGGAAACGCTTGAAGCAAGATATACCTCCTTCTTATTTTCTTATCAGTTCTGCATAAATACTGCGTGTTTTGTCTCCTCTAGATATCTGGGTATACACAGGCATTACTCTTGGCCATGATACTAAAATAAATGAGATATATGTGTATGCTCAGATTCAGGAAACTATCCATTTTAAGGTTTACCCACATCGACCACAACGACTTGGTTTTGGTCTTTTGAAAAGTGAGACTGTAACGTTGGATAGAGGAATTAACACAATCTTGTTTTTTTTACAAATGAAAAGTTTAATTTAAAAGCAATAAAGTGCACCCTCACTCAGTGCAATACACTCGGGGGCTGTGTTGCTACAGCCTTACTTGGTCTGGTATGACCGTTAGCTTGTGTGCTAATGTTAGCAAACTAAAAACTGATATTGCGTTATAGTGGAAATGCCTGAACCGGTGTACTGACTTTAAGTCTCATTTCTACTTTCTGCTACTGTTGCACTGTGTTTCAGCATTCGGCGTTGCCCCGTAACTCACTTTGTAAAAAGTTACATGGGTTTACCTTTTAAGTTGCTCGAAGCTCATTCAGTGTCAAGTGCAGCACATATTGGAGGGAAACTTAACAGGAAGGAAGTGTACTCCCTGAGGAGACACGCTGCTTTCACTTCACCACCATATCAAATGAAGTGATTGTTAATTTATTTTAAACTCGACAATGTGGTCGGGCGACAGGAGTATCGTGGATTTTGCGCAGCTCTGAACTTGGCGCAGAAAAAGTTTGCGCCGTGAACAGAAGCAGGCCCGAAGCGCGCCGAGGTTGCTGAGGAAGTGACGAAGCACAAATGGTTCGGGTCGTCCACAGAGCTGCTGTCTCTGGGCGTCGCTGAATCTGACTTCTCTGCGCTTTCTGCTTTGTGTCCCACACAGATCGATGGAAGCAGGTTGTTTAAAGATGTCAAGGCCTACCACGCAGCAGTGAAAGGTAGGTCGCATGCAGCATGCACACACACACCCGCAGCACAGTGTTGAACAGAACGCCACCCTTTGCGCAGGAGATTGGGTGAATAATGGGGAAGTGGATTTCTTCTATTCTCGGACCCTGTGTCGACTTTTGCAATTCCGTCTGCGTTGCCGTCTTGTAAAAGGACAAATAGAATCCTGCGGTGGAAATAGCAAACGCAGCATTGCATATGTGATTCATGCGTTTCTGGTGTTGTCAGCTATTGCCCCTACATTGTGAGCACCAGTCCAGGAAACCAGTGTTATTCTGACCTTCTCTGTGTGGGTGAAGCAACAGTGCTACAAACCCTTTAAAAAAACAATACCAACCACAATGCACTGTGCTGCTGATGCTGGAAGATAAATTCCTCGTGGAGTCATGATTATTTGCTCTTTTATTATATTTTTTTGTCCTATAATTTCCTGTTCCTTTCCACAGCCGTGCATGAGACGTCCAAGCGTCTGTCGCAGACGTTGCGAGACATCTACGAACCAGACTGGAACGGAGTGGAGGACCTCGCCGTCATTACAGAAGTACGTCCATAATGTGTCTTTGAGATGGTTTTAATCTGAGAGCTGATGAAATCACTTTTATTTCAGCAGGTCGGGTTAATTTCCAGGAAATGTTTGGTTTCTCCAAGCAGGTTCAAAGAAGCTTGATCTAAGTTACCATGAAAATATGAGGTACACCTTGCTTGGATCAGGTTGGACCACCTGCCTTCAGAACTGGCTTAATTCTTCGGGGCATAGATAAAACTAGATGTCGGAAACATTATTTTGGTTCATATTGATGTGACAGCGTCACGCAGTTGCTGCCGATTTGTCAGCTGCACACCCGTGATTAAAGTCAGACTAAAATTGATTAGCACGATGACGCCGTGGGTTGGGACCATAGACTCTATATTTATAGTGGGCGTAGTCATCGCGACGTCAGCCATTGGTTAGTGGACTGACGTTATGAAGCCTCGAGTTTGGCAATTTTGCCGTTGACATCTTGGATTATGGCCGTTTTTTCGCAAACCAATGAACGTAAATTACCATATTTGGAATGCGGAGGAGTGACTTAGAGATGCCACAATAATCTCTGGTAGTGGCAGCGACGTGTCAATCGCAGTAAGCCCGCCCTAAAGCATACTTCGCTTTCTGGCCAAATTATGGACTCTAAATTGGACTATAATTTACTAAAAGAATATCATGCTGTATTGAAGTAATAAATCAAGTGAGAAGTAGGCTAATTTTCTCATAGACTTCACTACAGTCTGACTTCTTCTTTCTACTGGAGGAGTCGCCCCCTGCTGGTCAGTAGAGTGAATGCAAGTTTTACGACACTTCCACACTGGCTTCACACGGCAGAACCTCGTCTGGTTGTGCAGCCGTTAGCTAGCAGCCATTAGGTAGCTAGTGGTGCCCAACAGAGAGACTCACGTGCAGCAGACCCGGCTACAGAGAAGCTCGTATAACAACACACAGAGGGAAAGCGACTTCATCCTCTACTCAAACAGACATTGCTCCACTATATCATTACGAAGCAAATAGTTGTTTGCTGCTATATTAATGCTCTGAATCCTGTACATTTTTAAAAACACTTTATTTCTGATACACTGCACAACATATTCATATCCTTTTTTGCTGAGATAATGTCCAGTATTTAGAGTCAATTGTTACAATTGCACTGATGTGATAACAACTGTGTCTCTTAGAGTGAAGACCTGCTGTGGAACGACTACGAAGAGAAGCTAAGTGACCAGATCGTGCGCACCATGGAGAACTACACAAGCCAGTTCCCCGAAGTCAAGGTAAACCGATGCTTTTTTGAACCCGAATCCGTTCTTGCTAAACTGCACGCATGTGCTAGAATGGCTTTTGGACCTCTTGGGTAATACCAGTCTGATTCATCCTCCCGCAAGTGGACCACATGTTCACTTAAGAAACTGTGTGTGTGTGTGTTTCAGGAACGCGTATCTAAACGCGGTCGCAAACTGGTGGACTACGATTCAGCGCGTCACCACCTGGAAGCGCTACAGAGTGCCAAGAAAAAGGATGAGGCCAAAATAACAAAGGTAGCATTAGTATTTCACATGGCACAGAAATGCCGATGTGACACGAAGAGTGTTGGCTGATAAGAGTGGTTTCACCGAAAGTCATCTAATTTCGGATTCTCGTCAACAGGCGGAGGAAGAGTTCAACAAAACCCAGGGTGTCTTTGAGGAATTAAATAACGAGCTGAGGGAGGAGCTGCCTGTTCTCTATCAGAGGTATGGTTGAAATGAACACGGTCCTATAGATAACACTCAGTGGAATCTCACATGGACGTTTTGAGTCACGATAAGAAAAGTAAAGGTAGAATATCAGTGTATGAATAAACACTGACGTCCATGTGTCCTGTTGGGTATTCCAGACTTACAAGACGTACCTCGGTTATTTGGAACATGCAATATGTGAGAAATTTGTGCACGTGAGAATAAGCAATTTATGTTTATTAGAATTTAGATAGTGGTTTTTAGGACTGTGTCCGGGTTTCACCTTTTTTTAAAACCTTTCCTTAGGCTTTCAGGTATTTTACGCCACGTATTTTTATTATTTTCTGGGAGATTCTATGCCGATATTAGATGGCAGACAGCGGAGATATTACATGAAACAAGTGGAGAGTGAGATGGGAATGAAATGCATAAGTCTGGACAAACTAACTCAACCTGCACAGGACACACTGCATTTTGTTTTCCACAGTCATTTCGGTTATTTCACCGTCTGCCATTTACGCCACTGAGGATAGTAACTTCCATTGATACCCTTTGGTAAATTGGTATAGCTACAGGTTGCTACTGGGGAAAACCAAAGCGCTGTCATCTTCCTGTTTTGGTTGCGCAACAGTTGAAATTGAGCCTTCATTTTCCTGGGAGATCGTACCCGGTGGCAGACAGAATTGTATAGTGAAAGTGAGGCTGATAGGGAACCATTCTAAATGGTATTATTCAACAGTTGTGCAATCAACATTTACTTCATAATGATAAGTTATAGCAAAGAGACTGTCTATTGCCACTTTAATCTGAACAAAACGTGCAAAAACATTATTAACAGGACCTGTTATACTATTCTTGACTAGAAGCTTTAAAAAAAACAAAAAAAACAACAACTGCAAGTCGCATGTGTAAATGTGCATTTCAGGCCTGTAAAAATGTACAAATGGAATTAGTTCAAGCAGATGTTTTTCCAGAAGGTGCGTGCGACACCTTAACTGAGCTCCATTTGTAATCCACTCAAGAATGGTATGTGAATGAACCGAAATATAAACTGAGAGCTGTCTTTGTGTCTGTAGCCGGATAGGTTGCTATGTGACGGTGTTCCAAAACATATCAAACCTGAGAGATGTCTTCTATAAGGAAATGAGCGTGGTAAGATAAGACACTTCCTTTTGATTTCCTCACTCTCATACTTGTCATGTGAAATACTGTTAGTAAAAAAAATTACTGTTAGTAAAAAAAAAAAAAACACCCTGAAAACTCTGTTCCAACTTTAAATAATGTTTAAGGTGTGTAATTTGGGTTGCAAGTTGGTTTGTGTGTTTATATTGCAATTGTGTTGCAGCTGAACCATGAGCTGTACAATGTGATGAAGAAACTGGAGACTCAACACTCGGGAAAAGCCTTCATCATCAAGGGTCTGGACAGGTAGGGCACTGTGTTGCACATGTTTCCTCATCTGTGGTCTCACCTAGTGAGTAAATTACACAAGACTATCTATCCGCCATGTTTTGGTTCAATATGCTGGAGTATTAATAAAAACTAACTGTTTTCTGGCTGTTCAGGTATATTTATAAAATGCTTTATGCATCTTTTTTATCTTCTTCAAATAGCATGACAAGCAAGTCAAAGAAGCGAAAGTCCCTGGTTATCTCCAACCCCATCCCTTGCAATACAGCTTTCCCAACCGACCACATCTCCATCCACTCTTCCACCGAAAACGGAAAAGACGGTGAGCCCTCTTCGCCCGTCCAACGAACTCAAAGCACCTCCGAGGAAACCGGCTTGCCAGAAGAAAGCAGCGCCTCATCCAAAGGAGTCAACTCGTCAGACTCCGATCTCAGCTCCAGCGGCACCAACACGCCCCAGAGCCAGTCGGTGTCCGACAATGAGACCAGTGACCGGTGCACAGGGAGTCAAAGTCCGGAGGAGGTGGAGGCAGAAGCCGACCTGGCTACGAACCAGTCCGATGACTCCGTGGTGGGTGTGCCAAAGTCAGAGGCTGCAAGTCAGGAAGTGTCCAATCCCTGTGATTCTACAGATGGCGCCCTGCAGAGTTCAGAGCAGGAGAACGTGAGTGACCCAACATCCGAGAGTCCAGAGCAGAATGTGAGTGACCCAACATCCGAGAGTCCAGAGCAGAATGTGAGTGACCCAACATCCGAGAGTCCAGAGCAGAATGTGAGTGACCCAGCATCAGAGGAGGCAGGGCCAAAACCTGCACCGGTCCCCGCCCCTCGCATCTCCTTCCGATGCACAGATAGACCCGCGCTCTTAGTCACTAAGAAGCAGGATGAAGAATCGGTCCAACAGGAGACAGAGGACTCCAGTTCCCACAATCCACCAGGCTTCCTTTACAAGGTATATAACTATGATTTAAAAGAGTACTCACCAATTTAGCATTGCACTCATATAATGTTGTCTGACTGAGTACCAAAATCTGAGACTTTGTCTTTTTTATTCAATACATTCTTATTCCTTGTCAAAAGCTGCCTACATTACCCACAACGCAATATGCTCACTTCTTTCTAACAACAAATCTCCCAGATCTTTTTACATTTTCAAAGTTGTAGTTTGTACAACTTTTTTTTCCCATATGCAGTGGTAGGCTACTCCCCAAGACCTGTAGACACACTGTGATGTATGAAACTGGTGGAGTCCCCCTTTAAGTACAGAGCTGGAGTCCGTGTGTTAGCTTAGTGTAAACAGCTAGCCTGGCTAAAGTTTAAAATGAAACCTACTAGCACCTTTTTTAAAGCTCACTGTATCTAATTTTTTTTATCCATACACAAACAGAAATGTAAAAACGAAAAAACAAGATGCTACGTCTTTAGGACATAGCCAGGTTTGGCTTGTTTCCCTCTACCTCTAGTTTTTTTGCTAAGCTAACATGAGATTGATATTGATTTTCTCAGCTCCCTCTCTTTTAAAGGAAACAAACAAGTATAATTCCCATTAACCACACGTGACAATTGCAGTTTAAGGTTGTGTAACAGTAGCACAAGTAGAGAGAAGAGTAGTGAAGTTAGCAGACTGATTCATACAGTGACACACAAATGGCTGGCTAAAGTTTGCTAGCTAACATTACCACCAAAAGCTCCTGGTCATGTCTTGTTTTAAAGAGAGTACTCCATCAATTTAGCATTTCTCTCATATAACAATGTCTGACTAAGGACCAAAATCAGAGAGATTTCAAAGTGAGGCCATGTAACTTCTGATAAACAGTGACCATGAGTAACAATTGCTGTATAATGTTGTGTAACAACAGCACAAGTAGAGCGAAGAGTCACACAGTTAGGTAGCTAACATTAGCCACCAGAAGCTACTGGTGATTCCAGAGCAAGGAGCTGGAAACCCCCCTGAATGTGTTTTATTGAGCAACAGTGTGTTTTATTGCTAATGAGTTCAACTTTTCATTCGTCAGATGAAACGTGTTATTTCCTCTTTTATTTATTTATTTTTTTAAAGAAAAGAAAAAGTTGCATAGTGTCACTTCAACAGACTGACTAATGCTTGTTTACATAATTGGACTAGCATAGATTTTTGAAAACATTATATGATTTCAAGTTAATTCAATGACGTTCAAAGTAGTTTACAGGCTGAGAAAACATGAAAACACACTATCCCATTGTAGTATACACATTAATACTGAATATAAAGAATTCTGCCTCCACTCTGATACAAAGTAGGTGAAGAGCATTCCCTTTGTGGTTGCTCACAATGTTTAAAAAAACAGCTTTGTGCTGAAAAAATAGTCCCTATGAAAACTGTTGCCAGTGTGTTCTCTGCATGTTTATAGGTCTTATATATCCAAATCATCAGAGATCATGAGTCTGTAAAGACACAAATCTGTGAGCACCACAAACGGAATATGTTTACCTCCAACACATCTCAGACATCTCCAAACCTGCAACTGTTGTTTACTAATTTAGGTGAACTGACCTTTTTTAAGTGAACTAATTGTTTTACACCAGGGGGTGGCGGTAGAGAGCCATGCAGCGTCCGAAGACGGCCTGCTCCAGTTTGAACAGGGAGACGTCATCATGGTGCTTGCTGACACTCAAGAGGTTTGTGTGCGTTCTTGTGTACTCTTGTTTAGCAACTCCAGACAAAGAAGATTACACATTTTCCTGTCAAAGTCTGTTTTTTTTCTATTTTGTTGGAGCCTTTTATGCATCCTGCTAGTGATTTACTTTTCATCACATCTGTTCTTCTTCTTTTTGAGTGATGACTTTAAATGTGTCCTGTGGGTAGCGGCCAGTGGTAGCGTCACACTGAGTTTGACAGCAGGAAATGTTTCAAATGTCTAAAATAAAAAAATATCTCTACTAAACATCAGGAGCCGTATTCACAAAATATCCCAAATCAAATAACACCGAAGATGGCGAATGATATTCCAAGTTCACCATCAAATGGCAGTGATGGTGAACTTGGAATATCTCAGCTGTGAGAGTTATTAATTTGTATTGGACATTAGTTTGGCAATAAATGAATAACGCTGATTTCATGGCCATCAACAGATTAGCTGCAGAAATAAGTGCTCCCCATCAAAGGACGTCAAAAACCTAATTGAACTTTGTTTCATGTATAAAATAATTTTTTTAAATGTATCAAACTAAATGGATTACATTTTTATATAAAATTTGTATACATTGTTTTTATATTTGATTTCTGTATATCAAATATTATGTAAATGCATGATTTCATGTAGAATTGAATTACACGTTTATTTTGATTTATAATTAAATCAATTCAACAAGAGAAATCTATTAAATTGAGTTTAATTTAATTTAATTTCTTTATTTGGTTTACAATTTAATGTCTACATTTTAAATCTACTCTGATCCAATCTAGTTATTTTTCATGCTCCTATGTATCTACGAACATTTCCCACTGACACAGACCAGTCACATCCTTCTCTTAGCTCAGGCGTCCTCTCTGTCTCTCAGCAGCTTTGTGAATGCCTCTTAAGAGGACACTCTTAGCCAGGGACTTAAAGTACCATTCAGAGTCCTAATGGTTAGAAAATGAAGTGTATGCAACCCAAGATTTCATTGTCGGCCTCTTAGAAAGCAGGAAATCACAGCAAAAGTAAGCCCTCGCTCAAAAAGCATCGGATCAGAGGGTGGATTTGTTTCCTCAAGATCTTACATGTGTTCTAATGTGCGTGTCTCACAGCAGGAAGGCCTGGTGAAGGGGATCAGGGAGGACAGCTGGAACCAGCACAGGGATCTACAAAATCACTCTGGGATCTTCTCGGAAAAACTCCTCCAGCCGGTTCAGGCAGAGTGAGGCAATAGTCACTCCTCAGTCTGTAATACTTTCTTCTTCCATTGAGCAGTTGGTGACTCACCCTCAATCTCTCTCTCTCTCTCTCACACACTCACAAACACACACACACACACACACACACACACACACACACACCTACACACACACACACACACACACACACACTCTCTCTCTCTCAAATGGAGTGAACCCATATGTTGTGGGTGCAGAAGCTGTGCAAACAGATGAGCACAAGTCCCACGTGGGACCTCACATGCTCTGATGTTGCAACTTTTGGAAGGAAAAGAGAACCAAAGAACATTTCGCAAGAGATGTTTGGATTGTTAAATGTTTCAGTATTTTTGTTCTTATTGCTTTTTTAAAAAAAGTCTTTCTGTGAAACACTGTGAAACTAAATTGTCTTTTTTATACTGATGCTGTGATCTTCTGTAAAATTTCCTAATAAAGTTATATATAAAAGAGAGAAGGATGTCATTCTGGTTTGAACATCTGCGAAGTCGAACACGGCAAATGCCGTTTATTCTGTTGACGTGGGAATGACCAATTTAAGAGAGGCGTAAGCTACAGCAGGTACAGAAAATGTGATTTGCATGTTGTAAATACAGGACGTTGTTGCTGCAATACTGCAGATAAACAGCTTGAGAAAGGACTACAGTGATTCACCACAATGGAATGTGCAAAATATTGTCAGGACCTGGAAACTGAGACACCCTGACTGATTGACTGTGAGGAGTTTATGGAAGAAAGGTCTGTCTTTTATAAAAAATAAAAAACACTCAGAGCAGGGACTTACTGCTAGTTTGGCAGCTTCACTATGTGGAAATTGGAAGTGTGTTAGAGATTCTACACAGCAGCAGACTATACACAGACACATCCAGCTGGTTGAGTGCAGCTACGAGGCGGCCCTCTATCATGGGTTTTCAGACTGATTGCTGTGATTGACTGGTTGTGTGTAGGCTTGGGTTGAGGTGCGGTTACAGGGACTGTCAACACGGCAGTATCACACACTTGGTCTGAAAACAAGACTTAAAAAAGATTAAACTTCTATTGCTGTGGTGTTTACAACGCTGGGCTTTTGAGTGAACAGCATGCAGGGTTGGTCATGCTGGTTGTTTTGGAGAGTTAAAGTGACGGAGCGTTCCTTTACCTCAAAGAGAAATAACATGAATTAGGTGTACATAACTGTCATTGCAGGTTATTGTAAGGCATCTCTTTCAAGCTTTATTGACCAAAACCAAACTTTTGGTGTTAAAAGTTGTAGTTCATTGCTGTGCTGGTAACCAATCAATTTCCTTAAATACCTAGCGTCTACAGCTATGCTAACCGGTCTGTTAGGCTGTAGAGCAGTGGTCGCCAACCCGTCGATCTCGGAGACTTTCCCTGTCGCTCTCCAAAATTAAATAAAAATATATTCAGAAACACATTAAAAAATAAAAAATAATAATAAGCTATACAAATTGTCAATATTTGTGTTTTTGAAATATGGAATCACCCAGTAATATGTGTAAAATATGATATCTGCGGTAAATGTATGCTTTTCCTGCTCATCCTCTCCGCCTGTCTGCTCGTCTCAGCTGGCTGGGGCGCTGGAGAATCTGCCCCAAAGAGCTTCATAAAGTCTATGAAGCAGTTTAGCCAATGATGCTTTAATGCTGCTTAAAGATATAAATGAGTGACATACAATTTAGCCAATCAGCGTCCTCAAATAGATTCAGTTTGGGACAGATTTCGTTCTGCCCAAAGCTGCGCGTTCTCGTCGGGACTAGTCTCTACAGGCGAGCGCCAGCGCGAGCACTGCTCCTCCAAGACCCGTTTGAGAGGAGAAACTACAGCTGAAAGAGCTGATCCCAGATCAGCCTGACCTCACAATCAGACAGCAGACTAGCGGGAAAGGGAAGCAGTACAAGAAGCTTCTCTACTAGCTGTACACCAGACAGGTTTGACTAGCTGGATGACATCATGCTAATAACTTATTTAGCTTTTTAAAACAACGGGGACAGATCCAGCATGGACAGTTAGGGAGTGAGGGACATGAAGCACCTGTCTGAGGAATGGATATATAGTTATAAATAAATAATTATACACGTGTGTGTGTGTGTGTTTTATATTATAGTGAATATTATTATATGATATATATATATATTATTATATTACACTGTTTTACATGGTACACATAAAAATGGCCGCAGCTCTGACCATCCTGCTACGTGAATTTTAATGGGAATGACCATGCTCACGATGACGATGCTAACAGGCTAACGTCAAGCTGGTATAACATACACCATCTTCACCATCATATTTTAGCATGTTGGAACGCTATTGCTAACATCTGCTAATTGGAAATGTCAGTGGTTTAACAAGTATTTAGTTGTAAACCAAAGTACTGGACGAATTAGAATTTTAGTCTGATGATAAATTCATTCAAAACCACAAATGTGAAAGTCATGGTGGCACTCTGGGAAATTCAGCTAATCACCAAAGTCGTAAGAGTTCATTCTCTGGGCACCATAAACATCTGTACCAAATTTCTCGGCAATCCATCCAGTGGGCGTTGAGATATTTCTGTCTGGGGCGACTGGCTCAGAAGTTGGAGCGAGTCGTCCCTCAATCAGAAGATCGGCGGTTCAATACCCTGCTCATCTAATCCATGTTGGTGCGTCCTTGGGCAAGACACCTAACCCCAAATTGGTGTGAATGGGTGAATAACATGTATTGTAAAAGTGCTTTGAGTAATCAGAAGACTAGAAAGGCGCTATATTAGTACAAGTCCATCCAGTGGTGACCAAAGTCATTGCCATCCTTTGAGCCATGTGGCTTGCAATTTAAGCGTTCTGCTCTGGACCATTCGATAGAGGGATTAGATTGACCCTTTACATACATTCAGTATCTATCTTCTGTGAAACGAGCACTTAGATTAGCTATTCACATTGTGTGGCTGATTGGGAGACGTTAATGTCTATGGGCATTGTAAGAGCCACGAACAACTATTTGCTGATTAAACAAACCTGTTTCAGCGCAGTCGACAGCAGCTTCTGATCATGTGACACAATCTCAATCAGCAGATTATCGAGCGTCAAAGTTCATCCAGCTAAAAAAAACATCTAGTGAACTAATGGGCCGTCCAGAGTTTTCAACATTTTCACGGTCGTACAAAGCGTACGACGACGGGGGACGGGGGACGGGGGACGGTTATCCCCTTCGAAACCTCTTTGTCTGTGAAACCTGGCCTTGGCAAAAAAAAAAAAAAATAATGTTGGATACATATCTTCTATATACATATTATTGTGTTTGTGTCTATAGTTGGGACTCCTAAAATCTAGACCACTGTCATGTAATGTGATAAAAATGTTGATATGTACTACTTTGGGGGGGGGGGGGGGGCGTCTGGAAAAGTAGTACTCTTTGTACTACTGTGAAAATGTTGATAACTTTGGATGACCCCTAAGATAACGGGATATGATTGAAAGTGCTTTAGAAAAAAACGCTACTAACAAACCACCAGCTGCTATTTTTTAAGAATGAACTTTGAACCTCAAATTTTCATCACATTCTCATTCACTGATGGATATTTCTGCATAGAAAATGTTGAGGAAGCAAGGTGCAGGCAAGTCTATACCAATGATCTTGTTGTTCGTGACCTCCGGTGATCAACGAGGTCCTGAAAAGGTGAGGTAATCGATAACTTTAATGCAATAGCTGGGGTCGATGGCTTGGAGGCAGGAATAAAGGTTGGAGTGAAAGCGTGCCTGGGGTCTCTTCTGTTTCAGATGAGAATGTACTGCAGTATGACTAATTCAAAGTCTCTCTTATTGGAGTAAACCTTCATTCTGCACCATTCCTGCTTCATGAAATCACCGTAGTGACAAAGGGACTTAGTGTAATACTGGCCCGCCTTCTCTCTTCGCCCCTGATTCCTGGAAGATGAGCATGAGTCAAAGCATCAGTTCAAGTCGCGAAGTTTACTTTTTCTTTTTTTTCGTTTTGTGTGTGTGATTATCTTATGAAATAACATCTGGATATGAAGTGGTTCATAATTTACAGGACCTCTGATTCACAGCTGTTGTTTTTTCCAATGAAGCGCAGAAAACATTTTCCTCCTCTGGGACGTTTTCCTTAACACAATCCGAAGATGTTTACAACAACCAATAGCTCTTTTAACTCACAGGAAGCCTTTTCAGGTGGATGTCGGCATGGTTACTGTTTGATAGCAGCAGCTGAGGCTTTTAAATTTACAAAATAAAACAACTAGACAAATGAAGTATTTACGTTGCATTTACTTTCTGAGCATACCAAAACTTTCTTGACAGAAAAAACTATCTGGTTTCATTCTTTCTGTCGCGGTGAAAATGTGCCAGTAGCTGAAGGATTGACGGAGAAACCAGACATTGGTGTAGACGGAATCTCAGTGGAATATCTTTCATGCAACCGGTGGGAATACTCTGCGAAAGATCAGGACAGGGGCAACCGCACACAAGACTCCCCTTTTTGTTAAAAATCCAACAGTAACTGAGATTGTGTTATTTATAGAGTTGCTCCGTCACCGAGAGGTTCATATTGGAAGGTGATAGCCACAGTGGAAGGCTCCGGGCTGTGCTCCAATGTGAATATAACGCATTGTTACTTTATCAACGAGGGGCCTTGATCCAGCACGAGGCGCGTTTCGTCTCTGCGGGCCTCGTGCTGCTCTGCTTGTTTGCGGTGCGAGTTTTCCTCGCGGCTTCCTCTGGGGAGCAGGCGCACAGGTTACACGGGGCTAACTGCTGCATTAGCTCGGGGGGCCGTTAAGAAGTAGCGTTGTGTTGACGTGGCGAACGATAGATAAACTCGGAAGAGGTCCCCTGGAGGGCTATGGAGTTTCAACCACATTCCTCCCCAGCAGAACTTTCACTTTACGCAAATGCATATGTTACCAAATCTAGGGTGCACGCTCATACTGCTGTATATGTATGAATATTTTCAGCAAAATGAAAAGTCCACCCAAACTTTGACTGTCTGCATAGAGCGTGCGCTTTCAGAAAGCTAAAGGATTGCAGAAACATGGGTATGAATCATGTGAAAAACCATGAATGGATGAGAAAGTTACTCCCTGGGGAAATGTTTAATCTGAATGTCTTCCTGTAACTATACTCTTTTTCCTCTTTCCCAAAGGAAGATAAGGGGTCAGGGAAAGGTCAGAGGTCATGCTCAGCAACACAAAAACCTCCACCGTGGAGGTCCAGTAGGGTGGATGTGTGCGGACAGGAATTTGATCAAAGGTCCTTCAGTCTAATAACAGTAGTCCAACCTACAACACCACCTCCCTGCGTGTTGTGCGTGTATTCTGCTGTCTTTAAAGATACAACTTTTAAGAAGCAGCCACATGCTCCAAACAAATATTAGGCAGAATTTCACTTCTACAACTGGGTCCATACAATCTAAATTTAGTCATGAGTTATAACACCTACTGACTAATAGCAGGGCAAAAATACGTAGAAACAAATCAAACAAATCAAAGTGCAATTCAAAGTGCTTTACAAATGAATGACAAGACAAAAACAAGACGGAAATGGAGAGAAGATGATGAGATTAATGTAAACGAAATCAAGAAAAAATAAATGTATAAATATATAATTGATAAAACAAAATAAAATAAAATAAAATACAAAACTAAATTAAATGATCATGGTAAAAATGAATAAATACTAAAACCATAGCATAAAAGCACCTAAGACACTGTGTAAAATCAGACTTCTGTGTGTTTGTACCATTAACTTGGGCCTCTATGGTCCTTTATTTATTAGGATGTTAGAATGAGGTATGTAATGAAACAATAAGAGTCCGGGAGTATAGATTAGATCTAGATTGGATTACGTAAAGTGTGTGGAAATGTTTGGATGTTTGTATGAGAGACAATGTTCTCCGTGTTAAGTTATCTTGGACAGGTTGGTCTGTGGAGTAGTCTATGGGATGTGTGATGGAGAGACGAAAGACATAGTTAGTTTGTTGCAGTAGTAATAAATATATGCTGTAACGATTTATTATAATATAATAGTAATAATGATAATTAAAGAGGGAAAAGAAAAAAAACAATTATATAATTTATGTAGAAATAAATAAACCAAATACAAAAAACTAAATAATAATTATAATAACATAAATAAAAAAACAAAAACAAATGTACAACACATAATAGGCCTAATCCAATCAGAATCCCACTGTGTGTGTGGGAATGTGTGCACCTAGTGTACACCTTGTTAGTTTGTTTATGGGTTTAAATGTGAGTGACATAAAAGAGAAAACATCTAGCATTTTCGTTTTGTCCTCCCCGCCCCGAGGAAACTACTTCGCTAACTGCTAACCGCTAACTGCCGAACGCACTCCTCGCACCAAAGTAGTTTCCTGGTGGCGGGGAGGACAAAACAAAAGTTTTTCTCGTTTCCTGCTTCGACCTCTCATGTTGGACCGGGGACAGACTGGTCGCCTCTCGTGGAACACGTGGTATTACAAGACGGGACGGGCCGGAGCTAGCTGGCTAGCATGCTTGTGTCTCTGAAACTCAATACATAGACTTTGACATTCTTCACATTACACCTTAAGGGTTGAGAGTTTTTGTATTCTCGTAGTGCCATTGAGCTGCTTTTCTATGAAAGGGTCCCCATTTTGTTTATCTGGTGCAATGGTTTGACAGTCTACCTCTGATTCATAGGCGGTGGCAACCTTCCGAGTAATGCAGCAATGAGCCAGAAAGATAGGGAAGAAAGAGACTGCAAGCTAGCAAACATGGATGTAAATTATCTGGACTTAACATACTTAAAAAAAGAAACACAAGTTTTGTAATCCAGTGACTGATCTCTTACCGGCCTTAGCGAACATAATAAAGTCATGACCCTAGGTATCTGAACGTCTGGAGGCACACATTAGCAGCCATGTTGTTTTTATTGTGGTAATCCTGCTGCTTCCCGTATGTGTGTGTAGGTGGCGTTGGGCACGTACGTGCGCGGAGGGAAGAGTGCCCTTTTCTCCATCATTCAGTGCTCGAGACAACACACAGACACTCCTCGTAGGTGTGTGTTATGTCTCTTATCACCTATACTCTGACATAGCGCAGACAGTCTTGTGTGTGTGTGTAAAGGGGGGGGGGGTTGGGAGGTAATTTTGGCTGCGAAAAGACATAAATAAAATCCCCACACATGGCTGGCGAGTTGAAAAAAAACTTTTATACTTAACAAGCTTCCGCGTAGCAAAATAATGGCAGAAACACTGAAATAGGTGTTCCGGCGTGCTTCTTTTCTCAGGCTTTTTCAATTAGCCTGCAGATGTAACCACCTCAGCAGCTCTTTGAGCTTTTGCAGCTTCAGCGTGCTCCTTTTTCCACAGTCTTGAGCCAAATCAGTAAGGGTCACCCGCGTTCACTTTTTTCCTCTTTTAGTTTTTTCTGTCTTTGAAAGTAAAGTAAAACAACAACAGTCCACAATGAGGCAAAGAGTCCATTCATCAGACAGTAATCGATTCCCCTCAGAATCTGCTTGATCTTTCTTTATCGTGACTACTGCCTCTGGTTTGCGGGCCAGTGTTCGCTGCAGAGGCTTCGTGTTTGGCTCCAGTGTTTGACCCTCTGTGAGGTTACAAGTGTCGTTCGTTCCAGTCAAAACTGAAACTTCCTCTGAGCTGAGTCTCCATTTCCAATTTCAAACCCTAAGTCCCATCAAGATAAAAAAAACAACGGATGCTTGATTTGGACCGGGGGAAAGTGTTTTTATCCGATAAGTAAGTTTAAATATACACAGCCAGGGTTTTGATGTCATAAGAAAGTGGCGATTGGATGGGGTATTGCTACCGTAACTTGACATATTTCAAGATGTTGGGACATAAGGCTCAAAAGTTCAGTAAAGGGTGAGTGACACAGAAATATGTATTGCTGTAGCTTGTGGCTACTTTGGTTGTTAAAGCAGGGGTCTCAAACTCAAGGCCCGCGGGCCGAATGCGGCCCGCCGCGTTATTTTATGTGGCCCGCGAATCCGCCAGCAAAAAAAAAAAAAAAAAGTTAAAAAAGAATTTAATAAAACATTTTAAAATTAAAAGTTAGACTTGATATTAAAAATATCCCCATAGTCGAAATTATGAGATAGAAAGTCGAAGTTATGATAGAAACTCAAAATGATGAGATAGAAAGTCATAATTATGAGATAGAAAGTCAAAATGATGAGATAGAAAGTCATAATTATGAGATAGAAAGTCGAAGTTATGAGATAGAAAGTCATAATTATGAGATAGAAAGTCGAAGTTATGAGATAGAAAGTCATAATTATGAGATAGAAAGTCAAAATGATGAGATAGAAAGTCATAATTATGAGATCTTAAACACAGCAGTCACAGAAGCAGCTCTTTGGCTGGTTACTCTACATTTGATATGTAAATGGGTTGTGAGTACATTGAAGACTACTTTAAACGTGGCTTTACAACAGATGAAATACTTCACGTGGGATTGTGCAAACGCACCCTTGAAAGGATTTTAAGCATTGAACAAAGTTATTGTAATAACTTGTGTTTGATATTTGTCTTTGATATTTTCTTTAATAGTTTGATAGAGTAATGTGGGTTTCTTAACCCTAAATTAAAAGGATTTAAGTTATAATAACAGAAATGTGCTTAAATATATTTTTACATTCATATAACTGCATGTACAATATTTTAACACTTGAATAAACAATAATCAAATGCAGAGACAGGAGTAGTTACTTTTACACACTCTTACATTTACAACCGGCCCTTTGAGGGCAAACATGATGCTGATGTGGTCCCAGAGTGAAAATGAGTTTGAGAACCCTGTTTTAAAGGTACAGTGATGTTGCAATATTGAAAACTATAGCCAGAAAGGACCAAAAGTAATTTTTTAATAAGACTATTGACATGTACAAATTATTTATTTTATTCTAATTTTGCATGTTGTAGTACATTCGCTTTGAAGTTGCATTATTTTTTGGCGTCTGGAGACAGTAGAACAAAACACTAACATATTAACACCTCAAAAAAGAAGGTGTTAGCATGCAGCAAGTCCAATATTCACTCTCTTTTTTATGTCTGTTTTGGTCTCCACCAACTGCCAAGAGAGAATATCTAGACGTTTAGCAGCTAACTGCTCCAAGAGTTAACGAGTGGCTAACTCTGTCTGGCTCAGGCTGTACTGGGTGTGTAGCATACAGTGGGTTAGCAAAGCTTTTTGCTGCCTGTTGCAGCTGGAAACAGTCTTTGCAGCAATATTTTCTGAATGTACAAAAACGTGTAATAAGTCAGTTAAAGTAATTCTAGGTGTATATGGTTGGTAGTAAAAGGGATTGCTATAGAGGGACATCATCTGGGATATTATTGTAACGATTTTGATGTTAAATCAGCAGTTACTTCACCAGGTAGCTCTCAAGTTTAAGAACCAAATAATAAAGCATTATTAGTTCTGAATGCTATTGACCATCTTAAAAAAAAACTGGAGTAACACTAAGAACTTGAACAGAACGGTTGTTCAGTGTTGAGGCACGGCATGTTGCAGTGTATACTTCCTGCCAACAGAGATCAATAAAGGTCACAGACTGCTTGATCACTTTTTAATCAGAGGTAAATCTTAGGCAAACTATATTGCATATGTTAACTAATATTCTTTGTGTAACAACTACGGTACACAAAGCTTTTGATTGGTTGAGGGTGATGGAAGCAGGACACAGCTAACTCAACTGAGCTGAAGTCTTTTATTCAATAAATTAATTCAAGTTCAATTGATTCTAAGTTGAATGAGTTAAACACCTAGCATCCAGCACATTACTACATCAGCTGGAATTTGTTAATTTACAAGGGAAACCAACTGTTGCATTATCAGTCGCTACAGGCTAAGTTTACTGCCGTGTGGAAATCTGTATTTACGGAGAGAAAACTCTCTTTGTTCAAGTTCCTGTTGCCTTTGGCAGGTAAGGTAGAATCTTGACTCACCGCTCTTTAAATGTGGGACTTTATACACACACACACACACACCCACACACATTACCACGAGGAGACCTACACATAATCACGTACTGTATGCTCGCCTGCCTGTCAATCTGCCATGGCTGCAAGTTCAGTTCCAGCAAAGTGACGAGAGACAGAGCTGAAGATGGATGTCTGTGGGCTTTCCAGGTTTAGTCACACTGAATTCTGTCCAGACTTGTAGAGTATGTTAGAACATAACCGCAACCTTCTGACAGCGAGCAGCACACTGAGATGATTTCTAGTGTTTTCAAGATATGGCTGATTTGTTCACAATTATCACTGCACTGCTTTCACAACTAACTCCTTCTCATTCTACTTACACCGGACGGACTGAGCATGTAAAAGATGCCATTAAAGGGCAAGTGTGTAGGATTTGGGGGCATCTAGTGGAGCGGTTGAATATTGCAACTCTTGGTACTCTTACCGCTGTTAGTTGAGAACTATGGTGGCCTTCAGGTAACATAGAGCAACGCATCCTCATACGGTTCGTATGATATCTTACAACATGATACACTCCTCATTCGGAAGCCAGCAACACGTGTCAGTTTACGCTTGTTACATGCATACGGTCAAAATAAACTTCCGTCTTCACAGGAAACAACTCAGTTAGGTTTAGGCAACAAAACTACTTGGTTAGGTTTAGGAAAAGGTTGTCGTTTGGGTTAAAATAACTACGGAAGTGTAGTTTCCGGCCCCAGATGTTTTCAGCTCGGTTCTATTTAGTGTCCCACTAAATAAAGCACCGGAACTGGCAACCATCGTTCACATTGGGCTGTAAATTTAAAGAAAATAAAAAATCACAACAATCTTGCATAAATGGTAATCCCATAATAATTTACAATGTGTTTATTATACTTGATGATGATTTTTTAGTTTTTGTAATTTCCGTATCTTACATTAGTCTAATAAAAGAGTGGAGTTGTGTCTTGGGTTTTTACAGCGTGTACCGCAGTCTTGTTTCTTTGGGGACCAGACTGCCTGGTAATATTTAAAGCTCCACCCCAAATGAGGTTGCAATCACCCCCCCTCCCTCTCTCCCCCTCTGTCTTGCCTTCCTTTACATTTCACTTATGCACTCTGGATCAACACACCGGACCTGTCGCTGGAGCTGAAAGTGGGGGGTTGGATTTAATATTCAGGACACCAGTTTATGATCACCATACATTAAAGGAGCAGCACGGATGATGCGTTTTGCGCTTCGGCCATTCGATGAAAGAGGAGACGCGCAAAAGAAGAGATGGGCACCGTTCCTGCACTTTCACCTACCCGGTCGTGGGGAAACCGCTGTCGTCGCTCCGCGTCGGTCGGACCTGTAGCTGCGGCGGCGGTGGTGGTTCTGGCGCAGCTGTGCGCCGCTTTCAACTTGGACACGGAGAGACGCGTCGTTTTCACCGGACCGCGGGGGAGTTATTTCGGCTATTCGGTGGAGTTCTTCGGCAACTCATCCAGGTGAAAGCCGTCGATGCAGCATCGCAGAACTTGCTGCCACTTTGGCAAGACAGCGGGAGAAAGTTTGCAGCATTGTGTACAGTTCAAAATCACTGGTTTATTATAGCCTGTATAATATCACTGTAGGGAATATATGACTGAGGGATTAACTGGACTCTTAGTGGTCTCTTATACCTCTCTATTTACAATATCTTAGTTGTGTGTCTGTGCTTCTAAAGAGTCATTTCTGCAGACATACTTCATATTTTTTATATTGTACAATATCTGTGTATTCTTATAATAGCCCATTCCTATAAAACCTGCAGGTTTTAATGTCTATGAACTAAAATAAATGTAGCCGCCTAATTTAAAAACAAATACATTTTACCTACTATACATTACAAAACAAAACAAAATACAACATGTTAAAGTTAGATATTAGTCTGTTGAATATATTTTATGGTGAAATGGAAATGCAAAGTACAAAGTTAAATGCCTCTCATATAGGCATACATATCTCTCTCTCTCTCTCTCTCTCTCTCTCGCTCTCTCTCACACACACACACACACACACACACACACACACACACACACACACACACACACACACACACACAACACACACTGGATTCCAGCCCACTTGTGTGATTGGAAACAGACATACAAGTCTGTGTTTGATTCAGAGAGGAGGGGGTTAACCCACAGCAAAGTAAGACATATGCTAATCTTCCTCTGAATATTTACTAAAGGGACACTTGCGGGTTTCCTGCTGTTTTGTTTGTTCTGTTGACAGATGAGGAGCTGTCGAGTGAGATAAAGTCAAAGATCAGACATGTTCTTTTTCCTTCACACACAGCATGCAGGCTATACCGTCACCTGTTTTGGCTCATTGAGAAAACTCTCCTGTGGGCTCTGATGTGGAACACACGCACACGTCATAATCCAAAAGTGACTTGGATATGAATGAAGTGTGATGTAGCTCTCATCTGACTGTGGACGATAGCTTTATGGTTCTCTGTTAGGCTAATTGGCTATACATTGTCATTCTGTGCCTCTCGTGTGATGCCATTACATTCAAGTCAGAGCGATGCATCTGAATTTACAAAAAAAGTATGGTTATATAAATATATGGCGTGACAATCTAGTATTTTACATTTTACGGAAGTTGATATTTTTTCATCCGTCGGTACATAAAACTTATAGTTGAAGCGATACTTTGTAACATTTAAAAAAGAGAGATTCTTCCTCTTTACATTTTTTAGTCATAACCAACACAATGCACCCTTGCTCAATTCAATACAGTCAGGGGTTTTACTCTTACAGCGTTGGTCAGAAGCTTTCGGTAGCTTATGTTAGCTAACATTAGCAAACTTTAGATATATATTTCTGTGAGACTGTTTGCTAATTTTACTACTCTTCGCTACTCGTACTTACTGTTACGCTATGTTTTGCTATTCATCATCATCCCATAATTGCCACTTGTTGCCAAAGTGGCTGTTGTTTAGCAATTACTATATTCTTACTTTAAACTCGACAAACTGTTAGCTAGCTAGCTAGCTAAATAGCAGACAGCCACCAGTAATGCTAACCTGCAACCACAGTTATCTGTTAGCATAAATCAGATGTAGATACACCAAGTAATGTAAGTCATTTAGAAATACAGGTACTTTACTTGAGTATTTATATTTTAAATTGACTGCAATTTTAAACGTTGCTACAGTAAAGCTTATAAAATATTTTTATTTTGCTGAAACAGAAAGTAACGTTAGCCATAAACGCTTGTGTAATGGAGTTAGGCGCAGTGTCACCTGGACTTAAAACAATACATTTTCATAATTTTGATACTTAAAGAAGTATTTTCCTTACATGGTACTAATATGAACTCTTTTTTTTTGCCCGTCTTGAAGACATTGATGGCTAGTTGACCACATAGCCTACTGCTTTACTACAGTAGCTCTAGAGTTAACCGTCTAACAAGCAGATTGAAACATAGAACAACCTGATTTATTACTTTCAGTGTATTTACACCTGTTGAGACAGTCGTAATACATTTTTGGCTCGTCCAGCCAGAACACCCTCTCAACCAGCTGTTTACATCTGCTGTAGCTGAAGAGCTGCGGATCTCTGTAGGATGATTTACATCACCTGAAAGCCCTTCTGAGGTGATGACATAAATCTAGCGTATCGGCTATTAATCTGCTTATGATAACCTGCAAAAAAGTGCTCAGATCTTTTCCATAGACAGTAACTCCCAGTTACACTTTATCAGCTGTCTTATCAAATATTGTATTTTTTACTCCACTAAACATACTTGATAACTTTAGTTACTAATGACTTTGCCGATTGGTTAAGGTATGGTAAATTCACAAGCTACTCAACAGCATAGAAAGTAAAGTAAAATTAGCTTCACCTTTACCAGCTGCAACATTAAAGTGATGAACACATGACTGTATCAATACGCGTAATCCAATAACACACATTTTTCTGCATAATTAGTACTTTAACATTTGGTACTTGAAATATATTTTGATACATTTTTGAATGCAGGACTTTTACTTTTCACTTTTATTTCTTCATTGCAGTATTGCTACTTTTAATCAGTACTTCTTCCACCACTATCCCTCACTAACATCCTCAAGGGTTCACAGAGTAACATCAATGTTGGTTTTAATGAATGTAGATATTTTCCTGTGAGGAAATTGGTTAAGACTCTCTCAGTTTGCTTAACTAAGCTTCTGGCAGTTAGAGGGCATGTTGTTGAGTCATTACTGACATGTTGATTTAGACTAATTTGTTCAGACTAAGCCCCCCCCTTTTGCCTCCAGTAGTTTTGCTCAAACCGAACAATACAACATTTAGTTTCTGACCAAAGTCATGCATTTTGACAGTTTACAACTACGGTTGAACATCGTCATGTGAATCTAGCGGTTCTTGTTCTGTGGTGGGTAAACCACGCGGCGGGAAAAAGGATTCCTTCCTGAATGAGTTGGATGTTATTTTTCCTGCTGATGGGATGGTTTCTGCTGGTTGTCATGCACTCGGACAATTACTACACTGTTTAGCTGTAGGGAGCCTTGTTGAGAGTTGCTCCTGTTGCACACCATGCCATCTCTGTTTTTACTGTCTCAGCACACATTTCCAGTCAATAAGTCTGGTTGACGAGGCAGGCATCAAGTGAGTTGGAAGGGATGGTTCAATATTGTACATCAAGAGTAAACTGGCTTTATGGCTCTTTGGCCATGTCTTTTTGGCAAAATCCACCGCTTTGGTCCAGACTGGATTATTTATGTCCCCTTCAGGTTGAATCCTACTCAATTTGGTGACTTTTCCTCTAGCGCCACCATTAGGTCAAAAGTTTCTCCAATACTGTTTTTTAGGACCAAATACCTTCCAAAACGAATGACATTCCCGCCAGCTTCACCTGTGCCTGTGTTTAGAGCAAATTCGTAAATGTTAGTGTGCTAACACGCTAAGCTATAATGGGGAACATTTACCTGCTAAACACATGGATGTATAAAGATAACTGGATGTGGCAAAAAAAAGAAAAAGGTTTGACTTCTGGGTATAAAATTACCCTCTTTGTCTTCTGCATCTATGGGCCCATAGAGCAAGCGCACTAGCGTTACCTTTAACCCCGCCACTCGGGCTCGGGATAATTTACATGAACGGGGAAGGAAAATAACTCTGGATTTGGCTATTAGTCTATTGTAAAACTTTTAGGACCTAATGATTTCAATACCCACTATGCAAGTGTTA
Organism: Leptoclinus maculatus; assembly: GCA_032191485.1. Lineage (NCBI taxonomy): Eukaryota > Metazoa > Chordata > Actinopteri > Perciformes > Stichaeidae > Leptoclinus > Leptoclinus maculatus. The sequence goes on from JAVDOI010000006.1 coordinate 23,213,799, forward strand.
GTGCTGGGAAGTTAATTAACTTTCAAAAAAATGTATCCGCTGAGTAACAGACTCTCTTTCCCAATGTATTTTTGGGCCCAATGGCATCATGTGATGGACCTGGACGGTGTATTTCCATGGTTTGGCCACTATGTAAAATCAGCTTTAACGCCCAATGCTCTTCCTGGAGTCTTGACTAAACCTCCCCATGCTAGCGATGTCATTGTGGGCATGTTAGCATGCAGATATGGGCATTTAGCTGTGCTTATGCCCAGCCTCTCAGAGCTGTTAGCATGTCTATAAACTCTTAGTCTTGTTTGAGTGTACTTGATTTTGTCACTTTCCCCTTATAAACACACCACAGACCCACAACATACATCTATAGAATTAGTCTGTAGCATGAAAATGGGACGCAGATGTTGAAATCCTGCGACCTGATGTCAGTGAACCTCTTTATGTTTACCAACCTGTGAGCTCTACATTAAAGGCCACCAAAGAGCTAATGTTACCTTCACAATTTTACTGCACAGCCAGTCACAGTCAATGCATGTGTCTGGTTTTACTCCTAAATTTCAAGAGTATCTTGATCCGGTTATTATATTAGTAATAGAACCAGATTTAATTTGGTCAATTAAGCAAATGTCTAGAACAGTGGATATTTTTGTCCAGCTTATATTGTAGCGCAGCTTTAATGTAAGTTAAGCCAAAAGTGCACATTTGACTAAAATACTACTAAGAAATCACACTAATTGAGTGTTGTGTCAGATTATTCTGGGCCACCCACATACGTTTGAGTGTAATGAATGTATTTACATGCAAACCAAACAAAACTGATATTCGGGTTGGGGTTTCTGGCTCATACAAGCATCATAGCCTGTTTATCAGAGCAAGCCAGATAACATCTTGAGAAACTTGAACTGGGTTAGCTTGGCTACAGGGGCTCTGATGGTTCCATGGACATTCATTACTGAATGTACTGGAAGGTCATATCAGTATTATGTGCCCCTTAAACTGAAGCAATATGCTTAATATAAGGTTTGAGAAATTCAGCTAAAGCCATTGTCCTTCATTAAATTGTTTCATTGAAATACCTTAAGAGGTCTGAAAGGGTATAACTATTCCGTATTTTAGAGAAAATTAGATAATAATAATAATTTTTGTGTAGAGGAAATGTTTTGAGTAGATTATGATGCGTAGGAACAGTTAAATTAAGTAAGACCTACCATTTGAATAACGTGGCTATGTAAATGCATTCACTGGAGCTCATAAATACTTTAAAAAAATGACATGTTGCATCTTTGACCTGGCCATGCCTCTAAGTCATTCCCCTGTTTGCAGATGTTCCTGTTGAACGTGAGTTAAAGGAAAGGAATCCTTATTTCAGGTCTCAACAGAAGCATCCATCATCCCGATCCTGATTCACATCATGTTGTCGAGGAGGCTATTGTTGGCTTTTAAGTTTCCGTTACAAGTGCTTTTAATTGACTCTTTCAATTCAACACATGCAGAGATCACAGGGGTGGTGGGGTGGTAGTCACGGATCTTTGTAAGAGAAGGCCACTGAAAGCCTGCACCCTGGTCGGCTAAGTGGCTGTGGAGTGAGTGGTTTATAAGGAAAGCTTATCCAGCCATGTACATATTCCTCTTGTGCTCTCCAGACATTTCTGGGGGATGGGGGGGAAGTACAGAGTCGGTCTGATCTCTGCTAATGTCATCAGTCACCAAAGTCTTAAATTATGCCATTCGCTCTGGGCCAGGACTTTTTTTAGCAGGGCTGTCTGAAAACCTTGAAAGCTGATTTGTAACACACATATATACACACACACTCACCATAAATTTGGATTCATTACCAAAAATAACATTAAAATCATCACATCTTTGTCTGGCCAACTAAACAAAAAGAACAGCCAAACAATGAATGAATGTATTCAGTAGCCTATGCTATAAAAAGAGCTATAATATTTGCACTACTTCTCAAGTTTTATGTTGTCACACTATGACTCGTAATCATGTAGCCAACTGTTGTAATTGTTGCAATGCAGAAAAGTTGGAGCAAGCTAACTTTAAAGGGATAGTTTGGATGTTTTGAAGTGGGGTTGTATGAGGTACTTCATCCATATTCAGTGTAATACTTACAGTGGATGACTCCCCGTTTGGAGAAACAGACAGGAGTACGAGCACAGGAGCAAAGCAATGTACAGCTGTAGACGGGGGCAGCAGCAAAACATATTTCATACACCTAAAAAAACCCACTGTTTCTCCAAACTGGGGGCTTGCTGACCGCCATCTACTGTAGGTAATACACTGACTATGGACTATGGATAAGTACCTCATGCAACCCCACCTCTTTAAAGCTGCACTAGTCAATATTAAACAATGAATTAGATAACTACTCATGTTGTAAAAGGGGTTGAAAGTGACACATCCGTATTAGCCGGTTCTGCAGTCCCTGTTAGCGTCTTTCATCTTAATGTTTTGGTTTTTACGGCCCACAAATCCCCTTTTTTGGTTCACTCTCACAGCTCGTGTCAGCATTGTTTCCAGCAGCAGTGGACAGCTGGTTGTAAACGAGACCTGATCAGTCCCCTGTACACTACCTGCTCTGCACCAAACAGCAGACAAACACTGTCAGAGACTAGCTGGTGAACATCTGCTATATCAAATTCATGAGGTGAAACTATGTCAGTGTTGTTTTTACAACTTGTTACGCTAATGGATGCAGGTTTGAAATCTACAGCGCTTACAAAGCTTTCAAAGGTCATCTTCAAAGAAAACCCCATTGGTGCAAGTTAATTCCTGACCTTCTTTTCTGCATAGATTTACATTTGTATTGAAAACTGGCTTTGCTACTGAAGAAATCTTTACTCGGCTTCATGAGAAAAGGATTGCAATGCAGACTTTGACCTCATGCTGAGGTTGCAGAGCTTTGGCTCAACTTGATGTGACAATATGTGAACACTATGTAAGCATTGTTGATCATAGACAGATGTTCAAACTTCCGGGCAGCAATGCTGGACATAGTGTTTTATCCTGTATCTAACATTAAAAAACCTCCAAGGCAGCGATAATGATAGGGATCTGCAGAAATACAGCCACTGAGGCATTAGCTGTAAACTGATCTTTGTATGTATATGAAACAGTAGCGCCCATAAACTGGAGCAGGGATTGATGAAGGAGAAGTCAGCCTTGGTACCACTTCTTTATGGTAATACTACTTCTCAACTGTCTTCGTAGTTTGCTTTCTCTTCAGGCCAACATAATTTGGTGTCCTCTCTGTCGTGATTTTCGTTCTGATCAAATGTGCTTGGCGATATGGAGAAAATCACACATCACGTTATTTTTGATCAAATACATCGATAACGATCTTGCGGCAATATTGTACATTTGACCAATCTCACTTACACAATGAGATTGTTGATAAACAAATATTAGTAATGTGGATATGATAACTAAGTGGGCAAATAATAGAACAGCTAAAGTTGTATTGTTTTGGCTCTTTGTAGTTGTTTCTTGTCTCTGATGTTGTTGTTGTGTGTCTCTTTGTAGTTGGCTTGTGTCTCTTTGTTTTTTTTTTGTTTCTTTGTAGTTGTTTTGTGTTTCTTTGTAGTTATGTTGTGACTTTGTGGTCATTTGGTGTATTTTTGTTGTTGTTTTCTCTCTTTGTAGTTGTGTCTTGGTGGTCATTTTGTGTCTCTTTTTTGTTATCACTTTACTGTTTTTTGTTATCCTTTAAAACAACACTTATGCAATATTACCATATCAAAATCGAAGACGATTTCTATTCCCAGATACGATACGATACGATACAATCTGATACATGAATCCACAATATCCATAAAATATCTCTATATTGCCCAGTCCTGTGATGAAAGAAATAGTTAGACATTTTGGGAAATACACTCCTTTGCTTTCTTTTTAAGTGTTAGATGACAATATTGATACCAGTCTCATGTCTGCACTGTAAATATGAAGCTGGAGAACAGCCAGGAGATGGGGTGCAATTTTCTTTAAGTATGTCCAGATTCATACTTGTTTCATCAGCTGTGTGTATGACACAACTTGATTTCACAAGACCAGTTAAATGCTTATGATCATAAATCATAACAGATGTTTCTTGGTGTAACCTTGAACTTTTCCTGGACACAGTCCGTCACCACAATGTAAGATTTTGTTTTCCTCTCTGCTGTCTAGTATCAGTGTTTTGATCGGCGCCCCGAAAGCCAACACCAGCCAACCCGACGTCACTGAAGGAGGAGCTGTGTTCTTGTGCCCCTGGAGCCAAGCTAACTGCAGCGTGATCAACTTTGACAAGCAAGGTAGGGTGTCTTGTTAAATCTAAATTGACGGCCGGCCTCTTTGCAGATAAAAATGTGACCTCTGAAAAATCAAGCTCAAGCTCAATATTCAAATTCCAAGGGAGAGAAATCCACATCGTGAATCGCAGCAGTAGTTGGTAACTCACATTGTTCCAGGATATAAAAATGTCACTTTCCCCAATGGCACTGTTAAACAGTTGAGACAGGACTAAGTAGTGAACCCTCAGCTGTCTCTAACCAGCCATAAAAGTGGCTGAGAGAAGGTATAGGTTGCATCCCGTTGGGCGTGACCTTGAGGTCAGAGGGTTGGCTCCCTGCCATCTTGGGCGACTGTGGCTAAGTGGAGAGCAGGGCCGTCTTTCAATCAGAGGGTTGGCGGTTCAATCCCCGGCTCCAGCTCTGCTAGTCGCATGTCGTTGTGTCCTTGAGCAAGACATTTAACCCCAAAATTGCTCCCGTAGTTGTGCCTACGGTGTAGAATTGTGATAGACTCTGAATTGTAAGTCGCTTTGGATAAAAGCGTCTGCTAAATGACTGTAATGTAATGTAATCTTACGGCTCCTAATCCAATGCTTTTCTGTTTTCATTGAAACCAGCCTTTAATGTCTCTCCGGTGTGTTAATGGTGACTGAGGCTTTCCTCCACGCTCACTCACCCTCACTAAGGTCTCCGTTCTGGGACTTGGGCTGTGTTTTGCAGTGTTTTCACAGAGCTTTGATTTCCTGCTGGACTGGGGCCCAGTGTTGTGAGCGCTCTTTAATTAGGGCAGAGTCGTTACGGGGACAAGGACCCCAGAGGACCGGGGCTGCCCCCAGCTCTGCCAGAAAAATAATCACCTCCATTAGAAATGCAGGAAGCGATAAGGACCACCGTTTGAGGATCACAGGGTCTAACTTATCGTACGCTCTTGAATGCTGATATCGAGTGGCGGTTTACACAGACTGAGAGCAAACTCTGCGTACATAAATACACACCTACAAACTGTTAAACAACGGGCTCTGCAGACAGCCTCGGAAACACGAGACAGCGTAGAAAAAACATTCAAAACCACACTTATGTTCACACACATACCATATGTCTACAAACACATGCTCCTGCATTTACATCCAGTAGTCATGGGTGGATTAAGAGACAATGGGCTGTTGGGCACAGATGTGCTAGAAGACCCAACATCTCTCCTACTAATATCTGTTAAGCCTCTTTTTGTTGTCATTTTGTGTCTCTTTGAAGTTGTTTTATGTTTCTTTGTGTTCATTTAGTGTCTCTGTAGTTGTTTTGTGTCTCTTTGAAGTTGTTTTATGTTTCTTTGTGGTAATTTTGTGTCTCTTTGTAGTTGTTCTGAATCTATTTGTGGTCTTTTTGTTATCATTTTGTGGTCTTTTTGTGTCGCTTTGTGGTCATTATGTGCCTTCTTACAGTTGTTTTGGCTCTTTGTAGTTGTTTTGTGTTTCTTTGTAGTTATGTTGTGACTTTGTGGCCATTTTGTGTATCTTTGTTGTTGTTTTGTCTCTTTGTAGTTGTGTTGTGTCTTGGTGGTCATTTTGTGTCTCTTTTTTGTTGTTTTGCCCCTTTTTGCAGTTGCTTTGCGTCTTTTTGTTTGATAGTGTTTTACATTTCCTTGTGGTTTATTTTGAGTCTCTTCTTGGCTGGTATGTGTCTCTGTGACATTTTGCAGGTGAAAGCTAAGGGTGGCCCTGACACTTTGGGTCCCTGGGCCTTTGCTCGGTAGGCCCGTTACAGTAATCCATCCATGTTAGTAGTCTTGCATTTCCCATTACAGGCATCAGGATTCATGGTGTGTTTGAGGACACAGCCCAGACTCCGTTAATAAACAGGCACTGGGTTGCAGCCAGGAGAGTTTAATGTCACCACTCTGCTACAGATGGCAGGCACATATATCAGAAAATATACCACAGTGAAACTTACACAGTTGCAGGCATATTTAAGAAGGAGTTAAGGTGTCAGGTTTTGTAAAATTACTTTTCAAGTATGCTGAATGGCAAGTTGTTTCCCTGTAGGTGTGACAAAATCATGCATATAGATGAAATTAGCATCTGACAGCAAACCCCAACATCATATACTTTAATTTTGTACTTGGATAAGGATGTGAACAGTATTTCAAAGCCTGGAACTTGTTTTTACGTTGTTCCATAGGACATAAAGGCAACCTGGCTCACCTAACGTTTTATGAACCAGGAATAGCAGTTTAAGAAGAAATATTACTTTCTATTTTGCCAAAAGAATTGATTAATTAATGTTGAAAGCAAACAAATCATGGAGATGTAATGCTGCTGAGGCTTCAAAGTAAAACATTTGGCAGGAAACCACACACACACACACACACACATATCACACACCCACACACCTCTAGCACTCCACCATCCCGTCCCTCATCACTATTCCTTGCCTTCTCGCTGCCTGGGCCTCTTCTTAAAACAGGTCCTGACAATGAAGTACAGCCGTTTGGGTTACAGTAACAACAAGGTCCAAGTCCCTTTGAGCTGTTTGATGTCTGCCATAGCATGGAGGATGGATTAAGACTGCAGACCCCGGGAGCAAGGCCATAAAATATCCATGTAAAAAGCCAAGAACATGTGAGGGAGCTCTTTCAAACGAAGCCCTGACAGCACAGATATCAAACACCGATGACAGGGGGATTTTTGACTTATTTAAAACAGCAACTCCTGACATTGACGAAAGTGTAGCAGCGATAAGTTATTCACTCATAGAAAGAGCTGTGTACAACTCTGTGTAAATACGCCCTAAAATATGATTTTTCTCTCTATGTTCTTCTAGGGGATCGATATTTTTACATAAATGGTGTGAACACTCAGGTTGAGTTCAAGTCCCATCAGTGGTTTGGAGCTACAGTGCGTTCCCATGGCAACAGCATCCTGGTAAGAGCGGGTCAGGGTTGGTTGTTCTTTTATTTATTTATTTTTTATTACACTATATTTATCCCGTTATGGGGGAAATTTTTCTCTGCATTTGACCCATCCCTGTATATAGGGAGCAGTGGGCTGCCAATGACAGGCGCCCGGGGAATGTTCTGTTTGGATACTGTGGGATGATATGCTATGCAAACAATTGTTTGTTTAATCAATACACTTTTATTGTTGGTGGGATGTAGCAGGGATTTTTTAAATATGGGCTTTTGGGACTCGATGTGGGGTTGCTTAATGTCCACATTTCCGAACATTTCTAACACTGAGTCCCATGCAGAAAAAAAGTAAACTCAACCAACAATCTGACGACTCTTTCACCATAAGCTTTGGTATTAAAAAATCTATCTGCATATGAATGCTGAATCTGTAGGCAACAGGCCAAAATGTAGGTATCTGAAGCGTTCTGGTTTCCATTTGTAGTCCAAGTAGTATTGAGCAATCAGATTTGAGTGGGCTTTGGTTGCATACTGAGTAAAAGTTTGTATGAAGAGCAAAAGAGGCGGTACACATTGGTAAAAATGCAATCTTGGAACTCACCACTTATCGTCTGACAATCTTACCTTGGCTAATTGCCAATTGTGAAACAATCTGGTGGTTGACTTCATCTCTCAACTCAAACTCCATTTACGCCAGCAGAGGCATTGTGGGTGGGCCTCACGTGCCTGGGTTTGGCATTTTTGATAAGTAGAATGAGATTAAATGAACAATAAAGGCATAAAACGTTTGTAATAATAAACTATCTCTGCATTGAAAATGTTTTAGAAAAATATTAAAGTGTCATAATCAACCAGATGCGCTAGTCCCCTTCCAGCATGATGTCAGTCATTTCTGTTTTAGCGAGCCTACCAGTTGGAAACCATCAAAGGAAGGGTAACTAGTTTTAACTTCTGTAATAAAATGGCCCAGCCAAAATTACTTTGGCCCATCCAAAATTGAAATCCTGGCACTATGCTTGATTTTTGCGGGTCATGTCGTTAATCCGACTGTAAACAATTACCGGCACAAGAGGAAGTCTGTTATCTGGATATCTGCTGTCTTCGCCAGAACCCCAGAAATATTGGCCGGCGTCAGACCGACAGCCGATGGGTTCCGAGATTGAAGAACGCTGAATGTTAAAGTAACGCTAATTTAGCTGGATGCTAACACAGCAAAAACTTACAGGGCCCAGGCAAAACGTAATCAACCTCAGCTGTTGATAATTCATGTAGAAGACATTGAGATAGAGGAACAGTATTGTTCTTGTAGGGTAGACTAATTGGTGCCAGTGCCATAATCTTTCCTCGGATGCTAACACAGTTTGAGGGTTTCCGATTATTGCAAGTATTTTCAAACAATATGCTTCACTTTTACAAAGACGAAGGGTTACAAAATGAGCACTTAACCATGAGTACAGCAAATGACATTGAAAACATTCCTGTAAATGAAATACAGAGCAGCACAGAGCTGCTGCTTAAAAGTATAGCAAACATTCAAAGCACTCCCAAGCAATACTATTTCTAACAACCTATATCCCACAAAGTCTAGTTGGCTAGTGGAAGGGTTAATTAATAACTTCTCAATTAGAAAATACGGTCATGTCCTTTTGTCATTGAGCCGTCTCATTGTTCTTGCCAGGCTTGTGCTCCCAGGTATTACTGGAGGACCGAACATGACGCACCCTTCGCCGACGTCACAGGAACCTGCTACCTTTCTGTAGATGGTCTCAAAACGTTTGTGGAGTACGCCCCCTGCCGGACAGGTGAGCAGCTGCAATGACAGCCAACCGCCAGTGGTGTTTAGGTGACGGATACTCGACTATGTTCACCAGATAGCTGATAACTATGTGGGTTTCTCAGACCTTTGTTTGTTGAAAATAGCTACCTACGAGGGAAGACTGGAGTGCAGTTCACATATGCCTGTGTTTGGAAAACAATGAGAAGTTCCATCCGCTGATTTAACCCACTTGTTAACTTATCAACAGCTCACGGAGGAGCATTGGGTAGTTAGAATCTTTAGCGCACGATTGTTGTCTGTACATGGGTACATACATTGCAAACAGGAACTGCTAATAGCTAATTCAACATACTTTCAATGGTGCTACAGACTGTAAACAAATGTAGGCTAAAAAGGGACTCAAGTTGCAGCCTAAAGCGAACTTGTGTTGCGAATGGCAACATAATGCTTCCTGTTTACACCTCCCAAATCATTCCAAAACTGCATGATTGTCCCAAAAGTCAAAGAAGAAGACTCTTGTCACGTTGCTCTATCAAAATTTTTGACGGTACCAAGGCTTAGCATGTCCCAACAACATAGTTCTTATATTCCTGGAACAGTAAAACCAGATGAATGAATGTAGGAGAGTGCTGATATTTGCCCTGTGTTGCAAACCTGTGGACATAAAGAGGAAAAGAAAAAGTTGTAGTTCAGGATTAGTCTTGCTCAGTTTAAAACAATATAGTTGGTTAATTGGTATAAAATTTGAATATTGAATATTTAGAATACAGCTTCCTGCTTATCTTATGAAGGGTGCTGCCTACAATTTAGGTCAGCTCTGTGAACTCATCAACTGTTCCCAGATGAAGCTGAAGCTACAAATTTACCCTGACACTTTGTCTTTTTTTCTGTTTTCCTCTGTTCTTTTCAAAGTGTCTGGAATTCAGTTTTGGATCAATGTACAATTGAAATGTTACTAAAATTGCATGGGAGAATTATGCCCTCAACAGAACAGAATGTTTTCATGAAACAGAAATATTATTAGTGTTTCCCTTGTTTGGTGCTGTTCATTGCAGAAAGACACGGACCTGTTGGACAGGGCTATTGTCAGGGGGGATTTAGTGCAGACTTCACCAAGGTAAGAGAAATATTTGCTAGTTTCTACATAATCACATACTTGCCGTTTCTCTGTTTTGGTTGATGTAATCAGTGGGGATTTCGCTCAGTACAAGTAAATAAGATTTGCAGAGTTTGTTTGTTGAAACTCACGGTGACACATAGACTCTGGCAACTGTTGTGTGTTGCAGGACGGAAGGGTTGTGCTTGGAGGACCGGGCAGCTTTTACTGGCAAGGTGAGCTCGCAAGAATGTGGACCAGCATGGATCTTTAGATAGACAACTTCCAATAGATTCTTCCTCTGAATGCGTCTCAAAATGAATCCGTTTTATTTGCCTGTGGACAAACTAAAGCAGAACAACTCAGGAGCCAGAAGTTCAGAAAGTCACATGTCTTATTTTAACCTCTGACCTTTGACCCTTTCTTGCCCATCCATCCCATAGGCCAGCTGATCTCAGCCACCACAGAGGAGATTGTG